>CM067216.1:115595879-116295774 GCA_034190945.1 Octodonta nipae | reverse complement strand
AAGCCATCAGACAGAAGAATGAAGGGGAGAAGGCCGTGAACCCTCACTTACCAGCTAAGGGATAGAGATAGACATAATCTGAATTTAAATTTTATAGTTTAATACATTTTTACATTAGGAGTTGCAGGATAAACCAACCATAGGTAGTTATATTATGTGTGACGCCGTATCTTCGTGATTCCCAGTAAACTTGTTAGCTATAGCGCAAGCCTACTAAATTTCGACTAAGGGATTGATTGTAAAAATTTCCGAATCAATTTGTAACATGAAGAAACCATAAATATGTATCCTTTAGAAAAACCAATTATAGATCCTTATCACAGTTTCTTGATCTATTATGAATTACCACTCTGTCACCTACTGTCCGATATTGTTTTTTCATGTTGCTATTCAATATTTTAGTGATGGTTTTTATGTGTTGCCAAGAATTTTCTCGTAGCCGACAACGCAAGCAAAATATTCGAAATATTAAAGAACAAAAAATGAAATTCCTCACAAAGTGAGAAAGCTTCATTTACCCTGTTCTTAACCCAAAAGCAAACATTAACTGATAGTCAATGAAGTCCCTTATATTCAAGCTATTAATAAAACTGAGAGACCACAGTTTCCTTCAAATTCCAAGAGTCAGTGATTACTCTATGTATTGACTTATCTTGTCCTGTACTGGGTCAATACATATATGAGCATTTTCTTAATTATTCCAAATTTTAATATACTGTATTGTTATTACGTGTCCATATATTCAAGTGGTTGGCTCTGTAGTTATCTTTAGTTGAAAAGAAATTATTGTTTTAGTCACAACAAGGCTCAGAGTTTCGTTTGAATTCGACCCTTTTGCATGTTTTGGAACTGCTACGGTCAGGCTCATGGGGTCTAGTATTCAACCGAATTAATATTTTTTACAAAAAGTAACTATAGTAATTAATCGAAATAACATACTAAATAGCTCAGAACTTTTCACATCAAAAATGTTTTACACTACACGTATTTCGGGATATTATGGCTTTGTCAAGTGTACAATATATTTTTAACCCACTACTGTTGTAAGCCAAAATTAATCTATTTATAGCAATCTCAAGCAGCACTATTAAAGTGATTAAGGAGGGAATTTGTATCTAGTTGGATCTAGTTGAATATTTGTGTTTATCTCTAATGTTTCTACATAATTCAGTTTTAAACTATTGTATTCTGTGTGCAATAGTTGGAAATATTTTCTTTCGGCTTCAACGATTCAATTCAAGTAATTAATCTTTTATTATTTCTTACAATATCCAATCTATTTAGCAACTGGCAAGTATAATTAAGATTCGATAGTACAAATATTTTTACAATTGTAGCGGTATAAAGGTTAAGTCATACTCAACATCCGTTAGAGTGCACTGTATACGAAGAACTTTTTGTTAGTGAAATTTGTGAAGCGAACCGTGTGACAAAAGTGTAGTGATCGTCTTGAAGAATCTCTAGTAATTGATCTAGTATTCTGCACAACATAAGTACTTTGAATTTTTGTTTGGATCCCTGTAGTGAGGAAATGGTTGTGGAAAATATTATTTTTCTGTGAAAAAAGCAATAAATATTTTCAATACTGTGAAATGTAAATGGTAGAAAATAATGACATTTTTCTCACGAATTTAGCCATACAGAATTATAAACCTGAAATTCTTTACAAAATGGTGTGTATTATATTCTATTTCATCAAGTCTATTATATTTTCTGCACATATCTGTATTAACTGAATCTGATGCAGTAGAAAATTTAGATCCAGAATTATCAAACCACTTAATCGAAAGTTTCCAAACTACTGTAGAATTCTCTATATAACTTATTATGTGTTTCATTCTCATCATAATTATAACTGATTCGAAGATTTATATTTTTTTTTAAAAAATTGATCAATAACACTGAACAACAAACATTTAAGTGAGTAGGTAGGTACGTACCGAGAATTATATCAAGAAATAATCGCAAATTTACATTGTTGCTGTTGTTGGTTCTTATTCGAATTAATTACCTACCTACCTAGTGTATTTTTGAGGTTAAGGCTATAACATTTTAATGATTATATGAAATTCATTTCTATGACATGGTTGGGACATATTTCAAGTGACGTTTCCTGAATGTATGTTTAAATGACTATTGATCAATGAGTGTTTTCGAATTCTGATTTCAGTCATGCATTCTTGTGACTAGACGGATTTTAAAATATTTTTCGCAAATGACTATTAAATTTTCTTTTCAAAGTTTGCCAACAATTTTTAATTACATGTTAGCGTAAATCATCTGATATCAGATTCACTTGGATTCCTTCTTCTTTATCTATTTTTGTGTATTTTCAACGATATTACTGTGAAATTATAATCACCCATAACACTGCATAATACTGCGAGAAAGCAGAAAAAAAGTGGATTTTTTGTTGGTTTTTATGTTCGAATTAATTACCTACCTACCTAGTGTATTTTTGAGGTTAAAGCTATAACATTTTAATGATTATATGAAATTCATTTCTATGTTTTGGATCACTGCAACTACCCAACTAAACCATTTCAAACATTAATAAAAACTTAACTAACTAAAGGTATGACATGAACAAAGCAAAAGCACATTATGCAATGAACATTAAAAAAAGAAATCGGAAATATAAAGTTTAAATTATATAATAATAGATGACAAAACCCATTCTAAATCAGTAGTTCAAACATGTAGCTATTTTGAAGGATTATCTGGTCGTTAAGTAACAAACCGGGGGATTTTTGTGAAATTTAAAAATTGGTATTTGTTCTAAGAAAGTTGTTTGATATTAATTTCTTCTCTAATTTAAAATTACAGTGTTTTCAAGTGAAGGGAAAGTCTGTGCTGTTTGCATTACGTGATTAGAAAAGGATGCATCTGTTTTTGTAATGTATGAGAACGGTAATGTTAAGAGTATTTGGTAGAAAAATTACTTGTAGTCATTTCAAGGTAGAAGCTATTACAGGCCGGACATATAAGCTTATAAACTCCTGATCTGTTTTATATTTTTTCTTGTCTTTAGCATTAAATAATAAGTTCGATAACAGAAATTACGGTTTAAAACTAACTCTCATATCTTGAAATGATAAAATTCTGGCTATTTTGTTACTGATGTTTCCGAAATAACTTAAAGAAACGTATTTTATAGGGTCCGTATTCCTAACAAGGGATAAATACTTTAATAGATTAGTTGAAGCTCTTTGTGCGAAATTAATTTCTTTATCAAGGTTGAACTAAAACCATTATTTGCGGCTATAACATAAATTATGTTTAATTCTTGTCTGAGGTCACACTTTGGCATAAGTGTAGAAAATGCTGGATTAATCATTTTTTGTACCAGGATAATTTATGAGTTAGTGGAATAGAAGATGAATAATGAATCATAGTGCCTATTAACTTAGTTTTTCTGTATATATTAAAACTTATAGATAAATTGTTACGGGTAAATGTTAGGTCCAAAAAGTTGAGTTAAAATCCTGCTCCATTTCTAGCGTAAATGTAATGTTAAGGTGTAACTTACTACTAAAGAGCTTCAACTAACCTATCAAAGTATTATCCCTTTGTTAATAATACGGCCCCTATAAAATACATTTCGTTAAATTATTTTAGAAACGTCACTAAAAAATAGCCAGAATAATATCATCTCCAGATATAAATGTCAGTTATAAACCACAGTTTAGTAATCGAACTAATTATATAAAGCTAAGAACAAAGAAAATATATTCAAGATAAGGAGTTTATAAGCTGATATGATCGGACTGTAATAGCTACCAGGTTGGAATGACTACAAGAAATTTTTCTACCAGAGACTCTGAACCTGACCGTTCTTAAAAGATTACACAAAACAGATTCAACCTCTTCAAATGCCGTAAGGCAAACAGAACATACTTTCAATTCACTTGAAAACAAGGTAATTTTAAATTATAGCAGAAATTATTATCAAACATCTTTCGTAGAGCAAATCCAAATTTTTAAAACTAAGAAAAATTCCCGGGGTTTATTACTTAACGACCAAATTATCCCTCAAAATAGCTATTTGAATTACTTAATCAGACAAGGTTTTTTCCATCCACTATTTGATAATTTAAACTTTATATAGCTTTTCAAATTTTTGATTCATATTGTGCTTTTACAGTTCATAGTTTTAGTCAGATACGTTTTTATTAATGTTAAAATGGTTTAGTTTTTTAATTTTTCATTGATGTGTATGTTTGAATACTTCGAGATGTCATTATTTTGTACGCAAGAGAATATATATAATAATTATTGTTTCTGGTTAGGGAACCTTCATCAGTTGCGGTTCCCACAATTGAATGTCCTCTCGAACACTTCTTTATGTATTTGATACATATTATTAAATTTGAAGAAGACGCTTCAAAACTAGTCACTAAGGGTTAATAAATGCAGTCATAGAAAGCAAAGAAAATAGTTTCATTAGATTGACTATCACAAGTAACGGCTTCTACTATTCAACCTTTTAATTTAAAAAAAAATCGGTAGAAATGTAAGTGGGACACTACAATAATTTCGATGTTTTCACAGCGTTTTACGATTTTCTAAAAACTAGTTCCATACAGGTAATAGAAAATGTGGGGATTGTCTGGGAATGTCTTCTGGAGTAGAATACTTTTAAAGTCAGTAAGTAATTCACATAATTTAGATATTTTATGGATTACTCATTTATGCTTGCGAAGTTTTCAAATAACGGTGAGTATCAATTAATAAAATTTACGGGATTAACTTGGGAACTTACCATTCAAATCGACTGAGCCGTTTTCGGAACTATCGGTTAACATACTATAAAATCGGACATACGTCTTTTTGCAATCTGTAAAAATTAATATAATGACGTTGTTTAAAAGTCCATTTAAAACGCTCAAACCTATCAGGAGGTTTATTGCACACAATCAATTAATTTCCTAATATTATACCTAAGCAACATACTCTCTGCAAAGTCTTAAACTTCAGATTGATAAGGTGAGATACATGACAACTTTTATTGTTTTGGATATTAATGTTGCCAAAATATTTAGCCGTATACATTACAAATACATATTTGAGGGTTTAGGTGGGTTTCCTCGTGCCACAGGGATTTCTCCAACGAATAAGTAATTGGGAATTAACGTGTAGTAAGGCAAATTGTGGAAATTGCCAAAAAACTAATAGCCTTCTTATAGAAAAACTGTCTCGCAGGATTAACTGAAAGCAGATCTATGTTTATCACAACTAGTTTTCCTGTGTAATATGTTGGAATGTGTTTAGTAAGGTACTCCTGTGTTGTAGTGTGATGTTTCGATGTCTTTTCCGATATAGTTATCGAACACGGTCTTTTATAAAAGGAATTATTTCACCTCATTTATTTACATTAATCAATTCATTGAATAATTTACTATGTATATATAGTTTCTCAATAATTTAGAAACTACAATTCTAAATTCTAAATTCTTGGGTGTATAAGAATCTACAGCAGAAAAAACGACAACTATTGATTAGCGTGAAGCTATTTTTTAATATTTAATAAAACTACCTGATAAATTTGAGTGATTCCAAGCCCGACAACTACTTTCTAGATAAAATATTTTATAATAACAGCGAAATCGTCGGGTGCTCAAGGACAAATTTCCGGATCTGTCTCCAATCTTGCTGTGGACGTCCCACCCATGGTTCCACAATAGGGTTGGAAGCGCGCACGAAGAGCAATCGCGTGACTTTACGTAATAACACTCACGAGCCTCAGTAGAATTATATTCCGAGTAGCCGCATAACTCTCTTATTATCATCGTTTGTCCGAGCGAATATCACAAAAACCGCATGCATTTATAACTGAGACGTGGTTGGGACATATTTCAAGTGACGTTTCCAGAATGTACGTTTTAAATGACTATTGATCAATGAGCGTTTTCAAAATCTGATGTCAGTCATGCATTCTTGTGGCTGGACGGATTTAAAATATTTTTCGCAAATGATTATTAAATTTTCTTTTCAAAGTTTGCCAACAATTTTTAATTACATGTTAGCGTAAATCATCTGATCTCAGATTCACTTGAATTTTTTCTCTTCTTCTTATCTATTTTTGTCTATTTTCAACGATATTACTTTGACATTATAATCACCAATAACACTGCATAATACTGCGAGAAAGCAGAAAAAGGTGGATTTTTTGAATAAAAATACTTATTAAATTCCGTCACTTTCTCTATAATTTAAGAACAATTATTTTCCAATATGATACTTAGCAAATAAATGTAAGTAAAAAGTACATTTTTTGTATAAACCACCTCTATGTTGACATTTCAGCAGGGACACTGTTGCCGCAACCCAATGTGAGGCAAGATTTTTTGTGAATATTTTTTTATACTCACGTCATACGTACCGGAAAAGGATAAATATCATACAATTTTTTTTGCGTATTATCAAATCTACAAATTCTAAAAGGTTTCCACTTCCCTCGAGTATGCCACGATTTTGCTGAGTTAAATGTAAGGGTAATGCCAAATGTTTGTTAATCATCTTCAAAGTGACTTATGTTAGAAAACAAAATTCTGTTGACGTTTTCATTTATATGTTATTTCTATACCAGCAATTGGTTGGTAGACTATGTGGCACGGACCTAACAAAACAGACAACTAAAGATATATATTATTATACGAATGTTAGAATGTCGGGTAATCAATACAGATTTATCAGAAGGCGTGTTATCCTCACTTTGAGGACTGAGAGGATGAAACCTTGTATTAGTAAAAAAAATACATTTTCCTTGGGCACTCAAACTGCGTGAAACATTACTGTTACTGTCACCACTTCAGCGGTGGAACCAGAAATGTGAGTGCCGAAATAGTAATAAATGGATGATAATTTCTGTTAGTGAATTTTCCATTATTACTTAAATTAATATTTGTTAGATATTAACAGCATTTGCCAGTTTAAGGGTAAAAATAATTGTTAATTGAATTGAAGTAAATGCATCACATTCAAACAGACCTTAGTTTTCACCTTTTGATATGCTGTGGTTGCCATGGTTACTTATCAACAAAGAGACGGTTCCATAGGGGTAGTATTATTTTTTGTTTGTATAAGCGTAGCTTCACAAGTGCCGGTTGATGAATTACGGCACGGCTCCGATGCCGGGTAGTAAACCTAATGTTGTATCTACCAATACCTACCGTTACACATGCCGGACTAATTCAGCCCGCCTCGGGCCGAAGCTAGCTGCAACCTACTGGTTGACTGCCGGCTGCGCTCTGGGCCCACCGGTAACAGCAATAACAGGTGCTTTTTAAATTTTATTTGAAAATGGCGGTCGAAATTATTATCCAAATATTTATTAATTGGCTGAAGTCCCCCTTTTTGTGGGGCAAGACTCTAGGGACATATAAACATAAATTACAAATAAAAGCTGCTTGGAAAAATTATATGAAGATTTTAATCCAATGTTCAGTGAGATGAAGGATGTTGACAGAAACAAGTTTTGGTGCTTAATGTATTATTATTGATATAAAAAAATTAATGTCACTATATGTCACTATGACTTTATTTGTATGGTACTACGAGTATTACAAATTATTTGAATGACAAACGACTTATATATAATCTTAAGATGTATTTATACTTTCATTTTTTATGTATTTATTGTTTAATCATGACTCATGTAAATGTTTTATTTTAATCTCAGACTTGAACATTTAGCGTCGCTTCATACGTGCCGGTTGAAATCGACCCGATGCCGGTAGTGTTGCATGTACCCTTACGTACCGTTTCACACATGCCAGACAAATTCACCGGCGTTTGGCCGAAAGTTACCAATAATGTTAACGGGGATCTGCCCGTTGTCGGGGAAAGGAAATGAATCTGCTGCTTACAATTGTTAGGCATCTGGTTATTTATTATATATTTTTTTACAAAATGTGGTATCGAGTCATTTGCAATTACTAAAAATATATAGTCCATACAAACTTTGAATTAAGAAATTACCTATTATTATTTGCTAGCCTTCTTCCCAAACTCACAGACGATTTTCACTTTGTCATGTAGTCGTAAAAAGATGAGACAAACATACGAAAATAGTTAAAGAATTTCTGCTGATGTTGTAATAAGTCCCCAAACAATGTATAAAAGGCCCTTACAAGAGCTCTTTTGTGGAACATAGGATGAACCCATTATATTCTAGTTTTTTTTTCTGAAGGCGGGAAAGCCCCCGATGCTACAAGATCCATATATTCAAGGGCGTATACTGTTGGCCAGGTTTGTTCAACAAATGGTGGTTCGAAATAGGGCCGATGCCCATTGAATACAAGCGGCACGTGTCAAGCTGTGGGAAGGTAATATTAACCGGAATGGGCCTGATGCCGGGTTAATTCAACCGGGCCGTATGAAGCGAGGATAAGAGTGATACAATTCAGTATATAGTATACCGGGTGATCAATCAATCAAGTATACTGAGTTGGTAATACCCAAATTTTGGTGGCAATATTGACAAATATACAAAAAATAAACTCTATTTAATAGGTGCATAAAATAAAGGTGGAATCTGAAAATTAATCAAACTAGAATAAGACTTACCTGCACTGAGTGTGAGAAATATCTGCAAGAATTGTTGTGGTTATGGTGATATTTCCACCGAATGTAGAAACAGAACTGTCTGCCTTTATTGAGCTTCAGGGCAGTTTCGGAGCGTATCCTGATAAATCAGTTTAGTAAACTGCTACAAGCTCGTTAATAAACATCATACAAAAAGGGACAGACAGAACTAATATATTGGTTTCTAAAAATTTGGTAATTAAAAACTAATCCTAAAATATGTTACAAATATATTTTGTTAGTGCATTTTTTGTAAAATTTTGCTGTAAAAATTCGTACAGGTTTAACATTTTTAGCTTAAAAAGTTGTAATCAGTCTTACATACAGGTGAACCTCTGTAAGCTTGAATAGCATGTACTGTTGAGTTAAATTATTGATGTCTAATGTGAATAATTAATTTAATGTCATTAAATATGGATATCAGAAAGTATTTTTTTAAATGCCTTGCTCTTTTAACATAGGCATCTAGAAATAAATACAACAAAACACAAAAATGTTAAAAATAACGATTTATTTAGCAGAAATATATTACTATAAATGATATTTAAATACAATATACCCCAATAAGTGAAACTATGTTTCATCTCAATAACAGTTCCAAATCTTGATCTCTAATGACGAATTTATTCATATTCATAATTTGTGATGTCCGATGTTCAAAATCTTGGTTTTGTAAGAGCTGTTGTGAAGAGAGTTTGTTAGGATAAATGTATAGTTTCTTTTTCAATGCCGTTTGGAACAAATAATTACTAAACCTATATTATTCCAAGAATATTATTATGGCACGTGCAAAGTGCAGAGAAGTTCCCTGTTAATTCATTATGTAAACTGTTGACGTACACAAATTTTGTGAGGATACATAAGTAACTTCTTCTTCAAAGCTGTTATATTTCTATAAGAAAGACTCACAACTGCAAGAGTCATAAATAAAGAGTTATTATTTGAAATTCTTAATTTATTCCACAGTTCTGGATTAATATTTTTATGTTGAGTTTCCTGAAGCTTGTAAATGCTCTCACCCTCACCGAACGTTCTCTATTAAGTGTTACATACTAATATTTTTTCATAAAATATATACGTAAAGAAGCGGGGTCAAAAATATATGATACTCTTTCCTGTCTTTTAAGTAATAAACTATATTGTCTAATGTTAAATCGAATTCAGTCTATCACTTCGACAAGTTCGGCATCAATGAATTAGGTAACACCCTTCTGAATTCATAATGGCTAATAAATGAAGACAATTTGCAGCCGACTACCCTTCCTGAAGAAGGTAAATAGTCACAAAGTGGAGAGTGAAGGCCCGCACCCTCGACAAGGAACTAACGCAATAATTAATAATTTGAGTTATGACGTCATTAACACCCCGTCTATGTGTTTGTTTTCACCCTCGAGTCGACGAAATCAGCATGCAAGTGAAATGGGGCAGGTAACTATTATCAACGATCCCGGACTGCGTGATATTAGAAAGATTGATGATAAAAATATGAAAGTCAACGCAAACGGCCCCCTTTTTCCATTTTCAATTTTCTCTTCTTTTGATTTATTGAGGCAGTGAGAACATTTAATATGTTACAGTTTTAAAAACGTATTCGATGTTGGAACTCTAATTTGAAATTTGGCTCCTATAGGTTGTAATTATGATCACCATAGTGATTAAGATTTGTGTGGAGTGTGTTCCCTTTCATGGACTAGATAATTTAAATTTCTCCTTAAATTAGAAAACGAAAATTTTCCAAAAGCTTGCCTCCTGTAGAAACGTAAGTGTTTACAGAGATTTTATTTGAAACATTGCAACAGATCAAACCTGTAACGTAGAAAATTCTCTATATCTGGGCGTTTTATGTTTAATTTGCCAGAGTTGACCGTTTGAGGGCGAGTAACAATTTCGTTTGCATATGATTGTTTATAATACAAAGAGTATAACATATAGCAACGCAGATATTTTGGTAGGTGATAATACCGTTCATTATAAATAAAAAAGTGTAATATAACATACGTCAAGTGTTTATGGTTTTTGAGAGAAAACCGTTCAAAATTTTCAACTAAAGTAGGCACTTTAGTGCAAAGAAAACAAGTAAACTGACCACATTTAAGTCATATTTATTTAAACCGTTCCAAAACAGATAATGAACCAGAAAACATAGCAATAGTGGTAAAACTCCTTTCATTCCAATCGTAGTTAAAATGTAAAAATTGTGGTAGGTTGTGTATTGCAGAAACATTGCGATACTTGTTGTGGTCTGGATAAGAGAAGAAAGTAAGTAAGTTTCATTTCAGTATTAAAATGAAGAATTATATGTTCTTTCTCTCTAGCTGTGGAGTGATATTATGTGTCTGTGACGCTATTTGATGGAATTATTAACAAATCAGGAATACCACGATATAACTAATTTTAAGGTATGGAGATCCGCTTCCAAAAATACTTACGCGTGATAATGCGGATTCACATTTTTGGTTCTTGCAATATGCTTCTTTTACAATACTTTTTTGTTCTCCATTTAGAAAACTTTTTCTGTGTATTGTATTATTTCCGTTCCGTACACGTGCAAGGTTGCCAGTTGCATTAGATTCGAAACGATTGTTCAGGAGGTATTACTTTACCTGCTGATTGGATTGTTCTCTTCTCAGATTCTTTTCTCAGCAGATATGTAGCCAAAAATTGTAAATAGAGAACAAAGGTTATTAAGGCAATTTTGAAAAATTCCTCGGATTACTGGCCGTCCGTATAGAAATCCTTCATCACAGTTATTATGAGAGAAAGAGATGTATACAAAATGATCAACCAGTATTCCTGTATACAACTAGTGTTTGATACATTGTGTGTCACTGTCAAAGCAAAATTTTGGAATAAACCTCGATCTACAACAAAAAGCAATTGAAAACGACTCCATAATTGGTATTGGAAAGTCTCCAAATACCGGTAAGTATCACACAATATACAAAATCCTATTTATATGCAGAAATACTACTTGATCATTTGTAGACATCTCTTTTTCTCATAATAACTGTGAGGAACGATTTCTGTACGGACAGCCAATAGTCCGGGTAATTTTTCGAAATTGATCTAAATTTAGTATTTTCACATACCCATCTGTAGCAGCAAAAATCTAAGGAGAGAAGACAAATTTGAAAATTAATTTTAGGAAGTACAAATAATTTAAAATGTATAGACAAAAATTAAAAAAGGGTAAACATCAACATGCAGGGGTTACTAGAGACGCTCTTGTTAAACCATACACCTTCGACGAAGACTATTTGATGTAGCTTCAACAAACAATGCATGTAACAAGTCATGGACGATGAATAACTTGTCAGTTTAAACTTCATGAATTTCGGAAACTGTTTGCTCCATACATGTTTACTGTCGATAAATAGAGATGGTCTAACTAAGAAAAGTCTGCTACTAAGAGGTAGTAAATGGTGCAATCAAGTTCTGCCGCATGCTACAGATTGATGCTCTCATGAGTTAATGGAAGTAAAATTGACAGAAGTTTCAGTTTAACAATGTGAATAGTGACATTTAGATGCTGGTAAAATGTACGTTTCCATCTGAGATGAAGAAAGTATTACAGAAAGGCACTCGTAAGCCCAATGCCAAGCCTACCAGTGCAAAATATTTCTGTTGTGTGACAGCCAGACAAATTCAAAAAAATATAAAGCCATCTGATTCAGTAAAACTATCAAATATAATAAATACAATAAAAAAGAAAATTAATTAAAAAGTATAAAATATTTTTAGCTACAATTAAATACTTTTTCTGAAGTCGGTGCCAAGCGAAAATGAAAATATTTTGTACTTCGCAACTTTCCTGTTCAAATTGGCACCGACTGCAGAAAATTGTTTTGTGGATATTTATATGTATTAAGATAATTTTGTATATGATTCTAACTTAGGTGATCCACTATATTGTAGACGATCTGAGTACCATCATTCTTTACGTCTGTTAATTATAGTGACATTCCTTTAGTAGTCTTCACTCCGCGGAATCTTATAATACATGCTTATACAGTTTTAATTGATATAACATAATAGGACGTACTTTTTAATTTATATATATATATATATATATATATATATATATATATATAATATATATCGTTGTCTGATTACAATTTGAGTTGTCATTAAAAATAAAGGTACTTAACTTAAACAAAATTTATATTCTTTATCGAACCTAGTACACAATTTGAAAAAGTGACATGAAGATCTATTATACAATTTTTAGTGATGTAGCATAATTAGATGCATTTTATAATTCTTGTTACCCCTGTTTGATAAGATTTTGTTTATATGTTTATATACTAGCGAAATTCGACCCTAATACATAATAAAAAATAAAATTATGAGTTGAACATTATTGACGTTATTTTGTCTGTATAAGATATAGAGTTGAGGCGAAATTAGAAAAGTAGGCCAGGTCTTTGCTAACCCTATTATTTCATTTGGATTACATTTATAGAAATAATTCACGAAATATTTTTTATTTATGTTCATAATTGTAGGATTATGTTTACATAAATATGTCTATGCAACATGTTCGATCTAATTATCGCAGGATTTTTTTGGTAACCTAAAAGTTTCCGTTTCCCATTTAAAAAATAGAGATGTGAAACAACCCAACTAAAACTCTAATATGTAATGACATTTCCATTATCCGCTTATTGATGATTTGTTGCACAACACCTTCGGAATATTGTGTAAATTATATTATATTAATGGCAGAATTATATAACAACAACAAAAAATTAAAAATATTATTTTCTATGAAAGTTAGTACTACTTGTCCGAAAAAAAATACTGATCTATAATTTACAACACTAAATATTTTCCTATTGAACTATAGGCAACTCCAAAGATATTAAAAGATGGTCATCACTTGGTCTGTTTATCATTTAAAAACCAACCTAGCATATATAATTACGTAGGGATTTCTGTTGTAGTGTAGAGCGTTTTAGATTTTAAATTTTTTGAACATTTAGGTTGTAAATTTCAAAGCCAGCAGTGTACGACTTGAAAAGTAATATGTATGTAAAAAGTATATATTTTACTCTAGAATAAATAATAACTTAACCAAATATATTCAAACAAATCTTTAAATGTTTTGTACAGTCAGAACTTTGCAGCAATGGGACCATGTAATGTAAAATTAATTAACTATAAGATAGGCACATTGCCAGAAAACATTAATTTTCAGTATGATTGTAGCATTTAGCGCCATTTTTGCATATGTAATTAAGTGGACTGTAATTTATATGAGGTGTTGATTCAAGTTATACTATTTGGGAAAAGTTAAAATCTTATATTGCATAGAATGTTTCCAGTGTATAAATATATAACGGTACAATTTACAATTATTAAGATAAATTAGGCAGACTTACCAGAAAGGTACAAGGGTGTATGTAAATACTATATGTAGATCCAGTATGTAGTTCCGTCCATAAAATGTGCACATATGTCACGGACCGTAAATATTATATTTTCGAACTGTTCGGCATGAGAGACGATGCGAAAGTCTCGTTGACCCATTCAACGAGGAAGTATGTGGTTTTTTTCCAACATATATCACAGGAAGGAATGAAAATAATAGAAATTTAAGGATATCAAACCTAATTCCAACAAATAAATAAATAATACATTCAGTCTAATGCACTTGAATATCCAATTTATATAACCCGCAAAAAACTAAATAAATATTCATTAAATAAACAATGAAGACGAAACATTCTCCCCCACATAAAAGGGTATGGAGCCTTTTATCCCTCTGGTAAAGGACAAAGTTTGACTAAAGGACGTGTGACTGTTCCCTTAGTTGTATTTAAAGTTGCAACTCTAACTTTGCCATCGGCACCTGCTTGAGTTTTAATTATACGTGCTAATGGCCATTTAAGAGGAGAACTCAACTCATTCTTTATAAGTACCAAAGAACCCACTGAAGGTGGATGAATTGAATCCTTATACCGCTTTGCCCTTTGATGAAGGGTATGAAGATACTCCTGATGCCATCGCTTCCAGAAGTCGTAATGTAAACGTTGCAGAAGTTGCCAACGAGAAAGTGTATTAATTTTTAAATCCGCATAGTCTGGATCAGACAACGCAGTCAAAGGTTCCAAAGTCAAGAAATGACCAGGAGTTAAAGCATTCAAATCGTTGGGATCCGTACTAACTGCACAAAGCGGTCTACTGTTAAGAACAGCTTCAATTAGAGTTAAAACAGTATATAATTCTTCGTATGTGAGTATCTGTTCACCTACTACTCGCAACAAATGAGTTTTAACAGATTTTATGCCTGCTTCCCATAGACCGGAAAAATGAGGAGCAGACGGTGGATGAAATTTCCAATCAATGTTTTCTCTATCACCCACGGCGTGCCTAATACTTCTCAGATATTTGCTAGATCCTACAAAATTAGTACCGCAATCCGAGTAAATTGTAGAGCACCGACCTCTTCTAGCTATAAAACGCCGAAGAGCTGCTAAAAACGCTTCCGTAGATAAGTCAGACACAAGCTCGATATGTATCGCTTTTGTAGAACCTCAAACAAAAACGCAAATATACGCTTTAATAGATTTGGAACCGCGCAGTCTATTCATAGTGATAGGTATAGGACCTCCAAAATCGATTCCAACGGTTGAAAATGGTTTTAATTGTGAGATACGAAACTTTGATAAAGAACCCATATAGGGCTGATAAGGTTTTGGATTAGTTTTCCAACAAGCAAGACAATTGTTAAGAACTTTCCTAACATATTTCTTGGCACAAATCAACCAAAAGTTTTGAGCAAGTATATTACAAGTGGTTTGTATACCAACATGTAAGTATTTAATGTGAATTTCTCTTATCAACTACTTTGTAAAATTGCAATTATTCGGAATTAATAAAGGAAATTTTTTATTAAACCCTAGTGAAGTCGATTGAGATAATCTTCCACCAACGCGAATTATACCCTTTTCATCTAGAAAAGGATTGAGTTTTCTCAACCATTTAGTAGTAACATTATTTTGTGTTATTTGTTTAAGTTCGTTTTGAAAATGCAGCAATTGAACTCGTTTAACTATAACAATGAAAGCATTACTCAGTTCCTCTGCACTTATGAAACCTAACAATTTGTTTGATTTGTTTCTAATGTTGTATGCAAACCGCAGTACAAAAACGACAATTCTTTTAATTTTCAAAAGTGAAGAATGATTGTTTAA
Organism: Octodonta nipae; assembly: GCA_034190945.1. NCBI lineage: Eukaryota > Metazoa > Arthropoda > Insecta > Coleoptera > Chrysomelidae > Octodonta > Octodonta nipae. Next base: position 116,279,992 of record CM067216.1, on the reverse strand, counting down.
TAAGGAATCAATAAAACTTTCAGCTAACGAAGCAATAAAAACATTGATTTTTTCTTCTAACTGAATATCTGAATTTTCCTTAAAATGTAAAGTAGGCAGGTTCCAACATTCTTATTGTAGTTCAAGAAATTTAGGTCCATGACACCAAGTAGAATTAACTAAAAGATCATTTGGAAATAATCCCCGTGATCCGTGATCCGCAGGATTTAATGAAGATGGTATGTAATACCAATTCTTTGGAGCAACTCTGTCTTGAATTTAACTCACTCTATTGCTTACAAAAGTTTTCCATCTATAGGCAGGAGATTCTATCCATGAAAGTACTATAGAGGAATCCGACCAAGCAAATACATAATTAATTTTATCTTGGTAGATATATAATATATAAGCAATTAATTTAGAAAGCAATACAGCAGCAGATAATTCAAGTCTTGCAATGGATAGTTTTTTAATAGGTGCAACTTTACTTTTCGTACATAGAAAATATGTTTTTGCATTATATTGATTACTATATGAAATTCTCAAATAAACAATTGCACAGTAAGCTCGTTCAGAGGCATCACAAAATCCGTGTAAGTCACAGGAAACCATGTCATTGAAATTAATGTAACGCGATAATTGCACACTTGTAATCACGTTAATTTCAGACAAAAACTTTGTCCAAACCTTTATGCTACTATCCGGAGGTTTGTCATCCCAATTTAAACCCAGTATCCACATTTGTTGAATTAATCATTTTGCAATAATTATAGAAGGTGTTAAAAGACCTAACGGATCAAATAATCGGGCAACCTGCGGTAATATTTTACGCTTGGTACACTCAGAATCAAAATGTTTAATTGTAAAGGAAAAACAATCAGTTGGTGGATTCCATTGCAAACCTAAAATTTTTATTGTATTTTGTGTATCCTTATCAAAAGATGATGATGTTTGTTGAATATCATTAGTAGATATTTCCTGTAAAATATCTGGTGTGTTACTAGCCCATTTTCCAAGCTCAAAACAAGCTTTATCTAGAAGTGTAGTTAATTGACATTTTAAATTCAATATCTCGTTAATTGTGTTGGCTCCAAAGTTTATATCATCTACATAACTATTGTGTAAAATAATTTCAGAAGCTAAAGGAAAATCAATTTCGCATTTAGCCAATTCGTATAGTGAACGAATGGCAAGAAATGGTGCAGTGCTTACACCAAAAGTTACTGTAGTTAATTCATAATCTTGAACAGGATCTTCGAGCGATGAACGCCAAAGAATTCTTTAAAATTTCCTTTGTTTAGGATCAACCAAAATTTGATTATACATTTTCTTGATGTCTGCAGTACAAACAAATTTATGTACACGAAAGTTAAATAGAATTTTTATCAAATCATTCTGTAGTTTAGGACCTACATACAACGCGTCATTTAGCTACGGAAAGTTTTGTGCATGATGAGAAGCATCAAACACAACTCTTAAAGTAGTTGTTGTAGATTCATGTTTGATCACACAATGGTGTGGTAAATAAAAACAATTATTGTTGAAATTAGAAGTTTAATTAATAGGCATTAAATATCCTTTGTTAATGTAATTTTGAATAAATTCATTATAAGAGATTTTAAGCAACTCGTGTTTTGCAAGTTTGCGTTCCAAGTTATGGAACCTTTGTAAAGCTAGAGAACGTGTGTCCCCGAAGCTAGTATAATTTTGTTTAAATGGCAGCGAGACGATAAAGCGACCGTCTGCATTTCAGCTAGTAGGTTCACGAAAATAGTTTTCGCAATAAATATCATCTGGAGATTTAATATTAGTTTCTGGAACTTGTTCAACATTCCAGAAAATTTTCAAAGTGTTATCTTAATCAAAATCATTTTGTTGTACAAAAAAAGATTTAACTTCTTGTGAAAGATGTTGTCCGATTTTCCCCATGACAACCCAACCAAAGACCGTGTTGAGCGCGCAAGGTTCATTATATCCTCCCTGTATATAACCAGAACGAAGGATATATGGAAACAGTTCTGCTCCTAAAAGAATATCTATTTCACCCGGGCAGTGATATCCGGGATCAGCATACACTAGATTGTCTAAGTGTGTCCATTTTTTTGTGTTAACCTTCGTGGAATGCATATTAGAACAAATTTTGTCTAGTACAATAGCATTGATCGGAAAAGAAAGCAGTTCCTTACCGACTGGTAAGATTTCACACTGTATAGTATATTTAGCAAAAGTACGCATCGTATCTAATCCTTGTATGGATGTGGATATATGATGCTTGTTTTAAAGATAATTTATTTGCACAAGATTTGCTTATAAAATTAACTTGTGAGCCTGAATCTATCAATGCTCTGCAAGTTAAAAGGTTACCGTATTTATCACGGACCTGAAGTAAAACAGTAGACAATAAAATTGTAGTAGTATTTACAACGCTAGATAAACTAGCAGGTATTTGCATAGTATTTTCCGATCGATCATTTAGTTCAGAATAAGACGCATTTTCCCGCATAGGAACGTCATCTGAGCGTACAGTATTATTTTCAAAATGTAATATTGTATGATGTTTTTTGTTGCATTTCTTACAACGTTTGTTTGAAGAACATTTGAAAGCCTTGTGCCCAAGAGCAAGGCAGTTAATACAGCACTTTCGTTGTTTAACAAACTTAAATGTGTCTTGAGATGATTTATTTAAAATATCAGAACAGTTAAAAAGTAAATGGTCTGCATTTCAAATTACAAATTAAACAATCTGGTTTACGGGATGTATTAGCAAAAAGAGAAGACGTTAAACGAGAATTTTGTGAAGTATGTTTTCGTGAATTGGTTTGAATAAGTGAACTCTTCGAGCCTTTTGCTCTAACAGATGATTCAAGTGCCGTACAATGCTTCAACAAAAAATTATACAAACTGTGATATGTAGGTATTTCATTTGAAGCATGGTGCAATTCAAATGCCTTTTGAGAATTATAATCTAATTTTTCATGTAAAATATTCATCATTACAAAATCCCAATCTTCCGTATTGAATCCCATAGTGGATAAACCAGCTAAATTTTGAACAAATGTATCTAAGAGTTTTCTTAAAAATTGTGGATTATCATTAGTTAATGAAGCACAATTAGAAATCTCTTTCCAATAACTCATTGCAAGATCTCGATTATTAGAATAACGTTCTCTTAAACTGTTGTAGGCAGTTTGGTAGTTGTCCGCTATGAATCGATTCCGTTTAACCAATTCTAAAGCAGGACCCGTTAAACCGATAAAAGGTAACTAAATTTATTCATTGTTGAGACATTTGCATCGTTGGGAATCAACGTATCAAACATGTCGATAAAAGTAGGAAACTCACTTATATTTTCACCAGAGAAACATTTAAGGTTAATTTTCGGCAAATTTGCTTTTACATTAGATGAAGAAAATGTATTACTTTTATTTTCATTAGGTACTTCTACCCGATTGTAGTATAAAGGTTCAATTTTATTGAAACATAGTATAAACTTCCTTCTAATTATTTCTTCTGCATTTAAATCTGCATCATCTTTAACGGCAATTGTGTTTATAATTTCTAGATGATGCTTATCGAATTCCTTTTGTATATTATTTAAATTACGACAAGCTACGATAAAATTAGATGAATCAAGTTCTCCTTGAACGAATTTATCTGCAATCTCTCCAATTGAATCAAGTTTATTAATTTCTAAATTAATTTTAGCATTCTGCACTGAAGGTCGTTTGTAGCTACTAAACAAAACAAAAATAAAGAAAATCGGTTGAGTGACAGAGGAGAAAATGGTACCTAACCGAATTGCCTTTGCCTATTTATATATAGATTATGAAGAATAAAGGCATTTTACTTTTAAGCAAAATTCATATTTGCTGACAAACTTCGTATACATTTGAAAAACTGACATGTAATGGTTACAGTATATGTTTCCGATCATGCAAATAGTTTTATGAAGATTAATTTTATCTCTTAATAATATTCATACGAACGTTTTCTGTTTGAATTCAACTTATGAATCAATTGAGAGCCTCCACCTTGAAGTTGATTAAGTGACATTTATTTTGATTTATTTCCAACTAACTTTCAATTTATTACAGTTTTTAATAATACATTACAATTGGATGCAATTTTCAATTCTAATAAACTTTGCTTGATTACAATTTGAGAGATTATAAAAAAATAATGTTCTCTCTCAAACAAAATTGATATATTTTTTGAAACCTAGTATATAGTTGGAAAAGTTACAGAAATACTTATTATACAATTTTTAGTGCAATGGCATAGGTAGATGCAGTTTTTAATTATAATTACTTCTATTTGATAACAATTTTACATCTTAACAGAAATGAAGATATTTTAATTGATAATAAAAAGCCCTCTTTCATGAGAAACCTTGGCTACATTTAAAAAAGTGACATAGAATTATTATTGTTTAGGTTAGACCATGTAAATCTGTTTGTGAAGAATAACTTTTTCTCTTAAAGTTATTCTTTAAAAAAATCCTTTGTTTTATGAATATATTTTAACTGACATTTCTTTTGATTAACTCATCTTATTTACAATTTACTCCAAGTTCCGAACAGTTAATACCATCAACTCCATCAAAGCTTACTGTATAAAAATGTCGATTTTCTAATAAACGGTACAACCTGCTATTGAAAAAAATATGGGACAACTTCGGGATATCCCGGAACTAATCCAATTTCTCTTCAATTTGTCCCATGTTTCGCATAATTTTTTTTAAAAATTTTTAATACCGGCGATTTTACCACGGCATAGAGTATAAGATAATAGGTAATAAATTTTTCCCCATTCTCTAAGGAACGATTCAAGCTATGCTATTGAAAAAAATATGGGACCACTTTGGATATCTCAGAATTAATCCAATTTCTTTTTAATTTGTCACATGTTTCTAATACATGTTTTTCCAATTTTTCAATGCCGGCGACTCCTCCAAGACATAGAGTATGTGAGAATTTGTAAAAGAGTTTTCCCCATTTTCTAAGAAACAGTACAAGCTATGTTAATGAAAAAAATATGGGAACACTTCTCGATTTCCCGAAACAGGATCCAGTAAAACGGTCGAAATTTCTTGAGCCGTTTCCGAGTAATCGGTGAACAAACATAAAAAACCATAGATACAGAAGTCGGTTAACAACAGCAAAAGGGTATTTCCGTCAGTTGGAAAATCTATACATCGCACCTGTTTAAGACCCTAAACTGATTGTAGACACATGGAAAATTTCGTATCTCAACTAATAATACCAAATAACAATGTGTAAATAGTAAGATACTCAAAAATCTATTAGAAATATAAAGCAATATAACGTGGGCATTAATTTTAAAAACAAGTGAGGTAACAGATATATACTCGTTGCTGCAGATTCCTTCAAACGTTTCCCCAATCTGAACCAAGAAACAAACACTATAGCAACTGTCTTAGTAGGTAGGTAGGTTTAGTCGACTTGGTGTATCACCTAGGCAGAAATTTTCGAGTTAAATATACCTCGGGATGTAAGAGACTTAGGACTTAGACTTAGCCAACTATCGCGGACAGCATAAATGTATTTAGCTCTGATGCCGTTGGTCTTATTTATCAGAACAAACTCTAATTCTTGACTGTGACCCATTAGCGACTTCTTATGGAAGTTTTATTGATGATGAAATTTGATATGAATAACTTATGATAATGTGCAAACCATGCTATTCTCCCTCATCTTTCTTAAGTTAGCCATACCCAAAGTGAACCAATGATACTTGCTGATGTTTGTCATCAAATTCGCCGATTATGCATTTAAAATTGTTATAATTGATATTTGGTACCCTTTGATTCAATTGTATCCTTGTTCGATCTCTTTGCCAGTTTAATTTATTATTGGGAAATAACAATGCTTATAAATTAGCGACCTGATCTAAAATTTTAAGAATTTGATTAATTCGTCTGTTACTAATAAATAATCAATCCTACTCCTATTAATAAGTTAAACAATAAAAAATGTATGGGTGTGTTACGAAAATAGAAGTAAACGAAATACGATAACAAAGTTAGTGCAGTTTCATTTCTGATAAGGAACTAGTATTATACAGTATAAACATGACAGCAATATGAAATATCTGGACTAGTAAGATAAATTTTTTGGAGAAGGTGTTTTATATCGATATGTTTCTGGGAGAAAGATATAAATGTTATGCTATGATGCAGCACCTGTCTGAATAAAATGTAATACAACTTTAACACAATATTAATGTTGAATATTTAAATTTGATTTGAACGCTGTTATACAATACCTTCGGAATACCATTATAAACGTAGGTCCACTTTCCCACATTAGACTTCTTCACAAATATTTAATTCATTTGTAGCTGATGTAGTACTCTTATGAGATTGGGCTCATATTTTTAGGATATATAGTGCATAATATATACATTCTCAACCTAAATATATGTCGAAAGTAGAGATACATTTAGATTACGCTGTTACTGAGTATTTATCCAGAAACTTGAAACTTGTAATTACATGCGATTTTTTCAATTTTGGATCCATTTCGTCGCATCAGACAATAATTCACCAACATGTTGAAGTACATGCAGGCCGCTTCCATAATGTCTTTTCAAAAAATGTTCGCTCCAAATGGAACACGGCACATTCACATAAAGCGCGCATCGGTGATAATGGCATCGATTCATGCCGAATCTATCGAAAACCATACATAATCCGTTGGGGGTTTATGAAGCACTGTTTTCGCAGGGTCTCGGTAATTAAAATTTATGGGCTAACTGTCATTTGGGGGATATACATTCGGCACCACATCGGTCGTTTCATATTAATTTGTGACGGCAGTAATTTACCAACACTAAAAGCAACATTCGAACCGCTTCGATTCTGGATCAAGATGGAAATTCTATACTAGCTCTGGAGAACTTCAGCAAAGCTTAATTTTCCAACTAATAGTTGAATTGAAGGGCGTTTACCCAACAAGGGAAAGTTTAACGTTTGTTTCGAGATTGTGTGTTATGAACATTGAAGCTTTTGAATCGCGGGACGCCGTTTACGTGGGGCTGGAGTGAACGTATTTAGTATTTTTCTCAACTATTTGCTGTAAATCTGTTTTTTTAGTTTTCTATCTGCTTAACAAATATTTCCTTTGAACTGAGATTTCTTTAAATAATTTACTTGATAAAAGCTACATTAGCTGAATAGAATTTACATATGGTCAAACATATATTTTTCATGTAATATCAAAAAGCCTTTAAAATTATAATGGAATTGTGTATTTTAATTGTTATTCGCCAATAACATCAGAAGTCAGAAAATTATCCAAGACTCATTTTTTAGTTTGCAAATAAATTCCTTAAATGTTCATGGAATATCAAAAACGACACACCAGTGAATTCGTGTTTAAACAGGCTTTAAGTAAGGTGTCACTTATATTAAAGTTCCACTTAATGGGGTGATGAGGATTCAATTTAATTAATGGTTATAAGTCCCCCTTCGTAAATGTTTTGATGTGTTTTTGCGATTTTCAAATTAATGAGTACTTTGAGAAATATTCCAGGTGTCTCGCCTTCGCTGGGACACCCTCCAGATATCATCAGTATATTCGGTCATACTAAGTTTTTTTAGTGACATTGTAAACACTTGTTTAATTAAAAACAAAAATCAATTATTTCTTAGCCATATTGGTGCGCTATTTTTTGTGTTATAGCGTTTTCAGATGTAAATCGCGGCGAAAGAAAATGGACTTTTTGGTTTTGGAGTAATTTTATATTCCTTCAGATTGTTGTCCATTAATTTATTTGCTATGCCTAGGATAAGAAAACCCAAAGTTCTATTAACTAAGTGGGTTTGATACCGGGTGAATGATGCGTACGATAGAAACCCATTTTATAAGTTAGAAAAATGCACACCAGGACTACATTGGGTCTCAGTAATAAGGAGATTCGTTGTATAGGAAGGCCGACCAAGAAGAGTAAGTGACACCAGACGCCATTTCAGAAAAAACATACGTGACTATGGACGACTTAGAACCTTGTCTCTACTTGAACGTTACCCACCCCACAGGAGCGACTAGGGATCAGCAGATTTCAGCTTGTGAAGGTTTTATTGGAATACGATCCGTTTGCCAGCGCACAAGAAGTTTTGGATTGTTTCTATATCTTCCTTCTCTATCAACTCCTAAGCATCGACTTCACTGAACTCACTTGTGAGTCTTTAGCGACGTGTGTATTTAGATTCTATTGAGTTATACTTGTTGACATGACAATGCTGAGAATGCGACTTACTGAATGACCCAATAACTTCTTTTCTATAGAAATTATAAAATTATGGCAATAGATTTTAGATCGGTACTACCCTAGAACCTTTCCAGATTATAACATATCATGTGAAAAATGGTACAATATGTTGTTGAGGTTAAAAAAATTGAGTTGTTCCGATAAACAACAATAATATATTTATTAACAGAAGGGTTTTACTTTTAAATTTTTACTAGAGTTAAATAGTACCGTTTAGGAAATTTCATAGCTTCTCTGTAAGAATGTTTAAAATAGAACGCCACTGATATACAGTGATGGGCAAATGTGTGGAACCAAGCAAATATCTCTGGAATTATTAGAGATATCAAAATGAAATTTGGAATGTGGATCCTGCAGTAGATTGCCTATTTGTTTCCTATTTTTTGTACCATTTTGAACTTCCTGTTTTACCGGAAGTAATGTCGATTTTAAAATTTGCCATGAAACACCCTGTATAGTATTTTAGTTTCTGATGAAACGTTTTATTGCGATTACAAAAATATCGGGTTTGATATTGTTTACTTTTTTACCTACAGAGATATTAACAGAAAAGTAATTAAGGAAAGGATAAATCTAATATCCATTTAAGAAATACATAATCATAATTATTAACTAAATCTAAGTGATTTTTAAAACATTGAAACTTAACTTAACTAAACTTAATGTATTAGATGTTCAAACTGAGCACCGTTTACTTCTTGACAATAAGCAAGTCGGTTTTTAAATTCTCTAGTAACATTAGCTATTACTTCTGGTGTAATTCTCTGGATGTCTTGAGTTATTTTTGCCGCTAATTCTTGCAAATTATTTGGTCGATCAACATAAAGCTTAGACTTTAAGTAACCCCACAGAAAATAGTCTAGTGGATTAAGGTCGGGACTTCGTGCAGGCCATTCATAAGTACCCCTTCTTCCAATCCATCTGTGATGAAATGTCCTATCTAAATGATCTCGAACAATGCGAGCGTAATGGGGTGGTGCTCCATCCTGCTGAAACCAGATATCATTTGGTAATTGTCCATTTACCTCCAATGCCGGAATACCTTGTGTCTCCAAGAGCTGTATATACCTATCTCCGTTTAAAGTTTCTTGTAGGAAGAAGGGCCTCACGATTCTGTTTCATAAATGCCGGCCCAAAAGTTCAATTTTTGGGGATGTTGTGTATGAGCCTCTTGTACTCAATTAGGATTACGTTGCGACCACTAACGGCAGTTATGTGGATTAACCGTACCATTTAAACAAAATGTAGCCTCGTCTGATAACACCACATTTCTTATAAAATTATTATCACGGTTACAAATATCCATCATCTTTCACAAAACTGCAAATGTCTGTCGAAATCGTCATCGGAGAGTTCTTGAAAGAGGTGAATTTGGTATGGATGATATTTTTCTCGCCTTAATATCCTTCCCACTGGACGACGGTTAATTCCATGCATATTGGCGAAGTCGGTAGTGGATAAGTGAGGATTTTCTTTCAAAGATATAGCAACATTTTGAGCTACACCTTCATTACTTGCACTTTTTAACCGTCCACATTTTGGTAAATTACTAACTGTTTCACTTGTGTCGTACCTTCGCAAAGTTTTCGTCACTACTGAACGGGATATTTGTGTATTCGGATGAACAATGTTAAAAAGGTCACAAACTTCTTGATGCGTCCTTTTCCTCTCCCATACCCAATCATCATTAATATTTCTATTCTTTCTCTTTCAGTTAATTCGGCCATTTTACGATCAAATTAAAACAATACAATCTTTTTACGTTCAAATAAAAAAAAATATTTTGACAACTACTGTCACTTCTGCAATGATTTTCATGGACTACTAAACTTGATTCAGATTTAATTTGCGCCTGATTTAAACAAACGGACGTGTATTCGACTATGTAACAAGCAATGCTGTTGGCTGTGACGGTATAATGCCACCGATTGGCCAATAGAAATACTAATCCTTACCGAGCGGTTTGTTTATATCGGGCGTAAATGAAATCTGAACCGAGTTTAGCTACCATGGAATTTTTCATTTCCTTAGTTACTTTTCTGTTAATATCTCGGTAGGTATTGAAATAAACAATATCAACCCGATATTTTTGTATTCGTAATAAAATGTTTCATCAGAAACTACAACACTATACAGGGTGTTTCATTAAAAATTTTAACATCGACATTACTTCCGGTAAAACAGGAAGTTCAAAATTGTAAAAAAATGTGGAAACAAATAGACAATCTACTGCAGTATCCACCTTCCAAATTTCATTTTGATATCTCTAATAACTCCAGAGATATTTACTTGGTTCCACCCATTTGTCCATCACTGTATAATTAAGAGTTTGAGATGTATTGTTTCTCCTTGAAACGTTAAAGAGATTTCACTTTTTTTATTTTAGAAAGAAGTGGCAAATGTAAATTGCGATCAACTTGCATTGTATATTCAGACCTTATTCGTTACCATTGGTTAGATTTAACTCATTTAATGAGATTTGAGTATGCGTTGTGAATTGGCTCTAAATTAATAAGGTTAGAGATGGAAGTGATTTGAATGGGATTTTTGAATAAGCTGATATTGATTTATAGGGGATCTACTGCACTAACTACAGATTTTAGGAAGAATGTGGATTTGTCAGTGGTTCGAATATAAATTCGGAAATAGTGTTAGTTTGACAGTCGAGCTTTTAAAATGGAGTAAAATTGCCTTTCATTTTGTTTATATCGCTAGATACTTACACCCGTTAGTATTATCAAGCAAACTTTGCACCTTAGCAATATGGTATTTCCTGAAAACATGTACAAATATATTGTTGCTTTTGGGCACAACATTGATATATTTTATCTATTTATTTACAATTTTTTTTCAACAAGTAGCCTGAATACTCAATTATAGGAAACCACATTTTATAAAATCAGTCACAGTCATACAAATATTTAACGCAATTACAATAAAAAAGAATGAGAATAATAACGATGTGAAATATATGAAAATCTATAACTAAAATGGACGTACATACATATGTGCCTAAATTTTGAATACCAAACTAGCCGCTTATTCAGTGCATACAAGGAAATGCTGAAAATCTCAATGTGCGAGAAATGTAAGCTGTACGTTCTCAGAATTTTGTACAAGAAAGTGTGGTGTGAAGGATTAGTATCACAACTTGGACTGTAAAATAAATATTTAGTTCTTACGGTGGAGCTAATGTCATGGTAAATTATAATTTGTTAATGAATACTCGAGTAACTAGAAGCGAAAGCAGAAGGCTACGAGAATTATGCGAACCGACCTGAAGAGGGCAGATGTGACTCTGCCGAAACGTCGTCATTTTACCATCGATCCCGACAGGGATCAGTTATCAACTACGCGGATGAATTCCCGGAAACCGCCTAAAACATTTAGTGCCCGCGATAACTTAAAAAAAAATATATATATGTTCTGAGAGGCCCAGAATGTATGTATATATATATATATATATATATATATATATATTATATATATATATATATGGTATGGCCGGCTTTAAGTGTACACATGGTTAACGTGCTCTAAAGTGAATAATAAATAGTACAGTTAACAGTGAAATAAAATTTTCAAGTCTTATAAAGCAGTGAGTACAACGTTTTTTCCATACTTTTAGTGAGAAATTAAGATTGAAAATTGAAAATTGTACACAATTTAGTACTGTAACCTAGAAGTAATAATAGCAAGAAAAACAGACCGAGCAGATTGGTGTCAATTTTTTGTTTTAGTTGATATTTTGTTTACCTGCTTGAACCTAAAGGTGACCATACACTTTAATAGGTACATTTTTACATGGAAATAACAAGAATATTTATAAATAATTTTAATCATGACCTACGTAAATTGCATTTGTTGCAATAAGCAATTTGAGGATTTTAAGGTTGTCTCTTGCCAAAACTGTAAAAACAATTTTTTCCACCAATGTGTTAATCAGTCGGCAGCTGATATAAAAAGCCTTAAATCTAAGAAGGGTATGAGCTGGACCTGCCAATCTTGCTCAGAGTTAGGCGACAACATTGCTGATCTAAAGTCACTAATAATGGCATTACAACGGGAAGTCAATAAACTTAAGGAAGTTAAACATGCTTCACATGATCATTCTAATTTCGAAAAAATCGTTAATGAAGTATCAGATCGCAATTATAGGAAGAATAACTTAATTATCTTTGGTGTCCCTGAAAATACTTCTGACGTAAAAGAACTCGTGGATGGCATGCTTCAAGATGTAAATCCCGGCATAGCTAACAGAAATTACACTCAGTTTCGTCTATCTTCTGACAAAACTCCTAGGCAACAAGAACTGTATCGCAAGACAAAAGACCTGAATACCAGAATTGCCCAAGGTGAATCTAATTTACGCATCAAGTACATTAATGGTACTCCTAGGATTATTTCTTTAAACTAAATCCTCCCAACAGAATAATTTCCATTCCGTTTCTCAACAGCCCTAACATCAAGACTACTAGATTGCAATCTTTTATTGATTTTAATAGCTTTAAACAAGAAAATAATATTATAAATGCCAATGGTGGATTGCTTGATTTAGTCTTGTCGAGTGTACCATGTGAAGTTAAGGCTGAACTAAACTCGCTAGGAAGTATCGACAATTATCACCCCCCGCTTATTATTTCAATCAGAGTTCAAGTTCCACATATCAACCGGTTTCCGCTAGACTCCAGACAGAGGTCACATAACTTTAGAAAGGGTGACTACCACGGCCTATACCTTGCTTTATGCAATCTTAACTGGAATTCCTTGTCTTCATGTACAGATCCTAATGCAGCTTGCGACATCCTTTATAATACACTTAATGCATTGTTAGATCGCTTCATCCCGCCGTATAAAAACAGATTTACAAAATACCCTACATGGTATTCCCACGATTTAATCCAAAATATTAAACTTAAGAACCACTATCCAAATTATTTAAAAGGTATAAGTTTGAATATTATTATCATAAATTTAGCGATATGAGAAAACTTGTAAACAAACTAATTAAGGATTATTTCGACACTTACTTAAATACACTACAGAACAAAATACAAACCGATCCCAAGGTATTTTGGTCATTTATTATTCAAAAACGCACCTCCTCACGTATTCCAGGAAGAATGTCCTAACAGGAACAATACCATACCAATCCCCAGACAATAGTTAATTCCTTTGCTCATTATGTTAAAAGTGTTTATTCCCCTCCCAGTGCCGTTAATTCTTTGGGTGGGTCCATATACTCGCCTAACATTTCTATAGCAAGTTTATCTATAAGTGACATCATAAAGTCATCTAAACGCCTTAAAGATAGTTTTACATCTGGACATGACATGATCCCCAGCTTCTTGGTTAGAGACTGCTCGACTGTTTTGGCTTCACCGTTATACTCTATATTCAACTTAATCCTAAAAACTGGGATATTCCCTGAGTGCTGGAAACTGTCGAAAATCTGTCCGGTGCACAAATCTGGTAACAAAGATATCATAACAAATTACAGACCCATCGCCATTATTCCTAACTTTGCTAAAGTATTCGAGATGTGCATTTATGAGCAGATATTTCCTATTGTCAGATCACACATATCGCCGGATCAACACGGTTTCATGAAAAATATATCCACAGTCACTAACTTATCGATTTTCACCCAGTTCACAACTGCAGCCCTTGACTCCAAAAGTCAAGTAGACGTGGTCTACACGGATTTTACCAAGGCTTTCGTTAAACTTCATCACCCTACATTAATCGAAAAATTATCGGTCTTTGGTTTCAGTTACCCACTGGTTAGTCTATTTAAATCCTACTTAAGTAACCGCCATCAATTTGTTAGCTATAACGGCTTCAAATTAAACATATTTACTGTCAGTTCAGGAGTACCGCAAGGTTCCAATCTCGGTCCGTTATTGTTTCTGATATTCATTAACGACTTATCAAGTATACTGTTATCTGAAACTCTTCTTTTTGAAGACGATCTGAAATTATTTCTTAAAGTCCAGAGCATCAATGTAGCTTACGGCTACAACATGACCTGAATCAGCTCACGTTATGGTGTACCAAGAACAAACTCTTTTTGAACATCGCGAAATGCAAAGTATGTTCTTATACTTTGAAGAGGAATCCTATACTATTCGATTATTCGTTGAACAATCAAACTATTGAGAGGTGCACTATCATAAAGGACCTGGGTGTATATTTTTATCATAAATTTTCATTCGCTGAAAATATTTCCATAACTTGCAATTCGGCACTACGTTCGCTGGGTTTTGTTTTGCGAAATTGCAACAGCTTTCATAACATATCCACGCTGAAATCTTTATATACATGCTTAGTGCGCTCAAAGTTAGATTATTGCAATCTTATCTGGCATCCTGTCTACAAGATTCATCATAAGCGTTTGGAGGCAGTGCAAAGTAAATTCCTGAAATTTCTTGCTTTTCGAGTCGACGGCTTATATCCTGTCAGAGGGTACCAGCACAATTTACTTCTTGACAGATTTGGGATAAGATCTTTAGTTATGCATTGGAATTTACATAGCCTTTCATTTCTATACAAATTGGTTCACAACAGAATTGACTCTCCTCTTCTTCTGTCAATGATCCCGATACATTCGCCAAGGCTTGGTTCAAGAAATAACACCTATTTTTATCTGTTTGCAAATACAAATGTTCTTATAAAGTCGCCATTATTTATCATGTGTAGAGCTTATAACAGTATATGTAGAGTCTGTGATATTAACTATGACAATTTTGATTCAATAGCTGAAGCATATATTCAACAAATGTCAGATCAACCATGGCTCAGTTACTAGTGAAAGTCTTTTGTCAACTGTTATTTCGTTTCTTTTAAAATATGTGGGTAGAATTTATGAGCTAATATATTTGTCATTTGTTATTTTATTTCTTCTTTTAATAAACTGTTTGTAAAATTTATGTTATAATATTTGTAATATTCTTTGTTCTTTTATTTCTTGTTGTTATTATCATTTTCTATTATTATCATTTTCTAATATTTAAGATACCAGAGTTTACTAGTGTGTTTCATTACTTTATAAGATAATATTTGTCCTGTAATTGGATTTATTTCTGTTGGGCAATAAAAAAAAATAAAAATAAATATATATATATATATATATATATATATATATATATATATAATGTTTAATCAAGATACCATTTTATTTGAAGTTTTCAATTATAATTTATGGAATCGTACGTTTTTAGACATTTTAGACATATACAAGTATGAAGACGCGAGGTGGTAAGACCGACATCTATTTTTTTCGGGGAAACTAGCACATAGAGGTTCGGAATCTGGAGCCGTTCCATATAATTGCTGTTACCCGTAATTCCCAGGTTAGAATGTCACGATGAAATTTTCAGGTCCTGAAATTACCTACCAACTATGAATTAGTTATTATTTTGATTAGGTACCTTACTTATACAAACTGGATATTGTGTAATATTTTTTTTCCTTAATTAATTACTACTAGTGGTCGCCCAGTGATCTAAATTCGACCCTATTTCATGAAATTGTAAAAAGTATGTTTTTATAAGAAACAGAGTTGTGCAGAAATCGAAGAAGTAGATGTAATGACCAAAATTGTTCACTCATATTGACAAATCTTTTGAAATAGAAAGAAAATAAAAATGTAGTCAAATATCGGTATTCGAAGTGTTTTTGACAAATGAATGACCCCTCCAAATTATTGGCTGGAACCGCTCCTGGCAAAATATTCGATATAATAATTGGAAAATTGTTCTTTGCAACCTAAAAGTTTTCGTCATTTGCGGTTTCAATCAAGTTCGGGAATATTAAAGAAAAGAGAGAATCAATAACCCTAGGAGAACTTAAATATTTAATACATTCTCTATTGTCCGCTGTCTGACAATTTTTTACACAACACCTTCGGGAAGGTTGTGATAATAATATATTAATCAAATAATTAAATTCACATTAAAAACAGAATATTTAATATGAAAGTTACTGCAACGCGTCCAAAAAATCAATACTAATCTACTACATTGACTATTTTGCAAGTAAACACTAACAACGCTTGTATGCCACTTCCAGAAGTACATGCTCTAAGAATATAATTCTCTCCATATATAATTACTCAATGTTTTATGTTTCGACTGTCTGGCGGCGGCGGCGGCGGCGGCACTGTCAGTTGTTTGGCGTTGACAGTATGGGCGTAAATAATGAATTTTTAAGTAATGAACCAATATTATAAATTAATATTAGCATGCTGCACTGAAGGTCGTCAGTAGCTACATAACAAAACAAAAATGAAGAAAATCGATTGAGGGACAGATGAGAAAATGGTACTTAATCGTTTTATCTTTGCCTATTTATATATAGATTCTTAGTTCATTTGTGAGGTCAGCTGTTGTTTAGACGACTTCAAAATTTAGAAGTTTATTAATTCGTCGCCGTCTTTTACAACATCATATATTTTTCTGTAACGATTGATTCATTTTCTAGAAAATCGGACAAAACAGTTTGTAACCGACAGCAGTGAATAGCACTGATTTCTCTAAAATGGCTCAATTACATTGAATATTTTTTAATTGCATTCTACTAAGATATTCTCTTCTTCCTCTTCTTCTTTTCAAAATAAATAAAAAACTATAATATATTGTGGTGGTACAGAAGTGTTTCCATACATTTTTTCTATGACATAAACATTAAATTTCTCATAAAATGGCAAAGGTCTATAAACATGTAAGTTCATATAATTTAGCCACATACATTTAAAAATATAAATGTCAAAATATTTCAGAAAATAATTATGTATTGTATAGGTTGTATAAACTGTTTTCACTTTGATTCATTTTTTCATCATTTTTTTAATATAAATTATTCTTGAAAACATTTTGTTTTTATTCTACTCCATATAAGGTGTTTGTGAACATTTGAAATAAATTTTACCCACACTAGTTATATTAACTTGTCATTTTTGCCTGCTTCAAGGTCAATAGCAAGTGTATTTTTTTTCTGATATTGACACCTATCACCTCAGATCTAAGTTACTATTAGCAGCGATTAGATTAAAATTATTTTAATAATTTTGGCATTATAGACGAAGCTGTTGGCTAACTATTGTGATAACAGCCGAAATAGTATCTTATATACGAATATGTAGCTAAAAAATGCAACGTTTAAATTAAGAGTAAATTAATCTGACGTAAATCAAATGTTAATTTTGGAAATCAAATCAGTTCCATTAATTTAAATGGAAATCAAAACACTATAATTTGACATTCATTTAATATTCAGTATTTCAAATGTCCAGACTTTAGTAAACTATTCCGGTTGGAGACTAACCTTAATTTGAAAGCAATACGTTATATCCGGTTTGATATTAGATTTTAGCTATACCCCAACTGATTCCCCATTAAACTCATCACAAGCCAAATTATGTTTGAATTGTTAATGACACATGTGAATAGTTTGTATCAATAGATGATGTGTAACAGAAATTTGGAGAACGCAGCCTCAAATTGATTGGAGCCTCTTGCGAGAAGTTTAATCAGCTCCCATTAATGGGAATAGAGAATTGAGCTGTAGATTACAAGTGCTTACAATTACTTTGATCAGAATAGAGAGTCTTATATTACCGCTGCATTAATGATATGACACGATATGCATGTGTTAATATAAGATTTCCAATAATAATCATATATGCTCAATATACGATATAAGTTTACATTAGAATTGTGTATTGGTTATGAAAATAATATGTTTCGTCGGATTCCAAATATTAATTAGTTTTTAAATTGTGCATCTAATCTATATATAAATAGGCAAAGACAGAACGATAGGTACCATTTTCTCCTCTGTCTCTCAAGCGATTTTTTTCATTTTTGTTTTGTTAAGTAGCTACTGACGTTGGCGTTGATGTTGAGAATGCCTTTAATACGGCCAGATGGGAGGGAATCGTGGAAAGAACGGAGGAATTGGGAATGGAAGCGGGGGTTGTAAATGTCCTGAAGGAATACCTGACAGGCAGAGTGATTGTGGTGGGAGACCCTGAGATTGGACTTACGCAGGGGGTCCCTCAGGTTTCGGTCCTTGGGCCAACGTTGTGGAACTTGCTGTATGACCCTATCTTAAGGTTGGCTCTGCCAGAGGGATGCGTCAGCCTGGCTTTTGCAGACGATTTGTCAATCGTCGTGAGGGCCAGGGGTCTGGATGAGATGGTGGCTAAGGGCAACGAGCCTTTGGCTATCATCAGAGAGTGGTTCGATAGGAACCATCTAAGGGTAGTTCCTCAGAAGACGGAATGCGTCATTCTGAGGGGCCCCTTTGGGAAGATGGGAGGCGTTGCCTTTTCTTGGGCCGGGGTGAGGGTTGTCCCTAGGAAATTGTCTGGGGATCACCGGACGGTATCGTACGAGGGGCTGTGCGTCATCACGGGGCAGCTGCCTATCGGAATCGAGGACGATGAAAGGAGTAGGATCTTTGAAAGGGTAGAGAGGGGTGAGGATCGAGTGAGAGGGGGGAGGGTCAAGTGGGAGTGAGAAAGGAAGAGTGGGAGAGATGCTTAGATATATGGGAGAGGGAATGGAGAAGTGAGGATGCGGGAACGGCGTCCTGAACAAGGAGGCTCGTCAGAGACCTGAAAGCGTCTGTTGGCTGTTCACATAGGCAGTCCAGCTGCTGTCTGGGCACGGGTGCTTTCGGCAGTATCTGTTCAGATTCAAGAGGAAGGAGGATGAGTGGTGCGTTTACTGTGGGCAAGTGGATACCCCTGAACATACTTTCTTTGAATGTGAACATAGCAGGGGTATAGAATGAGAGCAGAGAATGAGTTGGGGTACGCTCTAGAGGCGTAGAATGTCGTAGAACGGTTGATGGAGAGCGAGAGGAAGTGGGGGGGAGTGATTGTGCAGTTCCTGGCCAGGGTGGTAAGGGACAAAGAGAGAGAAGAGGGAGCTGATTGAAATTAATGAACTGGTAGGTTAGGGACTAGGGGTCGGGGTACCTGACGTAATATCTGCGTTGATAGTTCCAGGTACCTAGAGGGCAATTGGAGGTGTTTTAGTGAGTATACGGGTAACCTCACATATAGCATGTCGTGATTGAACCAAGCGCATTGCCAATCCGTAACAGGATTTCACCTTGGCAAAAAAAAGTAAAAAAGTTAAAACTAAAAGCATTGAGTAATTATATTTGGAGGGAGCGATCGTTAGATGCTGTACATAGAGCATGTACTTCAGGAACTGGCATACAAGCGTTGTTAGTGTTTAGTGGTAAAATAGTCAATGTAGTAGATCAGTATTGATTTTTCGGACGCATTGCAGTAACTTTCATATTAAATATTCTCTTCTTAATGTGAATTTAATTATTTGATTAATATATTATTATCACAACCTTCCCGAAGGTGTTGTGTAAAAATTGTCAGACAGCGGACAATAGAGAATGTATTAAATATTTAAGTTCTCCTAGGGTTGTTGGTCCTTTTTTTCTTTAATAATCCTGAACTTGATTGAAACCGCAAATGACGAAAACTTTTAGGTTGCAAAAAACAATCTTCCAATTATTATATTGAATATTTTGCCAGAACCGGTTTCAGCCAAAAATTTAAGGGGTCATTCATTTGTCAAAAATATTTCGAATACCGATATTTGATTACATTTTCATTTTTTTTTATTGCAATAGGTTTGTCAATATGAGTGCACAATTTTGGTCATTACATCTCCTTCTCCGATTTCTTCACAACTCTGTTTCTTATAAAATTATACTTTTTACAATTTCATAAAATAGGGTCGAATTTCGACCACTGGGCGAGCACTAGTATTAATGAACAAGCAATCTTTGCATATGTCTATACATGCTCACTTTTCTCAAAAAACTCGAGTATATTAGCCATTGGGAATTGCAATTAACAGAAATTGGTCAGAGTTTCATCATTGGCAAAATTCATATATATTCGAGAATTCTAATTATCCAGAAATTAAATAATATATTTAGGGAAAAAATTCTGAACTCTGAACGCATTCTGCACTCATTACATGTCACTTTTCAACTGTATACGAGGTTTGTCAGCAAATATGTCGAGAATTTAGCTTAAAAGGGAAGTACATTTTTTTGTTTTTGATGTCTAAAATTGTTTTTAATCAAAAGTCATTAGAATTAAGAACTCCATCTTATAATGTCATATAGGCATAAATTGTATATTAAATATTCGTGGAACTTTTTGATTTGTAAATATATTAGGTTTGATTATATTAATTTTGATTACCTTTATTTTGTATATCTCAAATTGTTATCAAATAAAGTTTATAAGAAGTGAAAACGCTTCCAAATATGATATATGACTAAAAATTTCTTTTAATACAAAGCAAATGTATTATAAAATTTCGCAGAGGAGAGACTATTAAATAAATGTAGTTGGAATTAAATCAAAATGTCTGATACTTAAGACAAGTAAAAAAATCAACATTCTCGTAACGTCTACAATACTGTCGGTCTACTTAAGTTGTAATCATATACACAACTTATTTAATACATATAACTATTTAAAAAATAAGTTACTGGATTCAACAGTTGCTTAAGCATGAAATATCTTATTTTTTGGCAATATCGAGAAATGTCATTAGATTTGAAAACTACATCCAATTGAGTCAGTGCAACAGTAAAAACTGTAAAATAAATACATTGAAAAAACAAAAACCAGCAAAATAATTGTTTTTATATGAAACAATTAAATACTTTTTCTCAATCCAGTGCCAAGTTAAAATAGGATTAATTTGGGAAAATATTTATGAGTTGCAAATTAGCAGTCCAACTTGGCAACGACTTCAAAAAAGTACTTAATTCAAGCATAAAAACAAATATTTTTTCCATTTGAGTTAAGTTATGTTTTTGAAGTTGGTTTGTGTTGTATTTCATGTATGTTTTTGTCATCAAATAAACGGGTTCAATTTGAGCATTTGACTACAATTATGGTAAATAACTTTTTGTACATCACCCAATTTTCTGAAGAAGCTGGGTATCAGTGAAACAATTGTTAAATTGTAGTTTGAATTTAGTTAATGTTTGCGATACTGTCCATTACTAAGTTAACGTTAAAAGCGCTTAGTTTAATATAGATTTAGAGTTATGCAATAATTTTTTTAATTCAAAATCCACGGTCAGACTTGTTAACAGTTTTATAAATCGCATACTACCTACGGAATAAATTTCCGTCTGGACTGCAGTTTAGTTATTCTTAATTAGAAACATGCAAGCTCTCAGACGCACCGTGTAACCTTACACTCCGTTAAAGCAACATGTTATTTCAGTTTGACTCTAATGATGAAATTATCGAATACCGAGAGATGAATAAACATGGACTTACATTTGCCGGTATCGAGTTACTTCTCAACAATATAGTCTAATTTAAATAGTTCTGCATATTACAAACAAACGTGTTCACATAAGCTATATATGCAAATTAGAAGATATCAGATGTGAATTAGTAATATTAAGCCTTAATTTATATATTTTTTATAATGGACGGATAAAAATAAACAGCACCATTCTGCAAATGATAGTTGGTTGACGGTATAACTTAAAAATACTTCAGCGCTGGAAAATAAAATGTAGAAATATTTAACAAGAGATAAATGTACTAAAACGTTGGATCACATATACAGGGTGTAAACAGTTTGCGTGCAGAGATTTTGAGGATCAATACTTCAGGTCAAATCTAATCATAAAGTTTTATAACATTTTCAGAAATAAACTAAAATTTTGCAAAAAAAATTATAAAAAAACTTAGAAGTTAGGTAGCCTTTATTATAGTGAATGATAGGCTATTTCCGGCTTCAAAACTGCATGGACCATGAAAATTAATATTTAAACTCTTAATATTCTGTTATAATTTGTCGTACGTTTTTTCTACGAACAGATCTGGCAATTATCATACAAACATGCCTTACTTAGTACATGTTTATTTTAACTGCAGCTGACCGCCGCCACGAGTGTTTTTTTGCTATATCGGTTCACGTGAGAAAATTAATATCTTCGTTAGTTGATTTTCATTTAAAAAAATAAATTGGAAAACAAATAGAATTGGTTGTGCCAAAGAGTGGCAGGTAATACAAATATGGAAACACCTGCGTTGTTATCAATTTGTGGGGAAAGCAAATGTAATAGTAATAAAATGAATGTTGAATTTTGAATATTTACTATGTAGAATCCGTTTGTTCTCCTGCCTGTAAGTAAATTGGTATGTATTTGTCTAACATAAGTAGTATTAAGTTAATGAGTAATTATTATTTTTCGAATAATTTAACAGATAAAAGAACTACATATAAAAAATGTTTTGTTTAATATACATTGTATGGAATTGTTTCTGTATAATATGTAAACAACTCTGTAACCTCGTTCAACTGGATGCATAAAATAAAACGCCAAATATGAATACATATTTATTTCGATAAATAGTTATAAAAAGCGTACATTTTTAAAATAATATTTCAAAAATTTTATTTACCAAAATAAACTTAAGGGTACTCGAAACAGTATAATTATTCAATACACAAAATATCACAGGTGTTCATTTGTTTGCGGGGAATCATTTCTTGATTATTCCCGCTAAAAGTGAGAATCTGATTTTACCGCAACGTTGACGCATTGACAATAATTTAATTAACGTTTATTTGGAAGTTTCTGGCTTATTAAGGCATATGTATAATATCTCCACCCAAAAAAAACTATTTACACCCTATATATATATATATATATATATATATACAGGGTGTAAACGGTTTGAGTGCAAAGAATTTGAAGAACAATACTTCAGGCAAAAACAAATCAAAAAGCTTTATAACATTTTCTAAAATAAACTATAGTTTTGCCAAAAAGAACACATAAAGTTAGATTTTATGTAGCCCTTGCTACAGTGAATAATACAATAATTTCGATTTCAAAATGTCGGTAAATCTAAATATGTAAATACTCAATAGCTTATACATCTTTAATAGCCACATTAAAAATGAATATTGATTATTTAAACTCGAAATATGCTTTTATAATTTAGTGTAATAGAATAGATATGGCAACGTTACATACAGACCAACTTATTTACTACATTTTTACTTTAACGACGACTGAGAGTTACGATTGTTTTTTGCGATTTCGATTCTTGTAAATAAGAATAGATAAACGGTAAAGTGTTTTGAATGATATCTATTTGATGTAGGCTTCGTGGTTTGCTTTCCATTTAATATATTTTTAAAATAAATAAAATCGGTTGTGATTAGAGTGTAAGTTCGAAAATTAAGAATAGTGCGACAGTATTTATTTGTTATAAATAATGGCCGATAATACAATTAGGGAAAGACATGACATGCTCTTAATTTATGGGGAAAGCTGACGTAATTGCAGAATAGCAAGAATGTTATACAGGGAAAGGTTTCCAAACAGACGCCTGCCCAATGCTAGGACATTCGTAGCTGTTTCGCAGAGGCTTCTGGAAACAGGTAGTGTAATACCACAAATAAACAATCGCGGACCACAGCGACATAATCGTATCTTAGCTGCTGAGGATCAAATACTAGACCTTATCGACATCAACCCAGATCGTAGCACACGGAGTATTGGAAGTGAGTTGCAAATTTCTCACACTGTTGTTCATAGAACATTACGGGAACAATTGCTCTATCCATATCACATGCAGCGGGTTCAAGGGCTTTCAATTGATGATTTTCAACCAAGACTCAATTTCAGGCGTTGGTTCCTCAGAAAACATCGACAATTTCCTAATTTTGTGAACAATATTTTAACAACAGATGAAGCAAGTTTTAATAAGAATGGTATAATAAATTTTCACAATACGCATTCGTGGTCTGAGGTAAATCCGCACGAAATACGCCAGTCAGTATTTCAACACCAATTCTCAGTTAACGTGTGGGCTGGAATAGTTGGTGAATACTTGGTTGGGCCATTTATACTGCCTGCACGTTTGACAGGTGAGAATTACCTTTATTTTTTGAACAAAACGCTACCAGATTTGTTAGATGAAGTGAACCTACAAACACGTTCCAATATGTGGTACTTACATGACGGGGCACCTACCCACGCAAGTCATCTAGTTGCCGACTTCTTAAATAGAACATTTCCCCGTCGTCGGATTGGTGGAAAAGGACATATACGTTGGCCAGAAAGATCTCCTGATCTTAATCCTTTAGATTTCTACTTATGGGGACACATGAAAAGTAAGGTTTACACGACTCCAATTATTGACGAGAATGACCTGGAACAACGCATTTTTGACGCTGCTGACGAAATCCGAAATATTCCAGGAATTTTTTCTCGCATACGTGAAAATTGGATTAAACGGTGTCGTGGTTGTGTCGATAGTAATGGTGGGCATTTTGAACATTTGCTGTGAATAATCCGTTGTTACAACTCAGTTCTATCATTATAATTATTTCGGTAAGTAGGATTACATATTTACTTGTCTAATATAATAATATTAATTAAATCAGTAATAATGACTCTTCGAATAATTTAACTGGTAAAAAAACTACATATACAGATCTCTTGAGTTGAATATCATATGTATTTACCCAACTTTGTATAATTGCATAAAAGAAACCGCCAAATACAAATTCTAATTGCAATACCTTGTATTAAAAACGTAAATATTTTCAACAAAATATTTCATACATTTTTATTTAATTCTAAGGTCAATATCATCAGTCAATACAAAAACACAGGTGTTTACTTTTTTTGTCAGCGTAGTCATTCCTTTATTATTCGCGCTAAGAGTGAATCTGCTTCGAACGCGAGCGACGTTGCCGGATTGACAATAATTTACTTAATATGTTTTAGGGATTTTCTTGGTTATTAAGGCCTACTGACCATAGTGGTATAACAGTTTTTTGTTTAATTTGGTGTATACTACCTCCACCTAAAATATATGCACTCAAACTATTTACACCCTGCATATGTGTGTGTGTGTGTGTGGGTTTGTGTGTGTGTGTGTGTTAGATGGATTCAGGGAATTCATCCGCGTAGTTGATAACTAATCTCTGCTGGGATCGACGGTAAAACTACGTTTCGGCAGGATCACATCTGCCCCTTCAGGTCGGTTCGCATAATTCTCGTAGCCTCCTGCTTACGCTTCTAGTGACTATTTTACCTTAAACGTGATCTTGAAAGTCATAGTCAGTTCAAATGCATTTTTTTAAATCGGAACCCATTTATTGTGTCAGAAAATTTTACATCCGAGTACGAGCTTGACTATGAATGACCATGACCAGATTATACCAACGTCAATTTTTTTAAAAATCAACTAATTTACTAATTTGGTATAGGGGGTTTTGGATTCGTCATTTACGGGTCTGAAATCAGTTTTTGACAATTCATACTCCAAGATGACTGAAAGTGTACCATTTGCTTTTGACTACGACCTTAAAATTGACCTTTATATCTATAAATATTTTGCTAACTGAGGAAGAAGACTTAATTAAACTTTCTCTTTTGGATTAAATAACTGATTCAGCTTAGAAACTAAATTATTCCCTTCACATTCAAATACAACAGCTTTCAAATAAGTCAGTCACACATAATAATGGTGGTTGCTTTCGCAAAACAAAAAATTTAGTTAAATTCGAAAGCATTTGCAGCATTTAAAGAAAGTAATTTAGCTATTGCTACATTAGCTTCCTTTAACAACTTCGGATGGCATAGCTCTTTAGTAGTTTCGACTGATTGCCCTAATACCTCTAGAGCAATAAAGAAATGTAACATATCAGTTTTCATATAGACTGTTAATTATTCTAAAAAATACGGTTTTGCCACTAATTCAATTTGAAAATCATAATATATAACTTCAAATAAAAAGTTGGCCTTTGTCAGGTTAAAAAAAACACGGTATACATATGACCATAAGGAATACCATGTACACTACGGGTAGAAGATCTATTGTTCGGTGATTTCAGATGTCTAATTAGAATAATCCAACATTTGAAATTGATCATAATCAAGCTCTGGTTTAGAACGAGCCTTATAAAGTAAATTCAAAAGATTTTTAAATAATTTTAAAATTCATGCCATTAGAAGGCAAAGAGCAATGCGGGCCAGTCAAGACAAGGCGAATTATCCTCGCCTAGCTTGGCTAGGCAAGATAAGGCTGTGTTCAAAATTTTCTCCATCAACTCCTAGCAGATTCCTGGACAGACATAAAAAATGTCAATTGCACTACATATTATATAAGGTATACTGTCAGCGAACATCCATTCAGGATCACTGACATTTAGTTCTCTATCAAGTATTTATGAAGAGTTAAAATTTAAAACATATATTTAATGTATTTATAGCATTTGACAAGCCTTTCTAATAGCTAATGCTCGACGAAAAATGAATAAGCATCTTCCAGTTGCTACTCTTCTGCCAAATTAGGCCAAAATTTACTTTAAAAAAAAATTTCCGATATTTGGATACGCCATCCGGCGATACGAATGCCCAAAAAAATATTTCTGATTTAATACCGCCGAATATCAAATGTCACTTGAATTGATTGAGTTTTAAAAATCTGCATTTGACTTTGGTATGTTCGAGGATCAAGACCGTATACGGAAGTATAATTTTCTGCACTATTCATATCCGCAATAATAAACGGCGGCTTCCATTAAAAAAAAATGTATTTGAATTTCAATGTCATGGTTAAGGTTTGATATATTTGTATTTAACATTGGCCAAAAAAGTATTTCTGATGAGATATTCACAAGAGTTCCATACTTTTGTGCTACCCTGTATAGCTTCGAAATTACAAGTTGATAGTAGAACCTGGTCGCTTTATATAGAACGTACACTGTAATTTTTTTTTTTAACCTTTACTCGATTTCCAATAAAAAGCTTCTCAGATTTACAAATATTCTTTGCAATTTGGTCTGTTATAGTTTATGTAAAATTATAAAAAATATATTGTAAATTGTTTTACAACAAATTCTTTAAAAAATTAAAAAGCTTTTTATTATTATTACAGGTTTGATTGTAAAATTATATAGTGCATTATAATTTTACCAAGTATTTATTTTTTTCTTGTTCTAATGGTAATTTTACGCAACAATCTGTTGGATTTGGATTCCGTTGAGACCTTGTTAAACGATTTCGTTAACACGTGGCACAGTTAATAACTTTTGAAACGCAACATCTGTATCAGATGCATGAGGGCAAGAGGATGATACATATATGGTTCAGTTCAGCAAGCCGATGATGTCATTTTGGTGATTATTTGGTGCCAATTCAGAAATAAAATTTTCCTAAATTGCTTATGGGCCATTCGCCATTATATTGGTAAAATTACATCGCCTCGAATGGCACTACTGTGGCCGATCTAAGCAACGTTGCTACTATTTCTTTACATTATATTAAATGACAAAATATTGTTTGTAGAATTGTTTTACACTAGTAAATGATATATTTTATTTGAATAATACTGGAAAGCAGCTTTAACCAAACATGAGTATGTAAGTTTTTCGTGTATAGGTACATTTAGCTTATTCGGTATTAGTTTAATTATCATATAATTTTTTTATAAACAGAAAGTGACATTACATTATGATGGGTTTCCGAATCAATAGTTTTAATTTTAGTTCGCATCCCCTTGGCATTGCTTTATAGTCTCTAGTGTTAACTTATCAAAACACAAAGCATAGGCCGTCAGAAATTCTGTGTCTTTATTTCAAATTTCATATATGACAGCGATAAATGTCACAATTTCCCGCCTGTTTTTTTTGAGCAATTATGATGAGAGCATTTGCACAATTCGAGTTGTTAAAGAAAAGCTATAATTAATCTCAAATTGACTTTTTTACAGCATTTACTTATTTATAACACCTGTTTATTCATTGTATTTTAGTATTGTTTCAGTTTTTAGGAATTTATACAGTAGAACAATGCCGATACATTTTAGTAGCCGAGAAAAAGCCATGATAGCTTCAAGTTTAAATTATTTCAAGAAACATAAAGAAAATGGTGATCCTACTTTACCTCCGAAATACGTTAGGGTTTTTATTAGATATTGTTCATGTTCAGGATTATTGAGTGGGTCAATATTTAATTTGTTGTGAGGCACTAATATTTGTATACATCATAGAAAGTTGCTGAAGCTTTGGGAGTAGGTGTATAATCTGTTGAGAGAATTGAAGCCAGAATTAACAAAAAAGAGGCGCTAAACAGTCCCAAAAGACAATATGATCATAAAAAACCAGTGACAGATATTGATGAAACTGTGCAGTTTGAAATAAGGAACATAATTTATGAAATGTATTCTGCAAGTAAGTAACATACATTAATTAATCTTCAAACTATTCAAAGGGTTTTCGTTTCAGGGGAACATATAAATTTAGACACATTATTGAAGAAATTATTGGATCGTCAATTGTATTATTGCTCTAAAGGTTCATTAAGGAAAACAATAGGTTTTGAATTCAAAAAAAGCTGATCCAAAACGAAAATTAATGGAACTGGACCACATAAGTGTTAAAAGAATTAAATTTTCGAGAGAATATATTAAATATAAAACAGAGACTTTGTTTGATATGTTTTTTTTAGATGAGACATGGTCTTTCATATGGAACATTAGGTTATTCATGGCAGGATTCTAAATGCAAAAGTGTTAAAAAGATTAAAGGAAGGGGTGAGTTTTTATGATTACCTTCAAACATGGTGATTTAAACTTGTTTTATTAGATTTATCGTGATTCATGCTGGAACCAGGGCAGGATTTGTCCCAGGAGCAGTACTGGTATTTTCATCAGATAATAGAGACAGGGATTACTATGGTGGCATGACTCACGAAAATTTCTTAAATTGGTTGGAATATCAGTTATTGTGCAATCTAGAAAACCCATCAGTGATAAATATGGATAATGCAAGCTATCATAGTGTTATTGTCAATAAACTACAGCGAAGAAAATTGAAATTCAGAAATGGTTAGAAGAAAAAAACATAGTTTATGATAGAAACATGTTTGATATTTCAAATTAATTTGTTCTTTAACTTAACTGAAAATTTTAGTAACTGTACATTTTATGAGTACCTGTTATGTTAAAATTGCAATACATAAGTCTCTATGTATTAAAGACAGTTGCAATTTGAGTACACTAAAATTGTCATACAGCAATTATGTGTAAACAGTATACATACTTTTACCTTTAGTGTACACATATTTACAAACAAACAGTTTTGTAGTCTATCACCAATCCTTCATTTTTAACACTGCTTTCTATATTATATCATCTATAAAGGTGACATATTGACCATTGGGACAGCATTGAGTGTGAAAAAATTGTACAACTTGTACTTTATATGTTACAAAGTAAGATACCTCTGCAATTTGAGGAAATACTACTTATATACTTGAGAACTATCATCCCAAATGTTTCTATTGCATATTTAATTATTTGAAAAGTACTATTTTGAAATTAACAACTTATATTTTTTGTTTGAACTGAAATTGTTTGATTCTTTTTGGTAATGCTTTATGAACTTTTGGGTGCCACACATGTACAAACAAAAATCGTGTACCCAACAACCAAAGCTTTATTTTTCACATTCTCTTTCAATAGTCAGGTTGTCCTCTTCATAATTTACTCCACGTAGATGACATAAGTGTGAAAAATTACGGTGTTGTGTTAGTGTATAAAATTTTATATTTTAATAATTGAAGCATAGCAGTGTAAGAAATTGTAATTGTTTACAATTATACAAGGTTGAATTTCTACACCAGTGTTTTATAAAACATCAATTGTTACATTCAGGGGATTCCACCTTTTCATCCATTGGTTTAACATTACAAAACATTGTTCTGTAATATAAAATCTTGTGTCTTACACAGGGAGGGACCTTTCAGATTTGTCCTGTTAACAACAGCACTGATTTTTAAATACTTTATAAGATTCTTTATATCCAATATATTGAAACCCTTATACCAACACTGCTGATTTCACTGTGTTTCCAATCACAGCAATTTTCTCTGAAAATAATGGACTTAAAATGTTTAATTTTTGTATCAGTGTTTGCTTGGTGACCCAATCAGGTAAACATATTATAAATGAAGAAATTTTAATTTTAAGTGTACTTCTAGGAGAAAATTTACCAAAATTGAACATTCCCCCTTTATCTCCGAAAATATTGAGCTTAAAATTTTGAAACAAATAGGGAATATAGGAGTTTACCAAAAGTTTACAGGAAATTAGGAGAAACCCATAATATGAATTTTAGGTGCCAAATTATAGAATTAAATGAGAAATAATTTTTTTTTCAGAAGTATCATCCATCATCAAATTAAAATGCTCATTCTAGAAACAGAAATGTATTTTTTCATATTTTAAAAATATTTAGTTGAAAAGATATTAACATAAATATAAAAAATATATCCATTCCCCCTTTTTCTTTCAAACTATAATCCCTAAAATTTGAACAAAATTAGCTATACCTGAAACTCTACAGGAAAAATTTGGAGAAAGCCCTAATATTAAATAAATAATGGGGGGGAACTTACAGAATTAATTGGAAACTAAAAATGTAAAATTATTTAAAACACATCATGTAATATCAAATCAAAGGGCTCATTATGAGGAATACAAATATTTTTTTTTCATATTTTTAAAATAAATTGTTTAAATAGTATGAACAATAATTTAAATAATTTGGTCAAGTGCGAGTTGGACTCGCATACTTAGGGTTCCGTACCACCTTCAAGATTCGAATATTCTAGTTTCAGACAAGCAGGGAATGAGTGCATTTTCTTATACTTACCCTTACATCTTTTAAAGGAAGCGTTTTAAATATATAAAAAATATACACTTTGATTTTCCAAACATAGACTTTTTATTTTATCTGCTTTAGGATTCGCTTGATTTTTATCACAATACACATGTATTTTTTAGTTTTCTAATTTGGCCCTCAAGAAGTAACATTAGAGTTTTATTTACTAATAAACTTTCAGAAATGCCTTTTCTAATCTACTGTCTGAGTTTTGAGGCCCTGTAGATTGGAAGAAAAACGGCAAAATAGGTCAAAGTTTAAATTATAAATTATTAAATCTGTTATTCAAATTATTTAAAAATATAAATAAAATATATTTTGCAAATTTTAAATAGTGTAGTTTCTAAAGTGGAAATTAAGTCGATGTTTAATATTTTTAATATCTTTTATACAAATGATTTAAAAATATGTTATATTTGTAATTCACATAATGAGCCTTTTATCTGATATCTGATGCGTTTCAAAATTGAATCTATATTTTCTGTTTAATTGTATAATTTGTCCCTAAAATTACTATGGGGGTTTCTAGTTATTTATTTTCCGTTTAGGGATTTTTTTCATATTTTTCCTATAAACAAAAAAAGAACAGGTCTTAGAGTTTGGGGAATAACGGGGAGAATGGGTAATTTTTTTAAAATTTTTTTTCATATATTTTAAAATATTCATTTTAAAAAAATTAAAAAATATATATTTGTACCTATTCGTCATAATGAGCCCTGAGATTTGATATATTACATGACCCGTTAGAAACAATTATAATTTTTTATTTTCCATTTAATTCTATAATTTGCCCCCCTAAATGAATAATAGGGGTTTCTTCTTATTTTACCAGCAAAGTTCAGGTGAGGGGCTATACTTCCAATTTTTCAAAATTTTTCAGCTTATGGTTTCGGAGATAAGGGAGGGAATGGGTAAATTTTTATATTTTTTTAATATCTTTTAATTAATTTATTTTATAAATATGGAAAAAATATATTTGTTTTCTTCATCATGAACCCTTGTATTTGATATATAACATTCTGGTTAGAAACAAATTTTAATTTTATGTTTTCCATTTAATTCTATAATTTGCCCCCCAAAAAAAATATTAGGGGTTTTTCCTTATTTTTCCAGTAAAGTTCAGGTGAGGCGCTATACCTCCATTGTTTTTTCAAAATTTTCCAGCTTATCGTTCCGGAGATAGGGGGGATGAGTAATTTTTTTATATTTTTGTTAATATCTTTTAATTAATTTATTTTAAAAATATGAAAAAAATATATTTGTTTTCGTCATAATGAGCCTTTTATTTGATATATAACGTGATGGGTTAGAAACAATTTTAATTTTACATTTAATTCTATAATTTGCCCCCCCCCTAAATAAATATTAGGGGGCCTTAATTTTCCAGTTAAGTTCAGGTGAGGGGCTATACCTCCATAAATTTTCCAGCTTATGGTTTCG
Organism: Octodonta nipae; assembly: GCA_034190945.1. Lineage (NCBI taxonomy): Eukaryota > Metazoa > Arthropoda > Insecta > Coleoptera > Chrysomelidae > Octodonta > Octodonta nipae. Next base: position 116,247,512 of record CM067216.1, on the reverse strand, counting down.
GAGATAAGGGGGGGAATTGGTACATTTTTTTTATATTTTTGTTAATATCTTTTAATTAATTTATTTTAAAAATATGAAAAAAAAATATTTGTTTTCGTCATAATAAGCCCTATCATTTGATATATAACATGATGGGTTAGAAACAATTTTAATTTTAATTTTCCATTCAATTCTATAATTTGCCCCCAAATAAATATTAGGGATTTCTCCTTAATTTTCCAGTAAAGTTCAGGTGAGGGGCTATACCTCCATTTTTTCAAAATTTTCCAGCTTATGGTTTTGGAGATAACGGCGGGGGAATGGGTAAAATTTTTTATATTTTTGTTAATATCTTTTAATTATTTTATTTTAAAAATATGAAAAAAATATATTTGTTTTCGTCATAATGAGCCCTTTCATTTGATATATAACATGATGGGTTAGAAACAATTTTAGTTTTCCATTTAATTCTATAATTTGCCCCCCCAAAATAAATATTAGGGGTTTCTCCTTAATTTTCAGTAAAGTTCAGGTGAGGGGCTATACCCCATTTTTTTAAAATTTTCCAGCTTATGGTTTAGGAGATAAGGGGGGAGGGAATGGGTAATTTTTTATATATTTTTGTTAATATCTTTTCATTAATTTATTTTAAAAATTTGAAAAAAATATATTGGTTTTCTTCGTAATGAGCCCTCTCATTTGATATATAACATGATGAATTTAATATTTTCCATTTAATTCTGTAATTGGCACCCCAAAATTAAAAGTAGAGGTTTCTCCTTATTTTTCCAGTAAACTTCAAGTGAGAACCTATAAATCTATTTTTTTTTCGAAACTTAACGTTTTATAGTTTCGGAGATAAGGGGGGGGGATGGATAAATTTTGGTATATTTTCGTTAATATCTTTTTAAATAATTTTTTTTAAATATGAAAAAAATATATTTGTGTTCCTCAGAATGAGACTTTCATTTGATATATTACATGATGCGTTTGAAAATTTTTATTTAATTCTATAATTTGCCCCCCAAATTAATAATAATGGATTTTCCTTAATTTTCCTGTAAAGTTCAGGTGAGGGACTATACCTCAATTTTTTTTCAAAATTATCCAGCTTATGGTTTCGGAGATAGGGGGGAGGAATGGGTAATTTTTTAATATTTTTGTTAATATCTTTTAATTAATTATTTTAAAAATTTGAAAAAAATATATTTGTTTTCGTCGTAATGAGCCCTTTCATTTGATATATAACATGATGGGTTAGAAACAATTTTAATTTTATATTTCCATTTAATTCTGTAATTGCCCCCCAAAATTAAAAGTAGAGGTTTCTCCTTATTTTTTCCAGTAAACTTCAGGTCAGAACCTATAAATCTATTTTTTTCAAAACTTTAGGTTTTATAGTTTCGGATATAAGGGGGGGGGGAATGGGTAAATTTTGGTTTATTTTCGTTAATATCTTTTTAAATATATTTTTTTTAAATATGAAAAAAAATATTTGTATTCCTCAGAATGAGACCTTTCATTTGATATATTACATGATGTGATTGAAAAATTTTTATTTTTAAATTTTTATTTAATTCTATAATTTGCCCCCCAAAATTAATATTAATGGTTTCTCCTTAATTTTCCTGTTAACGCTCTATATTTCCTATTTTTTTCAAAATTTTAGGCTGAGTAGTTTCGGAGATCAGGGGGGGGGAGAACGGTCGGTTTTTTTAGTTTTTCCCCCAGAAGTACCCCTAAACTCAAAATTTTTTCTTTTACGATATGTACTTCTGATCGGGTCACCAAACTATACATTGATACCAAATTTCAACCTCTTCCGTCCAGTAGTCTAGAAGAAATTGGCTGTGATGTGACAGACGCAGAAATCCTGAGTGATATTATAATGGTATCCGTATATTGTACGGAACCCTAAAAATTAATCCATTTCTCATTTATTTCCAAAACCATAAGACCTAAAATTTTGAAAAAAAAAATTTATGGTATAGGTCCTAATTTCAATTAACAGGAAGAATAAGAACAAAACCCTAGTATTAATTTAGAGGGACAAGTTATATAATTAAACGGAAAATAAAAAATTCATATAACATATCAAATTAAAGCGCTCATTATGAAGAATACAAATTTATTGAAATGATTTGTTAAAAAATTGTACCATACAAACTTAATTTTTACACTAACCATATATTTTCAGTTCAACTCATGTGACTCCAATAAACCAGACAAAGGCATTAGTTCTGTTGATAGTTCCAAAGAGAATAGAATAATAGAGAAACTAGATTCTTCAAGATTAAATGATGAGGTATTTGCTATTCAAGTTTTTGATAAACAAATTTAGTAATACAATTTGTAAATGACTAGTAAATTATTTAATCATGATTAAAATTGAAAGCCTATTGATCACACTAGTTGTAATATTACTCCACAGTACAAGATATTGAAATATCAGAATTGTTTTTTACATTTCTTGAGTTTTTTTTATAGTTTTAGTCTTAAATGTTTTTGTTTTTTTTTAATAAAGTCCTATTATTTTAACATTATGGAGCACTAAAAATGAGTAGTGATGAAGAAACTTCTCATACTACTGTCACTTTAATGAAACTTTTTTCCAGGGGATGGTTGAGAGTGTTTTTTTCTGTGAAAGTATGTTACTCAACAGGAAGTTATGGAGTTTGTTAAAACATTTCCAGACCTATTTACAGGTAACAAGTGTACATCCATCAAAGCAATAGTGTATATTCTTCAAATTAGATAGCTTAGATTATAGCCGACAATTATACTTCCTATTTCAATAACTATTAAACCTTCAATGGCTTGGATTTGTAAAAGCTATTACATCAAATTGTGTATTTTGGCTCAGGAATGTATGAGAAAAGAAGAGGTTTAGAAATGTATCAATGGAGAGAAAAAGTCTCTCATATACAAACTGTTGGTTTGTCTTTAATTCAAGAGTATAAACAACAAATTTTGACTTTAACAGTATTTATAGCACTTTGAGACAATTACAGTTACAAATATTTACTCATCGTTCAAAATTGTATGATTTTTAGTGAGGATCGGGGTTGATAGAAAGATCTATATATAGATACAAAAAGTGCATTGTTTAAAAAAATATGTAAGCATCTATATTTTCAAAATGAAGGTTAGTGACTAGAAATGTCTCAAACAGTATTTATCATATCGATTGTTACAAAATTTAATGTAATTAGTTTCTGAAATAACATGTAGGTTATCCAAAATAAAACAAAATTATGTACCTGTTCTAACAATTCAGTATGGACATTGTAATACAGAGACCATGTAGGGCTTGCATACTCGTATTTGAGCACTGATCTTTCAAAAAAAAAAAAAAACAATAAAGTATTTAGTATTTATTTATCTATTAGTATATTTACAATGCAACTATAGCATTTACAATTATGCACTGGAGAGTGAACATGGTGAACATGCTCCCTATATGCAGACTGGTGTAACTTAAAACAACTCAAATCAATATAATGTCTCTGTCCTCGTTAAGACTCCTAACATTTTCAAAACTCTGATGTAGTTGGACTGGTAAATTCTCGGAAATATTATTATTATCAGACAATATATCATTCTTCTTCATAAATAAATTTATAAACTTACAGTTATTTACACTGAATTATATAACATTAGTATTACTCCATAGTAACAATAAATTCAAGGTTTTCTGCAGTCATCAGTAGGTTCAACAATTTTAGGTCAGCAGCATAAATTTATAAAGTAAAATGTTCACAATATTCAAATTCATTAACCAGATCATTTACAAATATATTTAATAAGGTAAGGCGAGCTGAAGCTTCTAAAACTGGTTTTATTGAATAATTGGTTCAGTTGACAACGTGATTCCACCTGGCTCCATATGTATTACAATTATATATATCATGAACTGTTTTCTTAGTTAATAGCTAATTTGATAGATTTAAGAACTGCTTTCACTGGGTATTTAATAAGTTGATGATTTTGGTCAATTTGGCTCCACATGTATCACAATTATCCATATCAGAGACTTTGTGTTCTATTTCCTTTTATTTGTTAGGAACTCATTTGCATTAATAATACTATATTTTAGATCTGTTCGAAAACAGTGTTGTTGGTTTGTTTACAAGACTTACCTACATGTATAAGTCTAGTTTTCAAGTTAATATTGCTTACATCTTTTTTAGCTGTAAAAATAAACACAAATACTTTTCAAGAGAATCCAAATCAAAGTTATTTCATCTATTGACGTCTGCTATTAAATCTTTAGACAAGTCATTTCGTATACCCTATATCAACGGATTTGTTTAGAAAAAACTTCCTTGTGTGTTCTCTCCTAAATCTTGTCCTAGAGTTGTATTAATTTCTTGAGTGCTACTTTGCTGTACTATAAGCGTACAGGTCCTGGACGTGCTTCTGTTGTCTATAGGGATCACTGGTGCAAAATCACGTTTTAATTTATAAAATGAATTGTACTTTAAGTCAATAAGGTCTTGCAACTTTGCTTGTTCTTTAAGTCACATATCATACATTAAAGACTTGCGATTATAGGTTATGTTTATTCAAGGAACACAAAGTGCTCTATAAATCAGTTTTGTTGTAAAGTCACTCGAAAATTCGTTCTGGGGTTGACAAATTAAAATTACTGTCATCTTAGAAACAATGCTTCAAGGACTTATTGACTAATCACATCAAACCGAATTACATAATGCAATTAATATATCCATGAATAAGTGATAATGTTATTTCAGAAATTAAATATCCAAACATGAAAGACATAAAACGAATGGCAAAAGTAACTTGTCGGACACTCTGTATAGGGTTTTTTAAATCTCGGAAAAAACAGTGACATCGGCAACGCTGTCAAACTTGTGTGTGTGACGTCATCACCCTGGTTAAATAATTAAGCTATACCTACGTTGATTTTGTGGAATTCGATTAATTTACAAGATCCTACATTCTTATTTATGATTAATAAAAGGAGACAAATTATTTTATGTAGTTTTTTAAACTCTCTTATGTTAGTAATGCCAATGAAATTGGCGGTTGATTGAATTGCGTTGTGGACGTTCAGTTGACAGTGTGGGCCGTTTTACGTTTTACCGAGATTTTACATTGAGAGCATTATTTTATAAGGTGTTTTATTTAAACAGGTAATATTTGTGATTATTAATAATAAAAAGTGTGGAACTGGAAACGAAGAGGGCTAATACTTAACTTAATGATAGAAATAAAATGTGTGGAAAGGAAAAAATTGAGCGAAAACATAAGTTCATGTTAAGGTTATGTTATGAGTATTTTTTAATTCTCAATCATTTTTGGCAAGAGTGAGGCGATGTAGTAATAGATTATAATTTTTTATTCTTTCAATTTAGTAAATGGCAACAAAATATCACTAGTTTCAATTTAATTGATCAATAACGCATTAATATTTACTAATCAATAGTGTTATATATCAATAAAAATCAATATTGGTTTTAACAAAGTGTAATGTTGAGATTTGGAATGAAAAATATATTTTATTTTGGTATTAAGATTTCTTGTGGTGCTTACAATAATTCCTGTTATAATAATACATTATTGTCTTACAGGGTAGTATTTTTTTAGATTATATTTAAAAATTGACCCACCTAAGGGTACTAAACATGGTAGGAAAAGAGAGGCTACAATTCAACACCCTGACTAAATATAAGGAAGAGATCGCCCAATACAATGAAATTTAGTGATCTAGTGAAATTGCAAATTGAGAGGATATGTTTATGTAGATTTGTTCATCATTTAAAAACATAGTAATATATATAATTTTTTTTTTATTTTCTTATAGATGAGATTGTAAATTTAGTTTGTTTTGTATAATACGAGTGGTCTTAAATTGTTATTTTTAATTGATAATTGAATACTTTTTATTTATGAAAAACCCTTCCTCGAATGATCCAAAATTTTTGGGGAATGGCAAAGTCCACCATTAAGGTGTATAATGCTAAAATTATTGTGTACTATATACCGGTGTTTCGGTTTCTCAAGTCCCAAACTGAGCCCGTGTATAGATTATTAATTTAAAAAATATAAAAAAATCTGCTTTCATAAATATATAATTATATTTATAATGTATTGTAATAGCGTATACTTTTATTAGATCGTTAAAATATATTTTGAGATAATATGGAAAATTTCTATGGAAACCATATTGGAAAATAATGGGCAAAATATTTAAATAAAAATTTAATTGGAAATAACTATGCACAACTTTTCTTCGTCAGTGATATTATAAAATAGTTATAGTAATATTACCAAGCATAATTTAAGTTAGTAAACTAATTTCACGTTACAATATTGTGATTTTACATTAGACATTTACTTTGTACTTTAATATAAGCACAGAGTACTTTAAATTTTATAAGCATGTGAGGGTATACTTTAATGACTACATAATTTGGTTTCGTAAAATTACAAATACTTTATTGTAATTTTAACCAATTGGCTGATAAAAATTGTTTGTAAAATCACATTATCTTGTGGTGAAATTACTTATCAAAATGTTGTAAAATTTTGTAATATAATTGTAATTTTAAAAATTAAACACATCTAAAACAATTTGTGAAATTACAAAACTGCTAAAGAAATTCATTTAACTTATCATATGTTTTGCAAAATTGCAATAAACTTTTGTTCTTATGATACATAAATTGCTAAATATGCTTTTATTGTAAAATTACAATACTTGTAATGTAAAATTGATAATCCAACTTCAAAATTTTTTGGTAGTATTACTAAAATTATTTTGTAATTTTCTAAAACAATTACAAAAATAAAGTTTTGTATAATTACTATACCCTATTTGAATTTTGACTAAATGTTTTGCCTATTGCTTCCAATACATTTCTTTTAAAATTACCACAGAAATTTTTAACACTGTAATCAGTATATTCAAAAACAATTAAAAAATAAAAACCTTGCGATATTTCTCTATATTGACGCCTTTTCTCATGCATCAGAGTAAGAAAATAAATCTAAATAATTAATGAATTTTATAAAACATAAAATTAATAGTTGTGATGAAAATACCCTTAAAAGTAAATAATATTGTTAATTGTGTAATGCATTCTTTTTATCGCTTTATAAAATTCTACTAGGAGAACAAACATAAAATTTTTAATAAAACTTATGACCTCCAGGTTAATTTACTACTGTTTGCCCTCTCTCTATTGTGTACGGGCAAAATAATTGTGCCAATGCTCTTTTGATGTGAGCGTGTAAACGCATTCTGAACCTTGGTAACACATAGCAAGATTTTCCTTTTAAAGTCATTTGAAATCATGTATTATCAATGCAAAAGATCCGGTCGAGCAAAGATAGAACTTTGCGCAACTAGAAAGTTTATTACAACGAAACAGTTATATCTTTGCATGGTCTTGAAGAGCATGGTTCTGTCGCAGTCAATTACTCTAGGTGTAAACTTCTTAAACATTTTCGATTCACGAATAGTATTCAAGCTTTTGTTCGACTAGGATCAGGTTGAAATTCATAGTTATCCGCATTTTGTAAGGCAATCTGCAACTACAGGAAATCTTGTCGTTAATTGTGCATTGCATTCTAGCAGCCAAAAAGAAATTATATGTTGAGCTTCACTGAAATATCTGTTTCATTAAAAGAGCTCTATAATTGACTAATGACAATTTGCGAAATACCCACTTGATAAATTCTGACACTTTGACTTATGATAACTCGAAAGAGGGCTACCACAGAACTGATTCTATCTAGCATTAAAGTCTTACCTACATGACAAGAGCTGTAAAGATTAGCTGAGTTTGAAACGTCAACAAAATTTCTATTTAACTCTTTGCTGCTCCCACAGTATCATATTACTCTATTTAGCAGTTCAATGAACTAGGTTGAACACCGTCACAAGAAGTCATAAATGCAATTGCGACGACAACAAGTTCCATTATCTATAATAATTTAGTTTAATGAAGTTATTGTGTTAATTGCAAAAGAGTAAATTTAATTTTAAGATTAAAATATATATTTTAGCTTAATTATGTTACTGAGGATATAAAACTGGCTCAGTACATAAGATTCTCCAATACAACTCGAACATGTAATCTCTCTAAATAGTCGTGGTGATTTGCTAATCCTTGAGAGCAGACGAGCAATATCCCTGTAACAAAAGTGATTTTATCACTACTAATTTGTTTTCCTATGTGATTTACATACTTGGACAACATTTGCATGATTAAAAAAGGTGGTGTTTCGTCATTATAATTTAGAATATATTTACAAGATCTTTAATATTTTGACTTCATCTTAAATTTACCTAAGGCATTTTATAGACCTTTAAATAAATGTATTCTGTATCAACTTCAATTATAGTTTTACTCAAATGTGTAGCCTACAGACTGATAACCTAGTGTCTAGTACGCACCATACACTAAGCTTCTTATCACAAATAAAATGGGAACTTTAGCACTCAAAATTTGAAAAAAAATTGCAATACAAATAGTATTAATTCTGAAACCTGAGTGGGGCAAACACTAAAGGAAATTTAAAAAAACAGACAAACTAAACAACTACAACATTTTAGGTACGATTACTCTAGTTATAACACAACCGCCCAATATCTGCTGCCAAACTGTAACTTTGGATAACCTCGCCCTTCTAACTGAACATAAGTTCAATGTTTGGCTCGATTTTTCAAGCAACAACGAACTAATTGCTTAAAAAATTGATAACTATAGCCACGCAATGCGATATCAGTACCGTCCAAGGTTTTGGCAAACAACTAGCAAGTGGAATAAGTTACTTCAAATACCGACTTTGACTAGTACTCAAAAACTAGGAAGACAGAATTTGGATACTTTGAATCCAGGCAGCTTCTACAGATATCTGAACATTCCTGACTAAAGTAATTATAAGAGAACTGTTATCAGAAAACTAAAAAAATCTACATCACTGACTATCCAACAAATATAATCTTCTAGTGGACAGCTGGTTTTTTATATTCAACTACGTTAGAAAACGCGTCTCGTAATTTATATTTGCAATATCGAGGTTGAGTTTTGTAAACTATTACTGTCTCAGTGTAATCATTGAGACAAGGTACTTAAGGAAACTGACCTTAAGCTAAATGGATATATTTTCTAGCTGCCAATATCTCTACATTTGTTCTGTTACTCTTTTTCCATTCTGTATTATATTCACAATTCCAATTGTTGCTACATTTTCTTCTACAGGGTGTACATAGTTTGAGTGCATATATTTTAGGTGGAGGTAGTATACACCAAATTAAACAAAAAACTCTTATACCACTATGGTCAGTAGGCCTTAATAACCAAGAAAATCCCTAAAAGATATTAAGTAAATTATTGTCAATCCGGCAACGTCGCTCGGGTTCGAAGCAGATTCACTCTTAGCGCGAATAATAAAGGAATGCCTACGCCGACAAAAAAATAAACACCTATGTTTTTGTATTGACTGATGATATTGACCTTAGAATTAAATAAAAATGTATGAAATATTTTGTTGAAAATATTTACGTTTTTAATACAAGGTATTGCAATTAGAATTTGTATTTGGCGGTTTCTTTTATGCAATTATACAAAGTTGGGTAAATACGATATTCAACTCAAGAGATCTGTATATGTAGTTTTTTACCAGTTAAATTATTCGAAGAGTCATTATTACTGATGTAATTAATATTATTTATATTAGACAAGTAAATATGTAATCCTACTTACCGAATTTATTATAATGATAGAACTGAGTTCAAACAACGGATTATTCACAGCAAATGTTCAAAATGCCCACCATTACTATCAACACAAGCACGACACCGTTTAATCCAATTTTCACGTATGCGAGAAACAATTCCTGGAATATTTCGGATTTCGTCAGCAACGTCAAAAATGCGTTGTCTAAGGTCATTCTCGTCAATAATTGGAGTCGTGTAAACCTTACTTTTCATGTGTCCCCATAAGTAGAAATCTAAAGGATTGAGATCAAGAGATCTTGCTGGCCAACGTATATGTCCGTTTCGACCAATCCAACGACGGGGAAATATTCTATTTAAGAAGTCGACAACTAGATGACATGCGTGGGCAGGTGCTCCGTCATGTAAGTACCACATATTGGAACGTGTTTGTAGGTTCACTTCATCTAATAAATCTGGTAGCATGTTGTTAAAAAAATAAAGGTAATTCTCACCTGTTAAACGTGCAGGCAGTATAAATGGCCCAACCAAGTATTCACCAACTATTCCAGCCCACACGTTAACTGAGAATTGGTGTTGAAATACTGACTGGCGTATTTCGTGCGGATTTAACTCAGACCACGAATGCGTATTATGAAAATTTATTATATCATTCCTATTAAAACTTGCTTCATCTGTTGTTAAAATATTGTCAACAAAATTAGGAAATTGTAGATGTTTTCTGAGGAACCAACGACAGAAATTGAGTCTTGTCTTGGTCTTGGTTGAAAATCATCAATTGAAAGCCCTTGAACCCGCTGCATGTGATATCGATCGAGCAATTGTTCCCGTAATGTTCTATGAACAACAGTGTGAGAAATTTGTAGCTCACTTCCAATACTCCGTGTGCTACGATATGGGTTGATGTCGATAAGGTCTAGTATTTGATCCTCAGCAGCTAAGATACGATTATGTCGCTGTGGTCTGCGATTGTTTATTTGTGGTATTACACTACCTGTTTCCAGAAGCCTCTGCGAAACAGCTACGAATGTCTTAGCATTGGGCAGGCGTCTGTTTGGAAACCTTTCCCTGTATAACATTCTTGCTGTTCTGCAATTACGTCTGCTTTCCCCATAAATTAAGAGCATGTCATGTCTTTCCCTAATTGTATAATCGGCCATTATTTATCACAAATAAATACTGTCGCACTATTCTTAATTTTCGAACTTACACACTAATCACAACCGATTTTATTTATTTAAAAAATATATTAAATGGAAAGCAAACCAGGAAGTCTACATCAAATAGATATCATTTAAATCACTTTACCGTTTATCTATTCTGTATTTACAAGAATCGAAATCGCAAAAAACAAGCGTAACTCAGTCGTCGTTAAAGTAAAAAATGTAGTAAATAAGTTGGTCTGTATGCCACGTTGCCTTATCTATTCGGAGAAACTTACACTAAATTATAAAAGCATATTTCGAGTTTAAATAATCAATTTTCATTTTTAATGTTGCTATTAAAGATATGTAAGCTATTGAGTATTTACATATTTATATTTACCGACATTTTGAAATCGAAATTATTGTATTATTCACTGTAGCAAGGGCTACATAAAATCTAACTTTATGTGTTACATTTTGGCAAAACTATAGTTTATTTAATAAAATGTTATAAAGCTTTTTGATTTGTTTTTGCCTGAAGTATTGTCCTTTCAAAATCTTTGCACTCAAACCGTTTACACCCTGTATATCCTGACAATTTCACAAGGCTATAGCTAATCGCTTAATTGTATAAACGAAATTAGAACAACAATAGAGGATATAAAGCGTACTAGAATTTATTTAAACAAAATTCAGTACACAATTTAGTAATTATTAGTTTCCATATTCTGTTTACTAATTCCATAACTATTTAGGTTTAAATTTCATTGTTGAAATAGTAAACACCTCCTAAACAAAAGACATATGATCATTTTACCTGAAGAAGGGGTAAATTGTCACTTCTACATAATACAGAATGCCAAATCGACCTAAGTGATTAAATTATTTTATTTGCACCTGATCCCCACATCCCAAGGCTAAAGCCTTATCTTACAGTAAATCAATATTGACACAGAACAAAAAGAGCCTATTTATACATTTTTAAATAAATAAATAAAGTATTTATTGACATACATTACATTTATAAGCATTTATGCATTTATAGTTTTTCAGTTTAACACCAACACTGTATTTGAAATATGTAATCAAACTGATTCCATGAAATATGCTGTCAGACCTTTTAAAACATTGGCGCTATTAAGTTCTTAATCTTAAAGAAACCTGTAAAAATAAACATCACAAAACATGCCATATAAAGTTGCCCTGTTGGCAATTTTAGCCTAATTCACAATTTTTTTGCGAAGCTAACAAATTTCGGTAGCAAAGCATCTGCACAGAATTTAAACAGTTTACATCATGGTTTGACAAATATATAAATGATTTAATTTTATGGATGGCTTATTTAATATCATTCTAATAACAGCATCTCAGTCCAACCAAATTATTCACCCTTGCTCGACAGTCAGCTTTTTACCGTTGATCACAAATATATTTTTTTCCATAAGACGAGAACGGAAATACTAGATGCTCGGTATACTTACCCACAAAACATCAAGCAGCATTCCAAGTAAATTCTCCCACTTTTCAACCCAAGAAGAAAAATGAACATCTATTCACATTGCATGGAAAAATCATGAAAGAAAATTCGGGTCCCTTCATACGCAAATTCTTTAGAAACTTTTGTCATATATTTAATAAAAAGTTTGCGAATATCTCCTTCAGTAAAGACTGCCCAAGGTTCTCCTCGTCAGGGAGTTTTGAAATTTGAAATTTCATTGATAGTCAAATAATAAATTTAATAACTTCAGTTTACTCTTCGGGAAATTTTAAATTTTCTTGTTAGCGACAGGCATTAGAAATCATTTGATAAAATAATGAACTTAATTGAATAACAAGAGTTGTTAATGAGAATTCGTTTGTGTTAAGATATGAATACTTTTAATTTAGTGTTTAAGCGAATTTCCAGAACAGAATTTAATTGTTTTCTGAGTGATAATTGTGGCATATCTAGTTTGTATATAAACAGAATTTATGAGTCTTTATTCGTTGATGATATGAAAGTTTAATGCCAAGTTGCCTTTTTGTGTGGTATTTTTTTCATTTCTGACATAAATGAAGAATGAGACTTATCACAAGAGTGAATTGGAGTATTTATTAGAACGATCAGCAAGTTTTGTGCAGGTATTGCATATTAGTTTATTTTCTATACATTATTGATTTTCTATTAATAATACTTATAATATAAAAATTCTATACCCTTAATATATTAGCTGGTCCCTGTTTCTTACACAAGCTACTAAATTGGATGGACATTTCAGGATCGAGGCAGAGTTTAGTGTCGGTGCCGAAACAAATGAAAACTCACATTATCCAATTCATTACCTTACTCATCTATTTTCATATATGTAAATGTTGGCCCCCGAAGCTTCCCCTTCAAATTGTGTAAGGCGATTCATAGAATACCACACCAAATATTGCCTTTTGTGTCACATTTTTGTTATCCCCCCCCCCTTCTTAGTGTATTACGTCACAAAAGTTAGACTACGCCCCGTGACATAATACATCGCGACGAATATTACAGGAATACTTACATTTTTAAATATGTATTATTTTAATAACAAAATTTAAAGAAATTCATAAAAATATGCATATAATAACGAAAACAAAATTAAATAATTAGTATAACTCTATTCTCTCAATACCCTTGTTTTCATAAAAATATGCATATAATAACGAAACTGCTGTATTTTTTCTCGATAACTTTGTGTGTTTAAATGCTAAATAACATTTAGTATAACTCTATTCTCTCAATACCCTTGTTTTCACAAATCTTAACTGTAATATCTAAAAAATGCTAACGCCAACCGAGTTTTATTAATATAATGAGCATAAAATTTTAAAATGAAAAGTTGTTATCGACTGCTAAAAGACGAATGAAAATAGAGCGGCAGTCATGTGAAACTGAAGGATGGAACTGAAAACTTCCCGTATCTTGTTATCTCCTTTCTCTGCCTCTATTTCCTTGTGTTATCATTAGTAATGGTTTTAAATTTCAGGTGATTAAAATAATTGTGACTATTATGTTATGATTCAAGTATTAAACCTAATGTGTTATTTTAATTCTTATTTTAAATTTCTATAAGTGCGAAATAAAATTTGTTGAGTTATTAACTTGCAAGCTGAAGCAAAATCAGATGAATTGTAAAAGCGGCAAAAAATTTAACGAAAGGTGAATGAAATTAATTGTGTTCTCTCTAACTTCTGACATATGTCAAGTTCGTAATGGAATATATGGCAAAGAGAGTTTTTATTAGAAAAGAAAATTATTTGCAGGTTTTCTATATTAATTGGATATTATATTAGTTTATTTACTATATATTATTGGTTTTCTCTAAACGAAGAAACTCATGTTGTATGTTACCTGGTCTCTGTTTCTAACACAGTGAACTGAATTCTAGTGGTATTTCAAGATCAAGGTAGTGTGCGGTGTCGGTGTCGAAACAAATGAAATTTCAAGTTATCCAATTTAATCCCTTGCTCATCTATTTTCATATGAGTAAATGTGGATCCCCGTTAAGAAGCTTTCGCTACAATAAATATTCAAATTTTAGTTTATAATACCATTGTTTTACCTCATTTTAACTCTTATAAACATACTGCAGTTACTACAAAAGCGAGCCATGCGAATTATTATAAACTATAGCAAATATACCCCAATAAATGCTATGCTATAGGCACTACCTTTTGAACAGGCTATTAAAAAGGCAAATCTAGAGTTGATCTATAGATTGGATCATGGGCAACTACCAACCTACTTAAAAAATTTATTATTTAAAAGCGAACATTTTATGGTTATATCATTCGCACGAGGCAAAATTACAATATTCTGGTGGTAAAAAGTACCTCATTACAAAAATCATTGCTTTTTGAAGATATACAACTTTTTAATATTCTGCTCGATGGCGGTTTTACTGGGATAACTAGGAGTTTCATTATTATTGATGTTGTTGAGTTTTCTATAAAACCCTTTTTCTGATTGTACGAAGAGTGTGTTTTCTAGTTTCCGTTGGTTACTGGTTTTGTACCTTCTCAATCGACTTGTGTAGACGGAGAGCTTTTGTCGTCGACTGTCGAGACACTGCTGAGATGTGAAGTTTTCTCCATCCCACTGGGAGTGTATTCGGTTATTGTCCATGATAGTCTTGACAAGCCTTTCTATTCTGTTGTTCCTGACTCCTCGTTGGTACTCGGTCAGTCTTCTAACGTCTTTACGAAGAGAATTGATTAACCTGCAAGATGATACCCAATTTCCTAGATAATCTTAGTTTGGGAAGAGCTGGTCTAGTCAGTGGATCTGTTCCACTATACTCTGTAAGAGCTCCTTCCATTTCTGCTTGGATCTTCTCAAGCAGGTCAGCGTTGGTTGGCTGTTCTTGTTGAAGTTCTTCAATTAAAGATCCAATCTCGTCCGCTCTTTGTGCCAAAGGTGTTTCAGGCTCGGGATCGATTGTATTTCGACCAAATAGTTCGCGCTCCCCTTCGCTCTATCCAGTTGTTCAGGCGAAATAAGGTCATTTCTCAAGATGACACGATATTGATCTGCGACTCTCTGTTTAATAACTTGAAGCTCTGGGTACTCACGGCAGAACTCTTGATGGAGTATTTGGCGATATCCAGTCTTGTCCTGGCCAAGGTTCGTAATTCTGTAAAACGTGCGCATTATAATGTTACGAAATTTACCCAAAGCCGACCCTGTTTCATTTCAGTACAACAACAATTGCTTTGAGATAAAAAATTGTTCTCGAAAAGACTCAGCACCTGTAGGAGTGATGATGATTTTTGCGAGAGTTTTCTATGCTGGTTTTATAAAGGAAGCAGGCCACGATCGCGAGTACAGTTGGTGGAGCGAAGAGCTTATATGTAAAATTGTTGTTGTGATATTTGAATCAGTTGTTGTGTATTCAATGTGAATAAAAGTTCTAGAAAGGTGAAAGTGAATATTAGTTTTATAATTTCAAAATTGAACCCACGGACTATATTGTAATTTGGTGATCAGAAGTAAAGGATTAAGTGCAGTTAAAATCGAAATTTGATTTATGGAAACCCGTAGCATGGACGAAACTACCAAAAAAATATTCAAGCAGGTTACGGAGGGACTAGACGAAAATATAGCACAGATTCTAGAAAAACGTGACAAGAAGGAGAAACAACATAGAGAAAAATTCAACAAAGGTTAGTAAAATCTTTTGATGAAAAACGTAAAATAGAATTAGAAAATCTTGTCACCACGATGAAAAGTGAACAACATAATTTAATTGAAGGATTATTCTCGAAATTTGAAGGAAGACGAGAAAATGATTTAAAAATATTTGAACAAAAACAAGATCAACTTGAATTAAAACGACAAAATGAATTTTAAGTTATTTGAAGAAAATCAGGGCAAAACGGAAGAAAAAAGACAATAGCAATTTGAACAATTAATGAAAATAGTATCGCAAGTTAATGGAAACTGTTAATGAAAGAATGCAAATAGTGGAAATCAAAGTAGATGACATCGATTCCATCCAGAGCCAGGTGAAATTTGAAATCAGTTCCATTAAAAACACGGTACAAAGTGAAGTAAGTGAAGTACAAGATAAAATCAGTGCCATCCAAAACAAGGTAGAAACAGAAATCAAAAAAATGCAACAGGACTTACAGCGAGGAAATTACCAGCACACCGTGAGTACCAAAGGTTCCTTTAGTAAACCACCCACATTCGACGGCAGTTCATCTTGGCCCATGTATAAACGGCAATTTGAGGCCGTGGCTACAGCTAATGGATGGGATAATCAAGTAAAATATACTTCTCTGGTAATTTCGTTAAGAGGTCCGGCCCTAGAACTCCTCCTAAGCATTCCAGTCGAGGAACAAGACAATTTCGACAAGATCATCGCCAGCCTAAATAAGCGATACGACAACCAATCCTTGAGTCAGGTATACCAAGTCCAACTGATTGGAAAAATTCAAAAATCCGGTGAAAGCCTCCAAGAATTCGAAGCAGATTAGACGTTTAGTACACTTGTCCTACCCAGACCTGCCAGAGGAAACGAAAGACCAGTTGGCTACACAGAGTTTCATAAACGGCATTAGAGATGTGGAAGTACAAAGAAATTTAAGACTGAATGGCGTCAAGAAGAGTAATGAAGCTCTACTTCGGGCTTTGGAAGCAGAGGCCGTCATGAACATGTCCAAGCCGAGGGTCCGAGTAGTTTCCTTCAACCAGGAAGAGTCAGAGTCACCATTTCAAGCGCTGCTTGCTGGCCTAAACAAAATATTAGAACGGTCACAAAGAACTGGCACCAGAGGGGCATGTTACCGCTCCGGAAGGACAGGAGACTTCCAACGATCACCGACCAGGGGTAACCAACAGAACAGTCACATGTCCAGGGACCGTCAGAAAGTCAGCATAAGGGGGCGAATGCTGACTGTCCCTCCACCAGCCCCCAAAACGTTATCCATCCGGGGATTTTGCCGAGATAGCGGCAGCCTAGTCATCAGAGGCACCATCAATGGGCGAGCAGTTACCGTCAACATCGACACCAGCGCCGCTGTGTCCATTGCCAAGTCAAGGGTTTTGAGATCATCAGAAATTCGGCCAGATACCAATAACATCCAGCTCAGAACAGTCACCGGCGAGCCCATGTCAATACAGAGTGAGGCAGATGTCGTGCTACAGTGACGGGACAACATGATCCGTCATAGGGTCCTGGTAGTGAATATTGAGGACGATTTTATACTGGGAATGGACCAATTAGCCAGCATTATGTTCGACCCGAGATATGATGTTCTTCGGTTCCTAAATGAGGAATTTGTATTGACACGGCCGTCAACACATCAGTCACCCCCATAAAAATTGTGGCAAAGTCTTCAGCTAGAGTTCCCGGTCGAACGGAACAGATTATTCATGGGCTGCTGGACAGCAATCCTGGGAACTGCGTTGGAATGGTAGAGCCCGTACCCTCAGCTCATGACTACTTAGTTGGACGGGCTATAGTTAAAACCGGACGAATATACCAATCAGAGTCCTGAATTTGTCCAACACCGACATCAGAATTGTCAGTGGTCAAGAGATAGCTTGTTTCGAGCCAGTAGAGACCATCATCAATTGCCAAAGAAGAGTACCAGACGTCGGTGAAGGAAACAGGGCCTAGTCAAGAGTTCCTACAACAGTTTGCTGACCATTTGACACACCTGACACCATAGAACCAGAAGAAAGCCAAGCAATTTATGACAAAGCACTGACAAATTTTTAACAGTCAAGATGGAACCACCGGTCGCACCAACATCATCCAGCATAGAATAGCTACCGGAAAGGCTCAACCCATCAGAATACCACCTAGACGACTACCATTGAGGCAACAACAGGCAGTCGAGGAATACATCGAGTCCATGTTACAAAATGGAGTTATTGAGCCATCCATCAGCCCATGGTCCGCTCCCGTTGTGCTAGTTAAAAAGAAGGATGGAACCACCCGATATTGTGTGGATTTCAGAAAGCTGAATGACTTCACGAAGAAAGACAGCTATCCACTACCACGAATCGATGACACTTTGACCACACTAGCAGGCTCCCTTTGGTTCTCCACACTAGACTTAAATAGTGGATATGGGCAGGTTGGTCTACACGCACACGACAGAGAGAAGACAGCGTTCTCCACCAGTAAAGGGCTATTTCAGTTCACGGTCATGCCCTTTGGGTTATGTAATGCACCCGCTACATTTGAGAGGCTAATGGAGGATGTACTGAGCGGGTTAACATGGAGAACGTGCTTAGTATACCTCGACGACATTCTAGTCATGGGCCATTCGACGACCATCTGAAAAACCAGGGCGAAGTATTCTCTAGAATTAATAACGCCACCTGAGACTCTATCCGAAGAAGTGTCCCTTGTTCCAAAAAGAAGTAGAGTTTGGGCCACGTAGTGTCCGAGTCAGGAATCCGCACCAACGAAGACAAGATAGAAGCCATCCGTGATTGGCCAGTCCCAAGAGACAAGCATGAACTCCGAAGCTTCTTAGGCCTCTGTTGATACTACCGACGTTTTGTTGAGGGATTTGCCACCATCGCCTCCCCTCTACATCGGCAGAACACTGAGAAAGAGACCTTCCATTGGAATCAGGATTGCGAAACGTCATTCAGGCGACTGAAGGCAGCACTATGTTCCAGCCCAATCCTAGACTTTCCAACACAGTCCGGCAAGTTCATCTTAGACACCGACGCCAGCAACACAGGTTTGGGGGCCGTCCTATCCCAAGCGCAAGATGGTGAAGAGAGGGTGATCGAGTATTACAGCCGTGGATTCTCGAAACCGGAAAGAAATTATTGCGTAACCAGGAAAGAACTTCTTGCAATAATAAGGGCTGTAGACCATTTCCACAATGGTCGTCATTTCTTAATCCGAACAGATCATGCCGCACTCAAATGGCTGCTGGACATGAAGACACCGGAAGGACAACTGGCCAGATGGATGGAGAAATTACAGCAATACGACTTCAAGGTGGAACACCGTGCCGGCCGTTTGCACAATAATGCCGATGCCCTATCCAGAAGACCCTGTAGAGCGGAATGCGGACATTGTTTGAAGACGGAACAGCGAGAGGGTATCTCCATCAGGCAGATCCGAGTGCAGGCCAATGAAGACTGGACAACGGCATAGTGCATCCAGAACCAAATGGCTGATCCAGACATCGAACCAATCTTGTCGCTCAAAATGAGAGGGGCACCCAGGCCCCATCGAGGTAGCTAGATACTCAGGCGTGCTGAACTCGTTATGGGCTCAATGGGACTCTCTAAGAGTAGACAATGGAATGCTCAAGCGGGTCTGGGAAAGCGCTGATGGACAAGAAACCAAGTCCCAACTGGTAGTTCCCAAGAGAAAGGTACCAGCCATCCTGACCGAAGTACATGATGGGATTACCAGAGGCCACCTGGGCATGAATAAAACCCTTGACAAAGTTCGCCAGCGGTACTACTGGGTGAATTTCTTCGAAGACGTCAGAGTTTGGTTCCGCAAGTGTGCTATCTGTGCAGCCAGTAAAGGCCCGAAGACCCGGACCAAGGGCAGAACGCAGCAGTACAATGTGGGCGTCCCATTTGAAAGAATTTCCATCGATGTCGCCGGTCCGTTTCCCGAGTCTGAGGGGGGAACAAATACATTCTGGTCGCAATGGATCACTTCAGCAAATGGCCTGAGGCATATGCGATACCCAACCAATAGGCAAAAACGGTAGCGACGGTGCTAGTAGAACAACTATTCAGCAGGTTTGGCCTCCCGATGGAATTACATTCAGACCAGGGGCGTAACTTAGAATTGAATGTATTCCAGAAGGTCTGCACGATGTTGGGGATCAGGAAAACGAAAACAACACCATTACACCCACAGTCAGACGGAATGGTGGAAAGATTCAACAGGACCTTGGAACAACACCTATCCAAGGTCGTCAGCAATAACCAGCGTGATTGGGATGAGCATATTCCCCTACTCCTGTTGGCATATCGCTCTGCGGTACATAATAGTACAGGCCTGACCCCAGCCAGGGTCCTATTCGGAAAGGAGCTGCGATTACCCTGCGATTTGGCATTTCCTCCCCGAAGAACCTCCCCAAGACATCGACGATTATGCCGACCAGCTCCGACATAACATGCTGGCAATACACGAATTAGCCCGAACGCAGATGTTGGCCTCCAGTGACCGGATGAAGACACGATACTACCTCAAGGCCAAGTCAGTCCGGCTCCAGGAGAGGGACAAAGTCTGGCTGTACAACCCCCAACGGAGCAAGGGTAAATCCCCAAAGCTTACACCTGCCTGGGATGGTCCATACGAGGTGGTCAAGAGGCTTAATGACGTCGTCTACCGTATCCGTCGAAACCCCAAGGCTAAATTAAAGGTGGTTCATTTAGATCGATTCGCTCCCTACCATGGAAGGGATGTTTCTGATCGGAGCGAAGAGCTTATATGTAAAATTGTTGTTGTGATATTTGAATCAGATGTTGTATATTCGATATAAATAACAGTTCTAGAAAAGTGAAAGTGAATATTAGTTTTTCAAAATTGAACCCACGGACTATATTGCAAAAAATTCATTCATGGCGCCAGTCCATTTCATGCGCTGTCTTTTCAGTCCCGCTTTAGTAAGCGCTGGCTGTTGATCCTGCGCAACACTTTCTGCAGGTGGAGTTCTCGTTCTCGTTTGACTCCGTTGGTGATGGTTACGATGTTGTTGTGACTGTATTGGTGAGTATTGTTGTGGTTCTTCTGATTCTTCTCCTTCTTGAGCTGTAGCTCTTTGGACGGCAGGGGCCCGCCTCCTCAGCACCCTGCCACTGACGTCCCGCATGCTGTCATGTTCAGCGCCGGCTACAGACATGCCCTGGCGATCCCCAGGCAGCGATTCTTTTCCGAGGGATCTACTCCGTAGCTCCATTTTCATGGGTGGTGTCACCAATTGACCCTGGTGACCCACGTAACTCGGACCCGTGGGGTTGTCAATTCCCAGATGAAATGATATAAACCAGAACATCCCTTGCGGGTTGTGGAGAAGAAGGAAAGCTAGGTAGTAGGTCAGCTGCCCCTTTAGTCGCCTCATACGACAGTTGGTGGATACCGTGGTGCTATTCTAACCCGGCCACCACACGGGGGTATTATTAAATACAGTAGAGCCTTTAAGATATGTCGTACTTTAAAAGAATATTTATTGTATCTCTCAAAATAATCGATACGCTAAGAACTCATTTATTCGAAATTCGAGTTAGCCAGGGTTTATTGTAAACGACAAATTATATGTCTAAATAATACTATTATATTTGCAATTTTAATTTATCATCGGCAGTGTAATGTCTTGCGAGTTTAGTTTCATTTTTTATTGAAAAGGGAGCACAGAACACATGGAAGCTCTATTTTCTATGAAGTTGGATGTAGAGAGGAACTAACTGTGAGGAAAGTAAACGCTAGTGCCGAATAAGTAAGTATAGCAAGTAATAAGCTGTTGTGACTAAAATATATACGTAAGACTATATATGTCATTATATATTTACAATGTTAAGTAGAAATGATCAACACATTTCCTTAAAAGCCTCCCGTCCCCCATGTCACATTCGATCACACTAACGTGTACTCCCCCACCTCACTGCATTTCAATGTATTTTATGAACGACCCCAGAGATGCTGATCAACTAAAGGAATTCGCATCACAAATATGAGATCTGTATAGGTTTGGCGACTGTCTAGTTCTGTTATTTCTATATTTGTGAGATACTTGTGTACTTTATTGCCAACGGTAGATTGTTTGACTACTTGTTCCTGCAGATACCTGATACATCTAGCCTACCAGCAGAGTGACGGCTAATATACACCATAAAAAAGTTCTGCCTCAAGAATTTTTTGTGGGGAATAACTTCGCAACATTTACAGATCAGAAAAAGAACACTCAAAGTATTTACCGACACTACCCACATGTACTCTGAAACTTGAGAAAGTGTTACAAACTTTCAGGTAGGATCATAATAGACTTAATTTAAATCTGAAGAACAGTAAAGAACAAGATATTCCGAACTTTGGTAATTTGGGACAAGAAACTGCTGTAAGAGACCAATCATTGGCATACAAATTTAGCTCGCGAGCTTTATATATTATTCTACTATCAGGATATATGAAGTGTTCTACGTGAAGGAAAGACATGTGTAAGTCAAGATGCCAGAAATACTGCATGCTGCAGACTTCTCTGAAGTTACACAAAATTTATTGGGCAAGCGACCTGCGTATCCTAAGAGCCAAACTCATAATTAATAGTATGAAAATAAAGAGTATAATTGAAATGGTGAGCAAACAAATATGATCAAAAGAAAGACAATGATGCAAAAACAAATATGTGAACCAAGGTATTAATGAAACAGATCAGGAATGTGAAACAAAACTACAGCAAAAAATAAAAAAAATGACTAACAAAGATGATCTAAGAAGAATCATAAAATATATCTTGCAAACATTATTTATACAGCTGAGTCAACATTTTCAAAGAAGGGAATATTCTACAAATGAAGTAATAGTTATGGGTCAACAAATTATTATCATAATTTTGTGATTGTTTGAAACTCAAGACGACAAATCTAATGAAACGAAATACATACAACACTAAAATATTTTTATTCCAAACATAGCCAAACAAAACCTCTTGCTCTTTCAGAACACAATTTATAACTTACATTAGTACAGACCATTTCTTTTAACTACTTTATATGAAAACACATACTCATAGATTTCGCCCACTTTTGCCTGTATTAATTCCTCCCTATTATTTGTTAATCTCTTTCCCGAACATGTGTTTTGGCTTATGGCTAAAATAATAACATTATTATTGTAGAAAAAAATTACTTTGTTTAGTTATTTTCAAACGGTATCAACTTACAGAATGAACGAAACATTTAAATCAAAACAGGTAGGGTCTTATTTATAACCTAGGTATTCGTGGAATTCCCGGTAGGCGTACATAAAAATATCAAAACTAGAAATTGGGAAACCCAATTTAAGGACTTTTAAAAATATGTCGTTCTATGCTTAACCATCGACTTCCACTTTCAACCATCAACATAATAATATTATTAATGCAGTAAAAATATCTTTGTTCTAGAATTTGTTGGGAGAATTACTTCTATTCTATTAATCAAAGTTGAAGGGCATATTTAAAGTGCATGCGAATCCAATCCGTTTGACGTGAACAAACACTATTTGTTAAAATTAACTCTTAAGTGACACTTACATCTTAATTCTAAATTTCCTGAAAATACACACAATGCAAAACTTCCCTCTTTTCGAACGGCCTGCTATGGAATAAGCTCTCACAAAGTGGAGACGACAGAATAAGTTGAAAAGGAAAAGCGAAAACCTCGCCATTACATCATAAATCGACAATTTTCCATCCAATTCGCGAATTCTCGTCCACAAAGGCAGTCTTCGCGCCTGGGAAACTCGCAATATGTCCTGAATTTACCATGCTTTGAAGATTGTCCCTTAGAAATTCAGTTTTTTTGTTAACACTTTTCTATTTCTATGGAAAGCTATTTTTATCTTATTCCGACCATTATTAGTGTAAATTTGTAAAAGTAATTTCTTACCTGAAAAATTCCTGGTGTAGGTAGTTAATAAACTATAAGATTTTATTTGATTATGAGTGAATTTTTCCTTTCTTTAATGGCGACATTATTTAAAAAGCACAAAAGTTTCACATCTTTTAGATCGGGTTCTATAATTAATAGAACAATTTCAGCATACCCGAATAGATTACAAATTCTGCAAACTCATATTTCTTTTTAGTTTCTGGTTAGTTTCTTTAAGCTCCATTTGTTAGCCAAACAGGTAAGTCCGAGTAATTAGAATAGAATGTACCATGATGGGTGCCACAAAACTTTCCGTCATATAACTGTAGTTCGCATTTAATGTATAACATCTATTATTTCATTTCTTGGGTTAAGGAGATGATTTGGTAACGAATAACTAAAGTAGTTTAGAACAATTTTTGGCTTGATTGATGTACAAACTTTTATACCTGCACAGAGTTTGTACTAATAACAGATATAATATTTAAATATGTCAAAATAGTCAAAAAACCGTTGGACCATTTACAAAATTTATTGATTATTTATTGCCAATTTACTAAACAAGAATACAATTTATTAGTCTAACGTTCTTCCGAGCAACAACAGATATGACAGCTAGACACAAATATTGACATTGCTTAGTTATATCTACAAAACAAAGAGGGCTATCGGGGTGATGTGAAGGTTGAATTTATATTACTTTATAATAACAATCGCTAATACAGCTGGTGACGAAAGTTGGCGTTGTCCAAGATATAACTTCAGAACTTAAATTAAAGTATTATTGAAATCATCTTTGTAGCTTATATTATGGTTAATTAATGGTTATCAGAGCCCTTTATTCCTTAGTATATTTCGAACCCTCGGAAAAGTATATTTCGTCAATTTTCATTGTAAAAATCTGTCCGCTACTTGCTAATTAATTTCTTAAGTTCTATTGAAAAAACACAATCCTTTCCCAGGAATAGTAGCTGTCGCATCAAATTCCTAATTAATACAGTAAATTATTTCAAACAATTTTGCATCTTCTTGAAAATAAAAGACGTCATATAATACCAAAGGTGTCAAACAGTTTTAATTACTGAGAAGTTCGTGACACCAAAAATATGTCATCTAAATTTTATTAAAATCTTTTCTTGCACTATATATGAAATTCGACAATTCCTGTCAATCGAATATCAGCTGATCCACTATTTTGCTATCTACTTTCATTGCTACTATACGTCGCTTTGGCCAACAAATACTATCGAATACGTTCTCAAACGTTGTCGTAAAGGTGATGTCTTTCTAATTTATATAATTTTTATTCTCGAACAGGATGGAATTTTCTTCATTAAACTTTGTCATCAATCGTAAGTTTAGGAAATGGTCCTTTTGTCTGCCATGCTTATTTGGAAAAATAGGTTTCGTTACTGTTCATTCTTTCGAGAAGGGTCACTTCTTTAATTGTGTAAAACTGGAGGTTGTGATAATATTGATATCTCCGAATTAATATTCATAAAAATTCCATATCCATATCATGTTCCCACCATGAATATGGTTTATTATTATGTTGTAACATATTGTTTTAGAGATTATTCAAGTTAGTTGTTTTATTGGGTGTCAGAACTTTTTCTTAATGTTTAATTGTAACTAAAGATTGCTTTCAGCTGTATCAAGGTAACAGGAAATTAAGTAATATGGAAAACTGAATATACAGATAATATTGATGTTACCTGTAAATTATTTAATATACTCCTTTCAAAATAAGTATCTTATCAAAACTATCACCTTGCTGAATTTATTATAGCTTATAGAGCTTGGTTATATGTAAAATCAAAATGAAGAAATAAAATTAATTGTTTCCTGTTTACATACGTCTTTCTTTATTTTTGGTTACATTTTCATGCAAATATTGTATAAACAATACATTGAATGATGAAATTTCTTTACTGAAATCAGTTAATCTAATATATGAAAATCTTGTATCACGGTGTTTATGGACGAACTTTTTTTAATAAACAAATATCATCTTGGAAATAGAATGTGACATAGGCTTGAAAGGTGGTGCATATACTCCTCTCCCCAAACAAATAATAGTGATTATTAATTATCATTTCGCAAAAGATTAGTTAACTCATGGGTGCAAAATTGTTTTTTGCAAAATTTACAATGTGTCCGGAACAATATAGTCATAAGAATTGAGAGGTTTATTCATTTTTCAGTGAAGTAATACGTAATTCGACATTTGTCAAAATGAAAATGTTAAATGTGGGGCGAATGGGGGTTAGTATTGCTTTATAAAGAATTGAATATATGAATGAAATATGAAGTAATACTGGTGTGAATCTTGACATGCATAATCTCCTAAAATAAATAGAAGACAATTTTATCAATTTGCGCATATTTAGTTATCCAATAGGGGCCAAGTGGAGTATTTTTTAAGAAAAATTCACTATTTCTCAAATATCTATTATATTTGATGTGACATTTTACAAAAATTCTGTTATTGAATGTGGAGGATGGGTGGCAGTAATATTTAAGGAACAAAAAAAATTCAGGCATGTAGGCTGGTATATACACTGTTCTTCTGAAATGACTAGTACTGAATTTAAGCATTTATAGCCCAGCTCATCTACGAAAATATATGACAAAATTAATAGAACAAAACCAACATCAACGTATTCTACTGATAAAACATGACTAATTGGCATTTAATTCAACAATGTTTATCGATGCGTTTCTGTTTTTTAACAGAGAACCTCAAAAAATCGGTAACAATTTAGTTTTTTACCTTTTACTCAAAATCCATCTGTGAAACTGTGTGTTTGCTACTGTGGGCTACAATAAGCTCAGTTTCGTTAGTTAATTCCTTAGATAATAGAACCTCCATTCGAAAGTACAAAAAATAATCCTTTATATATTTTTTATTCTATCGTTAAAACATTCTTACTAACTGAAATGAAATCAGCAAAAGCACAATATCAAATATCAAAAAAACTAAACACGTCAAATGTCTAGCTGACATATAATTTTCGCTTAAGAATGATGATGTTAAAATGGTTTTCTCAAAAAATATACGAGATGGAAAATTACCAAATAAAAAAAATGTTTATGATAAATATGACAAATAAGCCAATTTGTCTAGCCGGGACGGGTCATCTAGTGTTTAAAAAAAAGCCTCATTGCGCCAGGGGAGGTACATTTTTCCTTCTTCTTACAAGTAACCATCACACAAGTCTTAATTTTAAGGGTAGCGAACTGAATTATAGGGTGAAGGCAATAGTTTTTGGTGACTCAACTTTTCACGAAACTTGGAAGAGTTATTGATTCTCGGAAGCAGAATTATTTTTCAGTTTGCATTTTAGCAATTAATTGTCAACAACTGTTTCGCTGAGGTTTATAAATGAAAATTTTGGAAAAAATTGACATTCAGTCAGGCCACAAAGTCACTCCATTAGCCCTGTTCTTCCTGGACATATTATAACCGCTGTTTCTTGGGCAGGGATTAATGAAGTTTATTGCCAATACAGTGGGTCTAAATTAGGTGTTACCAGACATGCAATATTTATATTTGTTCTGTTTGCTTTTAGGGAAATGACACCATATTTTAAACAAAAAGTAGTATGTTTAAACAAATCTAAACTTTTCAAGATTCCAATCTGACCTCTTTATCAATGGTAATATGATCTAAATTATTAAAATATAAACCGAAAACTAAAATTGAAAATTTGACTTCTGTAGTAAATTTACTGTTTCAAAACTAAAAATGTCAGTTGTTTACAGATATATACAGGTTAGTGCAAATAAATTTAAAATCATTTGTGATAATCAAGCTGCTTTCGAACTGGAAAAACTTAAGTTATCTTCAAACCAGATTAAATTCTACCGAAGTACAGGCGATATAATCGTCTTCTTTTATCAGAATTAAGACATACTTCTGATGCTTGAGAGAGCTCATTAAAGTCGTAAGAGAATAATTAGGAAAAACATTTGTAAGAACACAGTTTTGCACCCTAACATCTTTATTTTAAACAATCAACGCCGTTTCAACAACTCTAAGTTGTCATCTTCAAGGAGTAAACCAACCAGTTTGGTTTGGTAAACATTCGTGGGAAATAAAGCTGCTGTCAGTTCCTAAATTTATGAAACAAGCTCACCGGTAATATGAAGAAAGGTAACTTACAAAAATTGATTAAAAGTTAAAGACAAAACGTGTCTTAACTCATTGCTGTACCTTAACGACATAGTATTGAATGTGAAAGAAAAAGATGACAAACAAAAAAGAGATATACTTGTTGAAACAGATAAGCACAAACAAATATTTTACGCAAATTCTCGTTACAGTAGAGCCCATCCGAAAATATATGCTTTTAAATATGAAAAAAATTGCACAGGTAAAGAACTTCACATATTTTGTGTACAATATACACAGAAAGTTTTTAGGCATTGTAAAGTTTTGTGTGAATAAGTGAATATACTAGAAATGAATTAACAGGGTGAGGAAGAGTAAGGAATGCCACAGGACATTAAAATTAAATAATGCCTCAATTTTTTTTATATAATAAAACAAATTTTTGGCCTTAAATATTTAAACTGCGTAATTAGAAATATAAGAGTTATTGTGGTTAGTTATTAATAGGGGTAACAAATTATACATAATTATATTGCCTTGAAGTCACATACAATTACGCGACAATTCTATAATCAACAAAAAATGTTTAAAATCCAGTTGATAATAAACCAAAAATTAGTGCGAATTAGTTAAATTAAACTCATAAAATTCGATGTGTCATATACTACAATTAATAGTTTTGAGCAATTTTAATTATAAATTATAGAATTTTGACAAAATATGATTTTCAATTACACCCTGGAAACCTTGCTCAGGGGACCGGTAAATTATGTTTAGTTAAAAATTTAAACTAAATTACACTAAAAATTAATTTACTATCATTTGGATTAAAATAAACTTGAAATCATTACTTTTTGTAATTGGCAAAATAAGGTGTGCTGTATGCCAACTAGACATAAAGTTCATGAGGGTACTAGGGAATAGAGGCTAAAATTTGTTCAAACTCAAAACGTAATAATAACTACGAGTTTTCCACATGGAACTGTATTAGGCCCTTCACTGTTTACACATTATGGGGAGTTAATTTCATCATGCAGAATATTGAGTAATTATCGTTAGCCATTAAATTTGGGTGGGAGTTCAAAATAAATTAAGGCTTAATATTGAGAAGTGTATATTCATGACTTTTGAGAATTATGATCACAGTGTGCCAGTTATCAGAGATATCAAGATAAATGGTAAGCAAGTTAATTCGTATACATATATGTGAGGTATTTTTGACTCTAATGTATACCGAAATGAACACATGTTATTTTAAAGTAATAAAACGAAGTACTTTTAATCTGTATCTAATAATCAAATTTATTCAGCGTTTTTTTATAGGCTCCTAAGTTATTTTGTCATTACATGTGGATGTGCATAGAGCAATAAATTAGGTTTTATCCAGTCATTACAGACGAATATATTTGAGTAAATTAATAAAAAAAAATTATTACAGAAATTAATCAGTTAACCATTAAGCAATTGTTCAATGTGGAATTACTTCTTTATCATTGTGAAACACTAAAAAAACAATATATTGTCATAGTAGAACAAAGTCGTTATGCTTACCCAAAAATTAAAAACGGGTTAGCGATAAAATTAACTCTATTTGGGCCATTAATATTTTTATTTGGCTAGCAAATAATTTAAACAGTGTATCTACATATAAGAAACTTTAATAAACCGGTTTGGTTCATGGATTGCTACAGTTTAGAAAACCTAGGTAGTCTAATTAAATTTACTATATTACATTTTTATATATTTTTTTCATTGTTCTTTTCATTGGTTGTACAATAAGTCAATTCTCATATAAGGAGACTGTTTCCTCGGTGAACATCACTCCTAAAAAGTTTAAATACAAAGGAGTACCATGAGATACTTCATTTTAAAGGTCTTTTAACAATGTTTTGACACAACATTTTTAAATACAGATTATTTTTTACAGAGTTATGCATTGTAAACTATCAATTTAAAATAATTATTATTTACAATGTATTTACATCATTAACATACCTTGTACTTAAATTAGATGTTCAAAATATCCGGCATTGTTGGTAAGACAATAACAACAAGTAACAGTAACAACTGGTGAGACCCGCGCACACTTCTCCAGTATTCTACGTCTAATGGTCAGGAATATATCGAGGTTGAGTAATTGTACATCATAGTTTTTAGGTGTCCCCACAAAGAAGTCAACGGACGTTAGGTCGGGTGATCTTGGACATTCTATAGGGCCCCTTCTTCAAATCCATTTATCTGGAAATGTTTCATTAAACCTATTTCGTACAGGCAAGGCATAATGTGAAGGTGCTCCGCACTGTTGAAAAAAAAAGGTTTTTTTCGTCTAGTAACAAAGTTCTATCTTGATCTATTTGGTTTTCTATAGATTCGGTTATCAGGGAATATGCCACACTTTCTAATAAGTTCTTCTCAAAAAAAAGTTGTGGATAGGTATTGTCTCAGTATCTACAATTATGTTTATTGACAAACCATTTAAAAAACCCTGCTTTGTCTGAAAAACAAATATTTTAAATAAAATTAGTGTCTGCATATGCCCTTTGAGTCATTAATCCTACCTTCTCTCTTAATCACAACGTTGTTCTTCCCCATAAATTAATTTTATTTCAATTCGTTCTTGTCAAAACTAAACCATTGTCGAAATTTGATGGTCATTAAACAACAGAACCACTACTAATAACAAATTGTTTACATTTACAGTCCCAAATACCTTTACCAAAAACATTTAAACATTTTTATCACTTTTTTATCTCAGTATTTAGACTTTTTTTCAATTATAATTCGAAATTTTTAGTTTATTATCTGATTTTAAAAAATTATGTGTCAAAAGATTAGCAAAAAGAGACCTTTAAAAAGAGGTATCACTTGAAACCCTTTGTATTTAAACTTGTAGGAATGACATTCACCCCGCCTAGGCGTTGAAACTGCAGGGTGACCGATACGTGTAAAATGTCTCCCCCCGTAATATATATTAACCGTTTTTTTATCTTTTTCTGTTAAAGATATTTATTGGGTGGTTAGTTTTGAAATGCAAGCTTTGTATTTGTAAAAAATATGGTCGCTAAGAACTTAGAGTTCAGTTGCATTAAATTCCAAATATTCTACATTCATAATATTTATCAATACATTTTACCATAAGATAAAATAAATCTTAACTAGCTCTTCAGATTTAAATTCCACTGAAACTTCATTATACCAATAAAAATGAATCCAATTACGAAGCAATTAAATTGAACTTCTGACTAAGCAAATGCTCTAAATCAGCACTTGATCAAAATAATTTTATTAAATACCAAAATTCAAAACTTTGTTAATTCCTACCATCCTCCGAAATTTCCCTAGCAAATCCTTAAAACCGCGAATTCAAAGATGTTTTCTTAATACATTGCTTCCAATTAATAAGTTAGGGAGTATTATTTTGATGAAGGAGCTTGAGTCTTCAGGATCTATAATTCAAAAGGAAACTTCTTGAAGTTCCTCAGTTAATAACCATAACGGAAATACAAACTTAGATCATACTTTTTCATTAGGTAAACTTTTGATAACCAGGCGAGGAGTGTTCTGATATATTTAGGTGGCCTACTAAATTTTAGTTGGATTCACTGTGGTTATAAATATATCTTTTAAGGCATGATTTTTACTTTGGTGTTAAATCTTTTAAATCCGTACTTTAGCCTTAACCGAAAAAGATTTACTCTTATTTTAATAAATAATCGTCGCAATACTTCTAAGCGCTTCTAGCAAAATAAGTTCCCTTTTGATGAAACCCGATCCAGTTTTTCAGGACTATTAGTCAACAAAAATTGGTTTGCACAGTAACTTGAAGAACTATGAAAATATAGCTTATATTTCGTCGCTTCTATAAAAAAAATTCCTGTACGCAACATTACTCAAAAAACAACCTCAAGAAGAGTCTAATTTATCCTGATATTCTGAGAATCAATAGGGGGAAGGGGTGGATCCAGAGACGTGCATCAAGAGGCGATCTGATTCAACCAGGAGGCAATCCTTTACTAAATTTACCTAAATATAATTAAAAAAAAGATATCTTGGACGATTATTTTAAAAATAGTAGAACTGTGGTTTAAACTCATTGAAATTATTTTCTTCCAAGCTCTTGGAATCAAGATTACGTCGTTTTAATATTACATTTTGTGACTTTGAACCTCTCGATGGGGTCGACCGCCCCATTTTCTCCCATCTTGATCCACCCCAGGTATAGGGACATAAAAAAACAAAAATTGTGTGTGTATTACAGTATTGATTAGCATGTTCTAAAATCATTCCAATAACAAAAATACTCGTCTCATAATATAGAATCACTAATACAAGAAACCAGCAAGATATTAAGAACTTAATTGATAATTCTAATCAATATTTGAACAACATTCATAAAATAAACTTCACTTCTAAATGTAGGATTTGTGCATTTCAATCCGTTGACAATTCCTAACTTCTTAACATACCCTGTCGTCAGTCGTCGTCGTTTTTCAGTTTTATTCTCATATAAGTTTGTCTTCCTTCATTCAACCCTCCATAATTATATTGTTATTTTGTACATTTCCTCCTACGGAAAGTCCCTTTGATATCGATGTTTAGTTGTGCGGCCTCTCTATTCGAAATAATAATTTTTCTGGTTTAATCTATCATTTTAACAGAGGATCTTTTCGAATGTGACAGTGAATTCAAGATGCCAATGGTTGGTTCGTGTTAAACGAAATAGGATTCCTACTCCCCCAGTTATTACAGTTGAGTTCCTTGGTGATATAGGAGGTTGCCTGTTTGAAGTATTATTATTTCTTTGTTTTCCTCCTAATTTTTCTTATGGCAGTGATTTTTCTTAACTCTTGTTTAGCTCTAAGAATACTAGCCTGATGGTTCTCAGGAGTTATATGCTTATAATTATATATTTTTAAGCGTGTACACCAGGAAAAAACGAATTCGAGAATTATCTCTGTAATATTCCGATGAGGGAATAAAAATGATTCTGATTTGTTAAAATATCCCTCAACTATAAAGTTAAATGTGAGTTTACAGATTTCCATAGTTTGTTTCGGAAACATATGTAATAACCGTAAGGGTTTAATTAAAAAATGCATCCCTTTTGGATAGTTACCCTTCACCAGTAAGGAAGGTAAGATAATTTTGTTTTAGTATATCATAGCTAAAATCTTTTACTTCATGTTACTTTAAAGGTGAAAATGAAGTCTAGAATAACAATAATATTGATCTAAAAATTTGATTTTGTTCAGAACTAATTCGGTATAAACTGGACTTTAATGGAGAAGTCTACACACCCCTTGGTTATGTCAAAAAAAAAGTTGATGTGTCAGCAAAGGACCTGGTTATAATATCCACTCATTTAGCTGTGTCTGGTGATGGAAACACGCATACAAGGCTACCATGTTGCTCCGTCTAGCAAACACTACCCCCACCTTTGATATTAGATCTTGGACAGTTGATCCTTATCAGTTTGAGTAGAAAATACTACAAGGATAATTAAGGTCAGATCCTTTCATTTTGACATGAAAAGCCTACTCTAGGTTGACCAAAATATGTATATACAAATTTATATTTTGATATTTTTTTTGAAAATTTGATTGCAAATTTTAGTGAATAGGTCAGGCACAAATTATGACACTTCAAGTGTCTATATGTACAAAATAAACTATAACTCATGAGTTACATGAGTTACAGGTTCTAAGGGTACAAGTTTTATAGTTACACGTTTTTAAAGGTATAAATTTTATAGATTTATAGATACAAGTTCCATAGATAAAAGTTTTATGAATACCAGTTAAAAGTTACAGGTCTTAAATTTTGAGAATTTTATTAAGGAGACTGTTTATTGTTAGTTATGCACGAAATATGATTATATTTTTGTATTAGTATCTGTTACGCTCTCGTATAAATACAGGTACATTTATGAATTTCATTGTTGTGTTTCCGAACTGATTCAACGAGGAAAGTTTAATTTTCCTTTAAGAATAAATGTTTAATTTCCAATATCTTACATCAGAAATTAATGAACAAGAAAGATTGAGGTTTATTATAAACATTTGATTATTTTCTAGATTTTCTAGAATATTTTCTATTTATTCTATGAATAAATATTTTTTCAATATTTATCTTAATAGTTTATTAATTGGATTAAATTCTGAAGACCTGGAAGTATTTTGTACTTAGTTAATTGTAAATAGACCCGTCTAAAATTCACTAGTGTTCAATTTCTCAAACTATTTCAAGTTACACAGCTTCCTTTCTCAGCTTAAGGAGATATTGATTAAACAAAGCTGAGTGGCGCCCTTTCCTTAATAACCTCAAGCAATCCAGAGTCCTCCTTGGTTGTCACCAAAAATTCAGCAGTAGAACCCCGACCACAACATCTATAATCCGGAGCCTAGCTGGCGCACACTTGTGATCTTAAAGGTAACACCAATTGGGCGTCCAATATTTTCAGGCGGTCACATGCCATACCAGAATAACATTTAATATGAAGGCTAAACAACAATCAATCAGGCAGCAGAAGTTAAAAGGCAGAGTTACAAATTAAAGAAATTATTCGCCAAAACATGTAAATTAAAAAAAATTAATGCAAGACGTTATTATTTGATAAGCTACAAGTACTAAGTTTAAGTATGTGCACTAAGATAAAAAATATAAAGAATAGTAAATAAATCGACTTTTTTTATGAAAATCGTTAAAATCCTATTTCGCACAATACTGATTTCATGCCTTTTTGGGAATTTTCAGATGCTGATGGAAATGGAAGGTTTCAAGCAAAAGTAAAAATTCCTAAAACTATCGTTTGCTGTAGATGATTTTGTCCAAAAAAAGCTCTAAAAAAATTTTACGTTAGTAACTTTTAATTTGTGTGTAAAAAAATAATGGTTGAAGATATTTGAATAAGTTTACCTTTTCTCATAAAATTTATTTTTTATTGACCCTGAATTTTGGGTTCCAAGAAACCTTCAACTACGAAAATTATACAATTTATTGTCTTTAACTTACAAAAATTGCATATGTTATAGAAAAAGTGTGATACTTTATCGATATTTGTGCCTACAAACTGCTCAGTGTAATTCAGTATACCGAGCTTGAGTAGGTGGTCTAAACTTTGTCCTTTTAGGGCGCCAGGCACACAAATAGACACACAGTAAAACAAATAAAAATACTGTAAAATAAAAATTTATTAACAATTAAAAAAATTATCGGGACTGATTAATGGAAAAAAAATGCATAATTTACAACAAGAGAGTCGAGTCACAGAAGTCTTTTATCGATTAACTTACATAAACACATGGTAGAAGTGTCCACCCAAGTCTAGTTTGGTCTTCCCTGGAGGATCTTATGGATTGAACGGCAGACTGTTAGGCAATGATATTGTTATATAGTTCGTGGGTCCAATTAAAATTATACAATATACACTTTCCGGTAGACGACGTCATTAAGCCTCTTGACCACCTCGTATGGACCATCCTAGGCGGGTGTAAGCTTTGGGGATTTACCCTTGCTCCTTTGGGGGTTGTACAGCCAGACTTTGTCCCTCTCCTGGAACCCGAATGAATTGGCCTTGAGGTCGTATTGCGTCTTCATCCGGTCACTGGTAGCCAACATCTGGTTGATGTCTTGGGAAGGTTCTTTGGGGGAGCCAAAAGCTAAATCGCAGGGTAATCGCAGCTCCTTTCCGAAAAGGACCCTGGCTGGGGTCAGGCCTGTACTATTATGTACGGCAGAGCGATATGCCAACAGGAATAGGGGAATATGCTCATCCCAATCACGCTGGTTATTGCTGACGACCTTGGATAGGTGTTGTTCTAAGGTCCTGCGGAATCTTTCCACCATTCCGTCTGATCCCCAACATGGTGCAAACCTTCTGGAATACATTCGATTCGAAGTTACGCCCCTGGTCTGAATGCAGAATTTATTTGTTCCCCCTCTCAGACTCGGGAAACGGACCGGCGACATAGATGACAATTCTCTCAAATGGGACGCCCACATTGTACTGCTGCATTCTGCTTTTGGTCCGGGTCTTCGGGCCCTTACTGGCTGCACAGGTAGCACATTTGCGGCACCAAGTTCTGACGTCTTCAAAGTAATTCACTCAGTAGTACCGCTGGAGAACTTTCACAAATAACGTTCGTAGCCCATTTCTAAAGCACACTTTTAACCGCTTCTTCGAGCTTTTGAGTTGTCTTAAGTTACACAATATGATTTATTTTCTGTAGCAGAGTATATCGTTCTCTTATCGCAATGCCATTTTTTCAATTTGTTGTCCCCTACTCATCATTAATAATGATGTTTAAAGAAGTATATACTTGTTATACGGCACAACAAAGGCTTACTTGAAGATAGGTCAATTTATTACGAGTAAAGACACGACGATTATGCATAATATCGTGTAAAGAGATAATACTGTTTAGTTATTAACATTAGGAGATTCTCCTATTTTTAAAGTGAAGATATGAGACATATGAGACATACGATCATTTACCGCAGCAAGTAAATTAATCTAATTTAAATTGCAACTTTATATTTTTCGAAACACAGTTGTGAAAACAGTATGATTAAGAAATCCTTTTTTTGTAAAAGTATAAAAAGTAATTTAAAAAGGGTAAATTATTAGATGAATAACAAAGTAACAGGTAGGACGGCAATTCGCCCGTTACAAGTGAAAAAACACCAATAAACATACAAAATGTTATATT
Source organism: Octodonta nipae (assembly GCA_034190945.1). Lineage (NCBI taxonomy): Eukaryota > Metazoa > Arthropoda > Insecta > Coleoptera > Chrysomelidae > Octodonta > Octodonta nipae. Next base: position 116,210,779 of record CM067216.1, on the reverse strand, counting down.
TTTTTCATAAGTACACCACAACCTATACCTGCTCCAAATATTAAATATCATTTTCAACCTCCACCTCAACCAAAAGCTTATATACCAGGCTGGATCGAAAAGCAGTGCCTCCTGTGACATAACACATTTATTAGTGAACACATAGCAGCAGAATTTGTTAGAGATTATAGAGTGAACCGTCCTCTACATAAACCTACCGTTCAACATAATCACCATTAATCATTTTGAAAATATACCGGGTTTTGCTGTTTGAAACATGATTTCAATGATGTTTTCTTGACGTCTAAATCCTTGAATCTGATACTGATTACCAAATAGGTAAAAGTCAGCCGGTCGCTTTTCTATTGGTCTGCAATTTTCGCTCTTAAATTTCTTCGTACAACGCCGCACATTGCACAGCAGCGTCCCCACGAACATTCCTTAGGAAATTATGGATTTCTTCATGTGTACACCCTTCTTTTGCCAGAAATGCAATGACGGTTCTTGCTTTTAATCGCAGGTTAGCTTTACAATACCTTAGATTGATAAAAGGAATTTAAATTTAGTTGAATGGGCTATTCCTTTTGAGTCCCCCTGGATCTTATATTTTCTTATATATCTCCAAAATCTAAATTGTATGATAAGTTGTTTAAATTGGGGGAGGATTTTAAAATCTACAAAATTATAAATTAATTTTAACTGTCGAAAATAAATGTTGTTTGAGATCTACAAGAAACATTGATCTCAAACTTTCAGTAACTTTTTGAAAAATGTGAAAAATGTTATTAAACAATAATGCTATCGTATGCTATAAAGTTTTGGGTTTGTTTATTCGCAGTAATGATATTGGTGCGTTCCCGCAATTTGTTTAGTGTATTGTTTTCAATTTGATTGAATTACTTCATTGATTTTTAAACTTCTGCACCTTTTCTAAAACATTCCGTCGCGCTAATGCTAATTGTAAGTGTTTTTGCGTGTAAAATATAGACAGTATTTGACATTCGTGGTTCGCTTCCCTAGCTGTTTAGACGCTTGGGAGTTTCGTGTATTGTGCTCCGAACTGTTCGGACATTTTTGATTCCGTCTGAAGAGACGACGCTTATTGTTGTTGTTTGAGTTACGATTTCGCGAGTTAGTAGCTTCGTTCGTAACGACCGCTAAACCGCTTTCATTTTGTTTCTTTTGTGTTTACAAAAGCGCATCATTTGTTGTTAAACCGGATTTTTTTGTATGCTCAATCAATGAACATTACGTCGCTATTTTTTGTGTAACGTGTTGTCCAGACGAAGCTCTAAGAAACTGTTCCTGCTATTACGGGGCTAGCCTCAGAAGAAAGAAGAACTAAGAAAACACCAGAGCTTCCGGACGTAAAAGGTTAGTGATAACTTTTATTTGGTGATTCGTTTATGTGACCGCACGTGTTTATTGATTGTTCCGCTAAAGGTCCTTCGTCAATTATATACTTGCATTGAACCAGCATTGAACTAAAACCGCAACATCTAATTCATACATTTTTTTGAATATTCTCTATGGAATGTGCATCGAAGACATTCCATAAATTTTGGTCCATCTTCGAGCCGGATGCAATTTGAGTTAATTTAGTGCAAAGATTATCGAATAAATTACATAATTTGATCCAACTCCGGGCCGGATACATTTGAATTAATTTCGTGCAAAGTTTAATGATCAAAACATTGATTTTTCGTTGCAATTATTGTTGAAAACCGCATTGAATTTTCGTTTCTTTATTTGTTAAAAGAGAAAACAAGTTCGGGATTCAGTCATTCCGTTAGAAATAAATTCGCATATTTCTTTTACCGCAAAAGAAAACTTACAAGAGATCGTTTTGTTTGTTTGGTTATTTTGCTAAATTGTTTTGAATTTATTTGGCATTTGGTCAGATATTTACGACTTCAACAGTAAAAAATTGTACATTTTTGGAATAGTATTTTGTTTTCGTTCTATCGTGTTAGATTTGTTCAGTGGCGTTACAGTGATTTTAATTTATTGTTAAGATGTCAAAAACCGCTGAAAATTTAAGTAAATTTAAAAATCATCGACAATCGGAGTTTAAAAGATTAGTAGATATTTATTTTGCTGCCGAGAAAGCCTTAAGAGGTGACGACGTTGAATCGTTTTTAGCATGATTGATATGGTTGATTCAATTCATTTAGAATTTTTTAAACAGCACAATTCGATTGTTGGATTAATTTCAGATGCAAACGATGATTTTGACTTTGAGGATGACATTCGCAATAAATTTGAAAAATTGTTTTATTCAATTAGGTCTATTTTTGCTAAACTGAAATCTGTTCAGAATTCCACGCTACAAAATATAGCTCGGGAACAGGAAAGTGTTGCTTTGCCGCGAATTGATTTGCCTTGATTTAGTGGAGACATATTGGAATTTGGTACTTTTATTGATTTGTTTGATTCATTAATTCACAATAATGAAAAACTCAGTACTATGCAGAAGTTCAAATATTTGCAGTTAGCTTTAAAAGGGCCTGCTTTTGAGGTTATTAAGAATTTTAAACTAACACAAAACAATTACGTAAGTTCTTATGAAACACTTTTGAAAAAATTCAAGCGAACTCGTTTAATCGCGGAGTCTCATTGGTCAGCTTTAGAACAATTCCCCCAACTAACTTCAGATAGCCCTTCCAAGGTTCGGAAGTTATTGGATGACTTCAGTGATAATTTGGAAGCACTGAAGAATTTGGGTTTACCAGTAAATCAGTGGGATTTTTGTATCGTTCAGATGATGTTGAAACGAGTTCCAAAGAATTTAGCCGCTAAATTTGAACTTTACCATGGTACGGTGACCGCTCAAGATGACTTTCCGATCCGCTCGGAAGTTGTTGATTTTTTGTCGAAGCATTGTCGAGATGCCTTTGAACATGTTGAATTATCCCGCAAGGCAAAGCGAAGTGTTGAAAAAAAGTTACCATTGAATTCAAAGCAACATTCTTCCCGTTCACTACATCTTTGTTTGTCACTAAGAATAGAAATTGTTTAGTTTGTAAGTCCGATTATGCGATTTACAAATGTTCTGAATTCTTGAACAAATCAGTGTCCGCGCGGTTTAAGTTTGTTAAAGATTTTAGACTTTGTTTTAATTGCTTGAGCGATTCTCATAAGTCGAATCGCTGTAAATTTTTATCCACTTGCCGCAACTGCAAACAACGCCATAACACATTGCTTCATTTTGTAAATCGTGGTGATTCAGGCATTCGGTCTGAATCTAGTGCTCCCCCCGCAAACCTGGCTTCCACAACTGGTGGATCCAGTACCATTAATACTGTTGAAAGTCCCGAAACTTCTCTACCGCAGACTTCTTGTCATAGTTCACTTTTGTCATACAATTCAAATGTGTTGTTATCTACCGCTTTAGTTGAGGTATTAGATAAGCACGGTTCTTATCAAACTTTGCGATGTCTGCTAGATTCTGGTAGCATGACATCATTCATTGCGAGCAAGGCTGTGAAACGCCTTGGCTTCCGACCTATGCCCGCTTCGATACAACTCAACGGGCTAGGTTCTATGCAGAGTACCTCTGCTGAGGGCTCTCTTACCCTTTCTCTTCGCTCTATAGTAAAGCGTGAGTGCAATTTTGTTGTTGATACTATTGTTTTACCCCGCATTTGCAATGATATGCCTGTTGCGCCCATTAACATGGCTAATATGGCATATCTAACCAATTTGAAACTTGCTGATCCTGGTTTCAATAGCCCAGGCGCTATTGACCTTTTGTTAGGTGCCGATATATTTTCTCAAATTTTGTTGGTTGGACGCCTTCTGGGAAAGGAAGGTTTTCCTGATGCTATTAACACTGTGTTTGGTTACATCCTTATGGGTAGACTGTCTTCGAGTTCTGTTAACTATTACTCTCAGTCAGTTATAAACCCAACTTCGCTTTTTTGTCAAATTGAAGATGTAGTATCATTAGATGATTCACTCCAAAGGTTCTGGACAATTGAAGATGTTCCTACCGCACTGGTTCAGTCCCCTGAAGATCTTATCTGCGATAAAATATTTTCCGAGGGATGCAGGAGATTGGATTCAGGTAGATTCGTTGTGCCTCTTCCTTTTCGAAATACACTTCCTGCTTTTGATGGAATGTATGATCTCGCCGTACAACGTTTCTGCTCTTTAGAAAGACCTCTTCTACAGCAACCAGATCTCTACAAACAATATTGTGATTTTCTCAAAGAATATTTGGAGCTTGATCATATGGAGTTGGTTCCCTATCCATTATCTACTTCTTCTGATTGTTACTACATACCGCATCATTGTGTTTTGAAACCTGATAGTAGCACAACCAAACTTCGTGTAGTGTTTAATGCATCCGCTAATATACCTCATCGGTTATCTTTGAATGATTGTTTGTTTATCGGTCCCAAATTGCAGCAAGACATTATCGCTATTTTGTTGACCTTACAGAATTTAGTTTTGCCTCACCTGCTTGCTATAGAAAACTTTTCTAGTTGTGAACTTTACACATTTGGTGATGCTTCTGAGAAAGGTTATGCCGCTGTTGTTTATTTTGTGATCGAAACCGCATCTGGATTTCGTCAAAGTTTTTTTGTCTTGTCTAAATCGAAAGAAGCCCCTTTGAAAACTTTGTCACTTCCCAGGTTGGAACTGTGTGCTTCAGTTTTTACCGCTAAGTTGGCTCATTATGTTTATGAGCAATTCAATAGTCGTTTGTTGTTCAAGGTGATTCGTTGCTGGTCAGATTCCACGGTAGTCCTTTCATGGCTTAGTTCTTCCCCGCACCGTTGGAAGACATTTGTCAGTAATCGAGTTGCTTACATTCAGGAAAAATTTCCTTCTTCTCATTGGTTTCACATTCAATCTTGTGATAACCCCGCTGACTTGGGTTCCCGCGGCACTTTGCCATCAGAGTTATTAGGCAATACACTTTGGTGGAAAGGCCCACAATTGTTGATTACCGCTTGTTTGCCACATGCTTGCTCAGACTGAAGCATGTCACCGCTAGTTATGACTGAAGCCCGTATAGTGGTGCTTCAAGTCACCGCTTCACCAAATTTATTTGGTACTTTGTTAGAAGAACATTCTTCTATTAATCGCATTACCCGCATTATAGCTCATATTTGTCGCTTTGTTGATAACGCCCGCAATCCAGACCGTAGGGGCTCTGGATCATTTTTGGCTGCTGAGTTATATCAGGCTCAGCTTCGAATTGTTCGCTATGTTCAAGATCAATATTTTTCTAAAGAGATTTCCCTTCTTCAAGAACGAAAACTTTTGCCCAAATCGCTTCGTAATATTGTTTCGCCGTTTCTTGATGAACAGGGAAATCTTAGAGTTGGTAGTAGATTGGCTAATGCTCCCATTGATACTAAATTTCCCGCACTGCTACCAAGTAAAAGTCGTTTGACTAATCTAATTGTTGAAGATTGTCATGTCACCAATCTTCACGCAGGAATTCAAACCGTTCAATTTCTTTTGCAGCAACGATTTTGGATTCTATCCGCAAAGAAAGTAATTCGTAGTGTCATAGCTCACTTAAGACGTGTCGTTGGAGATCAAATCCTAACCTACGAAGAACTTTCTACTGTATTTGCATAGGTCGAAGCAGTTTTAAACTCGCGACCTATAACCCCTTGTAGCAACGATCCATCGGATCTTACCGCCTTGAGTCCTGGAATGTTTCTTACCATGGAACCTTTAACAGCACCTCCAGAATCTTATCTGTCTATCTCTTATCTGTCCCATCTAATCGTCTCAACAGATGGCAGTTACTGAGTCGTTTGCATCAGGCATTCTGGAAACGTTGGTCGCAAGAATATTTACATACTCTTCATCAACGGAGTAAATGGACTGATCCCTCGGAGGTTGTTAAGCCAGGTACTCTTGTTATTTTGAAGCAAGACACTTCACCTCCTTTGAATTGGCCATTAGGGCGCATTATTGACGTACATCCTGGAGGTGATGGTGTTGTAGGCGTTGCTACAGTTAGAACTGCAAGTGGTACTTTGAAGCGACCTCTTGTAAAGCTTTGTCCACTGCCTGTGGACCCTTAGTTTTGAAATAAGTAATTCAAGGCTGGCGGAATGGTGCGTTCCCGCAATTTGTTTAGTGTATTGTCTTCAATTTGATTGAATTACTTCATTGATTTTTAAACTTCTGCACCTTTTCTAAAACATTCCGTAGCGCTAATGCTAATTGTAAGTGTTTTTGCGTGTAAAATATAGACAGTATTTGACATTCGTGGTTCGCTTCCCTAGCTGTTTAGACGCTTTGGAGTTTCGTGTATTGTGCTCCAAACTGTTCGGACATTTTTGATTCCGTCTGAAGAGACGACGCTTATTGTTGTTGTTTGCGTTACGATTTCGCGAGTTAGTAGCTTCGTTCGTAATGACCGCTAAACCGCTTTCATTTTGTTTCTTTTGTGTTTACAAAAGCGCATCATTTGTTGTTAAACCCGCATTTTTTTGTATGCTCAATCAATGAACATTACGTCGCTATTTTTTGTGTAACGTGTTGTCCAGACGAAGCTCTAAGAAACTGTTCCTGCTATTACGGGGCTATCCTCAGAAGAAAGAAGAACCAAGAAAACACCAGAGCTTCCGGACGTTAAAGGTTAGTGATAATTATTATTTGGTGACAAGTTTATGTGACTGCACGTGTTTATTGATTGTTCCGCTAAAGGTAAATTATATACTTGCATTGAACCAGCATTGAACTAAAACCGCAACATCTAATTCATACATTTTTTTGAATATTCTCTATGGAATGTGCATCGAAGACATTCCAGATATTTTGAGAGAATGATTCTTGGTCTCGATAGGACCTGTCTTCTCCATTATGTAGTATTAAATAATAAAAAAGCTCGGTAATTTTGTTCCTAACTTATTTATTTTTTCTCGTTAGATAAATGCTATTCTTTGTTAATACCTATAGATTATACTGAAAACAAAAATTACTAAAATCTGAAATTTGTATTGCGTGGATCAATGTTTTTCCGATATTTTATTATTTTAACATAATATTTTTAATTTAAAAAAATGTTTCTATTTTTAACGCTAATAGTTTCATAAAATTCAACTAATATTAGAAATCTATGATATAAATACAAATAGTGAAATTGAAGAAAAATAGTTAGATCTGACATCATGACAATAATTTTAATGCTCACGGCCAACCTCATTGTAGCGGATTTAATTTTAAATTGACATTTCATAACAATGTTAGCTGTTTAGAAAGTATAAAGCTAATTTATATTTTATTTTATGCCATGTGCAAATGAAATTTGAATAAGTATAAGTAACATATGGCTGCTGTATTGGATAAAAGGTAATATATTAAATTCATTTAAACATGTCGTCTAAAATATTAGCAGTCAGTCAAAAATTGTTAAATGTTCTTTTAACGAGATGCGATATGGAAGATAATCAATATAATGTTTGTTTATTTATATATGTATCTCATTATATGTAATTCTCGCAAATGGCGCTATGACTTTGTCGAAATTCCATTTCGGGGTTTTGGTTTCTACTAATCGATTACTCGAGAAAAATCGTATTACCGAGAAAGAACGAGATTGTGGCAATAATTATGACAGCTGAGTTTTGAAATTACAAGAGTTTCAATACATTGTGATTTCGTCACTAACTTGAGATTGAAAATGCTCTTGAAAAAAGTTTTCAAAATACAAGGATCTTATATAATACAATTTTACAGCTGAACCCTTCAAGAATTTAAAGTAGAAATTGCTGCTTATGAGATTTTTGGATGGGTAAGAAATTATAGTTTACATGTTCTAAATTGACTGAGATAAAAGGCGTTGTAGATAATAATTGTATAGGGTGATTCCAGATATACATACAAGAAATGAAATCTTTCTTAGATAAGCAGTTGCATATACAGAGTGTTAAAATATAGAGTAAATACCTTCTATAGTTCTAGAAGGTAGTTCGAAAAAATAATTATATAGGGTAGTCCATTAGTGGTTGAATTTACCGGATTCTTGGAATAGAGGGAAACGTAGAATCATAGTTATACAGGGTGTGCACAGATATTTGTCATATTAAATTAAAAATTACGAATTTCAATACAAATAAAGTCCTATTAATTCAATTTGAAGAAAAACTTGAATTTCGTTACTTATTGACACTAGTGATCGAATTTTGAGCACTGGGCGAGAGCTAGTAAATTTACATTTTATAGTATATTTCAGTTCCTGCATAACAATTTTTGTATACCAAAGTATTATCAACGACTTACGAAAAGAACATGCGCGCTTTTAGGATTTTTAAAATAAGTACAGCCATGTATTTTAATCAGAAATTTTTTGTTAATATACAGGCTGAGTTTTTTTGATGAACAGTATGGGGATCTAGAAAACTAGCGGAGATAGAGCAATGGTTAAATTGGAAAAGATTTGCAGTTTTATTGGCCCAATTTACTGACACTTTCGGTTTTTTGTAAAATTAAATTCTGTCGATTTAGTCCGTTGTTTTTGATTTTATAAAAAAAGGGTAAATATCAAAATTGAAGGGATTTGTATTCCGAATATGATTGTCATGTCCTCGTCTGCGTGACAGCTCTCGTTTTCAAGATATGACCCAAACTTATCTTTTTTTGAATGGAAACCATAGTTGGCTATAACCTCAAAAAATCGGACATTTTTAGGCTTTTCAACGATATAATACTCAATATAGTTATTCATAAAATTAACGGAGTTATGGATGTTTTTCTCTCTTATTTTCACTTTTAACGTAGGTAGCCATGAAAAAGATTGTTTTCACCTTGACGTTTCCTCATTTGAAAGTAATTCTATTATTGGTGCTGAACTGACAGTCGATATTGACAAGTTTTGGTGATAAAATGGAATATTCTTACGAAGAAAAACTGAATATGGTGGAATGTTATATCATATGCCATAAAAATTCAGTTCGTGCAGCTAAGAAATAATTTCATAGTTATTTTAATCGTCGTCAAATTGCTCTATGTACATTTAAGAGGCTTTACGATAGTTTACGCAGCTATGGATCTTTTACTAAACCACCAAAGGAACGTAATCAAATTAAGGAAGCAGCACAAATAAATGATTTGGCAATGGTAAATCAAAATCCATCTACATCAACTCGTGAGATTGCGGCAGAAGCTGGCAAATCTCAACGAACTGTAGTTAAGGTATTGAAAGCGCACAAGATCCACACGTGCAAACTTTCAGTTTCTCAAACTTTGCATGCTGGTGACGAACATCGACGTATTTTGTTTCGTACATGATTTAAAGACATGTGCCTTGACAATCCACAGTTTTCATAAAAGGTGTTATGGTCAGATGAAACTAGATTTACTAACTGCGGTATGTTCAATAGACACAATGAGCATATCTGGGCTAAAAAAAAACCTTTCCATGTAGAACAAAGACGACCCCCGATAAAATTTGGTATTAATGTTTGGTGTGGTATCATAGGGTCTACTATTCTGGGGTCTTTTATCTATGACGAAACACTTACTGGGGAGCGCTACTTGCATTTCTTGCAATACACTTTTCAAGACATGTTGCATAATTTGAATTTGAGAACTCGTTTAGAAATTGAGTGGTTCCAACATGATGAAGCACCTGCCTCATAACTCGTTATTAGTAAGACAACACTTAGATAATATCTATCGACTTAGATAATATCAATCCAAACTTTTGTATAGGAAGAAATGGCACACGCGAATGGCCACCCCGGGTTCCCTATTTGACAGTTATAGACTTCTATTTATTGGGTGACCTAATAGAGGCGGTATTACAAGCAATTGAAGAAATTGCTATGCGGTCTGTGACGAAAGCGGTAATCTAAATCTTAAAAACATGCAATTTTTGTCTAAATAACAATGGTGGACTTTTCGAATATAAATTGTAACCATTATTATGTACTTTAATTTCTTAAGTTTGTAGTAAGTACCTACTTATTTAGTTTTTTCCTTATATCTGATATACCTAATAAAAAAATCATTCAATGTATTTTGGAATAGTTATTAATAAATCAATATATTTCACGGCAAACTACGTTGAAAGTGAAAATAAGAGAGAAAATCATCCATAACTCCGTTATTTTTATGAATAACTATATCGAGTTTTATATCGTTGAAAAGCTCTAAACATGTCCGACTTTTTGAGTTCATAGCCAACTATGCTTTCCATTCAAAAAAAGATAAAATTGAGTCATATCTCGAAAACGAGAGCTGTCACGCAAACGAGGACATGACAATCATATTCGGGATACAATTCCCTTCAAATTTGATATTTACACTTTTTTTATAAAATCAAAAACAAAGCAGAATTTCGTTTTTTCAAAATATCGATTGGTGCGTTCCCGCAATTTGTTTAGTGTATTGTTCTCAATTTGATTGAATTACTTCATTGATTTTTAAACTTCTGCACCTTTTCTAAAACATTCCGTCGCGCTAATGCTAATCGTAAAAGTGTTTTTTTGCGTGTAAAATATAGACAGTATTGTGATTCGTGTTTTGGATCCCAAGCTTTTAAGACGCTTGGGAGTTTCGTGCAATGTACTCCGAACTTTCGGTGGCTTTGATTCTGTCTGAAGAGACGCCGCTTTTGTTGTTATAGCGTTACGATTCGCGAGTTATTTAGCTCCATTCGTGACGACCGCTAAACCGCTGTCATTTTGTTTCTTTTGTGTTTACAAAAGCGCATCATTTGTTGATAAACCCGCATTTTTTTGTATGTTCAATCAATGAACATTACGTCGCTATTTTTTGTGTAACGTGTTGTCCAGACGAAGCTCTAAGAAACTGTTTCTGTTCACGGGGCTAGCCTCAGAAGAAAGAACCACCAAGAAAACACCCTTTGCAGAGCTTCGACGTAAAAGGTCAGTTATTAACTTTTATTTGGTGAATTACTTTACGTATTTATTGATTGTTCCGCTAAAGGTCCTTCGTCAATTATAAACTTGCATTGAACCAGCATTGAACTAAAACCGCAACATCTATTTCATACATCTTTTTGATTATTCTATTCTCTCTATGTAATGTGTATCGAAGACATTACATAACATTTGGTCCTTCGAGCCGGATGCAATTTGAGTTAATTTAGTGCAAAGATTATCGAATAAATAACATAATTTGGTCCAACTCCGGGCCGGGTTACATTTGAGTAAATTTCGTGCAAAGTTTAACGATCAAAAAAAACCATTGATTTTTCGTTGCAATTATTGTTGAAAACCGCATTGAATTTTAGTTTCTTTATTTGTTAGAAGAGAAAGCAAGTTCGGGATATTCACTAATTCCGTTGGAAATAAAACGCAATTTTTTTTGCCGCCTTAAAAACCTTACAAGAGCTCGTTTCGATTGTTTTGGTTATTTGCTAAATTGTTTTGAATTTATTTGACATTTGGTCAGATATTTACGACTTCAACAGTAAAAAATTGTACATTTTGGAATAGTATTTTGTTTTCGTTCTATCGTGTTAGATTTGTTCAGTGGCGTTACAGTGATTTTAATTTATTGTTAAGAGTAAAGTAAGTAAATTTAAAAATCATCGACAATCGGAGTTTAAAAGATTAGAAGATATTTATTTTGCTGCCGAGAAAGCCTTAAGAGGTGACGATGTTGAATTGTTTTTTAGCATGATTGATATGGTTGATTCAATTCATTTAGAATTTTTTAAACAGCACAATTCCATTGTTGGATTAATTTCAGATGCAACCGATGATTTTGACTTTGAGGATGACATTCGCAATAAATTTGAAAAATTGTTTTTATTTATTATTTATTTTTGCTAAACTGAAATCTGTTCAGAATTCTACGCCACAAAATATAGCCCGGGAACAGGAAAGTGTTGCTTTGCCGCGAATTGATTTGCCTTCATTTAGTGGAGACATATTGGAATTTGGTACTTTTATTGATTTGTTTGATTCATTAATTCACAATAATGAAAAACTCAGTACTATGCAGAAGTTCAAATATTTGCAGTTAGCTTTAAAAGGGCCTGCTTTTGAGGCTGTTAGAAATTTTAAACTAACACAAAACAATTACGTGAGTGCTTATGAAACACTTTTGAAAAAATTCAAGCGAACTCGTTTAATCGCGGAGTCTCATTGGTCAGCTTTAGAACATTTCCCCCAACTAACTTCAGATAGCCCTTCAGAGGTTCGGAAGTTATTGGATAACTTCAGTGATAATTTGGAAGCACTGAAGAATTTGGGTTTATCAGTAAATCAGTGGGATTTTTGTATCGTTCAGATGATGTTGAAACGAGTTCCAAAGAATTTAGCCGCTAAATTTGAACTTTACCATGGTACTGTGACCGCTGACTTTCCGATCCGTTCGGAAGTTGTTGATTTTTTGTCGAAGCATTGTGATGCCTTTGAACATGTTGAATTATTCCGCAAGGCAAAGCAAAGTGTTGACAAAAAGTTACCATTGAATTCAAAGCAACATTCTTCCCGGTTCACTACATCTTTGTTTGTCACTAAGAATAGAAATTGTTTAGTTTGTAAATCCGATCATGCAATTTACAAATGTTCTGAATTCTTGAACAAATCAGTATCCGCGCGGTTTAAGTTTGTTAAAGATTTTAGACTTTGTTTTAATTGCTTGAGCGATTCTCATCAGTCGAATCGCTGTAAATCTTTATCCACTTGCCGCAACTGCAAACAAAGCCATCACACATTGCTTCATTTTGTAAATCGTGCTGATTCAGGTATTTGGTCTGAATCTAAAGCTCCCCCCGCAAACCTGGCTTCCACATCTGGTGGATCCAGTGCCATTGATACTGTTGAAAGTCCCGAAACTTCTCTACCGCAGACTTCTTGTCATAGTTCACTTTTGTCTTACAATTCAAATGTGTTGTTATCTACCGCTTTAGTTGAGGTATTAGATAAGCACGGTTCTTATCAAACTTTGCGATGTCTGCTAGATTCTGGTAGCATGACATCATTCATTGCGAGCAAGGCTGTAAAACGCCTTGGCTTCCGACCTATGCCCGCTTCGATTCAACTCAACGGGCTAGGTTCTATGCAGAGTACCTCTGCTGAGAGCTCTCTTACCCTTTCTCTTCGCTCTATGGTGAGGCGTGAGTGCAATTTTGTTGTTGATACTATTGTTTTACCCCGCATTTGCAATGATATGCCTGTTGCGCCCATTAACATGGCTAATATGGCATATCTAACCAATTTGAAACTTGCTGATCCTGGTTTCAATAGCCCAGGCGCTATTGACCTTTTGTTAGGTGCCGATATATTCTCTCAAATTTTGCTGGATGGACGCCTTCTGGGAAAGGAAGGTGTTCCTGATGCTATTAAAACTGTGTTTGGTTACATCCTTATGGGTAAAGTGTCTTCGAGTTCTGTTAACTCTCACTCTCAGTCAGTCATAAACCCAACTTCGCTTTTTTGTCAAATTGAAGATGTAGTATCATTAGGTGATTCACTCCAATGGTTCTGGACAATTGAGGATGTTCCTACCGCACTGGTTCAGTCCCCTGATGATCTTATCTGGGAAAAAATATTTTCCGAGGGATGCAGGAGATTGGATTCAGGTAGATTCGTTGTGCCTCTTCCTTTTCGAAATACACTTCCTGCTTTTGATGGAATGTATAATCTCGCCGTACAACGTTTCTACTCTTTAGAAAGACGTCTTCTACAGCAACTAGATCTCTACAAACAATATTGTGATATTCTCAAAGAGTATTTGGAGCTGGATCATATGGAGTTGGTTCCCTATCCATCATCTACTTCTTCTGATTGTTACCACATACCGCATCATTGTGTTTTGAAACCTGATAGTAGCACAACCAAACTTCGTGTAGTGTTTAATGCATCCGCTAAGATACCTCATCGGTTATCTTTGATTGATTGTTTGTTTATCAGTCCCAGATTGCAGCAAGACATTATCGCTATTTTGTTGACCTTGCAGAATTTAGTTTTGCCTCACCTGCTTGCTATAGAAAACTTTTCTAGTTGTGAACTTCACGCATTTGGTGATGCTTCTGAGAAAGGTTATGCCGCTGTTGTTTATTTTGTGTTCGAAACCGCATCTGGATTTCGTCAAAGTTTTTTTGTGTTGTCTAAATCGAAAGTTGCCCCTTTGAAAACTTTGTCACTTCCCAGATTGGAATTGTGTGCTTCAGTTCTTACCGCTAAGTTGGCTCATTATGTTTATGAGCAATTCAATAGTTGTTTGTTGTTCAAGGTGATTCGTTGCTGGTCAGATTCCACGGTAGTCCTTTCTTGGCTTAGTTCTTCCCCGCACCGTTGGACATTTGTCAGTAATCGAGTTGCTTACCTTCAGGAAAAATTTCCTTCTTCGCATTGGTTTTACATCCAATCTTGTGATAACCCCGCTGACTTGGGTTCCCGCGGCACTTTGCCATCAGAGTTATTAGGTAATACACTTTGGTGGAAAGGCCCACAATTGTTGATTACCGCTTGTTTGCCACATGCTTGCTCACACTCAAGCATGTCACCGCTAGTTATGACTGAAGCCCGTATAGTGGCGCTTCAAGTCAGCGCTTCAGCAAATTTATTTGGTACTTTGTTAGAAGAACATTCTTCTATTAATCGCATTACCCGCATTTTAGCTCATATTTCTCGCTTTGTTGATAACGCCCGCAATCCAGACCGTAGGGGCTCTGGATCATTTTTGGCTGCTGAGTTATATCAGGCTCAGCTTCGCATTGTTCGCATTGTTCAAGATCAATATTTTTCTAAATAGATTTCCCTTCTTCGAGAACGAAAACTTTTGCCCAAATCGCTTCATAAACTTTCGCCGTTTCTTGATGAACAGGGAACTCTTAGAGTTGGTAGTAGATTGGCTAATGCTCCACTGCTGTTTGATACTAAATTTCCCGCACTGCTACCAAGTAAAAGTCGTTTGACTAATCTAATTGTCGAAGATTGTCACGTCACCAATCTTCACGCAGGAATCCAAACCGTTCAATTTCTTTTGCAGCAACGATTTTGGATTCTATCCGCAAAGAAAGTAATTCGTAGTGTCATAGCTCACTTAAGACGCGTTGTTGGAGATCAAATTCTAACCTACGAAGAACTTTCTACTGTATTTGCACAGGTCGAAGCAGTTTTAAACTCGCGACCTATAACCCCTTGTAGCAATGATCCATCGGATCTTACCGCCTTGAGTCCTGGAATGTTTCTTACCATGGAACCTTTAACAGCACCTCCTGAATGTGATTTCTTATCTGTCCCATCTAATCGTCTCAACAGATGGCAGTTACTGAGTCGTTTGCATCAGGCATTCTGGAAACGTTGGTCGCAAGAATATTTACATACTCTTCATCAACGGAGTAAATGGACTGATCCCTCGGAGGTTGATAAGCCAGGTACTTATTTTGAAGCAAGACACTTCACCTCCTTTGTATTGGTCATTAGGGCGCATTATTGACGTACATCCTGGACGTGATGGTGTTGTACGCGTTGCTACAGTTAGAACTGCAAGTGGTACTTTGAAGCGACCTCTTGTAAAGCTTTGTCCACTGCCAGTGGACCCTTAGTTTTGAAATAGGTAATTCAAGGCTGGCGGAATGGTGCGTTCCCGCAATTTGTTTAGTGTATTGTTCTCAATTTGATTGAATTACTTCATTGATTTTTAAACTTCTGCACCTTTTCTAAAACATTCCGTCACGCTAATGCTAATCGTAAATGTGTTTTTTTGCGTGTAAAATATAGACAGTATTGTGATTCGTGTTTTGGATCCCAAGCTATTAAGACGCTTGGGAGTTTCGTGCAATGTACTCCGAACTTTCGGTGGCTTTGATTCCGTCTGAAGAGACGCCGCTTTTGTTGTTATAGCGTTACGATTTGCGAGTTCTTTAGCTCCATTCGTGACGACCGCTAAACCGCTGTCATTTTTTTTCTTTTGTGTTTACAAAAGCGCATCATTTGTTGTTAAACCCGCATTTTTTTGTATGTTCAATCAATGAACATTACGTCGCTATTTTTTGTGTAACGTGTTGTCCAGACGAAGCTCTAAGAAACTGTTCCTGTTTACGGGGCTAGCCTCAGAAGAAAGAACCACCAAGAAAACACCCTTTGCAGAGCTTCGACGTAAAAGTTCAGTGATTAACTTTTATTTGGTGAATTACTTTACGTGTTTATTGATTGTTCCGCTAAAGGTCCTTCGTCAATTATAAACTTGCATTGAACCAGCATTGAACTAAAACCGCAACATCTATTTCATACATCTTTTTGATTATTCTATTCTCTCTATGTAATGTGTATCGAAGACATTACATAACATCGATTAAGCCGTGACTTTTTCAAAAATCCGAAAGTGTCTTTAAATTGGGCCAGTAATCTTTCCCAATTTAACCATTGCTCTATCTCCGCTAGTTTCCGTGATCCCCATACTGATCATCAAAAAAACTCACCCTGTATATAAAAATAAGTAAGGTCTAGGTCTAACTCTTAAAATATTGTTCTTCTGTTCCATTGAACTATTTGAGTACTAAATTTTATTTCTAATCCCTTGTTTGTGCATTAAATAGTAATAGTTGATTTCAAACCATAACTTTAGAGCAATAAAAATGTATTTCTTCTTAGCGTATTATGGACCGTTAAATCTAAGTATAACGTTTATCCACTAAAGCATTAAACTGTTGATAAGCTTTAAACATTCATTCAGGTACATAATTAAGTTGAGCATTTCACTCAGTATTCCATTTTTGTGATCTCTCATAATAATATTTCATTATAATAGCGAATTTTTAACAGGTTCTGCCTCCTAATTAGATGAAAACTTAAGTAGCAAGCTCTAGCAAAAATACTATATGGATAAGTCTCGTAATTTAAAGTTTAGCAACTTCGGAGATGTTTTCAGTATCATCCAAAGTTCTCATCATAGTTGAAATGGTTCATTAAAAATCCTGGCTCTCCAGTAATCCAAAACTTTCAAAGATTCTAATTTTGTATCTTCAAAGTTTTAACTTGGATATTCAAATTTGCAGAGTAATTAGGACATTCTCGCTAGCCGTTTCAAAAAATAATACAAACTTTGCTTCTACCGTACAAATCATAGAAACTTTAAGGACTTTATTGCAATAGTGAAAAAATTCTGGAAATGTATAGTTTACAGCGTTACGGGCAAATTTGTTCAATAATACTCTGTTCTGGCCAAGTAATTGAATTACACACTTTTTTCTAACCTCATATTACAATAAACTTGCCTATATATATATATATATATATATATATATATATATATATATATATATTATACCGATAAAATGTGGCGGTTTACTATTATAAATTATATAAGAACAATAATGTCAAATTATAGAGCTACTAAAAAAGGTAGAGATGTAATTATATTTTTACATTTGTATTGAACGTTACCTAGTGTAAAGGTAATTATTGTAAGTTTATTTGCATGAGAAATTACATAATGTTTAACTTTACTTTAACTTTAGACAAGTATACGCAACTACTTATGTTCCAGTATGTAACAATTTTTTACTCACCCTGTATGACTATTTTTATTAATTATTTTTTCAACTCTGAGCCATATAACTTAAAATGCTTATTTAACCATTTTTTAACGTTTTTTGATCGAATCTGTATCACGATAGTTTCACTACACTCTTATTTCAATCACCTATTATACGCAACTACTTATGTGCCATCCAATAAAATATTTTTTGAGCCACCCCAGATAACTTTAATTCTATTTCACCTTATGTTTCAACTATCCTATATATACAACTGCTTATGTATCACCCAATATCACATTTATTTTTGAACCCACATCCATAACTTTAATTTTACTTCACCCTATATTTCAACTGCGCACATTGCTTGCTGCTTGAATTTCCATGCACGCACACACACTCCTACCACTGACTACCCTATATAAAAAAGATCGCTCACATAACTTTTCTTTTCGATAGATATTTATGATAAAAGTTGACATTTTCATTGATTTTTAGTGTTTTTTTGCACATATTTTTTCGATTTCAGTGAAACGGTATATTTTACCTTATAGAAAATTATAAGTAATCAAGCTGGAACATCTCTTTGTAAAATACAGATTAAAATATTCAAATTGATTGAGCCTTTTTAGAGAAAACAGTGTAGATGCATTCAAAATTCACTGAAGTGTAGTCCCATAATACTGTTTTCTCTGATTTTCTGGTAAACGGTAAATCTCACGGTATAGAAAATTATGTGGTAACTTACTGTTACATTCGATAATGCAATGCAGTTTAAATCATCCAAATTGGCCAAGTGGTTTTTGAATATTCAATGAGCATAAATAAACAAAAACGTGCCAACTAATTGATAACCTTTTTGGAAATGGGTTAAAAATATAAATAATGTTTGGATGCCTATTACTCAATTACCCAAAACCGGCTAAACCCCTTTGGATTTTATTTAGCCAGACATTTTTTATCCCGGTAATTGTTATAGCTAAGCAGTGTATAGGGTTAATATACATAATGTAAATGCAGCATCTGTATCAGTAAAGGCTGATGTAAAATTGTTGGTACATGTGCATTTAGACAATTAGTCCAACGTTTAGGTTGTTAATAAACTTAGTGTAACAATACTGGATGTTAGTTCCTAGAGCACCATATAAGGTGTAAGTATGCAGAGTGCAAGTTTAAAATATATTAGAAGGTTGTAAATAGGGTGTAAGTATACAGAGGGTGCATATACAGGGTGAAATATATGTAATAGAGTACGGGGAATAATTGGTATAACTAATTTTTGTGGTGGTTGCCGACAATGAGCACCTTCATCCTTTGTTGGCAGTGTTAGGGCAAAATTCTAATATACAGGATTTAGTAAACTGAGTATTATTATACTAGGTGTTAATAAAGTGTAAGTTTACTTCAAGGTGGTAATAAACAAAATCTAAAGATAGATAGTACGTACAAAGGGTGAAGTATACGGATCAATATGATGGATGTAGATCGCGAAAATTTGAAATGTAGTAGGAAAAAATTGGTATAGGAGCATCGGACAACACTGGAAGAGTTTGGCAGTAATAAGCACGTACATCATTTGACGGCAGTGTTTGGGGGTGGGGAGAACAGTATAATGAATGTTAGCGAACTGATTTTAAGCATAGCAGGTATTACTAAACAGTAACAAATCAGAAGGGAGTATACAGAGTATAATTTTACAAGCTGAAAGTATATAATTTGGTACTATACAGAATGGAAGTATAACGGAAGTAGGTATAGAAATTAAACATAGGCAGTATTGCATATAGGGTAGTTATCCAGAGTGTAAGTATACTGGTTAATTTTAAATAGAAGGTAAGTATAGAGGGTATACAAGGCAAAACAAATAAAAAAATATGTGACGAAAGTGCAATATGGCTTGTAAAAATTGAAACTGGTTATAACAATGAAATAATCAATATCGACCTTTAAATTTAAAATAAAGATGGACCTGTTTTTTTTGGCTGTTGTCTGAACCAACTTACATGCTTGCAGCTCCTGAAACCCTCTATTCCGTTGTCTTGGTACATTTCTAAATGCGGGCGATGCCTAGTATATTTATTTTATCCTGTGAGTGATAGAATTACGATGTGAATTTCTATTCGCTTATTAGTAATATTTATGACAAGGAAGTATAAATATTTTTTCTGACAGGTATTTCAATTACAACCAAAAATATCGTGACATCAACCGTTATGTCCATTGTTAAGGTGTATTACTTAATTTACCATCGGTTTGTTCACATTATTGTTGTGTAGCACAACGCTTTAATGTTACCAAGTGACATTTGGCAAAACGATTACCAGTTTCAAACTTTCACAGATGAAGTAATGTGTGAGGTTGTTGTGCCGGGTTTCTATCCGTTGGTTTTTGAAACGGTAGTTACAAGATGCTGACGTTTCGCCGCAATCTCATGTGACATCTTCGGAGGCGTTTAGTGGATGTGGATGTTTCTTCCTCTTCTTTTCAAGTGCGGTGGAGGACTTAGCATTATCGATGCGTTGACAACGCATTGATAATAAAGTGAGATCTTGGGGAAACGTCTGTAAGATTCAAACATTAATCAAAATAATCAACGGATGTACTCCCGGATGAATACTTCTTCATATATATATATATATATATATATATATATATATATATATATATATATATATATATATATATATATATATAGCAAATCTTAAAAGTGGTACGAAACGCCGACAATATGAGTTCAATTTGTATTTGACCAAATTTAACAACTGTTCATTATATTTCCCAAAATTTCTATTAGGATTTTCGCTTTGATAAACTGAACATTATAGGCTCAATATTTTTTAAAATTTTTGCTCATATTTGATTGTTTATGCTATGTCCTTATTACTGGAGCACCAAAGTGTGAAATGGCAACAAACTATAACTTTTTGTTGTGCAATCTTAGAGAAAATTGCCTACGACAGAAGCGTAGATGCAAAAGTGATCGATACTATAAGGACTTTCGTAAAATGAAGGCATTCAGAAATTTCAACTATAGTCAGATATCGAATCTAATTTATTGCCTGCAAACAGACGAAACGTAGCTGTAAGATTTAAATGAAATTGCTGTGTCGTGCTTTGTAACACAGTGGTCTCTTTCAAAAATAACAGTTTTAAATTTTTAAAGATTAGTTAATTTCAAAGATTACTCTAACCTGTAAATACATAGCAATTGTACTTACATTCATAATAATTTATAATCATTTGTATCGCATAGTGATTAAGATATATTTAACGCTTTGAGCAAGAAATGTATGTACCCATACTGATTAATGATAGTTATTGGTTGATCAATAAAATAAAACCGATTGCACTTGGGTTAATTTCAAATGTTCGCAGAATAATTAAACGCCGGGAAGCCTGCAAGGTAGCACTCTGTTTACGGTAAAAAATTGCAGAATTATATGCCATTCTTAGCTTTCGAAAGATGCTTGCAGGGTATGCAACTACTACTGTTTTTGTATTTATCGTTCCGTATGTTTTTCTAATCGGCGGTTTATATACAATGTACAGTCAATTTAACTATTGTGGCAGAATTTGTGCACTTGGAAAAATGAGATTGTACAGATCGAGGTAAATTAAACAGAGATATTTAAGAAAATGTTTCCTTGCTAGTTATGCAATTTTATAACCATTATTAAATATTCTATCAATTTCAATGGTGCTTGATCTCCTTGGCACATTTTATTTTGTTTTAATTGTTTTCAAAATTGTGGAATTGTTTTTTTTCAGTTGTCTGTAAGTAATATTGGGATGTAGATACGATTAAGTTCAAGGAAATGTTAATAACCTCGACTACTCGAGACCTTGAAGAAGGAAAGAAGTATTTCCGAAAACTAGGTGAATGAATTAAACGAGATTTTATTTACCAACAAATGTTTTAGTCAATATCCCTTATCTAATCAGCAAAAATCATATAAGTAGTTACTGTTAAATTGAAGTTATATATATATATATATATATATATATATATATATGTTTGTTATATCACACTTTCAAAATTTCTCTTTTAAAAAAATACTTTATTTATACTTCACAAATAATTAAACTTTTAATATAAACTTGTAACTAATGAAAATAATAATAAAACTTTATAACAATTAAAAAAGACAAAAATGAGTGTTAAACTAAACTAGACAGAACTGTAAGAAATAATGAATAATGATGCAAGGCAAATGTATGATTTATAACCTAAGAACGCTGAGGAAGCTGTCGCCGCGCCTGCAGTTCTCACGGATGTACGTCGTCGAAAGGTAACTTGAGACGACACGTGGATGCTGACTCAGCTTGGGAACTGTTGCTAGATGGTTTCATGTAAGTCGATGGAATAACTTATATAACAACTCCCATCCATATAAAAAAGTTGATGCTACAGCATTGACTTTTAAGGAGATTCTGCAATAGAATATCCTCGACAGGACTAAGGAGGTGATGGAGTTTTACCCAGGGCTTGATGATTGATGGACCTGGTGGTGGTACTGGATCGGCAGAAGGGCTGATCGTTGGGGGCTTCTGGAATTTCTTTCTGATGATGCTGATGGAAAGGAGGGCAACCACAAGTGCGGTTGTTGCTATTATGATAACTGTAAACCAGGAGGTGTGTTTCTCCAAGAATGATTGGTCTAGGAGCTTTTCCAATTCCCTTATGGTTAGCGATATTCAGGTCTCTGACATCCAATTCCTGTAGTTTCATGGGTTTCAACTTTGGAAGTTGACTGATGGTTGGCAGGTTGTCCAACAGTTGTAGAGGATGTTGACTAGATGACTCTTAAATGGGATGTTGTCAACGTTGTTGGTGGTCCTTCTGGCATGGACCCTGGTATTTCCGATGAAGGCATTGCAACTGGGTTGGATGGTCAATAGAGAATTTGTCGATATGGATTGGGTAACGACATCTTCTCCCTTGTACTTTATGTTGGTGGGCAACTCTCCGGAAATCGAGATTAACCAAAGGTTCAGATCAATCTTTTGAATATTATACTCTTCGGCATATAATATTAAAGGCTTGCAAGTCGAAGGAAGGGCTGCTGGCTGTCTAAGAAGCTGTGCTTCGCAGAGTGCTTCTTTGTCTATGTTGTGTGGAATAACTTTGGAATAGATCGTATGTTCTTTAAAGGCTTACAGTCACTCAGGTCTTCGAAAGGTGCGTACAATAGCGAATCGTCATCTCTCGCGATATATTTTATTTTTGTTGGAAGAATATCGTAAAATTCTGTTCGATAATCCAAAACTGGGATAGGATACAAGCGGTACAGTGTATAAGTTTCAGGATTGACTAAGGGGATTTTTAGTACAAAAACATTTTTAGTATTGATTTGAAAAGCTTCCACTTCTATTAGATCGATATATCGAGCAACATTTGAACAATAGGTAGGAAGTGGTAAGTTATTTTCATGAAGTGACTGTGATATTTTCTGAAGGGAATCGACTAAATCTACTGGGTTTATAATTGAACTAAGTAAAATTTTTAGACGGGCGAAAGAGACTGCAGTTAATACATCGTTGAGAGTATCTTCAATGTATACGTACCTTTCCATTAAGCCTTCACACAAATCTAAGACATTGGCTTGAATTTCATAAAACGCAAGATCGTCTGTAATGAACACAATTGACTTCCTAATTGCTTCGATATTTTTCGATAATATTTTCTCTTCGGACTGAAATTTTTGTATTGTGGTGTTAAGGTTCTTAATGACCGAAGTTGTTACTGAAAATTGTCGTTTCATTAGGTTTTCAATTTGATTTTGGTCTTTAGTAATTTTATTTATAGAGTCACACTAAAGTATTCTCCGTCTGTTGCATCTAAGTTACCGGAAATAGATTTCCAAGTTGATCACAGTCCGTTAATGAGTGCGCGTTTCTTTCTGTTGGTACTATAAGTCTCAGTATCAGTGAAAATTTCGGTATATTTGATAATAACAGATTTTGATATTTGTTTCAGGAGGCTTACGTGAGTCTGTACTTTTGATTTGAAGATTTTAATGTTAGTTTTGTTGTCGTTAATAATATCTAAAAATCTGTTCAGTATATTGTCGTTGTTTAAAATAGCGTCTCGAAAGAGGCTTAGATCTTTGTAAACAAGTAGTGTCCATTTCTCATTAGAAATTTTAAGGGTGCCATAGAAGAAAACTCCTATAGTATTGTTAACCGGTGTAATGGAATACTGTTGAAGGTTTACGACTGAAAACAGTCCACAGAATCTGATAAGAATGGATTTATTCAACATAAGTTTTTGGTCTGTCAAAGTTAACTTTAGTTATTTGGTTTTTTTGCAAATATATGACTGTGGCAGAGTTCTTTCGTATAGCGGTAATTTCGAAGGGGCCGTTAAATTTGTTTTCAGCTTAGTTTTTGATTTGGGATTCTTTTCGTAGACTTTGTCGCCTACTTTGTAATCAAGTTGTTTAATAGAAACGTGTTGGTCAAATCGCACTTTAGATTTTTCTTTCTGTCTTTCGGTTTTACCACGGGCGAGTCTGTAATAATAGTCCATTATGTTATTTAGATCTCTTGCGTATTTCGAAATAAGTTTTTCCTGGTTGTAAAGGATTTCTGGAGACCTACTTGAAGTGTGCCAGATTATGAATTTATGGGGCGTGAAACCAGTGGTTTTATTTTTCGTGTTGATGGTTTCGTTAATGCCACGAAGGAGGTTGTTTTTACCACAGTTTTATTGTTGCATTATTATAGGAATTTCGTCTTCGGTGGGAGTTGTAACAATGTTTTGGCAGATTTTGAGTTTGATTTCTTTATCGGAGAGAATGAAGGATACAATTTCAAGAATGGGAAGTTCTACGTTATTTTCTATGCAGTATGTTTCGGAGTCGTTGAATTGAACTTGGTTGATATAAATAATTTTGAAAAGATGTGAGACGACAGTTTCAGGGTCATAGGGCAAAGGTACAACTAAGTACTTTCTATGCCTGACAGTTTTACTGGCCATGATGTTAAGAGTGTCATTACTGAAATTAGGTTATTCTTCGAAAAAGTGTAAATCATTAGTTTTGTTTTGCCAAGAGAATGTAACTATGCGTTTATGGCACTTGTCTAGAAGTTGAGAATTGCATATTTCAATTTTAGAGTAATCGATAATTGACTCAGTTTTGTAGAGTTGAACAAATCGATTAACTCAGTGGTAATTCTTTCGTCATGTTCGTCGTCATTGTCAGAGTTTTCAGGTTGTTCGGAGTCAGATTCGGTGTTAGCGAAAATTTTGATTTTGGAAAGGAAATCAGCACATTGCTTGAAATGCTTGATTTTGATGCGAGAAAGAGCATCTGCGTTTTGGTTTACCCTGCCGGGCTTGTACACAATCTTGTAATTGTATTCCTCTAGCTTAAGGCGCCATCTGGCTAGACGACTGCCAGGATCTTTTATCGAAAAGAGCCAAGTAAGCGGACGGTGGTCACACAGAAGTGTAAACCAAAAAGATAAGGTCTGTAGTGCTTAACAGCACAAACTATGGCCAACAATTCTTGTTCGATGGTGGAATATCGTGTCTCTGCAGCACAGAGGGTACGAGAAGCGTATGCAAAAGGGAGATCTGTTCCCACAGGGCCCTGAGAAAGAACCGATCCAATAGCAAAAGCACTAGCACAGTAGTGAGCAGGAAGGGTTCTTCAAAGTTTGGATATATCAGGATTGGGTCAGATACAAGGGCTTGCTTCAGTTAATTGAAGGAAGACTGTCAAAGATGAATTTGACGTCTTTTTGGAGTAGTTTAGATAGAGGTTTAGAGATCTTCGCAAAATTTGGTATGAAGCGTCTGTAATACCCAGCGAGAGCAAGAAAAGATTTGATGTCTTTCGGAGTTTGGGGTTGAGGAAAGTTCTGAATACATTCAATCTTTGAAGAGTTTGGTTTTACACCTTTTTGTGTGATAAGATGGCCAAGATAAGCCACTTCTTTACGAAGAAATTCGCACTTATCATTTTTAATTTTTAAGTTTAAAAACTTCTGTTAACCGGGAAATATGTTCATGGATGGTCGGAGAATAGACGATGATATCATCCATGTAGACGAGACAATGTTCATTCTGGATACCCAGAAGAATATTGTCCATGACCCTCTGAAAAGTAGAAAGTGCATGTTTTAAACCAAATGGCACACGAACGAATTCATAAAGACCATTTTCGACAGAAAAGCCAGTTTTAGGAATATCTTCCTCTTGGATTTTCAACTGGTGAAACCCGGAAGCGAGATCCAGTGTCGAAAAATATTGACACTTTCCAAGTTGGTCGAGAAGATCGGAGATATTTGGCAGAGGATATTTATCGTCTACAGTCAATTCATTTAATATCCTGTAATCGAAAACAACTCGCCACTTTTGTTTACCAGAAGCATCAAGCTTCTTGGGGACGACCCATACAGGAGAGGAACAAGGAGATGAGGAGTGCCGAAATGATACATTGTCCAAGCATTTTTCCAAATTGGGTTTTCACTTCCTCTTTATGAACTTAAGGATATCTATATGATTTAGTGAAAACGGGCTTTGCCTTATTCGTATCAATCGAATTTTTAACCTCGTTAGTGAAAATCAAGAAGTCACCTTCAAGATAGAAAATGTCTTGAAATTCCAAACAAAGATTAGTGGTTGGTTCGCGTTCTTCATCATTGAGATGTTCAGTCCTAATTTGTTGTCTAATAGTCGAGTTTCTGTCTGTGTATTGGGAATCATGATAGTCATCGGTGTTTAAATTCAGAAGAGGGTGAGTTTTGTCAAGTGGTTTCAGTTTTAAATCAGAAAAGTTTACCGTTTTGGGCATCTCGTTAGAATTACAGATAGAAGTTAGAAATTCTCCATTTGCGTTAATGTGTACGAGTGCGTTTAGAAGTCGTACTCTGTCAATTTCTTGAGTTGTAAGATGGCGTCGATGTTAGAGAGATCGCATTTAAGTTTAAAGATCTTTTCTGTGCGCGCCTCTATAGTTATTTAGTTTTGTGTTGGTGTTTGTGAATTAATGTTTGGCTTAACATTGGGTGTGTCGGGTACATCAGTCAAGGGTTGATCGTTATCGGGAACTTTGTGTAACGGGATGGTTTTAAAATGTGTTATTATTTGTTTACATTTTAAGTCAACTATGCATTCATAGTGTTCAAGAAAATCTAAACCTAATATGACGTCAAACTCATTGTCCAAATCGTATATAAAAACTTTATGTTGGTTACGTGGAGCGAATGGGATTAAAGTAGATTGTGAGATTGGAATCTTGTCGTGGGTAATACATTGAATAGTAACCCTTACAGGAAATCTTTGGGTGAAATTTTTGACTGTGTTTTCCTTGAAGATTGAGATACCAGCTCCGGTATCAATAAGAAGCTTGAATTTAGAAGAAGCGTCAAGAATATAGTAGAGATTTTTAGAGTTCACAGTAAGAAGTGGGCTTAAAGAAATAGTTTCTCCGGGAAGTTCAAATCGGGGTTCAAATCGTCCAGACTGAGGTTTTGAATCTGGGTTTTGACTTCGCACAAAGTTGTTGTCGATTCGGGAGGTTGGTCGGAAGCGCTAGAAAATCCTAATAATCGTGACAACCAAAAGGCTCGACAAGGGTATTGTCAAAAGTTTCTTCGAAGCCAGAATAATTTTGATTATCATCCTCGTAGGCATAGGTGTTGCTATTATCGGTATAATAGTCTGAAAACAAATAGTCTGAATATTGAGTGTAATTAACATTTTGGTGTTGATTAAAATGATGAGTTCTTTCAGGACGATTATTGGGATTGTTCTGTATGACAGAAGGGCGAGAATAATTTGGGTTCATTTGAGACCTAAAAGGGGGTCTCTGGAAGTTTTGTGGACGAAACTGTTGTCCTTGTTGAACCGGGGGATTATTTGAGGGGAAGGTTGGCCGTTTTGGTTGGTTAGGCCCAACAGGATTTGGCCTATAGTTTTGATTGAATGTTTGAGAGTTGTTTTGTGCTTTCAATCGGCAGTTTACGGCTATGTGGCCTAATCGACCGCAATGGAGACACTTAGGTGGTTGTGTCGGCTTTTGTACTTGGAAGTTTGGTTTGAGTAGAACAGATTTGTTCGTTTTCTGATCCTCGAAATAAGACAGTTGAAGCTCTCTTCTAATCCGGGAGTGTGCCTCTAGAAGGTCTTTAGGATTACTTACACGTATAACCTGGCCTAAACGGGATGTTAAACTGACGGCAAAAATTATACATATTGAAAAAATTTATTTTTTATACTACCCCGTATACGTACGTTAACAAATGTTCAGTTTTTTACTGAGCAGAATATTATTAAAATTGTATGACTAGCTTTCGACATATAGAGTGTTAAACTTCGAAAATGTCACCTTTATCCTAACAGATTTTTCATAATAGATGTTTTATTTCCGTTTATTGCAGAAAACATGGTTCCCACATTGTTTGACATAAATATTGCACAACAAATTGATATTAATTATTTTTTATTACAGGGTGTTTCCCATATACGTAACATGTTTTTTTTAGAAAATTCATTTTTTATTATAACGTTGAATACATAAGAAGATCTAATTGCTCAGTTAATATAATGCTAACGGAATTAATTTTCGTACGTGCTCATACATTATACACCGTGAGTAGTAAATATTGCTAAAGTGGGCATCTGTTATTTTTTCCATTAATGAGTAACCCTGTATAAACCATGCGTCCTCGCATTTTTGTATTAAATTAAACAAATCTACGACCATCACACTAAAATTCTAAAGCTTTTCAAAAATTGCACAAAGTAAAGTATTGTAGTTTGTACAGGGTTACTCATTAATGGTAACAAATGGTATATGCCCACTACAGCTATATTTACGACATACGTATAATATATGAACACCTCAAAGAACTCATTTCTTATTAATTGTGCGATTACATCATATGTATTCATCGTTGAAATAAAAAAATGTTTTTTCTGGAAAATACATGTTACTTATATTGGAAACACACAGTAATCATTGATAATTAATAGTAATTGTTTAATTCAATATTTTTGTCAATTAAAGCGAAAATTTTCTTTCCTGCAAGAAAAAGGAGACATTTCCGATGATTACCACCCCCTATATCTCGAAAACTAGTCATACAGTTTTAACAATATTCTGCTCAGTTATACACTGAACATTTATTAAAACGTAACAATATTATAACATACAAAGTTGACGGAGAGAATGTAAAACTACAGGGTAGTATAAAAAACCACCATTTTTTCAATATGTACAGTTTTTGCAATGAGTTCATGAGAACATCCTGTTGAGTATCAAGAGACGGATCATATATCTGTTTATTTTCTTATTAAAATTGGTTCGTATAGCATGACTCATCAATAGGAAAAAACTATATGCCTTCTCTATCTATATTTATGGCTCACACTGTATATTATATGAAGCACATCCAAGAATGTATTACTTTAGTGAGATATTATTTGTGCGAAAACATCTGTTTTCAACGTTGTAAAAAAAGATTTTTTCCAAAAGCAATAAATAGGCAAAGACAAAACGATTAGGTACCATTTTCTCCTCTGTTTCTCAACCGATTTTCTTCATTTTTGTTTTGTTTGGTAGCTACTGACGACCTTCAGTGCAGAATGCTAATCTTAATTTATAATTTTGGTTCATTCATTAAATAAAATATAATAAAAATTCATGATTTACGTCAATAATGTCAATGGCAAACAACTGAATGTGCGCCGCCGCCATAAAGCCGGCGCCACACTCAAAACATTGAGTAATCATATATCGACAGACCAATGCTGTTATATATTTAGAGCATGTACTTCTGGAAGTGGCATGCAAGCGTTATTATTGTTTAGTGGCAAAGTAATCGTTGTATATTATAATTATACAAGGCGATTCCAGATATGTTAGAAATCATTTTTTTTCGTGGGTGGCACATAAGCAGTTGCATATATAGGGTATTTAAAATATAGAGTAGAGTGCAATTATAACTAATAAAATAATTGTATAGGGAAGCCCATTAGCGGTTGAATTTACAGGGTTCTTGGAATAGAAGGTGCAGTAGAATTATTGTTATACAGGGTGGTGCAAAAAATGTACATAGATGCATATACAGGGTGGCGGAAATGGAAATACAACATTTCGTAACCCATAAGCAGTTGTATATATAGTTAAGATGAAATATAGCGTGAGAGGAATTATATATATACAGGATGGTGATAAAAAATGTTAGAAAAGGAAATGATTTATAGAGTAGATCACGAAGAGTTCCATATATATGATGATTGAAATATAGGTCGGAGTAGAATTATAGTTACAGAAGATAATTAAAAATTTCATAAACAAAAAGAGTAAATATGGTGGGTCATAGGCAGTGGCATATACAGAATGGTTTACCCGGTGGTTCAAAAATGTTAAAAAATATTATGGGTGGTCCATGAGCAGTTGCATATACAGGGTGGGGGAAATATATAATGAGATGGAATTATTATAATGAGGATTTTAATAAATGTTAGAGAATTGAGTGCAATTATAGCTATACAGGGGGGTTAGAAAAAATACATATGTAGGGTAGCCCATTAGCGGTTGAATTGTCATATTAAATTAAGAATTACGAATTTGAACATAAATGAAGTTCTATGAATTATATCTGAAAAAAACTTAAATTTCGTTACTTATTTGTAGAAGCGAAATGTAAGACCGACATCTAGGATTTTCGAGGAAACTATCACACAGAGGTTCCGAATCTGGATCCGTTTTGTGTAATTGCTGTTCTCCCTAAAGTCCTAGGATAGAATGTCACGATAAAATTTTCATGTTACTTAACCTGCCAGAGATATTGACACAATTGGTCGAATTTCGACCACTGGGCCAAAGCTAGTTTATTAAATACCCTGTAATCCAGCCAAAAAAATATGGCAATTGTTTTGTGAAATATATGTTTATGTTCACAATCAAAAACGGAAATAAAGCACATCTATACACGTCCTGTATCTCGTAAACTATCATTCTGTTTGAGCACAGGGACTCTTTTTGTTAAACCGTTGAACATGAGGGAAGCATGCCTGGTTTTGTTTATTTTTTTATTAAGCTGTAAATATTTAAAATCCAATGAATAAAATTTTTTAATGTATGATGACGTGAAAATTATTTAAAAAAAGTAGTTAAACAAGTAGAACGTGAGAGTTAAAATTATTTGTAATTTTTAATATAATCTTTGAAAATAGTGCACATTTTGATTGATTATATTATGTATTTTGATTGATTATATTATATTTATATTATAAAATTAGTTTAGTTTTCTAAAATTATAAAAAAAATCTGTAAGGAAGAAGCACTTATGTCCATTTTTAATGTTTTTGTGATATTTAACTTTGAATGTTTTTTTAACATTGAGTCATCAGAAAGTATTTTTTCAAAAGAGTGTAAAATCGTTAATTTTTACGCATTCAAAATATGTTCGATTAATCCAAATTTTTCCTTCAAATTCATCAGATCAACTCAAATATTAAAAAAATTGAAAATACCACTTAGGTACATTGGCTAAGTTTGACATTAAAAATGTACGGCATGCATAATGTTTTTTATATTAACCTTTAAACAATTTATAACAGCAATAAAATTGAATATAGAATACTACTAGTTACTGTAAATGAATTTTTAAAATTGGAAAAATTATAAAAATTTTCTTTTATTTATATTCAATTATTTTTTTCTGGTGTCAATAAATTTGTACAGCACTTTTGTATAAAGAATAGAATATGAAATAACATGATTACAAAATTTTTGCCGTTCAGGAAAATATGATTTTTACCCCAAAACGAAGGACTTTAACTTAGGACACATAGTCAGGTATAATTTTTTTATGCCAAATATTTTATACGGCACTTATGATTTTCTTTATTTTAGATCATAAGTAAACCCTTGAAATCGGTGCCGTATATTTTCTAATAAAGTTTTCGAATAGGAGTTGAAATGGGAAAATTGGCGTCAGAGTAGAAGCCTTTAGAGCCAGAGCAATGATACGGCATAATAAAATATTACTTTTAAGTAAATATATTTATTTAAAATCAGATATGCCGTACAGTTTTCTATAATTTTTCCATCGAAGAAAATTTTTAGAAAATGACATTTTTTATTCTTTCCAGCACCGTTATTTTTGTACGGCACAAGGTGTTTGTGTCTTACTTCTCCAATATCTAGCTTAGTTCGAAATGCCGTGAATTATAATTTAATTAATTTACCGGGTTTGAAAATAGCAAGTCTGACTTTCCGCAGACAACCCATGTGCCACGGAAAATTGACTGCATAGTACTCAAACGTTTTCGTTTACGTTGTAGTGCCGAAAATGAGTAGTAAATTTTTCTCGTCCGGTTCTTTGTCTAAAAAATTCAACAATTTTTATCGATGCGTTTTTGTATTATATCATAAAAACCGTCAAAAATCGGTAACAATTTAGTTTTTTACCTTCTACGCAAAATCCACCTATGAAGTCGTATTTGCTACTACAGGCAATGTTGAAGAGAAATAAAGAACCTACAAAATGAGCTACTATGCTCTCAATTTCGTTAATTGGTTTCTTAGATGTAGGAATTTTTACTCGAAATTCCAAAAAAAAAATCCATTATTTATTTTTTTATTTTATAGCTAGAACATTCTTATTAACTGAAGTGATAGATCTTTGCATTCCCAATTCATGTTATAAAAATAAATACTGTAGCTACGGTAATTTTTGCAAAATTTCAGTGAATCCTATGGAATACATATTCTTTTGAAACGCCATATTATCTCACCGGATGAACCTATCATTATGACTATACCATCGATGGAAAGTAGAAGAGTTGATCTCAAGACCCCTCATCTCACTTTTTCAAAATTTAAAGTATAAATACATATAAGTATTGGAAATATTTATTTAGCCTTTCTCTATAATTTTTCTGGACGAGTCCATTCGAAAAATTGCTAAGGGGTGATACCTGTGTAACTATATCCTTATAAACAATAAACTTTATGAAAATTTTAATTTCTAGCAGACACATATTTATATTTCTTGTAGAATAGAAAGCAAAATAGAATACCTAAACTCAATTTAGCAGCAAATGATATGACGGAGCAATCATAATATCCAAAATGCGAGGCTGTTGCAAGCGATTTTTTAATTTGTAAATGTTTCAATACAAGATCAAAACATATTTATCTAAAGAAAAAAAGTTTTATTAATTAATATTTATTAATAAAAAATTCTTAACAGGAATCTGAATTGAATAACACAAAAAATGCGTTGTTAACTAATTGAAGGATAATTTTTAGGGTTCCGTATATACAATATACGGATACCCTTATAATATCACTCATTAGGGTTCCGTATATACAATATACGGATACCCTTATAATATCACTCAGGATTTCTGCCTCTGTCACATCACAGCCATTTTCTCCTAAACTACTGGACGGAAGGGGTTGAAATTTGGTATCAATGTATAGTTTGGTGACCCGATCAGGAGTACATATCGTAAAAAAAAAATTTGATTTTAGGGGTACTTCTGGGGGGAAAAACTAAAAAAATCGACCGTTCCCCCCCTGATCTCGGAAACTACTGAGCCTAAAATTTTGAAAAAAATAGGAAATATAGAGCGTTGCCCGAACTTTACAGGAAAATTAAGGAGAAACCATTAATATTAATTTTGGGGGGCAAATTATAGAATTAAATAAAAATTTAAAAATAAAAAAAATTTCAAACGCATCATGTAATATATCAAATGAAAGGTCTCATTCTGAGGAACACAAATATATTTTTTTCATATTTTAAAAAAATATATTTAAAAAGATATTAACGAAAATATACCAAAATTTACCCATTCCCCCACCCTTATCTCTGAAACTATAAAACGTAAAGTTTTGAAAAAACTAGATTTATAGGTTCTGACCTGAAGTTTACTGGAAAAATAAGGAGAAACTTCTACTTTTAATTTTGGGGGGCCAATTACAGAATTAAACGGAAAATATAAAATTAAAATTGTTTCTAACCCATCATGTTATATATCAAATGAGAGGGCTCATTACGACGAAAACAAATATATTTTTTTCAAAATTTTAAAATAAATAAATTAAAAGATATTAACAAAAATATAAAAAAAATTATCCATTCCCCCCCCTTATCTCCGAAACCATAAGCTGGAAAATTTTCAAAAAAAAATGAAGGTATAGCCCTTCACCTGAACTTTACTGGAAAATTAAGGAGAAACCCCTAATATTTATTTTCGGGGGGCAAATTATAGAATTAAATGGAAAATTAAAATTAAAATTGTTTCTAACCCATCATGTTATATATCAAATAAAAGGGCTCATTATGACGAAAACAAATATATTTTTTTCATATTTTTAAAATAAATTAATTAAAAGACATTAACAAAAATATAAAAAATTTTACTCATTCCCCCCCTTTATCTCCAAAACCATAAGCTGGAAAATTTTGAAAAAAATGGAGGTATAGCCCCTCACCTGAACTTTACTGAAAAATTAAGGAGAAACCCCTAATATTTATTTTGGGGGGGCAAATTATAGAATTAAATGGGAAATTAAAATTAAAATTGTTTCTAACCCATCATGTTATATATCAAATGAAAGGGTTCATTATGACGAAAACAAATATATTTTTTTCATATTTTTAAAATAAATTAATTAAAAGAAATTAACAAAAATGTAAAAAAATTTACCCATCTCCCCCCTATATCCGAAACCATAAGCTGGAAAATTTTGAAAAAACAATGGTGGTATAGCCGCTTACTTGAACTTTACTGGAAAAATAAGGAAAAGCCCTAATATTTTTTTGGGGGGGGGCAAATTATAGAAATAAATGGAGAATATAAAATTAAAATTGTTTCTAACCCAGCATGTTATATATCAAATAAAAGAACTCACGATGAAGAAAACAAATATATTTTTTCCATATTTATAAAATAAATTAATTAAAAGATATTAACAAAAATATAAAAAAATTTACCCATTCCCCCCATCTCCGAAACCATAAGGTGAAAAATTTTGAAAAACTGGAAGTTATAGCCCCTCACCTGAACTTTACTGGAAAAATAAGAAGAAACCCCTAATATTCATTTTGGGGGGCAAATTATAGAATTAAATGGAAAATAAATTACTAGAAAACCCCCATAGTAATTTTAGGGACAAATTATACAATTAAATGGAAAATAAAGATTCAATTTTCAAACGCATCATGTAATATATCAGATAAAAGGCTCATTATGTGAATTACAAATATAACATATTTTTAAATCATTTGTATAAAAGATATTTAAAATATTAAACATCGACTTAATTCCCACTTTAGAAACTCCACTATTTAAAATTTGAAAAATATATTTTATTTATATTTTTAAATAATTTGAATAACAGATTTAATAATTTTTAATTTAAACTTTGACCTATTTTGCCGTTTTTCTTCCAATCTACAGAGCCTCAAAACTCAGACAGTAGATTATAAAAGGCATTTCTGAAAGGTTATTAGTAAAATAAAACTCTAATGTTACTTTTTGGGGGCCAAATTAGAAAATTAAATACATATATATTGTGATAAAAATCAAGCGAATCCTAAAGCAGATAAAATAAAAAGTCTATTTTTGGAAAATCAAAGTGTATATTTTTTAAGTATTTACTTTTAGAACATGAATTGGAAATGAAAATATCTATAACTTCAGTTAATAAGAATGTTCTAGCCATAAAATTAAAAAATTAATAAGCCATAATTTTTTTTTAATTTCGGGTAAAGATTCCAATATATAAGAAACCAATTAAAGATATTGAGCGTATATTAGCTCATCTTGTAGGTTTTTCATTTCTCTTCAACATTGCCTACAGTAGCAAATACGGTTTCACAGGTGAATTTTGTGTAAAAGGTAAAAAACTAAATTTTTCTTTTTTTTTTTGTTATAAAACTAAAACGCATCAATAAAAAATGTTGAATTTTATGTCAATTAGTCATGTTTTATCATTAGAACACATTGATGCTGGTTTTGTTCTTCTATTAATTTTGTCACCAAAAGGTCTTTTTCTCCGTAAATGACCTGAGCTAGTTGTAAAAGCAGAAAAACGTATACATCTATATAACTTTAGAATATTTTTAGAATCTTTGGCAATTTAACTAACAAAATTGTCACATTGGCATATTTGACTTGAAGACATGTGATAAAATTTTTTATAAAGTAAGGGTAAACTATTTTTATTATTTGCAACATACTGATGAATTATTTAGGAAATAAAAATTCATTGGGTAGCAATAAGTTGACTTTTTATTTAATTAATCCGTGAAATCTGTATTATATTCGGATTGAATATGAGGGGTTGAAAGCTTATTATCCATTTCCAGCGGGTTGCATCAAATTATATTTAAATTTTGTAAACCTGTCTTTTTATTGAGTATTATCTCCAAGAAACTACGTTAAAACTGTTATATTCAATCGCCAGAACTTGCTGATTTTCAAAGGCACGAGAATGGTTATGTTCTAAACACTGGGTGGCTAAAGTACTACAACTTTCCTTTTTTAATTTTGTTTCACTCTGTCATTCTGTGTTTCAAATCTCGTGACGTTTGTCCAATATAGGAATCAGGGCAGTTGCTACAGTCGATCGTATATATATCGTTAGATTTAAGACCATTAAGATTTTTATCTTTTTTGGTCTGCTAAATAGGTGATTTTATAGATTTATGAGCAAATTTTATACTTTTATATAAGTTCGTTTAAGAAGATTTTTAATACTTTTGGAGTTAGGTTTGATATAGGGTATAGAGGCATAGCAGTAATTTGCGTTAGAAGTTTCTTGGTTAAAATTATTTACATGAAAGTTGTTCTGACTTGTTGGCATGAAATTGTTCATATTGTTACGATGTTCACAACTGAGTAACTCTTTATGGCTTTAAAGTGAGTTTTTCAAATCTTCAATATTTCTGAGTAAAAACATTGATGCCCATTATAATAAAAAATAAGTGAGCTATGACAAGTTAAAGATATATGTTTCAACATCCCACCATCTAATTTCTCTTATTTTACAAAATAAAATAAGGGGTATTGACAAATTTCGCTACCTTGTTGGGTAGCGCTGCTATAAGATTCGAAGTACCGAATCCTTACTTTTACATTGATGTCGATACTTGAATCGCATGTTTGCTTCAGCACAATCCAAGTCGACTGCCGCTTAATACGAAAGGTCCAACTCGCAGATTGTTAGATTCGTTAGTTCCATTACTTCGTTAGATACGGTATGATTTCGTATGTTTCGTACATACATGTTTCGCACGTACGAATACTTCGAACCTACCGTATTTCGGTATTTCTACCAAAATGGTGTGTATCATGCCGAACTACGGAATGGTTATGACAGTCAGATAAATAAGTCGTCTTTCATAACTGATTATATATTTATATTGTTATTTATTAAATTATAAAATATACTTTTATATTTTGAACACTATTCACTAGTCTTTCTTTACTTTAAAGATTTCATAAACCATTGAGATCTATATAAAAGTATATTATACTATAGGACATAATTTCGAAAACAACTCTATAAAATAAAATGAATTTATTGAATGCATATTCCATATGTAGTTTCATGTAATAACAAAATCGGGTACTACAACGTCTCCAATAACTGGTACTATTATTATGCAGAGAAAATATATGAAAGAAAAGTTTCTTTATAAAAATTATAATGCACTTAAATTTTGGCAGATACGAACTTTGTTATATCCATAATAAAGCAGAAATTAGAATTAAAATACATATGAATGTTAGTAAAGTCAGTGCCAGCAGAACGAGTTTTGTCAAAATCGAGTAAATATTGTCGGAAAAACGTGCCTCATGAAAACCCAAACGGATTAAAAAAATATATTTATAAATGTGAATGACATATTTTGCACATAATATAAAATGCGTTAATTTTCATTGTGATGAGTAGTTAGGAGAACTGTCAAATTAGTATAAAAATATAATTAATTAATTATTTCTTTATTGAAAATAGTATCTATGTTTATATTACTTTCTACTTACTAAGAAGACTGACAAAAAAAATATGTAAATTGCATTGCTTGAGTGTAAATTAAATATTCTTTTTGTTTATTTTCGACTTATAATTGAATAAAAATGTTACTTAATAAAATCCATTCATATTCCAAACCTAATTATTTTTTTCCTTTAGTTGCAATGTATTATATCGGATAATTATTTAATTATTATAATAGGTATGTTCCCATTAGTACTCTATAACTACATGCCACTACTCTAATTGCGACTAACGAAAGTAACGAGTAACGAATACTTTGTAACGGGTAGTCAGACTAAGAGTAACGAATACGTACGAGTATTCAAGAGGTCGTTACTTCTGCAGCACTATTGACAGCTGCTATAATGGGGTTAGCTAATGACTACTATTTTTTTACTGAAAATTACAAGACACAGGGTGAGTTAAAACTTGATAAAACCTCCTGCCGCATGATGTAACAACAATAACGCAATAGTATTCCGCGTTCAGTTTGACTCCTTTCTCAATACCAATCAAACAAGCTCTATAACTTCCTGATATTCCCGCAAAACTTAGTTACTGAACTTGTCCCTTTCTCTAAACAAACAGTTTAGTGGTGATTCACTTTTTTTTCAGTGGTTGAAAGAAATCGCTTTGTGCATTTTGTTAGGCAATTTTTTCAACTTAATATTCCCCTAGCTTTAACGGTAGGAGTAATTTGCAATAACTGTTCCAGTAATTCCGATGCTCTTGACAATGCGGAACATGCAGCCTAGTCTCAGGTCCCCTTTCACGGCTACACAGTAAATTCGAATATTTGTCAAAAACACCATTAGTTAGGCAAATAAAATAATAACTGCTTAATTGACTGGCAATTAATTGTGTTATTTAAAATTTTTAGATAAAACTTATTTTTATCGAGCAGCACGAAATATAAACATATGCTGTATCCTCCCAAAATTAAAGTTCCAATAAAACTTTTATAGTCACTAGCCTTGTAATATTTTAGCAACTATCAATAAATCTAACCATCCCCACTTCCCAACAAAACGAAATTTGTCATTACCCCTACTTAGTTTTGCAGAATAGGAGAAATTAGTCCTTAAAATGGATGTTAAAATATACCTAGTTTTAACTTGTCATATATGAGTTATGCTAATGCGCGACCTCCGTTTTACTCAGAAACATTCAAGATTTTAGAATCTTACTTTTGAAGCTGTACTGAGTTACCCTAAAAAGTACCAGCATATTTGAAAATTTGTCAAAGTTAAAAATATGAATTGGGATATCATCAATTCTCTTAACAAGAATTATTTAATTGAAATCGTTATATAAAAAAGGCCGACATGACATCGGAAATGGGTGACAGGAATAGTATTTATCAGAAAAATACATCAGAAATCAAATTTGCGTGTTTTAATAAAAACAAACATTACTAGAAAAAGGAAAAAATCTTTAATTTGTCTTTTTACTTCTGTTTATCCGTAAATTAACTTATCGTAATTATATATGATGTAATACTGAACAATGCTTCTGTAAACTGTTGTCAAAAATTCATAGCCAACTGCTTCTGAAAATGTCGTTTTTTGACCAAACCACCACATATTCAAAATCAATACTTTGACCAATTTTATGTGACTGTATTGGAAAGACAGTACTAACCGAGGTTGGCAAGTAATTTGAACAACTGGTACATTTAATAAGGATTTAAAAATTTGCTAGATTATTTCTTGAATTGTGTTGAATATTTTTGTAAGGAAACCCAGTTTTGATTTTTTCCCTTACTTACTTTAAAAAAATTCTTGTGTACTCAAGGCTTCCTTTACGGCCGGAACTTCAAGATTCTATTTTGAGTAAAAGCAGGCCAGTCAGGCGGTTTTCCGGCTTAATGTCGACCTACAAGACACACTGTATGACAGATATTGACAATACAATTTAGTGTCTTTTTTTTCTGTTTGTCAAATATTTTTTTTACTTAAAATATATTGCTAATAAAAAGATTTTGAAAACCAGTAGTAATAATTAATCAATTAATATTAAGAAGTTATTGTCGGTGATTTTGGTGATTTTACTGTATTTTCAATAACTACTGAACTACCTCTATCAAACTTGCGGTTGCTACGATAAAAAACACGAGAATGTTCAAACAAATTCCGGTTAAATTTAAACTATTGAAGGACTGCTGGTACGTCTATATGTTATTCAGAAAACCATTCTTTTCAGTTCTACAGGTATACAATAAAAATATTCTTATTTGGTTTTGTTTTTCTTGTGTTTCAGAAAATACTTTTGGGTATAATACACAGTACGGCTGCAGAAGTTAGTAATGGAAAATATTTACAAGTTCAGAGCAAAATCAATCTCTAATACAAAACAAAATATCGCTGAAGGGGTCAATATGAATTGAAAATAAAACATATAATTAATAAAAACGCTTAATAATATCAAACAAATATTTACCTTCTGTTATAACATATTCTAAAAGCAGTCCAATATGATTGATGAGTTATTTTGTTCGTATTTCCAAGGTTAGTTGGAAGGTAATCCTTATTGCAAAAAGTATTCTATTTTCTTGTAATCGTATATTTAGATCAACTCGCTGTTGCAGCTTGATAGAGGTTAAAACGACTTTTAGTGTCCAAACTCGTGATAAATATTTTTTTATAAGAAATATGATATATTTTAGACATATGATAGTCGAAGCATAGTTCTTTCCACAGGTCATAAATGCAAAAAGTTATTTAAAATTTCAAAATACTTAGTTGGTTGGGTTAGTTGCACTGCAATCCAGCAATGGGTAAGAATATTACAAAGATGGCAGGGTACCAAATATATTTAGGTATAGTAGAGGTATAGTATAGTATACAAGACAATGGAGCATCATAGTAAACGTAGTACTAGAGAAGCTCTCATGCATTTTTTTAACACTACAATAGTTTTGAGAATTTGGAGATTTTTTGACTTACAAACTCTACTACTCCTTTTAAGAATTTATTTGAAACCAAAAGTGTGCATTAAAAAGTCATTAGCAAATGTATTTCACTTGAATGTAATAATTAAGAACTCCTGTAACGGTGAAAGAAATGTTAACCAAAACTTTTAAAAATATTAATAGTTTTTAATTTAAATTTAGTAGGGTAATTCTTTCAAGCTTATGACTTTAAACTTGGACACAACTTATAACAGTTAGACCAGAGCATAGTGGCGCATTCGTTTGCAAAATTGTTTTAATTCATAATTTTTTTAAATGTCCGGGAGGTCTTCTTGATTATAAAAGTGTAAGATGACACTTGATAACTTTTGACGATATTGTTTAAACAACGAAAACCTATATAGCCTATAAAAAATGCAATTAATTATTATTTTTTTATATTCTTTATAATATTTCGAATGAAAAAAGTCCTCACACCCATCATCGTATCTCCAACCCATTTAATTGTTGTGAATTTTTTTAAATTGGAAATCACAAAAATTCCTAATTTTCTTGAATTAAATAATATACCTTAAAAATTTAAATGCTATAATTTTTAATTTTTTATCAAAAATTTCAACTATATCAAGTAAAATAGGATAAATAGATTTTAAAAATTTTATTTAGTTTTATGTTTTTTAGGGTTCACTCCGGATTTCTGCCTCTGTCACATCACAGCAATTTTTTCCTAAACCACTGGACGGAAGAGGTTGAAATTTGGTATCAATGTATAGTTTGGTGACTCGATCAGGAGTACATAACATAAATGAAGAAATTTTTATCTTAGGGGTACTAAAAAATCGACCGTTCCCCCCCTCCGAAACTACATAGCCTAAAATTTTGAAAAAAATAGGAAACATAGATCGTACTGCGAAGTTTACAGGAAAAATAAGCAGAAAGCATTAGTATTAATTTTGGGGGGCAAATTATAAAATTAAATGAAAATTTAAAATTTTTTTTAACGCATCATGTAAAATATCAAATGAAAGGTCCCATTCTGAGGAACAACAATATATTTTTTTCATGTTTTAAAAAAATTAGTTAAAAAGATATTAACGAAAATATACCAAAATTTACCCATCCCCCCCCTTATCTCCGAAACTATAAAACTTAAAGTTTTGAAAAAAATTAGAGGTATAGGGTCTGACCTGAAGTTTACTACAAAAATAAGGAGAAACCTCTACTTTCAATTTTGGGGGTCAAATTACAGAATTAAATGGAAAATATAAAATTAAAATTGTTTCTAACGCATCATGTTATATATCAAATGAAAGGATTCGTTATGACGAAAATATGTTTTTTGCATATTTTTTAAATAAATTAATTAATAGATA
Source organism: Octodonta nipae (assembly GCA_034190945.1). NCBI lineage: Eukaryota > Metazoa > Arthropoda > Insecta > Coleoptera > Chrysomelidae > Octodonta > Octodonta nipae. The sequence continues at coordinate 116,169,064 of CM067216.1, read as the reverse complement.
TTAACAAAAATATTACAAAAATTTACCGACTCCCCCCCTTATCTCCGAAACCATAAGCTGTAAAATTTTGAAAAAAAAAGGTATAGCGCCTCACCTGAACTTTACTTTAAATAAAAAATTATAATTGTTTCTAACTTATCAAGTAATACATCAAATCAATGGGCTCATTACGACGAATACTAACACCCTTTTATATATTTTTTTAATAAATATTTAAGATTACCCATTCCCCCCTTTATTCCCCAAACTAAAAGACTATTTATTATGAGGAATACACATATATATTTTTCATATTTTTTAAATTATTTGTCTACAATTATGTGAATTACAAACATATCATATTTTCAAATCATTTGTTTAAAAGATATTATCAAAATTTTTAAACATTGACTTAATTCTCACTTTATAAACAACTCTATTTAAATTTTGAAAAATATATTTTATTTGTATTTTAATATAAATTGAATAACATATTTAATAATTTATAATTTAAAACTTGACCTATTTTGCCTAATATATTCCAATCTACAGAGCCTCAAAATTCAGACAGTAGATTATAAAAGGGTTCCCTGAAAGTTAATCAGTAAAATAAAACCCTAATGTTAATTTTTGGGGGCCAAATTATAAAATTAAATACATATATTCTTATAAAAATCAAGCGAATCCTGAAGCAGATAAAATATAAAGCCTACGTGTGTGGAAAATGAAAGTGTACATTTTTTATAAATTTAAAAAGCTTCGTTTAAAAGATATTATGGTAAATGTAAGAAAATGCACTCAATCCCTTTTTGTCTGAAACTCGAATATTAGAATCCTGAAGGTGGTACGGAACCCTGAATTTGTTATTTATTTGCTAGAGTTGTATTTTGTTATAATTATTTTCAGCTTTTTAGTTATAGGTTAAAGTCGGTTATATATTTTTTAATGTTTTATTTTCAACTTTTTGAACTCAGGAAGTTTTCATTTTATTTTTTATTTTGTATGTATAACCTTAACAGACAGGACCAGGTAACATAAAAGTCTCAACATTACACAATGATACATTTTCATTTAAATTGAACGATAAATGTTTATGAACAAAATGTACTAGTACGCGTTGACTTAATACGTCCAAAATTTTTTTATGCCTTATGGTCCACGCCATGTAACCTTTTTTCAACTTTTTTTGACAACTCTGTATAACTATAGATATTTCCACTCCACCCTATGTACCAACCATTCTGTACATACGACTGCCCACGGATAATCATAATATTGTTAGCTGCCTTCTGTAAATTATAGGACGAAGTAGAATCAATCCCATATTTACGGTGTCAAATCCGTCCTATATTTCAACTGTCCTATATAACTCCTTGTGGGCTACCCCATAAATTATTTCATTTTCAACATTTTATATTATCGCCCTGTGTAACATTAATTTCTCTCCACACTTTATGCAACTTCTTATGGAGTATAAAATAAATAATTTTTGAATCACACTGTATATATATATATATATAAATATACATATGTATATATATATATATATATATATATATATATATATATGTAGGGGAGATAAAGCGAAAATGGACATAATGTGTTACATTCCTTGAAGCGATAACCGAGCACAGCTATAGGGTGGAAAGTGGTAATTTTTTTTGTCATGCTCGTGATCGAGACAACGTTGCAAAATTGGTTACATAGAAGATTATCAGGTACTCAGTCAAATTCCCGATGGGCGTATGACTAGAGCGTTACCATCAGGGTGGCGGATAGGGGTAAAGTTGTCAAAAAAGAGGTGAAGCTCGTCATCGAGTAAATGGACGCCCTTTGCACAAGTTTTTCGTTTGCACATAGGAAATCGTACTCCAAAACGGCGTCCAGCTAAGTCTTGACGAAGGACCTTAAAATGGGTTTGTTTCACACCGTTAATGCTCGTTATCCTGAAAATGAACGCCATTTTTACCAATCCACTTGTTAATATGTAAGAATACATAATTCAAAAAGGATGACAGCTACTTATTGACGAAGGAACTTAAATCTCGGTAATTTTGAAATATCCGGTTAAGGTTCGCCATCGGGAAAATGAACGCTATTTCCACTAATTACTTGTTTATATATAAGAAACCAGTACTCAAAAGGCCGACAGCTTAGTGATGACGATGGGCCTCTAAATGAGGACAATTAAGCCACAGTTATTTACCATCACCTACAGATAAATATTATAAAATAAAAGTAGTATATATTCATGATTATTTTCTTTGCTAACGGCTTTGAACTAACATTAGTTTTTAACGTTCTTTAAGCATAGCCAGATCCTTTGTCGTTAGTGTAGTTTAGTGTTTCAAAATGTAAAAATAACAGCAACATATACTTAAATTTACGTTACTCACGCCGTAAAATTGAATCGTAAAAGGCAAAAACATGGCCGAAACGTCATCAATAAAACATGTAAAATGAACATGAGTTTATCATTTTGAACGACCTTATATCAAGAAAATACATTCAACAATTTTATATATAAGTAAGGTCGAAGAAAATATACAAATTTATATATATATATATATATATATATATATATATATATATATATATTTATAATATATGTAAGTATTCGAGTAACTAGAAGCGAAAGCAGAAGGCTACGAGAATTATGCGAACCGACCTGAAGAGGGCAGATGTGACTGTGGCGAAACGTAGTCATTTTACCATCGATCACGGTAGGGATCAGTTATCAACTACGCGGATCAATTCCTGGAAACCACCTAAAACATATATATATATATATATATATATATATATATATATATATATATACAAATCGATTGGTGAGGGTCTCATCTTTGGGAATAATCATTTTATTGAGAAATAGAATTATTAAAAAATTATTGACAGTTTATAACAATCAAGGCGGCGACTTTGTAATTTCAAGGCATTCAAAACAGGGTAATTTGTTAACCTACGTAAGAGCGACTCCTGTTGTAAAAATTCTTTTAATACAGGGTGATTTGGTGACCTATTTGAGAGTGAAACTTTTTTTAAATATTCTTTCAATAAAAATTGTTCCGAACATGTAACTATTTTATGCCTCGGTCATATTTTCCTAGCGTTATCTTTTATAGGTAGACATTTCAAGTTTTCAAGGTGAAACAATTAGCACGGTAGGCAATTTTGGATGAGGAAGATCTCACGATTTCGCATGTTAATTTGGGGCATATAATATGAATTGGTGGTGCAAAATTATAATTATACAGGGTCGTTCAAAATATGTTAGATGGTCCATAAGAGTTGCTATACAGGATGGTTAAAATATAGTGTCAAATGAAATTGTAGGAAGGTTAGAAAAAGAGAGAAAAAATAATTTTACAGGGTACCCCATAAGCAGTTGTAAATTAATGATAGCTGACATACAGGGCGGAGTAAAAGTATTGTTATGCAGGTTCGCTAAAAAAAATTATTAGAACGTTATACTACCTATAGGTAAGCTTATTAGCATTTGCATTTGGAGGTTGGTTGTAATGTAGGATGTACTGAAATTGTAATATTGTATTTGTATGTTCCGAACATGTAACTATTTTATGCCTCGGTCATATTTTCCTAGCGTTATATTTTTATAGCTAGACATTTCAAGTTTTCAAGGTGAGAAAAGAAAATTGGCACGGTAGGCAATTTTTGGATGAGTAAGATCTCATGATTTCGCATGTTAATTTGATGCATATAATATGAATTGTTAGTGTAATATTATAATTATACAGGGTCATTCAAAATTTGTTAGATTATCCATAAGAGTTGCTCTGCAGGATTGGTAAAATATAGCGTCAAATGGAATTATAGTATGGCTAGAAAAAAAGAGAGAAAAAATTATTTTATAGGGTACTCCATAAGCAGTTGGAAATTAATGATAGCTGACATACAAGGCGGAGTAAAAGTATTGTTGTGCAGGTCGCTAAAAAATGTTAATAGAATGTTATACCTACAGGGTAGCTTATTAGCATTTGCATTTACAGGGTGGTTGCAATATACGATGTACTGGAATTATAATTATACATGGTGGTTCAAAAAAATTACAATAGGTGGCCACAAACAAATGCGTATACAGGGTAGTTAAAACATATGGTGGTGTGAAATTATAGTTATACAGTGTGATTTAAAATATTGGTAGCCTTTAAAAATTTGCAAATATAGGGTGAAGCAGAATTATAGTTCTACAAAGTGTTTACAAAAATGTTAGAATATATATGTATAATGCGTACATATAATAGTTGAAAAATAGGGCAAAGTAGACTTATAGTTACAGAGGTTAGTTAAAAGATTTTGGAAACAAAAGTTTTTGTAGAATGGCCAAAAGTGATCGCATATACAGGGTTTTTGGAATATGGAATCAAGTGGAATTATAACGTGATGAAAAAAAAGTTTGAATGGGTTTTTCATAAGAAGTTGAACATATAGGGTGGTTGAAATATAGAGAGGAGTAGAATTGTAGTAGCACCCTGTAAATAAAAAATGTAAAACAAATATTATGTTAGGGGGTTTAAATTAGTTTACATAGCAAAAATCCAATTATCTAGATAAATGTACGTTTATTATAAAACCTTCAATTTGCGAGTGAAGCTCGGTCACCCAGGTACTGGTTAATAGGAGCTGTAGATTTATAATTATACAGGGAGGTTGAAAATGTGATATAAACCCAATATTTTATGGCGTGACCCATAAGCAGTTGCATCTACAGGGTGGTTAAAATTTAGAGTAGGGTGTGTTTATAGGCATACAGCGTGATTAGAAAAAAACAATTTAATGTGTAGCCCATAAGCAATTGCATATACAGGGTGGCTGAAATATATGATAGACTGAAATTATTTTTGAGTTTCAAATTAGACAATTAAAATTAAACTAGTTCGTTTCGTCTTTTGAAAAATTAATTTACACACCAAATGTATGTTTATTTGGACATAAAAACCCACATTTGTTATGAATCATCAAATATTGTTAACAAGTGTGAGAACAAAGGTAATGAAGGCGTTCTTCTAGGAATTCAAGGATAAGTATTTTGGCATGAAAAAATTTCATTTGTTTGGTCTACGCCAATAATATGTACAAATGTTTGCATTTCGTAATAGTTACTCTGCCAGAGTAAAGGTTAATTAAAAATTAAAAAAAAAAACGATTGAAACGTTGGATGCTTGTTTTTTTTTGGTATAAATTTACTCAAAATTGTGCCAACATAGAACAGTTCTATTCGATTCAAAAAATATGATATTTATGTAATTCTGAAACTTGTCAATTTTGTGTGATTATGTTATCAACAAATTCCATGAGACATTGCTTATAAAAATGAAAGTAACTGATGTTTTTTTAAATTCATAACATATATCTTCAAATAGCTCTCTTATGACGAGCACACGTATGATGCGAGAGAGTGATTTTCCATCTTTATTATTTGATGGTATAGCTACTAGCGATGCTATCCTTGCCAGTAGGGTATGTATGAAGATAAAGCTAACAAGATCCACAACCGCAGTGTCTGACCACAGTTTGGGAGGCTGCTAACAGCGCTAGTTCTCACATTGAGCGGCTGAATTTAATATGACATACAAACAGAAGCTGACCTAATAATTTTAAATGTACGGATTTATAACTTTAAATGAATTAAAAAAAATGCACGCCGAATTGATAACCTCCTCTTGTTTGGACATCGGGGCTAAGGGGCGAAACCCGACTTTCAGTGAGGTCATGCGACACTCCAACGAGATCCCCTCCAATGACAATCCTGGATTCGCCATTGTGCACTATTATCTGTCAAATGACTGTATGGATTTCACTTGCGGTTTCTGGTCTAAAAATAAGTATAAGTATAGTATTTTCTTAATTTTTTGTTACACTATATGAATCTTAATCTTAGCCACTGGCAGCACTGAGTTCAGTTCATTTCTACCCTCTCACACAACATCGGCTACATTAGTTTTTGCAAAATAATAATTTCATGCTTATACATTTTAGTGGAAGAGTCTACATACCAAATTTTATGTCTGTATCTTAGTTCACGCTAGCCCAACCCAATAAATATAGTTTTTACAAAATTTCTAAACATATCTATGTGTATTTTCCGAAAATAAACTACACCCTAATTCTTATTGCTGTATATATTTGGATTTCTTAAATTACAAGTAACAAAAGTATTTGCCCCCTCCACACTTCACCAATGGATAATTCAATTTCCGCAGGTTATTAATTTTATACTTATTAACAATCTCAATTGTTATTTTAAAATGGCAGTCTTGCTCATCTGTAGTTGTAACAATATTTAATCATTTAAAGAAACTTATTAAATACAGAAAAGCGAATTGCCCCCATACTGCAATAAAATAATTTATCAAAATAAAGCTTTCTATTAGTGAAATATTTCACTCCTCCGACATACACGCTATTTTATTTTTGTGTGATATCTTCGAAACTAATTCAAATTTGAAAATTTTTACAGATATAAATCTACTTAGTTTTCTTAGTTTTGCAAACGGATTATGTATTTTTATATATAAGATAAAAAACGAATATGTGAAAAATAAAAAATATTTAAAATAATTCCAGAAAACTTATAGGTAACTATAAATCTTTAGAGACTGCGAAAATGATTTCTTAGAAAGTCTTTTAAAAAATAATCCTGAACTATATTGTAATTATTGAACCACAACGTACCTATAGCGCACAGTGCACTGTGAGAATTTCATTTTCTATCACCTTTTTACATATACATTACATTTTCAAGTGATTTTCGATGGAACGACCGAGATAATAAATAAACTTTCAATTATTTCATAGGTGAAACTTTTGGTGAAATAGTTTTATAAAATTTAACCTAACTCCCGTACTATGTGCATAATTTAGATACGTTTTCTGGTGACAACGGTACATCAAAGGGTTTACTGTTTACTAAACGCTTTTCTAGCAGACTACGCGACTACGCGCAAAAAAATCACGTTATCATGTTTAAATGGTAAATGATTTTTTCCACCTTATTTTAAGAGGCTGTGAATTTTGGATTATATAGTGTTAACTATTATTCATTACTTATTTACTTATTTATAAACTGAACAGTATATCTTTAACAGAAATCGCTTGAATATCTGTAAGAAAGTTATGTAAGTAACAAATTGATTATTCGGTAGTTGTGGCTATTATAAAACTAATTGGAATTATTTACTGGTAAATATCGGTATTGACAATGTTAGAGGAAGAGAACATTCCAGTATTATTTTTTTAATTTTCGAATTTAGACGTGCAACTGATATAATAAAATTATATTTGTCAGATTTCCTTAACTGTGTGCATGCAAATGGATATAAAGCGCAATAGATTGTATAAAGTCTTACAGATTATTAACGAGTAGTATTAGGGCCTAAGTCATGTGGTATTATGATCATATCAAGATGAATATGACAATTCACTAAAGGTCCTTACAGGACATCTTTCGTAACTAGGGTTGCCACCATTATTAAAAGGAAATAAAGTATATTTACCATTCAAGGTAAAAAAATAAAGAACAACATCTGAAAATAAATCATTTTTCTGTTAACATTTTTCATACACATTTTTTGTACTACAAACATCTAACAAATATTTGTTATTAAAGGATGTTTAAACTACATCTTTGCACTCTATATCCATTTTAAGGTATATTAACAGTTCATTCTTTATTAAATTTATGGATGCCCTGTTTCTTTCATCCCGTCACTTAGCCTTCTCCAGAGAAACAACTATAACTGTAGATGCTGTTGACACTTTGATTAAGTACTGTACAGTCTTTAGAATGCGCTTGTGTCTTTAACTGAAGAAATTTCTTCATATAGAACATTTATATTAATATTATGTGTTTGTAGTTTCATAGTATTATACAGGGTGAGTTTTTTTTATGATCAATATGGGGATCTCGGAAACTAGCGGAGATAGAGCAATGTTAAATTGGGAAAGATTTGCATTCTTACTGCCCAATTTAATGACACTTTCGGATTTTTGTAAAAAGTCATGGCTTACTAGATATTTTGAAAAAACGAAATTCTGTCGATTTAGTCAAATCCCTCTAGATCCTTTGTTTTAGATTTTATAAAAAATTGTAAATATCAAAATTAAAGGGAATTGTATCCCGAATATGATTGTCATGTCCTCGTTTGCGTGACATTTTTAGAGCTTTTCAACGATATAATACTCGATATTGTTATTCATAAAAATATCGGAGTTATGCATGCTTTTCTCTCTTATTTTCGCTTTTAACGTAGGTAGCCATGAAAAATATTGTTTTCACTTTGACGTTTCGTCATTTGAGAGTAATTCCATTAGTAGTGCTCAACTGACAGTCGGTATTGACAATTTTCTTGATAAATGGAAGGTTCTAACGAAGAAAAACTGAATATGGTGAAATTTTATATCATATGCCATAAAAATTCAGTTCGTGCAGCTGAGGAATACTTTCATAGATATTTTAATCCTCGTCAACTTGCTCTATATACATTTAAGAGGCTTTACGATAGTTTACGCAGATATGGATCTTTTACTCAACCAACAAAGGAACGTAATCAAATTAACGAAGCTGCACAAATAAATGTTTTGGTACTGGTAAATCAAAATCCATCTACATCAACTGGTGAGATTGCGGCAGAAGCTGGCACATCTCAACGAACTGTAGTTTAGGTACTGAAAACGCACAAGTTCCACCCGTACAAACTTTCTGTTTCTCAAACTTGACAATCCACAGTTTCCATTAATGATGTTATAGTTAGATGAAACTAGATTTACTAACTGCGGTATGTTCAATAGACACAATGAGCATATTTTGTTTTAATGTTTGGTGTGGTATCATAGGGTCTACTATTCTGGGGCCTTTTATCTGTGACAAATAACTTACTGTGGAGCGCTACTTGCATTTCTTGCAATACACTTTTCAAGACATGTTGCATAATTTGAATTTGAGAACTCGTTTAGAAATTGAGTGGTTCCAACAAGATGGAGCACCTGCTCATAACTCGTTATTAGTAAGACAACACTTAGATAATATCTATCCAAACTCTTGGATAGGAAGAAATGGCGCACGCGAATGGCCACCCCGGTCTCCCAATTTGGCAGTTTAAACTTCTATTTATGGGGTGCGCTAAAAAACAAAGTATACAAAAGAAAGTATGAGACAGTTGGTGATATAAGGGAGGCGGTATTACAAGCAATTGAAGAAATTGCGGTCCGTGAAGAAAGCGGTAAAGTCAATCTTAAAAAGATGAAATTTTTGTCTAAATAACAATGGGAACTTTTCGAACATAAATTCTAACCATTATTATATAGTTTAATTTCTTAAGTTTTTAGTAAATACCTACTATATTTAGTTTTTTCGCTATATCTGATATACCTAATAAAAAAATCGTTCAATGTTTTTTGGAATAGTTATTAATAAATCAATCTATTTAATGGCTAACTACGTTAAAAGTGAAAATAAGAGAAAAAAGCATTCATAACTCCGTTATTTGTATGAATAACTATATCGAGTATTATATCGTTGAGGTCATAGCCAACTATGGTCCCCATTCAAAAAAAGATAAGTTTGTGTCATATCTCGAAAACGAGAGCTGTCACGCAAACGAGGACATGACAATCTTATTCGGGATACAATCCTTCAATTTTGGTATTTACACTTTTTATATAAAATCAAAAACAAAGTAGCTAGAGGGATTTGACTAAATTGACAGAATTTCGTTTTTTTCAAAATATCTAGTAAGCCATGTCCGCTTAGTTGCACCTGGTACACTTGACTCAGGGATTGATTGTCGTATCCTTTGTCCAAGATGGCGATGATCTTGTCAAAATTGCCTTGTTCATCGACTGGAATGCTTTGTAGGAGTTCTAAGTCCAGACCTCTTAAGGAAATTACAAGAGAGGTAAATTTTTCTTGGTTATCCCATCCATTAGCTGCAGCCACGGCTTCAAATTGCCGTTTATATATGGGCCAAGATGAATTGCCACCAAATGTGGTTGGTTTACTCACGGAACCGTGATTATTTTATTTTACATGGCACTGATTTTATCTTGTACTTCACTTTGTAATGTTTGTTTAATGGAACTTATTTGGTCTTGAACTGTGTCTGAATTGAACTGATTTCAAATTTTACCTGGCTTTGGATGGAATCGGGGTCATCTACTTTTGTTTCAAGAGTATCCACGGTATTTTTTATGGTCTAAATGTCATCATGTAGCTCGTTTATGTCTGACTCAACTATTTGCATTCTTTCAAAAACTGTTTCATTAACTTGCGATACTATTTGCATTAATTACTCAAATTGCAGTTGTCTTTTTTTCTTCAGTTTAGCCTTGTTTTTCAGCAAATTTCGAAAATAATTCTTACATTAAATTTTGTTGTTTTTCTTCCATGGCAGTAACAAGATTTTGTTGTTCGCTTTTCATCGTAGGAAGAAGATTTTGTTGTTTTTCTTCCATGGTAGTGACACAATTTTCTATTTCTATTTTACGTTTTTCATCAAAAGATTTCACCATCCGTTGTTGAATTTCTTCCTGATGTTTTTTTTTTGTCTCGTTTTTCCAGGATCTAGATAATTTTTTCATCTAGTCCATCCGTAATCTGCTTGAATATTTTTTTGGTAGAATCGTCCATTTTTTCTTTTTCCATACTTCGGGTTTCTATAAATCAAATTTCGATTTTAACATCACTTAATCCTTTACTTCTGATCACCAAATTTATTATATACTCCGTGGGTCCAATTAAAATTTAAAAACTAATTTTCACTACCTCTTTCTAGAACTTTCATTAAAATCAAATATACAGAAACTGCTGATTCGAATATCACAATAATAATACAACATAAGCTCTTCGCCGCACTAACTAACTGCTGCGATGGTGGGCCGCTCCTTTTAAAATTAGCATCGAATTCTCTCGTACAATTCAGGGTCAATTTTACAGTTGTCGAGTTATTTCGAGATAAGTTTTTTTTCCATACGAACCTTCTAGCTCTTTTTTTTTCTATCCCAGCGATTGATGTCTCACGGAATGAAACTGGATAGATTTTTATAACAATAGTTGTAACTATGTGCACAAACAATTCTTTAATCATTTTTCCAGTTAGATAGGTACCCAAAGAATGGGTAATAATAAAAATTATTTATAGTAAATTATTCATATAATGAAAATCCCCAAAATATAATAGTCATTTATTTTTTGCTTACATTATGAAAAGTGATAAAAGTTCACAACGGCATAAACGGTTAAGTGTTAAATTTTATATCGCTTTTAAACTCTGGGTTTTTTGTATAGAAGATTGAAAGTAATATAGTATTGTCGTGCTACTAAAACTAGCGGCCGCACAATGGTCGAAATTCGACCAAAATCATAGTTAAAAATTTAAATAAATTTGCTTACATTACATACATTTTTTATGTGCTTATACAAAATTATGCCGCAGACGCACTTTCAAGAGAAATTCATGAACCATTGGTGATCAAATCAATCATAGAGACAAAGAGTAATATTATCAAATACTGGACATAAGAATTGACATGCCGACAACATCTACAAATGAATAACAAAACTACAAATAAAAATCATGAAAGTTCACAATCACTAAATTTGTTGTCTTTAACCTCTTCTGTCCCAAATACTTCTTAAATTTAAAAAGAATTAAAATGACAAAAACTTTCTGAACAACACACATTTCACGATCACAGTTTTACAAATATGTCTAACTGAAAAACCTACAAACTCTTACAAAAAAGTAATAGTTTCACTAATACCGAACACCTTAATTACTAGTGAATTAGCTCTTTTTTTTTGAATATTACATATATACTTCAAGTTTAGCCAGATCCACAAACGAACAAGAAATTCTTGTAGATCTAAAAAAGTAGTTACCCCCATAAACTGTATTGTTATATTTTTATGACAATCATGACGAAGCTAAAATGTAATAATTACAGAGCGAATGACACAAAAAGAACTAACTTTATAAAATATTGAGGGTAAAATCTAACATAAAGGAATTCCTTAAGAGAAGTTTACACTAGTGGTTGCCAAATTTCTCATACATGTAAAAATGATTGTAGATACTCCTAAAAGCAAGTCCTTACAAATAATTCATATTGATATATTTTTCTGATAAAATAAAATAATAATGGGTCCATAGCCAGTACCCTTAAAAGAACACAATGCAGGTCTTTGCAGTTATATTTAATTTTATGAACTATCTCAAACAATCATTCCTGACAATGGCTCGGAATTTTAAAAACATTTAGTCGCTGATATTTGTATATTTCACAAAATTTGCATTTTACTACCCCAGGAAATTAAAATGCCCATTATCCACAAAAAATATTTCATCTGTCTATGTCTAATTTTTTATAAAAAAAAATTCAAAAGGTAAATGAAATTTGCCATTAAGGAGTTATATTAAATTGATAACAACTAACCCTCTGTAGCATATTATTAGGACATACCACTTTTTGGGCTCTAAGTATTTAAGTAAACATATTTGAATCCGAAATTGTACAAATTGAACAGGACATTTGTGTAAAAACTTGTCAAGGTTTATCAAAAGTTAGAGTCAAATTGATTAAAACACAGGTAGTTAAATGCAAAAATATAATTGGTATAACGAACTAAGTAAGTGCACATTAAACCCGAATACAAAAGAAACGACTAATTCCAAGAATTTCCAAAGATGCACCATGAAGTACAACCATCTACTAGCAATACGTAACTATAATAATCCAAATAACTATAAAATTATAAAAAATACGTTTTAACCAAGAATTATGTTCTATAAGAATCCTTTGAACTATTCATAGAGACACACATTCCTTTAATCCAGCTAAATTTACAGTTACAAAATGAAGTAGTTTATTATTAAAATAAAACCACTAAGTAATCTTTGTCGTATCGTTTAGTTTCAGATAACTAGTTACCATATCATTAATCTTTATAGAGAACAATTTGGAAAAAAATTTTGTGTATTAACTATCCCTTAATTGCGAGTTTTAGATGTCTCAGTGATATGCCAATCATAACTTTTCACATAATTTTATATTACGTTTATTAATATTAATAAATATTGAGGATTACACTATTCCGAATGTGTCTCAAAATTACGGAACAGATTCTGGATTACAAAGAAAATTGCGATACAAGAAATTACATAGTTATTGTATTATATTTTCAGAGCATTTAAAAACACTGTCGTTAGCATATATATGTGTGGCTTTAAATTTTAGGCGGTAGTACTCGTAGTTATCTTGTTTCAAGAACATTTTCTTTTAATATGTGTTAGTACGGGAGCTGGTAAAAGAAATGATTTGTTCTTTGTAGCCGCTTACAGCTTTGTTCGGATAAACATTTATGACAAAATTGTAAAGTGAATCTGTTGCAAATTTAATAAATTATTATTAATATATGAGGTGTACTGTTATGTGAGAAATAATTTTGACCAAATGACCTTTTGTTTGCTTGGCAAGCAATACTTGAAACTTCAACTAAAGTTTAGCTCATTTTGGGTACAACTTCATTATTTTCACGTCATTTCATATGTTTCTGATCGCGAATTTTTGTGCATTGTTATAGTAGGGCGGCTCAGATGGTACGATCTGGGCGGCAAATTGATATAAGTATCTCGTATTCTGTTCCCAAATGTTGTTTACTAAATGTCAGTTGTCTCTCGGACTGTGTAGCAGACTGACCCGTCCTATTTTAATCTAAATACCTATCTTCCAATCTCAACCATAAAAAGTCGTGTAAGTTGCGCTGGATCAGCAGCCAGAGCTCACTCAAGCGGGACTGAAAAGACAGCACATGAAATGGACTGGCGCCATGAATGAATTTATAATGCGCACGTTTTACAGAATTACGAACCTTGGCCAGGACAAGACTGGATATCACCAAATACTCCATCAAGAGTTCTGTCGTGAGTACCCAGAGCTTCAAGTTACTGAACAGAGAGTCGCAGATCAATATCGTGTCATCTTGAGAAATGGCCTTATTTCGCCTAAACAACTGGATAGAATAAAGAGCGAAGTAGAGCGCGAACTATTTGGTCGAAATACAATCGATCCAGAGCCTGAAATATTTTTGGCACAAGAGCGGACGAGACTCAAGAACTACAACATGTACAGCCAACCAACGCTTACCTGCTTGAGAAGATCCAAGCAGAAATGGAACGAGCTCTTAGAGAGTATAGTGGAACAGATCCACTGACTAGACCAGATCTTCCCAAAGTAAGATCTTCTAAGAAACTGGGTATCGTCTTGCAGGCTATGAACAAATTTATCTTGCCAAACTATGTTTTAGGTGCTAATACGTTACAGTCGCTACACACAATCTTCTACTGTACTGCAACTTCCATCTGCAGAACAATTGTGGTCGCAGTGAGACCAAAACAAGACCCTCCTCAATTTAGACAAACACCTCGAATACCACCTTGGCAAAGAAGACTTGAAGGGAAAATCAATTCTCTTCGGAAAGACGTTGGAAGACTGACCGAGTACCAACGAGGAATCAGGAACAACAGAATAGAAAGGCTTGTCAAGACTATCATGGACAATAAGCGAATACACTCCCAGTCGGATGGAGAAAACATCATCATCTCAGCAGTGTCTGGACAGTCTACGACAAAAGCTCTCTGTCTACACAAGTCGATTGAGAAGGTGCAAAACCAGTAACCAACGGAAACTAGACAACACACTCTTCCGACAATCAGAAAAAGGGTTTTATAGAAAACTTAACAACAACAATAATAACGAATCCCCTAGTTACCCCAGTAAAACAGACATCGAGAAATTCTGGAAAAAACAGCTTTCCACAACAATCTCCTATAACTCCAGAGCAAGCTGGATTAATGAGGAGGAGGCTGCATCTCAGAACTGTGAGGCCATGCAACACCAACCATTTACAAAAGAAGACACATCCAATATAATGAAGCATCTCCATAACTGGAAAGCACCAGGACCAGATGGTGTACAAAATTACTGGATAAAGAAACTGTACGCAACCCACGAAACACTAACAGCCCTTATAAATGACGTAATTAGCCACCCACACAAGATGCCTAGTTTCCTTACGCATGGTACTACATACCTCTTACCAAAGGACAACCTATGTGCACAGGACCCAGCAAAGTACCGACTAATCACTTGCCTTCCAACCTTATACAAACTCATAACATCGTGCATTAATCATTGCATTTTCAAACATTGTGAGCTGAACAACATAATTACTCAACAACAAAAGGGATGCGCGAAAAATTCAGTGGGTTGCAAAGAACAACTGATAATTGATTCCGTTGTCTACAATCAAGCCCACGCCAAACGGCGAAATCTCTTCATGGCATATGTGGACTACAAAAAGGCCTGTGATTCAGTTCCACATGATTGGCTCATTAAGGTGCTGAAACTCTATAAAGTGAATAATTGTATTATTAACTTTTTAGAATATGCCATGTCCACCTGGCAAACCAAAATCTCATTGAATGAAGTCAACTGTTTGATACAAACTGACCCCATTCCCATCTGAAGGGGTATATTCCAGGGAGACTTTCTTAGCAACTCTGTGGTTATGCCTTGCCATGAACCCTCTCTCAAACAAACTGAACTCGACTAATTTTGGGTTCAGTCTCAAACATAACAACGTACAAGCATTAAGGATAAAGGATTTGTTATACATGGACGACTTAAAGTTGATGGCAGCTACAAAACAACAGCTGCATGATATGCTTAAAATAGTAGAAAGGTTCTCTAGTGACATTCATATGAAATTTGGCCTAGACAAATGCCGAATTATTAATATAGTTAAAGGCAAAATACAGCAGGGGCACTTCGAAATGGGAGATAGCACCTCAATTGAATCTATGGGGGAAGGAAAAATCTGTTTCAAGCTATTAACACCTATGCGTGTTCAGTGCTCAGTTACTCTTTCGGTATAGTTAATTGGTGCACGACTGACATTGAACAATTACAACGAAAAGTTCGAGTTTTACTAACAAAAGCTCAAAATCACCATCCAAAGAGCTCTGTCGAACTTACAACTTTGCCACGGTATGAAGGAGGAAGAAGATTGACAGATCTAAGTAAACTATTAGATCAACAAATTTCTATTTTGCGTAGTCATTTCCAGAAACTCGCAGAATTTTCTGATCTACATAGAGTCATGTGCCAGGTTGATAACTCAACACCACTGAGGCTGACACAACAACATGTCCAATTACACCACCAGACCACAGATCAGAAACTGCTGAAATGGAAAGAGAAGTCCCTTCATGGAAGACATATAAATGACGTCAACCAAGATTATGTCGACAGTGCAGCGTCGAACTACTGGTTGATCTCTGGTCATATGTTCCCTGAAACGGAAGGCTTTATATTGGCAATCCAAGATCAAGTAATTCCAACTAAGAACTACCTAAAGTACATCGTTAAAGACCCTTCTATTAATAACGATAGATGCAGGTACGGTTGCCAAACATCTGAATCTATCCAGCATATCACAGGAGGTTGTCAAGCGTTCGCTGCAATTGAATACAAAGAACGACACGATGCTGTGGCAAAAATACTTCACCAGGAACTAGCACTGAAACATGAATTATCACAGTCGGTAAGATTACCATACTATAAATATAAACCAGAATCTGTTTTAGAAAATATCAACTACAAGCTGTACTGGGACCGCACGATACTGACCAATCGTTCTGTTGCTCACAATAGGCCAGATATAGTTTTGGTAGATAAAGTCTCTCGGAAAACAACTTTAATTGACATAGCAATTCCTAACATCAATAATATAAATATCAAGCAGGCTGAAAAAATAACCAAATATAGAGATTTGGAACTTCAAATAAAGACTCAGTGGAACATGAAAAACACACGAACTGTACCAATTGTTATGTCAACGACAGGACTAGTCCCAAAACATCTATTAAACAATCTAAAATACCTCGGTCTGGACGAACATCTTTACAAACAAATGCAAAAAGCCGTCTTGTTAGGGACAGCTAGGACGGTCAGGAAATGCATGGGAAACTGTCGCCACGACTCCAACCACGGGCCTGAAAACCTGGCAAGGGCTGCCACAGAGCTAAACCTTTTTGATATCTAGGATATCTGGGGTTTAGTGAATTTTCCCCTAAAGGCACTCATTGCGTGCCTTAGAGGGAGTGTGATGCCATACATCGTATGGTCAAGTCGGATATATTTAAAAAATAATATATTTATTTTTGTAATATAAAGTCGATTAAAACATAAAATATTAAGAAACATGGTTCTGTTGGATTTAAAAATATCATAAATGAAAATCAGTATAGTTACAAAAAACTAATAGTTTAGAAGGAAGTTTATTAGATAACAGTTCGTGTAAAATAAAAAATGTAATAATATATTCTAAAAAGTGAAAAAAATATTTTCAGCACTACTATTATTAGGGTTCCGTATATATACAGTATACTGATACCCTTATAATATCACTCCGGATTTCTGCCTCTTTCACACAACTGTAATTTTATCCTAAACTACTGGACAGAAAAGGTTGAAATTTGGTATTAGTGTCTAGTTTTGTAACCCCAACAGGAGTATATATCGTAAATGAAGAAATTTTGATTTTAATAGAACTTCTGGGGGGGGAACTAGAAAAATCGACCATTCCCCCAAGCTCATCTCCGAAACTATAAGAAGCAAAATTTTGAAAAATTTAGAGAATTTTACCGGAAAAATAAGAAAAAACCTCTACTGTTAATTTTTGGTGGGCAAATTACAGAATTAAATGGAAAATATTAAATTAAAATTGTTTCTAGCACATCATGTAATATATCAAATGAAAGGGCTTATTATGGCAAATACAAACATATTTTTTCATATTTTTGAAATAAATTATTTAAAAGATATTAACAAAAATATAAAAAATCAGCCATTTCCCCTACCCCTAGCTCTTGAAGTTTTCTGATTACCGAATAGTTTCCATTGCCCTCACCCAATAATTATTTTTTTTTGTAAAATTTAATTTAACGACAATACAGCACTTCTCAGTCGTGAAAATCTTTTGATTCCTAAGATAAATTTGTCAAAAAATCAGTTTTCTGGCCAACACCCAACCCTCCCCTCCAACAAATAGTTCAGTTTTTACAAAATTATAACTTGATAATTATACATTTTAGGTGAAGAAACTACATAGCAAGTTTTATTCTGTATCACGATTTCTTAAAGTACAGTGCACTCGAGCCCCACCCAATAAATATTATATTGAAAAATTCAGAAACATGTATGTGTATTCAAAGAAAATAAACTATACACTAAATCTCACTGCTGCATATGTTAGAATTCCTTAGATTACTAACTTAATAACTAATTATTGACTGTTACAGAATAGTCTTCATACAAATTTTCTCGCCTATATCGCATTCGGTTTATCATATATTGAAATTTCCTAAAAAAACAGCTTCCCATTACCGCAGTATAACTTTCTGAAAAATCCCATTTCTGTCTATTTACATAAATGAAACTATTAAATAAATAGCCGTTACCCGCGGTTTCACCCGCGTACGGTATCTTCAAGCCTTTGCAAAAAGAAATACCATATGAAACATATGGGTTATCCTATATAAAAAAATTCTAACTTGTTTGAACCACCAATAAAACCACCAATCAAGAATATATTCCAATCAAAATGCAAGTACTTATCGGCCACCCTATATATTAATTGTATTAGCCTTTTTTTAATAACTGTAACTCTACTTCACCCTATATACAGCTGTTTATTTGACACCCAGTATAACTCATTAAACACCTAACTATAACTCTTCACTACCCTATATTTCAGGTATGCAACTGCTTATGGTCTACGCAGGATAACAATTATTTCTGATATTTTTTGAACAACCTTTTAAAGTAGTACAATTTCTCTTTACCTTATATTTTTAACACCCTTTATATGTAACTTTTTCTAACATTATGTTAGGCACACTCTAAAGCCAGAATCTTGCTTCTTCCCACATTTCAGATAATAGATATAGTTGAATGCAACTGTTCATGGTCTAAACTAAATAGCAACTTAAAAACCCATTTTTGCACCCTAACACCAAACCTTTATTTAAACACCCACCCAAGCTGCAACTGATTATTGGCTACCCTATATAATAATTTTATACAACTTTATTTTGAACCGTCTTGTACAACTAACTCTACCTCCATCCATCCATAATAAAACTATCTTGTATCACCGCTGCTAAATCGTCAAACATTTTCCTTTTTTTTTACCCACTTGTATAACTCTACAAAATATTTCAACCACCCTATATGTGCATCTGCTTAGGGGCCAACATTTTTTAAACACTTAGCCATAACTCCGCTCCACTCACAACTGCTTATGGACTACGCTACATAACTATTTTTTAACCACCCTTGAAATTATTATTTTTCGACCACCCCTTATATGCAGCTTTTTCTAACATTGTTTTAATCACACTGTGTGAACTATAATTTTACTTTCAGATATTGCATATATGCAACAGTTCATCTGCTATCGTACAATTTTTTTTCCAAACTGTTTAACTATAACTCTACTCCTTACGCTATTTTAACCACCTTGTATATGCAACTACTTATCGGCCACTCGGTATAAAAAATTTGTACCACCCTGTACATCCATAAATCCATCAATGCCCAATATATTTCACCAAAACTGCAACTGTTTATTGGACACCCTATATAACAATTTTGTTCAACATGATATTGAATCACCTTGTATTACAACTACCCTGTATACGCTACTGCTTATTGGTCAACCAATATAACTTTTTAAAATAATGAACCATAACACTTCTCCACCCTATATTTCAGCTATCCTATATTTGCAACTTTTTATAAACTGCGCTACTTCACAATTTTTCTCATAGTTTTTCAATATAAAGTATAATTTCTCTCCACACTTCATTTAAACCATCCTTCATTTGAAACTTTTTCTAACCTTTTTTGAATCAAACAACCTGTATAATTATAACGCATTACCACTCTATTTCTCAACAACTTTTTATACGCAACTACTTATTTGCCACCAAATATAACATTTTTGTACCACCCTGTATCCTTATAATCCTACTGCACCCTATATTTCAACCATGCGGTAAATGGAACAGCTTGTAGATCATAACATTTCTTTATAATATTTTTTAAACCCCCCTGTATAGCTGTAATTATACTCCGCTATATATTTCAACCATCCTATATATGCAACTACTTGTGAATTTAAAACAAATTTTTAACCATACCATAAACCACTTGGTATACGCAACTACTTATGGCCCACTCAATATAACTTTTTTGGATCACCCCGTATAACTAATTCCACTCCCCCTTGTTTCCTTAGAATCCCACTGCACCCTATATTTCCACCATGAGGTAAATGGAACAGCTCGTAGATCATAAGATTTCTTTATAATATTTTTTAAACCCACCTGTATAGCTGTAATTATACTCCGCTATATATTTCAACCATCCTATATATGCAACTACTTGTCGATATAAAGCAAATTTTTAACCACACCATAAATCACTTGTTATACGCAAATACTTATGCCCCATTTAATATAACTTTTTTGGATCACCCCGTATAACTAATTCCACTCCCCCTTGTTTCCTTAGAATCCCACTACACCCTATATTTCAACCATGCGGTAAATGCAACAGCTTGTAGATCATAACATTTTTTATAAGATTTTTTAAACCCACCTTTATAGATGTAATTATACTCCGCTATATATTTCAACCATCCTATATATGCAACTACTTGTGGATATAAAACAAATTTTTAACCACACCATAAATCACTTGGTATACGCAAATACTTATGACCCACTCAATATTACTTTTTGGATCACCCCGTATAACTAATTAAACTCCCCCTTTTTTCATCCACATTGTATATATGCAGCTGCTTATATGACACCTAATATAACCTTTTTTAGATTTTTAAATCCATGTAATTCTACTCCGCTCTAAGTTTCCTATATACAGAACACCCTGTAAAATTACGCTTGTTACATCAATGGATTTTTTTTAAATAGAGACTTGTAACATTGGCACATTCCGAATTATGAATAAAATCTAATTTGCTGCCAGTATCTAATATTTTGTGTGTGCAGTCGAACCAATTGAGTAATTGTATTACCCAACATGATAGAAGTTTTTTCACTATATATATACGTTTCTGTCTTATGTGATGCCCTAACAAACAAACAAACAAACAAAACACACAAACTAGAATTTTATAATCTCCACCCGTCCCCCACTTGATTGTCGAACTTCCGTAACATAATAAAACACGAGACTGTTTTTTAGGGCGAAGAATTTGCTTACCAATTTCCAACAACGCATTAGTTTTTTCCCAGAAATTTAAAATATTGTAAATTATTTTGGGCCCTTTTTCCCCCTCCTAAATTATTTTATTCAATATTCAATTTTATTCCACCTCCACACTCATTAGGGAACATTTGTTCCATATTCCAACTCCTTCAGCCTACCGGAGTATTCTCACGATTTGTGCCGTATATGTAATGTTTGCCTATTTAACAAAGTGAAATATAATCACGAACTCGCCTCATAATAATATTTCCAAACAAAAGTGTATACATTGACAGTTACGTTACTTATGGCAACACATGTTAGGAAAAAACAAATATGCTTCTTGAGTGTAAATAATTCTAAATTAGTAATTCAACTGTCTACCGTGGAGGGCAGCACTTGACAGCACAACTCAAAGATGCCACAATAAATACGTGTGCGTGCAAAATTCGATAAACAACATTATGGCTCCATACACTCGAAAATATTATTTTGATACCATACGACTATTCTAACGCCAGAAACGACGAAAACAGCATTAAAAACTTATGGCATCGTGTGTATGGTGCCATAAAGTGAGCGGATGCCAGAGTGCACTCCCATGCACGCACAATGATGCCATAGTAAGTGGAGTACAGGAACACACACACACACACACATACACACACACACACATATATATATAACTCAAAACCGGCTGCATCAACACCGGCGGCCCCAAAGCAGGCGGCTTCAATAAAAGTAGCCTCTGTAGCAAGGACCTCGCCACCGAAGGTCCCGCCTTCAGTAGCCTCATCAAGTAAGGCACCACCACTTAAAACGCTTAAACCGGTGCTAGCTACCAAGCTAAAGCCCGGTAAGGAAGGTCGCCAGAACATCGGGCAAACTACCCAGGGAACAACAAGTATGGTGGTCAATTCAGAAGCGGAGAGAAACAATGGATTAAAATCCAAGTTTAAACCGCAGACCAAAAACCAACCTGCAAACCAGTCGACTGACTGGCAAGTGGTAAAGAGGAAAAAGGCCCCGAGGACCAATAAGCAAAAACCAGCGCCACATTGTACGCTGCTTATAAAGAAAGGCGAGAAGAGCTCCCATGCAGATATCTTGCGAGGTATCAAGAATGATCCCACCTTGCAGGATATCGGCAAAAAAGTCAATAAGATCCGACGAACAGCTAAGGGAGATCTACTTTTGTTATTCGCCAAGGCAGACGCTCAGGAGATGGAGCGCTATTGTAACGCCATCAAGAATAAGCTCCCAAGCGGGGCCACTGTACAATCTCGAATACCGCAAATCGAGATTGAAATTAAAGACTTGGACGAGATCAGTACCAAGGAAGACGTAGTAAACCTGCTCAAAGATAATATCGACGGCCTGGCAGAGATCACTGAGGAGGCAGTGAAATCACTTCGACGGGCATATAGATCAACACAAACGGCAGTTGTTTGTCTCCCAGAGGTCCAGGCCAAGAAAGCCATCGCACTTGGAAAGCTGAAACTTGCGTGGGGCACAGTACGTGTTCGCGAGAGGATCAGCCTTCGACGGTGCTTCAAATGCTGGCACTTTGGGCACAACGCCCAGGCGTGCAGAGGCAAGACTGACCGAAGCAGTTGTTGTCACAGATGCGGAGGCGCTGGTCACAATGCCTCGGCTTGTCAACAACCTGCCAAGTGCTTACTCTGCAAAGAGAAAGATAGTAGGTCAGACTGCCGGCACGTTGCGGGTAGTTGGAAATGTCCGATCTACCAACAGGCGATGAGAGCAGCACAAGCCCGTAAATGAAAGTACTGCAACTCAACCTCAACCATTGCGAAGCAGCCCAAGACCTACTGGTACAGCGGGTGCGGGAATTGGATTGCGACGTAGCCATAATCTGCGAGCAGTATAAAAACTTCGACACCCTGTCCTGGGTAAATGACACAACGGACAGAGCAGCGATATGGGCTTGCGGTAAACTTCCGTTCCAACAACTCCCAAATACCCCCGAACCATGGCTTGTGAGAGCCAAAGTGGGAGGGGTTCACTTCTATAGCTGCTATGCACCTCCTAGTGCACAGCTCGAGGAGTTCGAGTTATTCTTGGACACCTTGGCGGAGGATGTACGGAAGCGTGAATCGGTCGCCATCGCAGGAGATTTCAACGCCTGGGCAATTGACTGGGGATGCCGGGAAACGAGCGCGAGAGGACGAGCTCTCCTTGAGACCATGTCTTCGCTCAACCTGGTACTCCTCAACACAGGAGACGTAAGCACATATCGCAAAGGCACAGCCAGCTCCATTATCGATGTGACATTCGTTAGCAGCAACCTAATTAAAGGGGGCTGTGAGTGGCGGGTCGATGAGGAGTTTACTAATAGCGACCACCAAGCTATTATATGGGAAATCAACACCACTCCCAAACGAAGATTGTGTGTTAGTCGTGCGAGGTCACAGCCAGTCGGTTGGAACAAAAATGCTTTCGATGCTGATTCATTCGCCTTGGTTATGGAGCAGGAACCATTGTCAATAGCAACAAGCGCAGAAGCCACTGCCAAAGAGGTAATGACAAGCGTTGTCAAGTCCTGCGATGCATCCATGCCAAGGAGACGGCAGAACAACAGCCGTCCACCAGTTTACTGGTGGAACGACACGATCTCACAACACCGACGAGAGTGTCTCAAAGCACGAAGGCTGCATCAACGAGCACGGAGACGCGACAGGGTCACAACAGAAGAACTAAGGCTCGACTATGAGATCAAAAGACAACAACTACGAAGAGCCATTCTCTCAAGCAAGAGATCCTACTGGAAGGAGTTGTGTGACGAAGTTGACCAAGATCCATGGGGAAAACCGTATAAAATCGTGATGCATAAAATTAAGGCCACCCCCATGACATCAACGAACTGCCCCGAATCATTGCACCGCATTGTCACTCACTTGTTTCCTGCGAAGCCTGAGCTACCCGCTTATCCTTCGTGGCAGGTGAGGGACGAAGATATACCATCAGTGACTATGAATGAGCTGATGGGCGCGTGCAACCGGCTCCAAAACGGTAAGGCTCCCGGTCCAGATGGCATACCTAACATCGCGCTAAAATGCGCCATAGCCAATAGGCCTGACATGTTTCTACACATGTATGAGACCTGCCTAAAGCAGGGGGTTTTCCCGACTAAGTGGAAAAAGCAGAGGCTTGTGCTCCTCCCTAAAGGGGGAAAGAAACCTCCCGACGAACCGTCATCATATCGTCCCCTCTGTATGTTGGACTCTGCGGGAAAACTCCTTGAAAGGATAATAGCAGATAGGCTGGAGCCCTACGTTGAGCCAAAACTTTCCACCAACCAATTCGGGTTCAGAAAGGGGAGATCAACCATCGATGCCGTGAAACTCGTTACCAACATCGCCAGAGAGGCTATCTCGGGAAAGAGATGGAGAAGAGGTGGAAAAAAGTACTGTCTAATAGCCACCCTGGATATCAAGAACGCCTTTAACTCGGCCCGCTGGGACCGCATTTTGGAGGCTCTTGCCAGGATAGAAGTTCCGCAGTACTTGCGCAGAATGGTTTCAGCGTATTTCAAGGACCGCATCTTGTTGTACCAAACTGAAAATGGGCAAGTAGACTATAAGATCACAGGAGGTGTACCTCAGGGCTCTGTTCTTGGCCCCCTCTTATGGAACGTAATGTACAACGACCTGCTCCTGCTCGGTCTGCCTGAGGGCGTCAGGCTAGTGGCATTCGCCGATGATGTGGCATTGATCATAGTGCGCAAGCACATAGAGGAGATACAAACAACCTTCTCATTCGCTATAGCCACAATTCAGCATTGGATGCTCGCAGCGGACTTGAGTTTAGCAGAGCAAAAGACCGAAACACTTCTTGTTAGCAGTCGGAAGGCAAGGGAAACCATCACCCTCAAAACAGGCGACACCTACATACAGTCGCAGCCCTTCATCAGCTATTTGGGGGTGCTCCTGGACACACGGCTCAACTTCAAAGAGCACATAATCGCGGCCAGCAAGAAAGCAGCTGGGATACAGGGGGCATTATCTAGAATAATGCCGAATGTCGGAGGCCCTAGACAGATAAGAAGACAGCTACTGGCAACAGTAACTACTTCTGTTTTGTTGTACGGGGCACCGGTATGGGAGAAATCGCTCGAGCTACCATCGTACCGCCGGAAAATGAAATCAGTCCAGCGGCTCTCAGCGATTCGAGTGGCATCATCCTACCGCACTGTGTCTTACGAGGCGGTGAGTGTGATTGCCTCTACCCTGCCAATCGACATCCTGGCTGCAGAAAGGGGACGGCTTTATCGCAGAAAGTTAGAAAAAGACCAACCGACAGGAAACAGCGATGAAAGAGCCATGAGTCTAGGGCAATGGCAGGAGAGGTGGGACAGCTCTACTAAAGGCCGGTGGACATATCGATTGATACCTAACATCAGTCGTTGGGTCAACCGCCAGCATGGGGAGGTTGGGTTCTACATCACTCAACTCCTGACTGGACATGGATGCTTTCGAGCATACCTGCACAGGTTCAGGAGGGCAAACTCCCCAAACTGCCCACACTGTACGGACGTGATAGAGGACGCGGAACACGTGTTCTTCTCCTGCCCCCGGTTTCAGGATCAACGTGCTGAAGTGGAGAGGATTCTGGGGACTAATATCGTCCCAGAACAATTAGTAGAAGCCATGCTGAAGGGCCCCCAGGCCTGGAACTTGGTATCAGATTACGCGGAGACTATCCTCAAAGAACTCCGCGATACGTTCGAGGAGTAGGCTTTAGAAGCTTTCAATGGAAGGGCAGTAAACATCTGCAATGAACCACCCTTGCGAAGTAGTATTGAGTAAGAGTGCCGCAGGGGACCATGGTTGTAGGAGAAAGAGGTTAGGGTTTTAGCGGGTATACGGTATACTGGTTTCAATGCAACGATTTACTCTTGCTTTGAAGTCATTACATCGGGAGTCCCGCACGACGGCCAGCACGTGCTAGCTAAGTACGCAATGTATTTCCCCCCTCTTCGGATAAAAAAAAAAAAAACACACACATATATATATATATATATATATATATATATATATATATATATATATACATACACACATGTAGATATATACAACATATAACCCAAAAAACAAGGGGAGATAATGCATGTTAAATTACAGTTAACGTTTACAATTTTTGTCCATCTCAAGTAAATTGCAGTACACTGTTTTTAGTTTTTTTATGTCTGTTTTTTTATTGATACTAATGTTGTGTCGATATATGTAGACCATCTCCAGAAACGGTCTTTTGAAGGTGTTGGATTCACAAGCTAAAACCTCTGGGTTGTCAAAGTCAGAGGAGTGGTTATTCTTGAAACAATGTTCGGCCAGAGCAAAGCTACATTTGTTAAGGCGTATATCACTTTTATGTGTTGTTAACCTGCTCTTGAGGTTTCTTCAAGTTTGGCCTATGTAACTGGACTAACAGTCTGTACAATCCACCTTGTATACCACATCGGTCTTTAAAAGTGTTGGTGCCTTATCTTTGACCTTACTGAAAATGTAAATAACTGTTTTAGAGATTTGTGGGCAAACGTGATGTTACGTTCCGATTTAAAAACCTGTTGTGTTCTGTGGGTTACAGTATTTATGTATGGAATGGAGGCATAGCTCACCTGGGAGCTGGTGACATTCGAACTGTTTGTTGTGGGTGTAGGGGTTCTCGGTCGTCATCCGTCGATAATGGGCAATTGTGAATTTTGAAAAATCAGTTTTTTTTAAGAGTTTGTATGGGCAGGAATTATCTAAGAGAGTTTTTAAACTTTTGTACCTGAATGTTGGATGGCAAATGTTTCAAACTTTTCTCTTCATGCAATTGACTAGATTTATTTTCATTTTCATAGGGTGTTGTGAATGAAAGTTAAGAAACCTACCTGAACATGTTGGTTTGATATACCAGTCTAATTTCAGACTGTTGTCTACATATCTAATGACCCTGGAATCAAAAAAAGGTATGCTTGAAAACTGGTCTTCCTCTTCAATAGTATAGAAATTCATTGTAGTTGTTGAAAATTTGTAACAGTTCTGTTTTGCCAGCTGTAGGGATGCTACAAATGATGTCGTCAACATACTTCCTCAAGAAAGGAAC
Source organism: Octodonta nipae (assembly GCA_034190945.1). Lineage (NCBI taxonomy): Eukaryota > Metazoa > Arthropoda > Insecta > Coleoptera > Chrysomelidae > Octodonta > Octodonta nipae. The sequence goes on along the minus strand of CM067216.1, from coordinate 116,141,620 downwards.
CTTAAAGCTTAATTTTGACAGTCAGTGTTCGGCTAGTTCATCCATGATAAATTGTGAGATTATAGGTGATAGTTTTGATCCCATTAGAGAACCGAACACCTGTTTGTAGTATGTTCCATTTTAAGAGAACTCCGTCGAATCAAAAACGAATTTAATGAGTTTGAAGAAGTAGGATTTATTGATTTTTGGAATGAGATGGTATCCCAATGTGCTTCCAAACTGTGCAAAACTAAGTCCAACGAAGTATTGGTGAACAATGATTCTACATCTAAACTTACAATGATATGGCCTGGAGGCAAGATAAAATTGTTATATAATTCAGCATACCTACAGCTGGCAAAACAGAACTGTTACAAATTTTCAACAACTACAATGAATTTCTACACTTTACTATTGAAGTTTTCAAGCATACCTTTTTTAGATTCCAGGGTCATTAGAGATGTAGACAACAGTCTGAAATTAGACTGTTATATCAAAATAACATGTTCAGGTAGGTTTCTTAACTTCCATTCACAACACCCTATGAACATGAAAATAAATCTAGTCAATTGCATGAAGAGAAGAGTTTGCAACATTTGGCATCCAACTTTCAGGTACAAAAGTTTAAAAACCCTATTTCAACTTCTCTTAGACAATTCCTACCCAAACAAACTATTAAGTAAACTGATTTTTTTAAATTCACAACGGGCCATTATCGACGGATGGAGACTAAGAACCCCTACACCCACAACAAACAGTTCGAATGTCACCAGCACCCAGGTGAGCTATATCTCTATTCCATACATAAATACTGTCACAGTAATACAACAGGTTTTTAAATCGGAACGTAACATCATGTTTGCCCACAAACCTCTCAAAACAGTTGGTCACATTTTCAGGAAGGTCAAAGATAAGACACCAACACTTTTAAAGACCATTGTGGTATACAAGGTGGATTGTAAAGACTGTCAGTCAAGTTATATAGGCCAAACTTCAAGAAACCTCAAAAGCAGGTTAACAATACATAAAAGTGATATAGGCCTCAACAAATGTAGCTATGCTCAGGCCGAGCATTGTTTGAAGAATAACCACTCCCCTGACTTTGACAACCCAGGGGTTTTAGCTTGTGAATCCAACACCTGCGAAAGACAGTTTATGGAGATGGTCTGCATATATCGACGCAACATTAGTATCATTAAAAAAACAGACAGACATAAAAAACCTAAAAACAATGTACTGCAATTTACTTGAGATGGACAAAAATCGTAAACGATAACTTTAATTTAACATGGATTATCTCCCCTTGTTTTTTTGGGTTATATATGTTATATGTAAATGTGTGTATATGTATGTATATATATGTGTCTATATATCATCGTGTCAGTATTCAATGAGACTCGCTCTCTACGAATTCTTTCAATGTCTTTGCATTCACACCCCATAACCTCTGAATCGGGTCTCGGTTTTTGTTTGCGTTCCATGTCACCGATATGACAAATGGCTTTTATATAACTTTTCAAAAAGTGATTTTTTTTATCTTAAAAATTTTATTCAATGTACGTGTGATCCGGTTGTAATAACGTTTTTTTTTTAAATTGTTGAAACATGTCTGTAATATTTGTTCAAAACGCATTACACAATTTATATTACTTGCAATGAGAACCTTGTTTAAAAATTTTCTAACCTCCATATTGCAGGTTTTTTTACCATCTAAATTAAATACTCTCTTCGAGGTGTCATTCAATATCCCTGACAGGTGAAGTTACCTGAAAATTTTATCGTGATATTCTGTCCTAGGAGTTGAGGGAGAACAGCAATTACACGGAACGGCTCCAGATTCGGAACCTCTGTGTGCTAATTCTCTCGAAGATCCTAGATGTTGGTCTTACATCTCGCGTCTTCACATCTAGATTAAGTTATACCATTATTAATTTGTGTATATATATATATATATATATATATATATATATATATATATATATATATATATATATATATATATTACAACAAACTTTTCTAGTCTACAACTATCACTTTCAAGGTCATATCTAGCTTAAATTATAATATTAATTGTGAAGTGTTAAAAATAAGATGATGTGATGTATGCATCAATATATCAAAATATGATATACACAATTTATTTTCATTACAGAGATAAACATGGAGCCAGGAGCGCAAATTAAATCAAAACTTTAATTAAGTTTCAGTATTGTACACCCCCAATATAAAAAGCCACGTTTCTGTGACCTTAGGGTAAATAAAACTTCCCTGGAGTAACTAAAAACATACAATAGGCTTATCCAATTTAAATGGTCATATCTCAGCGAGAAACTATTTAATTCTAGGTTGAACCCCATATTGTCGGAACTTTACAAATTGAGTTGGTTACGCCAATAATACTTGGTGGTAATTACGGGCAGGGGCGGCTCGTAATCCGTTTTCTCTATGTATAAACGCATAATTAAGTTAATACTGCGTTAACTGTGTTTAACAATTCATTATAATAACTCTCCAAGTTCGAAATTTACGTAATGGAGTTTGTCAGTTATGTTATTCAATATGATATGCATAACGGGGTTGAACATCCTATTAATGGAGTTTCTACCTTAGAAGATCATGTTGCGAATATTGTACTGAATAGTTTAGTTATGTCTTCAATATTGATCAATAAACCGTAGAAACAAGTTCATGAAACGGGCTGTTAGGGATTCGGAATATTAATTGCTAAAATGGTACATTGAAGTGCAAGTTGAATGAAATATTCTTGAAACTTGCACACTCTGTTATCAAACTTTATGATATGTATTGAGATTGTTGAAATTACAAAGGAGCAACGCAAATAGATATTTGTAGCAGGGTGTCAGCGAAGAGGTTCCAGAGGAAACTATTTAATTTTACATTGGAGGTGGGAAGTGGTCTTCTTGAAGCAAATATAAACACAAATCAGTAAGAAAACAAGTTAACACTCCTAGAAAAGATGATACATTTTTGAATAGTTTTATGTTTTCGTCGCTGTCTAGAAATGAAGGAGATTTTAATTGCGATAGCTGTAAATTCAGAATCTTATACTTGCAGAGATTGGTTTTGTTCTGTAAGGGATTTGTTCAAACCAAGAGAATAAACAGTGCTGAGACTTGCTCCCAGTATTAAACCTACTGAATTTATACTTGTGGAAATATTAGTTTGTGCTGCTGGAATATTCGGTTTAAGGCATCTGTAAACAACATCCTCAAGAAATTACTGAAGGTGCAGACAGACTTCGGTAAAGGACAGATATTCATATGACCTAGCTCCAGATCCTCAAGGAGCTATAGTTTTGTCAGAAAATTGTAACTGTTAGGAATTTTAAACCCATTTTCCAACACCAACAGATAATTTTACAAAAATGCTTGTGATGTTTCATACGTTAAATTCTAAACAGGTTATATGACTTCAGTAACCAAATTAGCAACGAAAAACCATTTTTTATTAATCTATATATAAATTAAATGTTTCATATGACGAAAATTGTCCGAAATGATATGCAACATCACGTGATCGCTGATACGAAGAATGCTGTTTCAGTGTTATGTTTGTTTACCATTCCTTGTGGCGTTTTTTTTTGCGGTAAATATTTACAGAAGTCGATTAAACCTTACAGTTTGATGCTTCTATGTGTTGAAACTAATAAGTAGTATATTCATTTGTAAGTACCTACATACAGTAGGTAACAGAATTATTTGAACTTAATAACTACGTGTGTTTTTTCGTGTCGAAATTATTTGTTTAGGAATTCTGGTTTAGTTATGATTTCTCTTGTCTCACTGACCATAATTTAATTGACGTGTATTTTGGATTGCTAGAGTTATTAGCGCCATTAAAATAGTAGTATAAGATATTTTAGTTTGATTCGGTGTGTACTATCTCCTAATAAAATAAACGCACTCAAACTATTTACATCCTGTATAATATAGAGAACATAGCAGTAAGTAAAAATTGTTATTACTTTCTAATATATGAATTTTTATCGTGGTAATTTGGTGATTACTCCTAAATAATGATGGTGATTTTATGGAAAATATATTTTCGGTATTTTTTGCAGCATATAATTTGAAAACCCTAGCTTCAATATGGAATAGGAAGGTTTAAGAAGTAGCAGAGGAAAAATTAACAAATAGAAAGGGTATGATTAGTTCTTCGGGGTGCTCATTATTCAGCTATGTTGAGAAGCTTCTAATAATAATTATAGTGAAAATCGTCAATTATTGATCGAAACTAACTTCCAACTAAAGCTTTCTAGGTATTTTTTTTACTCAAAGGGAACCAACTATACTTGTACTTCTAGGACCATTTTCTAATACTTCATCCTACATAATGTATTTATATTACCATGTTGGTACCTTAAATAATTCGTTTAAAAATTAATTTGTCCATCTTTAATTATTCAATAATAATACAAATATACAGAAGAACCTGATGACGCAACATTATAGCGAATACATACATTTTTTGAAGAGGTAAAGGATTATAGTTCCTTTTGCTAATCATTCGTTTAAGTGGTCACAACCTAGAAACCAAACCTAGTCACTTTGGGTATTATACTATGATTAACAATCACAATATAAAATATAAAAAATTCAATAACTATTAAAATGTGATAGTGTAAGTTTATTTCGTTCCAAATTAACAAGACAAGAACTACTGTAAAGAATCCAACTTTGCTATGTTTTTTTCAATATATGTGTGTGTGTATATATGTGTGTGTTAGGTGGTTTCCAGAAATTCATCCGCGTAGTTGATAACTGATCCCTTCCGGGATCGATGGTAAAATGACGACGTTTCGGCAGAGTCACATCTGCCCTCTTCAGGTCGGTTCGCATAATTCTCGTAGTCTTCTGCTTTCGCTTCTAGTCACTCGAATATTGAGTATTCGAATACTGAGTATTTAAATTCGATAAAGCCAGGCTAGGCTTTATCGATGTTCAGATGTCCGAAGTGATAAATACAAGCTGCACGCAAAATTCGTGAAAGTCTGCATTTTTCCATCGTGGAAGACGTATCGTAAATCTGATATTTTCTTGTTACAATCTAGTTGCCATGAATTGTTGTTGAAATAGTAAAGTGATGTTTGACAAAAGCCATAACCTAAAATAAAGATTATGGTGGAGTGGGAAAAATCAATAAGGTTCAATTTGGTGAATTTTACAAATTAAAGTAAAGTGAAGTGATATGCAACACAACACAATCTTATGAAATGAAGGAATGCAAGTAAAGGTTGATGCTATTGTGATGATCGTAAACCAGGAGGAGTGTTTGTCCAAGAATGGTTGGTCTAGGAGCTTTTCTAATTCCCTGGAGTATTGGCTAAGCTTATGGTTGGCGATATTCAGGTCTCTGGCATCCAGTTCCTGTAGTTTCATGGGTTTCAACTTTGGAAGTTGACCGATGGTTGGCAGATTGTCGCAACAGTTGTACGGGATGTTGACTGGGTGACTTTTTAGTGTGATGTTGTCAACGTTGTTGGTGGTTCTTCTGGCATGGACCCTGGTGCTACCAATGAAGGCATTGCAACTGGGTTGGATGGTCAATAGAGAATTTGTCGAAATGGATTGGGTAACGACATCTTCTCCCTTGCACTTGATGTTGATGGGCAAGTGTCCGGAAGTCGAGATTAACCAAAGGTTCAGATCAATCTCTTGAATATTATACTCTTCGGCATATAATATTAAAGGCTTGCAGGTTGAAGGAAGGGCTGCTGGCTGTCTAAGAAGCTGTGCTTCGCAGAGGGCTTCTTTGTCTATGGTGTGTGGAATAACTTTGGAACAGATCTTATGTTCTTTAGATAATGGCTTACAGTCACTCAGGTCATCGAAAGATGCGTACAATAGCGAATCGTCATCTCTCGCGATATATTTTAATTTTGTTGGAAGAATATGGTGAAATCCTGTTCGATAATCCAAAACTGGGATAGGATACAAGCGGTACAGTGTATAAGTTTCGGGATTGACTAAGGGAATTTTTAGTACAAAAACAATTTTAGTATTGATCTGAAAAGCTTCCAATTCTATTAGATCGATGACCGAAGTTGTTACTGATAATTGTCGTTTCATTAAGTTTTCAATTTGATGTTGGTCTTTAGTAATTTTGTTTATAGAGTCACTAAAGTATTCTCCGTCTGTTGCATCTAAGTTACCGGAAATAGATTTCCAAATCGATCCCAGTCCATAAATTAGTCCGCGTTTCTTTCTGTTGGTACTGTAGGTCTCCGTATCAGCGAAAATTTCTGTATATTTGATGTTAACAGATTTTGATATTTGTTTCAGGAGGCTTACGTGAGTCTGTACTTTTGATTTGAAGATTTTAATGTTAGTTTTGTTTTGCCAAAAGAATGTAACTATGCGTTTGTGGGACTTGTCTTAAAGTTGAGAATTGGATATTTCAATTTTAGAGTAATCGATTATTGACTCAGTTTTGTAGAGTTGAACAAATCGATTAAACTCAGCGATAATTCTTTCGTCATGTTCGTCGTCATTGTCAGAGTTTTCAGGTTGTTCGGAGTCAGTTTCGTTGTTAGCGAAAATTTTGGTTTTGGAAAGGAAATCAGCACATTGCTTGAAATGGTTGATTTTGATGCGAGAAAGAGCATCTGCGTTTTGGTTTACCTTGCCGGGCTTGTACTTAATCTTATAATTGTATTCCTCTAGCTTAAGGTGCCATCTGGCTAGACGACTGACAGGATCTTTGATGGAAAAGAGCCAAGTAAGCGGACGGTGATCACACAGGAGTGTAAACCTTCTCCCAAAAAGATACGGTCTGTAGTGCTTAACAGCCCAAACTATGGCCAACAATTCTCGTTCGATGGTGGAATATCGTGTCTCTGCAGCACAGAGGGTGCGAGAAGCGTATGCAACAGGGAGATCTTTTCCCACAGGGCCTTGAGAAAGAACCGCTCCAATAGCAAAAGCACTAGCATCAGTAGTGAGCAGGAAGGGTTCTTCAAAGTTTGGATGTATCAGGATTGGGTCAGATACAAGGGCTTGCTTCAGTTCATTGAAGGAAGACTTGCAATCTGCGTCAAAGATGAACTTGACGTCTTTTTGGAGTAGTTTTGTCAGAGGTTTAGAGATCTTCGCAAAATTTGGTATGAAGCGTCTGTAATACCCAGCGAGACCAAGAAAAGATTTGATGTCTTTCGGAGTTTGGGGTTGCGGAAAGTTCTGAATACATTCAACCTTTGAAGGGTTTGGTTTTACACCTTCTTGTGTGATAAGATGGCCAAGATAAGCCACTTATTTACGAAGAAATTCGCACTTATCAGGTTGAATTTTTAGGTTAGACTTCCGAAGTCGTTTAAAAACTTCTGATAACCGGGAGATATGTTCATGGATGGTCGGAGAGTAGACGATGATATCATCCATGTAGACGAGACAACGTTCGTTCTGTATACCGAGAAGAATATTGTCCATGACCCTCTGAAAAGTAGAAGGTGCATTTTTTAAACCAAATGGCATACGAACAAATTCGTAATGACCATTTTCGACAGAAAAGCCAGTCTTAGGAATATCTTCCTCTTGGATTTCCAACTGGTGGAACCCGGAAGCGAGATGACTATCATCCTCGTAGTCATAAGTATTGTAATTATAGGTATAATAATCCGAATATTGTGAGTAACCATCATATTGATGTTGATTGAAATGATGTGTCCTTTCAGGACTGTTATTCGGGTTATTCTGTATAACCGAAGGACGAGAATAATTTGGGTTCATTTGAGACCTAAAAGGGGGTCTCTGGAAGTTTTGTGGACGAAACTGTTGTCCTTGTTGAACCGGGGGATTATTTGGGGGGAAGTTTGGCCTTGTTTGTTGGTTAGGCCCAACAGGATTTGGCCTATGGTTTTGATTGAATGTTTGAGAATTGTTTTGATTTTTCAATCGGCAATTTACGGCTATGTGGCCTAATTGACCACAATGAAGACACTTAGGAGGTTGTGTCGGCTTTCGTGTTTGAAAGTTGGGTTTGAGAGGAACAGATTTGTTCGTTTTCTGATCCTCGAAATAAGAAATTTGAAGCTCTCTCCTAATCCGGGAGTGTGCCTCTAGAAGGTCTTTTGGGTTACTGGCACGAATTACCTGAACTAAACGGGGTTCTAATCCCGTAAGAAGGGTATTCATCACCATTGTATCCACTAGAGTGGTCTGGGCGTCTTTTTGTTCTGGACTAAGCCCAGCGGTTTTGTGGATACAGGAGTGCATTTTCGCACTTAAAACTTGGAGTCGATTATAAAATGTTAGTGGGGACTCATTTGAAAGTTGTTTCAGACGTTGTAGGTCATGAATCAGGGAAGAGAGATCACGAGAATCTCCAAAGTGTAGGGTTAAGAGTTGTTTAATTTCAAGGTATGATCCGGGATTCCTTGAATTAACTAACTGCCCCGCTTTCCCTTTTAGTTTTCTTTGATATGTATCACTAACAAATACTTTTGATCCGCCGTGGACATATTATATGCGCAATTACACGCATCTATAAAGGTTCCCAAGGAAATTTGGTCGCCTTCAAATTCGGGTATAACGGAAAATATTTCCGTTAACCGATATCTCCCGGTTTCGGTGTTAACCGGAGATGGTGATGCTTGTGCCATTTTTATATGTATTGATATAAAAGAATTGGAACAAGAGAATAAAGTGTATAAAATAGGATATTAAAAGGTATAGAAAATTAATATACTGTAGAATACGTTAATTGGGATAACCTATTGTTTGGACGATAGAACAGTATGGTATAAAATGTAAAGCAATTAAAATCAATATATCAAAATAAATCAGTTAATCAAATGGATAAATAAATCAATAAAATTTGTAAATCAAATATATCAATGTCAATAAAAGAAATCAACAAATATATCAAATAAATCAAATAATAAATAAATCAATATTTCATTCAAATCAAATATATCAAACAATAAAAATCAAGTAATAAAATAGATCAGTTTCGATCAATTAAAATCAAATTATTTAAAATCAATGTATTAATAAAATAAATCAAATAATATTTACTTAAAACGAATGACGATTCACCATTACTTACATCAACAGGAACATTGAAAGCGCCGTGTTCTACGTTTGATTGCAGTGGGGACTTCTTCCAGGTTTGTTGTTCCGTTGAGGGATAGGAATCCGCCGCTACCATTTAGAGTACTCGTGTTCTAGTAACGTTAGACGGATCCTACTGACTGCGCCAATTTGTTATATCACACTTTCAAAATTTCTCTTTTTAAAAAAGACTTTATTTATACTTGCACAATTAATAAAACTTTTAATAGAAACTTGAATATAATGAAAATAATAATAAAACTTAATAACAATAAAAAGACAAAAATTATGTGTTAAACTAACTAGACAGACTTCGTAAGTAACAATGAATGCAGACATAAGGCAATTGAACAATTTATAACATAACAATGCTGGCTAAGCTGTCGCAGCGTTTGCTGTTCTCACGGATGTACGTCGTCCAAGGTAACCTGAGACGACACGTGGATGCTGACTCAGCTTGGGAACTGTTGCTAGATGGTTTCACATAAGTCGGTGGAATAACTTATATAAAATATATATATATATATATATATATATATATATATATATATATATATATATATATATATATATATATATCCAAATCTTCACTTTATCATTGATGAAGCATCGTTTCACTATAGTGGGTACGCAGAGTCACATCTGCCCTCTTCAGGTCAGTTCGCATAATTCTCGTAGCCTTCTGCTTTCGCTTCTAGTTACTCGAATACTGAGAACTAACTAACTAGAAGCGAAAGCAGAAGGCTACGAGAATTATGCGAACCGACCTGAAGAGGGCAGATGTGACTCTGCCGAAACTTCGTCATTTTACCATCGATCCCGGCAGGGATCAGTTATCAACTACGCGGATGAATTCTTGGAAACCATCTAATACATTTGGTGCCCGCGAAAACTTAAAAACAAATATATATATATATATATATATATATATATATATATATATATATATATATATATAAAGTAGCTCCTCTGATACTTTGGCTAATACAAAACGTTAAAATTAAGTACGTTTTTTACAATTGTATGTATATCATCCAGGCTATATGTGTTGTCCCATAAACTCCGCCACTGAAGTCTGTTTCAATTTATTTTCCTCCCGTGACATCTTAGTCTTTATGGTAGAAGTTTAAAGGGCTCGATATACAAGATTGCATTATAACTCTACAAGTAACGCAATAAAGATCTTAGTTATGTCCATGTATAAAAAAGCAATTCATTACAAAACTGGGGACTGTTGGGATAATTATTCCCTGACAACAGTGATAGAGAATGTATAGTGAATTATCTCTATAACTGTACCTACAAGAATAGTTTACCTTAAACTTAACAGTTATCATTTATACTTTAATCCTTAGTATAAGTAAAACTTTAAACCAATTTAAAGCGACATCTCCAGCAATATTGTTAAGTAACTGAGTGCGAAATTCTTATGTTCTTACATAGGAAAAAAATGTTCTTATTCCTAGTGGCAATAGGTATAAAAACAAAAATAAAATGTATCGGAAAAATACTCTTAAGAAATTAGGTGTTAATCTTTAAAAAATACTCTCGACCTCACTATAACTCTTAACTGCGATTGCCTTCTTTTAACGAATAACACCATGGGATAAAAACTGTCTTGTTAAGAGTTTATTTCTTGTTGCCATTTCTGAACCAGAAGCCTTTGTTCTTTTTTGTCATCAAATACTTCTATCAAATTTTCTTGATCATTGTGTCATCTACAAATATCTTTTCATTTTGTCTTTTGTCGACGAATAAAAATTCCTTCACTTTGCTTGTCCAGCTTTCTTCGGCTTTTGTCTTTACCATTAATTGATCTACAGTTCAATATTCAATACTCCAAGTTCTCATCAGATACGCTTCCTTGAATGACAAGTTCTAAAGTGAAATACTTGGATGTTATACACATCAGTAAGACAACAGTCAATGTATTGAACCTAATAGATGTCGGTGACATCTATCGTCTATTGATTAATTTAAGTATATGAAGGCATACTATACTATAACATATACCATACTCTTGACAGATGGTTCGAGTGTTTTATATAAAAACACATAAGTTAATATATATACAGATATATATCCACCTATATAGAACTATATCATTCAACGTATGACAGCCGTTGCGAACCAAGAGTTCTCGTCAGATACGCTTCCTTGAATGACAAGTTCTAAAGTGAAATACTTGGATGTTATACACATCAGTATGGTATATGTTATAGCATAGTATGCACACTTCATATACTTAAATTACTCAATAGACGGTAGATGTCACCGACATCTATTAGGTTCAATACACTGACTGTTGTCTTACTGATGTGTATAACATCCAACTTTTTCACTTTAGAACTTGTCATTCAAGGAAGCGTATCTGACGAGAACTCCTGGTTCGAAACGGCTGTCGTACGTTGAATGATATAGTTCTAAATAGGTGGATATATATCTGTATATATATTAACTTATAAGTTTTTATATAAAACACTCGAACCATCTGTCAAAAGTATGGTATATGTTAAAGCATAGTATGCCTTCATATTCTTAAATTACTCAATAGACGGTAGATGTCACCGACATCTATTAGGTTCAATACACTGACTGTAAGTGATTTTGAATACTTCTTCCGCTTTATTTTATGTTCAACTTATATTAGAAAGTAATAAATAATTTAACTAATTTTTACATATATTTACAGTTGCAATGTTATATTTCTAAAAACTTATTCATGTATTAATCAACAAATAATGTTATGAGAAACTCGCTGTATTATCCTTGTTTTGTGTAGTCAGCGTAATTTTATTTATTTATTGAATTATTCTGTTTAGAACCCTCCTTTTATTTATTAATAATATGAAAATTTCACAAATAACAATAAAATCAAAGGAATATTAAAATCAATTTACATAGTTCCTAATAAAAATGTGTCTTCTTTTCCGTAGTACTGCATTCAATAAAACATAAAATGGCATATGATCAGATTCTAAACTTTTGGATAATCGCGTGTAAATGATGAACCTGTCAAGGCTTTTCAGAGATCGATAACATCGAAAGATTTGATTGAGGCGCTGCGAAGTATCGAACTTCAGAGTTATCAAGAAATTCTTAGAAATTCCCTCTCTCTAAGAAATGTTAAGGCTGTTCTTCACTATTGTTTTATGTCATGGTACTGTTCTCTCATCCTTCCCAGTCTGTTACAAGATATAAAGATTTTATTCGTATTATAGGAGCCTAGGTATTAAACTAAAACAGATCTAAATAGGTGTTACCTTACAATAAGAAGTGTGCTCTTTAAGTTAATACCGTTTTGAAATTCCACCACTGCAGCGCTGCGATCAGTATTTCCGCGCATGCGTACTGTGTACCCACATTGGCTTGCAAACTTGTTGTAGTAATATATCAGGTTGGGTTAATGTGTAAGGGTGGATGAGAGAAGAAGGAAACAGGTATGTGTTTCAGTCTAGAGCTATAAGCGTAGATAGAAGTCACACAAATAGAACCTAAACGCGATTTGTGGGGTGATGCGATGCGTCAAAATGACAATGAAAAACTATCAAACACATAAAAAGCATTCACCATGTCCTTACAGGAAATTAAATAATTGCTGTCATAGGGATTTTATTTGATCGTGTCGCTCAGTTGGTTTGTGTTCGCCTGCAGTTGCAGGTTGTAATTGTCACATGGGCTTGTCGCACCGGGCATTTCGCGTTTACGTTGAATACAGTCTTACGTTTTTCTAGGGCCTAACTTATTCTATATTTAAGTAAAATCTCTATGAGCAATTCTCTGGGGCAATTAGGTAACAATTTATTTTGTTTACGTCTGTTCTTAAAACCATACCGCAGATTGAGAGGTCCCCCTGTTATTCGTTTTCTTAGTGCCACAGGCGTGACAGCGGTACAAATTTATAGTCAGGTTTATGGAGGGTTCCAAGATACTGTACGAACGTTCAGGGCGAGGCAAGGAATGGGCGACCTTCAGTGGTCACTTATGATTTGATGCAGAAATGAGACGAAATAAAGAAAGAGTAAAGATATTTCCCGATTTGCTATCAGATGTATTTAAATTATCGAAATTACTTAAGATCGATAACAAATATGTTAACTGAGACGCGCCAAAACAAACGTTTAAGCACAGCCTTGACTTTTCTTGGGCGGTCTGATGCTGCAGCATGAGTGGCCTACGTTATCCCAAAATGCAAACGATAATCTGTGGAATGTCGGCATTCAACATATCCCAAGAAAGTGAAGTTTTAGCAAACAATCTCGGCCCAGATAATCATGTGTACCGTGTTTTGCGACACGATTGCTTGTTAATTTTTTGTCCTCTAGGTATACAATAAATTTTGAAATACCTATACTATAAGACCTCGAACATATTGACCCGTAGGTAAAATTTAAACAAAAGAGACGGCAGCTGAGAACTATATGATCCGTCAGATTTCTGGTATACAAATATGTTAATCGTTTATAATTAGTTTATTATTAATAGTATTCATTCCTAATTATTTTTAACCGACTTCCAAAAAGGATTAAGTTTTCAACTCGACGCGCTTTTTTTTTGAATGTATGTTACCTGGTTTCATCTCCTGTTATGCACCGATTTGAATGATTATGGCCTTGTTAAATAGAGTATACTAGCTGTCGCCCAGTGGTCGAAATTCGACCAATTGTGTCAATATCTCTAGCAGGTTAAGTAACCTGAAAATTTTATCTTGACATTCTATCCTAGGACTTTAGGGAGACCAGCAATTACATGGAACGGATCCAGATTCGGAACCTCTGTGTGATAGTTTCCTCGAAAATCCTAGATGTCGGTCTTACATCGCGCTTCTACAAATAAGTAACGAAATTCAAGTTTTTTTTCAGATATAATTCATAGGACTTTATTTGTTTTCAAATTCGTAATTCTTAATTTAATATGACAACAATTCAACCTCTAATGGGCAACCCTACATATTTATTTTTTCTAACCTTCCTGTATAGTTATATTTGCACTCAATTCTCTAGCATTTATTAAAATCCTCATTATAATAATTCCATCTCATTATATAATTCTACCACTCTGTATATGCAACTACTCATGGACCAAGCATAATATTTTTTAACATTTTTGAACCACCCAGTTAACCATTCTGTATATGCCACTGCCTATGAGCAACCGTATTTACTCTTTTTGTTTATGAAATTTTAATCTTCTGTAACTATAATTCTACTCCGCCCTATATTTCAATCATCATATATATGGAACTCTTCGTGGGCTACTCTATAAATCATTTCCTTTCCTAACATTTTTTATCATCATCCTGTATATCTGTAATTCCTCTCACCATATATTTCATCTTCCCTATATATACAACTGCTTATGGGTTACGAAATGTTGCAGTTCCATTTCCGCCACCCTGTATATGCATCTCTGTATAATATTTTTTGCACCACCCTGTATAAGTGTAATTCTACTGCACCTTCTATTCCAAGAACCCTGTAATTTCAACCGATAATGGGCTTCCCTATATAATTATTTTATTAGTTATAATTACACTCTACTCTATATTTTAAACACCCTATATATGCAACTGCTTATGTGCAACCCACGAAACAAATGATTTCTAACATATCTGAAATCGCCCTGCATAATTATAAATTCAACGATTACTTTACCACTAAACAATAACAACGCTTGCATGCCACTTCCAGAAGTACATGCTCTAAGTATATAACAGCATTGGTCCCTCTATATATAATTACTCAATGTTTTGAGTCTGGCGGCGGCGGCACATTCAGTTGTTTGGCGTTGACATTATGGACGTAAATAATGAATTTTTATTATATTTTATTTAATGAATGAACTAATATTGTAAATTAATATTAGCACTGAAGGTCGTCAGCAGCTACTAAACAAAACAAAAATGAAGAAAATCGCTTAAGAGACAGAGGAGAAAATGGTACCTAATCGTTTTGTCTATGCCTATTTATATATAGATACCCGGATTGGTGAAACACGAAGTTTGGGAATTGGTAATGTGATGAAATTTATGAATGAACACATGCGCACATGGAAATCCACCAATATCCCGAACATCGATGTGTTTACATTTTAAAAGTAAACACATCGATATAATATTCCTAGTTGGTCTCATATACTTTTCTGCGTCGTGCAACATGCAGTTTTGCAGAAAATCGCCGAAAAACCCAATATTCCTATCAAAAAATTCCATCGAAGTGGCGTAACTGGCATTTCCTTATAAATATTTTAATTCCATCGTAATTGTCCGAAAATTGCAGGCACTGGATCTTTTGATTGCGATTTTTTTTGTATAGTATAGTATTTTCTGCTCCTGAAATCAATGACTACCATTTTGTTTGTATACCTTGCTGGTTTTAGTGTCACCTACTCCCGGCCTAATAGAAAATTCAGTGACAACACATGTCAAGCTCCAAACTGCTAGTTGGTGCGATTATACACAGGGTGTTTAGTTATAGCAAGCAAAACCACAAAGTAAAGTGATAAAAGCTATAACAATAACACAGATGCATCGGTCGGAATTGTATCAATATACAAAATAACTAATATTTATCATTTCTTAGTGCAAATTTCACAGCTGAATCAACTATACAGTGAACTTTTTGAGAAGTGTTTGTTCTTCGCGGTAAAGTAAGAGCAGTCACTCCGAATATTAAAAGTTCAACTCAATATAAAGTTTTCGGAAGTGTTTTTAAACTATTATGATTGATTAACACAAGGTATATATACA
The DNA here is from genome assembly GCA_034190945.1 of Octodonta nipae. Classification (NCBI taxonomy): domain Eukaryota; kingdom Metazoa; phylum Arthropoda; class Insecta; order Coleoptera; family Chrysomelidae; genus Octodonta; species Octodonta nipae. Next base: position 116,125,825 of record CM067216.1, on the reverse strand, counting down.
CATACATACAGAAAATGAATTATATAAGGTAGTCATCAGTAGGTGAATATATATGATTGTGAAATTATGATTTAATTATATATACAGTAGAATAGTTGTTATATGGGATGGTTAAAAAATGTTAAAATAAAGCTATACCTATAAGATACACCATTAGCAGTTGAATTTCAAGGTGCTTATAATATGGGTTATACAGGGTTTTTAAAAAAGTTATATTGGGTGGCAATAAGTAAGTTTATATACAGGGTGGTTGAAATATATGCTAAGTAGAAGTCTTGTTATACAATGTGATTTAAAATGCTTTATTGCGTTGCCTAAGTTGCAATATAGGGTGAAGAGGAGATATTGTTATACAGGGTGATAATAAAACTGTTACAGAAATAAGTTGTTCATAGAGCGGCCCAAAAGAAGTTTGTATATATTTCTACCATCATATCCTACGGTGTAGGATGATAGTTACAGAAGGCAGTTAAAAAACTTATGCTGGCCCATAGGCCAAGTAACAATCAAGTTTTTTGAAGTTTAGGATAAGTTCGCAATGCAGGATTATAGATTTGCTTTTCACCGACTTCAAAAATATACTAGATAGGTAAGTAATTAATTTGTACAGAATAAGCGCCTTTTAATGTTTATTTTTTTTTTGCTTTGTGTGTAGGCACCTAACAACATTGAATGTGTTATTTACTGTCTACAATTGTATTTCGTTATAATTATTTTCAACTGTTTAGTTATACTTGGAAGTCGGTTATATTAAAAAAATGTTTTATCTTACTTTTAAGATCATGCTACACTACAACTAAGTTCTTTGGTTTGCCAACAGTAGTTGCTTGTCAAGGTCTGACTATTTTACACAGTATAATAGTTAATCATATCTCAAGAATTCTGTTTTGACTCAGCTAGTGATGTTAGTAGATTTTCATCTAAATGATTCTCAGAAATCATTCCGGGTTTAAATATCGTTGTTTATTTTTAATAATCCAATAACCCACATTATTTTGAATTTCAACCAAATACACTAGCAAAAAGAAATTGTAATTGTGGGATCGTTATATGGTTGTTCAAAAAAAATAAAATAAAATAAACTGCACATTTTTAAAGAAAAGAATTCAACCATATTCACACAGTCAACACTATCGGATATTCTTGAAAGTCGAAAATCCTCTTGTAACACCAAGTATTTGCAAGTATAACAATAATGCTTAGAACTATCATGAAATGTAACTACAATAATTATCCTAAAGACATTTTGACAATTAGATGGACACTTTGCAGAGACTTCGTAAGAATCATTGCTATTGGAAATCAAAGCGAAATCTCTATTATTAAGTCAGTCAGTCTATAACTATCATAGCTAGATAACATAATTAATTAATTAAGAACTGACTGCGGGTACACAGCAATACTTTGGAATATTATATACGCAATATAACCCACGAAACCGAAACTAACAAAAGTTCGATGTGTCAAAGAATATCAAACAAATCAGACATATTGTAATCTTCTTTAACTAAGAACTGTATATTAGGCAATAAATACACACAATCTGTATTTTAATTATTATTACTCTTAATAATGTCATAAATAATCATCCAATTCATCTAGTTTACTATTGTTAATACTAAAAGTGATAAGTTGTATTAATGGACTTTGAAACTAGTTTATTACGATACCTATTGCCATAGGTACAGTTTTGTATATTGAGAATGTGTTTACTTTTTTTGATAGAAAATTCGATTGGAAGTATATTATGTATTGTTTTGAAAGAAAATTAAATTAAATTATGCAAATAAGACACTAGTTTTTAATTCTGGACAAATTGAAAGATGTGTTGAACAGTGATAATGTTTACTGAACCATATGCTACAAACAGCTGCAATATCTTACAGATATTACCATAATGATAATATAAGTTCTCAAAATTTCTTCTAGTTATGTCAGTAAAACTTCCAATAACTGTAGTAAATATATCAAAAAATTAATATGTTACGAATTATTATAATAATATCACATATCTTTGATTTAACATAACAGAGGCATGTGTTATTGATTTCTACAAACTATAATATTATATATCCCTACCACAAATGATAACACTTAGCAAATGGATCTTCTGTTCTTGTATTTAAAATTAATACAGAAGCAGATGCGTATTCTGATATTCACCTAGCTGTAAAATATTACACGAATGCATTATTAAATGCACCATAATGGTAACCAATTTAGAATTTATCAATTCCCTAAAACAACTTTAATTGATTTATGTTTAGCGAAAATGGACTGCATATATGAAATTATAATAAATATCAATGCAATACGCAGTGCAAATATTTGAATGATTCATAATTTCGTTAATAGGGTTTTAAATAACCCCACAGTCATTACCGACTTAATGGAAATCCCCCGTGAAAATAAAAGCACCAACCAGTATAAATATATATTATCAGATAATTAATGGAAATATTGTTTGCTATATATCTGTTATTAGTTACTATATATGAGACTTAATTTATGTGAAAATTTTCTTCTCTGTACTATTCAATTATGAGTAAAAATTGCAATGCACTAAGGAGAGCCTCATTGCATTTTTTACTGCTGAGTGGCAATTGTTTCTGAAGATAACATTTGTACCTCTAATGCTGTTGGTGAAATTCCGGGTGGGAAACTGCTCTTTAAACTCTTCAGGTGAACTTATGTAACGTCTCCCCACACTTTTGGAAGCTTAACGTAGAAAGAAACTGAAAAACTTCGCTAATGATACATTGCCATATCTTTTTCGATTTTGTTATGTTTTCTATATATGTTGGTTTTAGGGTATATTTTATAAGATTCCTAGTGCTGAGGCTCTTCATGAAAGCACATACGATTTGCCGTTTTCATTAATATCCTATGTATTTGCTACAGCAAAGGCCTCAAATTGTCTCCTGTACATGGACTAAGACGAACTACGATCAAATGTACTTAGTTTTGCAGCAGAAAATTTTGTAATTAATGTATAGTACCTTGTCGATTTCCTGTCCCTGTGTCCTTTCTGAATAGTTAGTTTCCTGTGTGAATATAGTATTCAACAGAATTGGTTTTGGTGTCAGTTTATTTCATACCTTTGGAATGTCATTCGTAGTTGAATTAAGCAGAAAGAGAGAGAGAGTGAAAATATTGAGAGAGTGTGAAATATAGTGGGAGTGGGTGAGTCATACCCAATGATCGAGTTCGAGCGAGAGAGAGAGAGAGAGAGATAGTGAGTTAGAGAGTGAGTGGGAAGGTGAGCGCGAGAATGATTGAGAGAGTAAGATGTAGTGAGAGAAAGAGAGAGTGGAAGAAAGAGTGTGTGTGAGAGAGAGAAAGAGAAGGAGATAGAGTAAAATAGAGTGAGGGAGAGTGAGAGACTGTGAGAGGGACGGTGAGAGAGAGTAAGAGAGGGTGAGAGCGAGATAGAGTGAGAAAGCCAGTGAAGTAAAATTTGTTACATTGGTTGAACAAAACAAAGAAGATCTGCCTTTTCAGTTCAAAATGCCCTTAATTTTAGATATAATGATACCGATGAACAGTGATTATGCACATTATCAGGTTTGAGAAAAACCGCTACAAATGGATTCAAATTATCATTCGAAAATAAATTAAAGTCGGCTATACTTATTTTGCCTGTTCATTGGCATTTTCTCTCCGCAGATTTATTTCCTGCATCAGATTGTATTTGAAAATTGTAAATGGTATTAAGGCAGTTTCGTACAATTATCCGGATAACTGGCTATCCGTACAGAAATTCGTCCTCATAGTTATTCTGAGAAAAAGAGATGTTTACAAAATGATCAACCATTATTCCTGTATATATATTGTATGATAGTTATCTGTCGGTTACCAATCGCTTTATATTGTAGTTCGAAGTTTATTCTAACATTTTTCGTTTTGATGTTGATTTCCTTTGTGAAAAATTTTGATCAACAATTTGTCGTTTGCCGATCACGTCATACTGTGGGTTCCGTTTTTTTGCTGAATAACCGTGAGTTAGAATTTTACGAAACTTTGTTCTCCAAATACAATTTTCAAATACTTATTTGTTGGAGGAAAAACATTGAGGAGCGAAAACCCTAATGAACAGGCAAAATAATTCAAGACCTCCTTAACCATTAGTTCGAAATTACTTAATCACTATAATATTTAACTCTGCCATTTCCTAACACCTATTAGCAACAAAAAAAAAGGATAATATTAAATCATTTATGAGATATTTTTTCTAAAACAGTGCCTCACGCAGGTACATTCAAAGATCACACCAATAAAAGAATCATCAAAATATACAAACGCGAGAAACAGCGAACCTCCCTTTCTCAAAGCCGGTTAATAGGCAAGCTTATAGGCAGACATATATTTATTTACTCATTTTTAATTATAATTTTAAATACGCGATGTAGTATTAGACGAATTCTCTATTAGAAAATATACAATTGTGGTCAGAGAGTTCCCAAGCATTTATTATACATTCGCACATTGATACAAACAGGACGGCTTTGTATTTCATGTTGTCTGTCAAAACAAACTATTCCACCGCCCTAAAAGCTTCATGTCGATGAATGTAAATAGATTTTTGCATGATGACTTCCTATTCTTGTCGGTGGAGCGAAGAGAATAGCGTTGATTGCAGGAAATTGCTAAAAGTAGCTCTGATGTATTTTTAGGAATCAACATATACACTGAAAATATAAGACAAGGCCGAGGTCCCAGATTGTGTTAATGTTTGATTATGTGTAACATATGTATTTACTGACGAAGGAAAGGCATGCTTTGTAATATAAAAATGTATGTCTAAGAGCGCTTCTTAAGAGTGCTATAATTCAGTTACCAGTTCTCACAAATATTGAAAATAACTTTTAGTATGAATCCACAATTATATTTGTTACGCACATGCCAAATTGTAGTCACCTATTTTTCATATTAGTCAATAAGCTACCAACTATACCTTTTTTTATATACATTTTTTTTCAATATTTACACGTTTTTCTTCTATTTTAGTATAGCTTGCAGTTAAATACTCTTTTCTCTTTATGTTGCTTCTCTTATATCGTTCCTAAATTCATTTTTACGTGATATTCAAGAACTTGCAAACAGAAACTTCCTCAATAATTGTGTACTGTATGTACGTATGTAAAATTTTATAAAAGTTAGTATATATTTGCTCGGTTGGGTACACAATACAATTTAACCGCTATCAGCGACTGGGTAGTGCAATGTCGGATTTACTACACAGTTCACCCCCATATTCGAACCTAATTATGGACATACCAAATTTTCCATGTTATCCAAAATGCATAATTTCATCCTCATAACCGTCAAGCACTTATGGAAGATTGAGACACGAACTTCAGAAAAAGAGAGGCAAGGTTTACAAATAATCATAGTTAATTAAACTAAGGACTCAGATTTCTCGTGAAAACAGTGCAATCAAAAAATTCTTTCAAGTCGTTCGACAACGAAAAATCAAATAGAAATTTTTTTGAGTCTCAAACCTAGACAAACTGTAATTGTAGGCGATAACGATAATACCTTATCATCAGAAGAAATTCTATAAGAACTTCAAAAGGATTCGAGAAGCATCAGACATGTTATTGCATGGCATTAACGAGGTAACAAGGACAAGTGAATCTAGAGATAAGAAAGCAGGCCTCAATTCCTAGAATTGTGGTGAATTACAAAAACCAAGAGGAAGAGTAGGTTTGTAGGAGTCATTCTACAGAAAAGACATACTTAAATAATACTAACAGGTATGTTAATAATATTTGACAAGTAATATGTATGACCATGTGGCTCATTTCACGATAGTAAACATCATACAAACTCACGCCCAACATTTGGCTGTAGCCAAGCACAGCACAAATAGAAACATATGACTATGATATACCTGAATCATCTATAGATAAATAGAAAGACAGAACGGCAAGGAACCATTTTCTACTGTGTCTCTCAACCGTTTTATTTATTTTTGTTTTGTTTAGTAGCTAGTGACCACCTTCAGTGCAGAATGCTAAAATTTATTTATAATATTGCTTCATTCATTAAATAAAACATAATAAAAAAACATTATTTACGTCTATACTGTCAATGCCAAACAGATAACAGTAACAGGGTTTCCAGATTGCTTGCAGAGAATTTTAAGAGGGTTTGACTCGAATGAGAAAGACGAATTAAATTTAACTAAAAAGAATCAAATTTTGATTCGTTCCTAAATTTATTTTACAACGTCATGCTATTAAACTAGAACCTAGAAAATTTGAATTACATAATAATAGCCATTCATTGCGCTCTCGCAAGTTTGCAACTTTCATTGCTTTGTAAATATGGTTTGTCAACTAAAATAAGAATTATGTTGCTATTCATGAATTTATTTCTGATAATATTTTATTAATTTTAATGTTATACTGCCAGTTTGAAGATTTTTTTAATCTATACCTTATAAATTTCATATAATTTAAATTACATTACAAAAAATGTGAATTAATGCACTGATTGTAATATTCAAGGCAAAAGTTAGATCTGGCAGCCCTGCTCATGTCTATTTTTGATGTAGCGCCTTAATTTGAATTTTGACATTTCAGAACATTGTTTGGTGTAAGATTATTTTAGCATAATGGTAAAGGTAAGTTGTAAATTCAATTTGTAAAGTTCAAAATTTCAGCTTCATTCATTGCGAAAAGTTTTTAACAAATGTAAGTATTACTTATTTATCATTAATTAACAGCAGTTGCTTATATTTCTGTATATTTTTCTTTCCAAACAGAAATAGTCATTGCTTACTATTTGTTTCATTTCATTTAATAAAATAATATTGAATCCTATGATTTTGGTTGAAGGTTTGTTAATGTGCATTTATGTTTTGTATTTATTTGGAATGTTTTAGTAGATGTAACACTTTCAAACAAACTTTTGAGGTGGTTGATTTAATTTTCTGCTTACGAGCTGAAATTGTTAACTGCCAGATGCCAGAATAAAGGTTCTATACCGTTTTATTTCTTATTTTAAGATTATTAAATTTTTCAGTCTAAAATAAATTAAAAAAAATAGGTATTGACTAATGTTTTAAATATTACATTTAATATTAATTTATTATTTAATATAATGTTAATATTTTTAAAGGGATTTAATTTCTTATGTTAAAAATTATAACTACATATTTGAATATATTTAAAGACATAATCTTTCATCATCAGGAATCAGTTAGTTACTGTTTTGTGTTCATGCATTTTATGAAATAAACGATTTATAAATATATAAATTACATGGTTCCATTCCTGCAATATCCTAGTTTTTTTACTAAAAAAATATGTCATTGCCATTTTAACGATTTGCATTTAAAAATAAAGAATTTCAATGCATTTACAAAGAAATACATTTGTACTGGACATATTTTTCCTTGGAAAACGTTCATCAAACTATTGAGTAATTATATATGGAAAAGGCGTTACCTGTGTCATATCATGTGAAGACTATCTTCATCAAGCGTTGTTTATTCTTCAGTAGTAAAATATTCAATGTAATATATCAGTATTGATTTTTCAACAAGTAGCAGTAACTTTTCTTTGAACTGTTCTGTCCGATTTTGTTTTAATTATTTTATTACTACATTATTTTCACAAACTTCCGTAGGTTTGGTATAACAAATTGACAATCACTGGACTACAGAAAATATATAAAAGACTGCAGATTTTATAAGGATTTCTTGGATATATATATTTTTTATTTTATGAACTCGATTGAAACTGCAGATGACGAAAACTTTTAGGTTACAAAGTGCAATCCCACCAAAAACTGGGGGTCACTCTGTTTCAAAATTATTTGAGATACATATATTTGATTAAATTCTCAAAATTTTTTTTAATTCAACAGATTTGTCTTTATTTCTTTATTTCTGATAGAGATATACTTTTGACAAACGTACCATTTTTAGGTCGAAACTAAATGCAATAGTTTGCTTCATGTTTAAGATAAACTGAAGTTCAGTTCTTTTTAATTGCAAATTAACTGTTATTTTTAACTATTATCCTATTTCAGTCATTTTAAAGCTCACAATTTAAAGAAATAGGGTCGAATTTCGACCACTGGGTGACCACTAGATGAGTTAAAATTGTATAAACATGACAGTAAGTTCTAGAGCCCAGAAATTTGACCATATTACATAAGAAATTCTTTGTTGTTGAAAATCGCAGTACATGATTAACGCAGTTGGGGAAACACGAAATAAAATTGTTTGTATGATAATAGATAATGCAAAGTCATAGGAATGACTTGAGAAAGGAAAGAAATACAATTAATTAGAGAAAATAACATATGGCCGATACTCCAGAAAGTAACAAAAAGATTTATTATGAACCAATATCTGGCTTAATCGTATAGGTACTACATTTGAATGGGAAAATAAATTTTGTCTTTATTCCCTTATAATCTTGCATGAATTAAATTTTGCCAACAAAGTACCAAGCAATAAGGACGAAAAACGTGGAATTAGAACAAACCATCTAAGAAAAAATACTTGAAGCCATTCTGAGAAAAATAGCAAATGGTAATTCAAAATTAGAAGGCAAAAAAGTTGTTGCAAAAAATTAAATATTCTATATTGTAAATAAATTGCAGACCCATATACTTGCTGAAACATCTATACATTGAATTGTTATCAAATGAATAAATTTCTAACAAGAAAGAGGGCAAACAGAATTTTCAGTGGGTTCGATTAAATGAATATAATTAATATGTAACTTTTCGGAACACCATTTACTGTTACTGTCAATTGTAAATTATTGCTGCTTCGACTATACGAGTGATTGAATAATCACCGAAAAATGTGAGCACATTCACGTATGGGAGACGGCGTTGTATATGTAATGAGAATAACTGCCACAATAATTACTGAGATATTTAAAATTTAACTCCAACCTGATTATTCTTTGGTTTGATCATTATCTCCACAATGTTAAATCCTATTTATTTCCAATTAGAAGAAAAACATTTCGTCAGTGATGGACACCTGTCTTTCAGTCATTACTGCAAAAAAACATTGAGTTTATTTAGACGAAAACTAAACTACTGCAATTTAAAAGCAACTTTTCCGTGTTGCGTGCACAAAAATAACGTTCCAGCAAATAATGACTTTATTTAACTACCATCCATCATTCGCTGTCATGACTTGACAGAATCGATCGAAAAATGCAGAAAAATATTTCAAAGCTAGAAGTAACGAAAAGTTTTTACGGTAGGTTAGGCAAAATGAATACAACCAATGAGCAACTGTTGGAAAAATGTTATTCTTCAATCTATTCGGGGCGGTTATGTTTATTTTCTAGGAACTGAAAAATTAGATATATGTAAAATCGATTTTGTTCTAGGACAGTTTATTTATTTCTAAGAAAGATGATAATGTGTATAAAATAAAGATCAGCGCTTTCAAAAAATGAAAGCACTTATGTTTATTAAGGAAATTTTTGTATTATTTTTGGATTTATTCCGACATCGAAAAATGTTTACTTCAAGGAGTTTAAATATATTTAGGTATGAATACACACATATAAATGATAAAAAGTACAAAGGTTTAAACGTAAGTGCCCTGGGATATTCTATTCTTATCAACTGAAGGGAGTGGCTTCTGAGAGAAGTCTCGACTTCTAGTTCCACCCTTAAGGGTATATTTTTTTGTTCAAGGTTTAACAGGACAACCAACGAGGTATTCCCCAAAAAAATAGAATAATGCTAATGGGTTGACAATCAGCGAAAATTTCTATTCTAACTTATTAAATACATGTTATCACTGTTACATAAGTTGTTGCTTCAATATTAGACAACACAACTTTGCGGTTTTGCATATTCAACACTGACAGAATAACTAAAACTAATCCACAGTTATTGAACATATCTGATAAAAAATATACATACATAAATACAATTCAAAGATGAATTTTGGAAGTCTGTACAAAATTGTAGACCATATGCATTCTAGAATAACACAAAACATTAAAAAAATATATAACCGACTTCCACCTAAAACTAAAAAGCCGAAAATAATTATAACAAAATACAACTCTAGCAAATAAACAACACATTCAATGTTCTTAGGTACCTACCCAGAAAGTAAAAAATGTAAACTTTAAAAGGTGCTCATTCTGTACAAATTCATTACCTACCAATCTAGTATATTTTTGAAGTCGGTGCCAAGCAGATCTAAAACCCTGCATTGCTTACTTATCCACTACTTCATCAAACTTAATTGTTGCTTATTTTAATTTGAAATTTCAAATATTTTGATGTTTTCAAAAAAGGCCGAAAAAAAGAAACTTCAAAACCATTAACTATAAAATATTTTTTTTTGTTTTCCTTAGATTATTTTCAGGGTAAATTCGACACTGATGTCACTTTTGACAATAGAAGATTTTGACTAACTTGTCTCTGCGACAAATTTTTAAATTACTTACAAATTTTTAGGTTAAATTTTATGTTGTTTCAAAATTACATTGATTTACTTTAGACACTTTTAAAACAACTTTATGTGTTACCTTCTACACTGGTCGAACGGAGAAATCGGAAACAGGCATGTTAGTTAGTTAGTTAGACATATCTTTATTGTCAGAGTTAAATTGTTTTTACAAATTGGTTACACCTAATCCGTAATTTTGATATTTCTTTCTCTAATTTGTTTTCTTTTCTGTTACGTCCTCTGCTACCTGCAGTAGCGCTATCCTGGGTGTCTTGGTCCCGCGTTTCTTGTTTTCGTCGTAGTTTGTAGCCTCTCGTAGTAGTGGATTCCTTCCTAGCTATCGCCTTCTTTCTCCTTATTATATTTCCTTTGTGATGTATATCCCTAGGTCTCTTCTTAGATGTGCGTTCTCATGTACCATGGTGCATCGATCATTCTTCTCAGGGCTTTGTGTTGAACCGTTTCTAATTTTTTGCTGATTGTGTCCGCTGCTTGTCCTCATATACTTGCGCCGTTTATCATCACTGGTCTTACTGCAGCTTCGCAGATGTTTGTCCTCATGTGTAGCTTGCTGATCCATCTTATTAAGGCGTTGATCATCCTGATGAGCTGTTGGACACTCTTAGCTGTTCCCTCTGTGTTTCCTCCATGTTAGCTACCTCTCTTTACGTCTTTCTGTCAGTTGATAAGTGGTCCTCCCACCGTTAATCTCCTAGTTGACTTGTCCTTTTTAACTCTTTCTATTGCTATTGCTTGTGTATTTTCTGTGTTGATCCTGATCTTCCATTTATTCGCCCATTGTTCCATTTCATCGATGTTCAGTTGTAAATAGATTGTTGCCAGATGCCCATTGGTTAAGTTGGCACTTTTGCTGTGTCGTCTGCGTATTCGTGAGTCCTTCTGTGTCTCGTCTCTTTCGGTATGTCGCTGGTATAGATATTGTATAATGCCGGGGATAATGCTGATCCCTGTGATACTTCTGCCCTGATGCTCCTGTCTGTTGATGTGGTTCCGTTGATCCTGATCCCGTATGTCCGTCCTGTAAGGTAGTTCTGGTGGTTGGTGGTTGTTTCAAATCCTTTTTCGTTCATTTTTGCTATTAGCCTATCTTGCCAGATCTTGTCGAGTGCCCTGTCTACGTTGAAAAATATCGCACACGTCGACCTTTTGTTCTCTGTGTCATCCATCGTGTCCTCCACCAACCTCTTTACATGGTCCTCTGTCGAGTGTTGTCTGAATCCGCATTGTTCGTGTGGTATAATCCTTAACTGTTCGCTATTCTTCGTTGATCGTCTTCAGCTTATTGGCCCGTAAGAGGCATGTTTAACTATAATTCTTGTACATGCAACTACTTATCGGTCACCAATATAACAGTTTTTGTCATAGCCTGTATAAGTCCATCAATTTCCAAAATATTTAACCACAACTGTTTATGGGTCACCCGACATAACAATTTTGTTCAATTTTTATTATTCTCATTGGATCTGTACTTCAGCCTGTATTACAATATCCTATATATACTGCTGCTTATTGGTCACCGAATATAAATTTTTTTAAATACTTAACAATAACTCTACTCCACCCAATATTTCAATTGTCCTATCTGTCCAACTGATTTTGAGCAACGCTATTTCATATTTTTTTCTATTTTTTAACAACGAAATAAAGTATAATTTCTCTCTATACTTCATTTAAACCACTCTTAATATGTAACTTTTCCTAATCTTGTTTGAATCACACTGTGTGTGCCCACTTATGGGCCACACAATATAACATTTTTATGCCACTCTCTAAACTTAGAATTATACTCCTCCTTATATTTCAACCATCCTGTATATGGAACATAAGAATTATACATATTTTTAAACCCACCTGTATAACTATAATTATCATTATATTCTGCTACATATTTATCCTATATACCACCCTATAAACTATAATTCCACTCCATCTTATATTTCAAGCATCTTGTATAGACAACTGCTTCTAACATTTTTTCAACCTATTTCGTAACTAATACCTTATGAACGTAAATCAAAATCCTAACTGCATACATAACTGATTTTTTCTAAGGGTTCTTTATCCACACTGTATAACTATAAGTATACACCACCCATCAACAACATTGCATATGTAACTCTTTGTGAGACAAATAATATAAAATTTTGTTCCAATAGACCGGTTTGTCGACATCCTGGTATATGCAATTATTTGTGGCCCACCCAACATAAACTAATTCCACTTCTATTTATTTCAACCACGTTGTATATATGCAGCTGCTAATGGGCCACCTAATATAATTATTTTTTTATCCCATGTAATTCTATATTTCATATATCCTATATATGGAACACCCAGTAAAATTACACTTGGTGTATTAGTCGAATTTTATTACTAAATCAGAACATGTTTGTTATAATGTTATATTCCGAATTTTAAATAAAAGCTAAGCTAATACAAGTATCTAATATTTGGTGCGTGCAGCGGAACCAATAGAGTGATTACCAAACATCGTTGAGGTTGTTCCGCTATATCTACTGTTTCGGTCAATGAAGGGAATAAAATGTATGCCAGATTTTAATTCAACTATAGTTTCTAAAAAAAAAATATTCAGCCAAATCAGTTGTGTGGTTCTTACGTGATGCCCGAACAAACAAACAATCAAACAGACAACAATATCAATAGCTTGTTCACTGAAGTTATCAGCAGTATGATAACTAGTATTGTTTCCTCTTTTTATTTCGCATAATTATTACCTGGATAATATTTATCTTGTCTTTAGTTATCAGCTATATGATAATCCTCATAGGAGTGATTATTAGCTGTCTAATAATCGTTGTCATTATCCAAAGAATTTGTGCCACATAAATGAGCCTGAAGAAGGAAGATGTGATTCTGCAGAAACGTTGTCAGTTTACCATCGATCCGGGTAGGGATCAGTTATCAATTACCCGGATGAATTCTTGGAAACCACTAACACACACATCAGCTTCGTTCGGTAAATAGACAGAACTTAAAAACATCATTTACGGTTCACCACTAAGATGAAGTAATCACTCATGATATTGTCAGAAATACATAATAATCTTGTACCTCTTCTCTTATGTTGAGTTCAGTAGTCTATTATTATTACAAACTTCATTGTAGAGGTACCATAACATTCAGACTGAAGATGATATGGCTAGTAAATCTATTGTTCAAAATTTTGCTGATTAGATTCATGTTTGAAGTCAGTACCAAACTTTCACTTCGTTTAAAGCGTAGGTTTTGGAAGTGTACCATACCTCATAACAATTTTATATCCACACTTGTCGGATATTTTATGCATCAGCATCAAGAAGCTACCTACACAAAACCAGTGCTGCAAGTGTACCGAATCGTGTGTATCCCGATGAGATTTACAATACATAAAAAATAAATAATGCTCGAACAGGGTATAGCAGGATGTTCGATGACAGGTTTTACATTGGCAAATGTGTATGGTTTGGAATTTTATTGTTTTGTTACATTCGAAGAATCACTGTCGTTGGAAAATAAGGAAACGTAACAAATACTTACAAAAATATACACACGTTGTATTGTAACCAGCATAGTATAATACGTACGTGGGATGAGAGTGAATTTATAATTTATATCCTGAATTAGTCTTAATAACTTTAATTATTCTCGTTCAAGTAAAATGGGAAAAATAAATTACAAATTTAGAATGAAACTTAACTGATTTTTTGTTTGGGAATAGTAGTTAAATTAAACATTTTGTTTTAAAACTTGGTATTTCTATGCACTTAAGCCTAGTTCAGCCGGGAACTAAAAAGCGTTTCGGCTTTCAAAATGCTTGCGAAGCTTCATATATAAATACTAATTACTACACTAACAATAAGAAATAAATATTTAAACAATATATATTTAATTAGAATTTGGGCTACAATTAGCATAATAGCATACTACTTATTATCCCTAGTTTACAGTGATTGTTTACTAGGGTTTATTTATATATCAATCCAAGATTTAGTTAAGTGGTTAATACCTATTAGGTTAGACATATGCAATGTTGTATTTTTGAAGCAAAAGCTTCTCATCGGGGCCCACAGTTAGACATATGGAAATAGATGACACCGACACCACACACTTGAAATACTCATACCGACCCGACCCGACTGACCCGAAACTCCACACTGGCTCGATCTTGAAATGCCGATCCAATTCAGTTCTCTATGTAAGAAACAGGGACCAGGTAACATATTAAGAGTCTCTTCTTTCATAGAAAATCAATAATATATAGAAATATACAATACCTGCACATTTGCTCTACGTTCTAATAAACAAAATTCTTTCTTTGCAATACATTAAATTGAAATTAAATTTTGTACTCACCACCTTCATATTATAAAGTAAATATTTTGTATTATTACATCTGAATAATAATTAAAATTAAATTAAAATGTATTCATGAATTAATACTGTTGCATTTCTTTTACCGTTCGTCACTAGATGGCGTCACTGTTAATTTAACAAGATTAAAGGATGACTTTGACTTGGTTAAATCACAGATCGTACAGATTAAAACTTTAATATCGCACTGTAGACCATATACTTCCTATAAGTATACTTCTGGAGGTAACAAAGCAATTTTTCCACAATTTTTTTGGCATTGCTGCAGAATTTTGTTTCATAGTTGGCATCTTGACGCTTGTCGTTTTAAATGTTATTTCACATTTGTCATTTGAAATCAGAAAAAAATATATACAGAATGTCGAAAAGTGGTTTCACATTCAAAAGGAATGACCTAATCTATTAGTATAAACAAAGGCCAGAGTTATACAGTGTGTAATCTTCTGAATATAAAAACCGAGTAACACGACAGGAAAAGTTAAATGAAACTTATATAACAGTTAAAAGAAGTATAAAAGAAGATAATGTAAAGAGAAAGATTGAAAAAATTAAGAACCTAGTTCTTCCAAGAATATAATAACAAAGAAAATTACAAGTGGTACTGGAGCAGATTCTGTGTACGTACATGGTGGTGTCACAAAATTCGAGTGTTTTTAGCTACTGGTAATCCTGTCTGTGAAATACAAACAAATTTTGAATATATAGAGGATCTATCAACATCACAGCAACAAGATGTAACTGAAAACTTTTTTGAAGTAACTATTGATGAACTTAATAGTATGGAGATTAACATTAACGATAGCAGACCAGGTTCTTCCTGAACAGTCCTCTACACCCTCACGAATAAGAGGTGAAGATTATTTGGGAATAATAGAAAAGGCAGTAAATATATTGTCAAAATGTGAAATAAAATCAGGACATGAGTTTGAGTTATTTTGACAGTTAATAGCAGCTGATATGAGGAAGATAAAAAAGCGAAATTAAAGAGAAAATTTCATAATCTTATTTATGATGTACTAGAAGAGGAAATGAAATAAACAGCATCCATATTTTTAATAATGTTTTATTTACATATTTTATTGTAATTTACATATGTTCTTGTCAGGGCACAGTTTCTTCATTATTTAAGTAATTCATAATTTCATTTCTAATTGTTCTAAATATCGAAGAGTGATTTCCACCTTGATGTGTTTTTTAAAAGTTATGTCACTACCTTGTCTTGCACCAGACATCTTCTACAAAAAGTTGTGTTTAAATAAATTTGTAAAAAAAACAAAAACCGTCTTCAAAAGAAAATTAACTAAAAAGCATGAAATAGTTTATGCTACAACAATTAAATACTTTTATGAAGTCGGTGCCAATCGAAAGTGAAAATATTTTGGGAAGTACATCGATGAGTTGTACTTCGCAACTTCGCTGTTCAAATTGGCACCGACTTCATAAAAAGTATTAATGTGTTGTAGCATAAATTATTTCATGCTTTTTAGTTAATTTTCTTTAGAAGTCGGTTTTTCGTTTTATAAAAATTTATTTATTTAACTAATTTTAGTGATGCAATGGTTTAACGGGATGCAGTTTTCAAATCTAATTAACTTTTTCGATATTGCCTTTACTCAAACCGCTACATAACAATTTTATTCATTATTTTTTCTTTTTGCCTTCTGTAGCTATAACTTCGATCTTTATTTAAACTATCTTGTATACATTGCTGCCAATTAGTCACCCATTAAAACTTACTGGTCTATCAGTTTTTTAACCATCCTATATAACTACGCTAAATTACCATTTTTGCGATATTTTGTGACCATTCTGGAAAATATAATTTGTATAATTTGTTTCCACCTTATATGTCATTATATGTCAGCTACCCCGTATATTTAATTTTTTTCTAAAATGTTTTAATCATACTTTATAAATGTAATGTTACTTTGCCCCATGTTTCAGATATTGCATATATGCAAGAGCTCATGTTCTATCTTAAAAATAATGTAGAACATTTTTTTTATCAAGACTATTTATTTATATTTTAACTCTATCCTGTATATCAACCACCTTGTATGTGCACCTACTTTTCGGCCAACCAGTTTGACATTTTTTTGCAACCCTATATAAATATAAATCCATTAATTTCCAAGAAATTTTATCAAAACCGCAACTGCTTATGGAGCATCCTATGTAACAATTTTTAAAGATTAAACTAGTTACCTCTGCTCCTTTCTATATTTCAAGTATCCTATCTGTGCAACCTTGTTTAAATCACAGTGTGTAACTATAATTTGACTTCGCCCCATATTTCAGGTACTCCATATATGCAACAGGTCATGCTCTACCCTATATAACAAAATTCTTCTATTTTTAACCCACACTATATAATTATTATTCTAATCACCGCTATATTTCACCAATCTTGTATATGCAACTACTTATAAGCCACCCAATATAACAGTTTTTCACCACTCTGTATACTTAAAATTCTAGTCCACCCTATATTTCATCTATCCGGTATCTGAAAATACTTATGGATCATAACATTCCTTTTTACAATTTTTTATAGCTTCCCGTATAGCTGTAATCATTCACTGCTACATATTTCAACCATCCTATAATATGTTACTTGAAAACTTGTGCACTAGTTTATAAAGAATTTTTTTTAACCCATTTCATTACTTTAATAATAGCTCAAGAAATTTCAAACATTCTAACTGCTTACATAACATTCATTTTTATCCACCCTGTATAGATATAATTCCTTTTTATCCTTATTTCACCCACATTGTATATGCAACTTCTTATGCCCCTAACAATATAACATTTTGTTATCCACCCTGCATAAATATAATTCAACTTCACCCGTTTTTCAACTACCTGATATATACAACTGTTTATGGTCCCCTTAATATATTTTTTTCGAAGCACCCTGTATGACTTCCCTTTTATTTCAACCACATTGTATATATGCAGCTGCTTACGGACCACCTAATATACCTTATTTTCAAGATTTCTTAAATACATGTAATTCAACTCCGTTCTAAGTTTTACCTATCCTATATATATGGAACAACCCTTTAAAATTACACTTTAAAAATCAGTTGAATTTTTTTAAGCGAAACATGTTACATATTCGGAATTTTCAATAAAAGCTAACCTGATGTTCTAATATTTGGTGCATGCGTTGTATTCCCGAAAATGGTAGTAGTTTTATTAGTTAAACTATAAGCTTTGCAACAAAAAAAGATTATGAAAAATATTTTTTTCTCTAAACAATATTCATAAGAACGTTTTCCGTTTGAGTTCAACTTATGAAAACACACTGTTATAGAAACCAAATGAGAACCTCCACCTTAAAGTTGATTAACTGATATTTATTGGGATTTATTTCCAATCAACTTTTAAATTACATTTTATCAGAACTGAAGATAATTTAATTTGTAATCAAGTTAAAAATGTAACATGCAATGATTACTGTTTACGTTTTAGATCATGTAAATCTGTTTGTGAAGAATAACTTTTTCTGGGTAAATTTTGGTATATTTTCGTTAATATCAGTTTAATTATTTTTGTTAAATATGAAAAAAATATATTTGTGTTCCTCAAAATGGGACCCTTTTTTTGATATATTACATGATGCGTTTGAAATTTTTTTTATTTTTAAATTTTCATTTAATTCTATAATTTACCCCCCAAAATTAAAAGTTAATGGTTTCTCCTTATATTTCCCGTAAAGTTCGCACAACCATCTATATTTCGTATTTTTTAAAAATTTTAGGTTCAGTAGTTTCGTTGATCATGCGGGGAACGTTCGTTTTTTTTAGTTTCCCCCCCAGAAGTACCCCTAAAATCAAAATTTCTTCATTTACGATATGTACTCCTGATCGGGCTACCAAACTATACATTGGTACCAAATTTCAACCTCTTCCGCCAGCAGTTTAGAAGAAAATTGTTGCGATGTGACAGAGACAGAAATCCGGAGTGATATTATAAGGGTATCCGTATATTGTATGTACGTAACCCTAAAAATTATTTTGATTAATTCATCTTATTCACAATTTGCCCCAAGTTCCGAAAAGTTAATACCAGAAACTCCATCAAATCGTGCAATACCGGCGAATCCACTAAAGCATAGAGTATAAGTAATAAATAGGTAAAAAGGTTTTCCCCATTCTCTAACAAACTATACAAGCGATGTTATTGAAAAAAATACCTAACCACTTGGTGATACCTCGAACCTAATCCAATTTCTTTTCAATTTGTCCCACGTTCCGAATATATTTTTTTAAATTTAATAACCGACGCCTCCACCAAGACATAGCATATATGAGAATAAGTAAAAATAGTTTTTCCTCAGTTTCTAAGAAACAGTACAAGCAATGGTAATGAAAAAAATTTGGGACCACTTCGATATCCCCCTTAACAGAAAAGAGTAAAACTGTCGAAATTCCTTGAACAGTTTCCGAGTAATCGGTGAACAAACATAAAAAAAGCAAAAAAAATATAGATAGCGAATTGAGAACCTCCTTTTTTGAATTCAGTTAAAAATGCAAGAGCACTGTAATTTTTCTGCACTTAAATTTAATGTATTTAACGGGATTCTAAATCAAAAATTAAAAATTCTGTGTTCATGGGTAATATTTCTTAGTGGAAAATGTTTCAGTATCCTTTCTAACGATGGGAATGCTGCATCGGCCACTATAACCCGTAATATATTTTTAAATATTATGTCATTCATAATTATTTTTAGGTACTATTTTCAATTGACATGAAATGAGTACAACTCCTTTTAATATTACATAGAATAAGAACCTAAAAATTTTTAAATTGTTGCTACCGTTGAATATATAAGTATATAATTTATTCTTTTGATTACATGTTGTGTTTGTAATGACTTTAGCTAAGAACAAAACGAACATTTCATTGACATCTTGTCTTCAAATATTTATTCAGATGAGCAAAAAATATTTACAAAAACTTACGCAAAATATAAGCTTATATTTCTTTGCAGATATATTTAATAAAAGAATTAAATTAGGATTAATACTTGATTCGTTACAAAATAGTGACAATTATTTGAATTCAACTGATATTTATATCCATTACTAAGAGTGACACAAATAGAGACAGTGAGATAACGAGAGAAGGGAAGAATATTTCGTAAGAAGCTTTGGCTTCCATTGTTTAGGCTCAAATGACTGCCGCTCTTTTTTTGTGTAAAACTGTTGCTAGCTACTGTAAATCGCAAGTATTAAATTGTTCTCAGTCATATGACGGTAGTCATCCAGTTCTTGATAAGATGGCTTGTCTTATGTTTACAGAACATTTTTAGGGTTCCGCATATACAATATACGGATACCTTTATATCATTCTGGATTTCTCCCTCTATCACATCATAGCAATTTTCTCCTAAACTACTGGACGGAAAAGGTACTACTGGACGGAAAAGGTTGAAATTTGGGATCGGTGTACAGTTTGGTGACCCGATCATTTATATTTTAGGGGTACTTCTGGGGTGAAAAACTAAAAAAATCGACCGTCCCCCCTTATCTTCGAAACTGTAAGAAGCAAAATTTTGAAAAAAATTAGAGATGTAATGTCTCACCTGAATTTTACCGGAAAAATAAAACCTCTACTATTAATTTTTTTGGGGCAAAATTAGATATACTAGCTGTAGCCCAATGGTCGAAATTCGACCAATTGTGTCAATATCTCTGGTAGGTTGAGTAACCTGAAAATTTTATCGTAACATTCTATCCTAGGACTTTAGGGAGAACAGAACACGGAACGGATCCAGATTCGGAACCTTTGTGTGATAGTTTCCTAGAAAATCCTAGATGTCGGTCTTACATCTCGCTTCTACAAATAAGTAACGAAATTCAAGTTTTTTTTTAGATATAATTCATAGGACTTTATTTGTGTTCAAATTCGTAATTCTTAATTTAATATGACCATTCAACCCTTAATGGGCTACCCTACATATTTATTTTTTCTAACCTCCCTGTATAACTATAATTGCACTCAATTCTCTAACATTCATTAAAATCCTGATTATAATAATTCCATCCCATTATATATTTCCATCACCCTGTATATGCAACTGCTCATGGACCATATATAATATTTTTTTAACATTTTTGAACCACCCGGTAAACCATTCAGTATATGCCACTGCCTATTAGCCACCGTATTTACTCTTTTTGTTTAAGAAATTTTTAACTATCTTCTGTAACTATAATTCAACTCCGACCTATTTTCCAATCATCATATATATGGAACTCTTCATACTCTATAAATCACTTCCTTTTCTAACATTTTTTATTATCATCCTGTATATCTATAATTCCTCTCACCCTATATTTCATCTTCCCTATATATACAACTGCTTATGGGTTACGAAATGTTGCATTTCCATTTCCGCCACCCTGTATATGCATCTCTGTATATTTTTTGCACCACCCTTTATAACTGTAATTCTACTGCATCTTCTACTCCAACAACCCTGTAAATTCAACCGCTAATGGGCTTCCCTATATAATTATTTTATTAGATATAAATGCACTCTACTCTATATTTTAAACACCCTATATATGCAACTGCTTATGTGCCACCCACGAAAAAAATGATTTCTAACATATCTGGAATCGCCCTGTATAATTGTAATATACAACGATTACTTTACCACTAAACAATATCAACGCTTGCATGCCACTACCAGAAGTACATACAATACAAGTATTGTAACAGCATTGATCCCTCTATATATAATTACTCAACGGTTTGAGTCTGGCGGCGGCGGCACATTCAGTTGTTTGGCGTTGACATAATGAATGTAAATAATGAATTTTTATTATATTTTATTTAATGAATGAACCAATATTATAAATTAATATTAGCATTCTGCACTGAAGGTTGTCAATAGCTACTAAACAAAACAAAAATGAAGAAAATCAGTTGAGAGACGGAGGAGAAAATGGTACCTAATCGTTTTGTCTTTGCCTATTTATATATAGATAAGACCTCACCTAATTTTTACCGGATAAATAAGGAGAAACCCCTAACATAAATTTTGGGGGGCAAATTACAGAATTAAATGAATAATATATACACATATTTTTTTCATATTTGTAAAATAAATTATTTAAAGGATATTAATAAATATATATATTTTTTTACCAATTACCCCTAACTTATCTCCGAAACTATCAGCCGTAGAAATTTAAAAAAAAATAGGGATATAGAACCTCAGCTGAGCTTAACTGTAAAAATAAGGAGAAACCCCTAATATTAATTTTAGGGGGCAAATTCCAGGATTAAATGGAAAACACAAAATTAAAATTATTTCTAAGGCATCATACTAACAAAAATATGAAAAAATTACCCAATCCCCCTTTATTCCCCAAATTATAAGACTTAAAATATTTTGTTTACAGGAATAATACCAAGAAATCCGTAATATTAATTTTGGGGGACAAATTACAGAATTAAACGGAAAATAAACAATATTTTTTTAATGTAACATGTAATACATCAAATGAAAGGGCTCATTATGAGGAATGCAAATATATTTTTTTTTATATTTTTTAAATTAATTGTTTACAACATATTAACAAAAATATATAAAAAATTTATAAAAAAATTAGTAGAAACCCCAATATCATTTTTGAGGACAAATTATAGAATTATATGTAAAAAATTGAAATTTTCAAACGCATCCTGTATTATATCAAATAACAGGCTCATTATGTAAATTATAAAAATATCATATTTTTAAATCATTTTTTTTAAAGATATTAAACTTAGACTTAATTCTCAGTTTAGAAACTATACTATCGCAAATTTTGAAAAATATGTTTTATTTGTATTTTTAAATAATGTTTCTAAATGATTTAATAATTTATTACAGAAACCTATTTCCCCCTTTAAGTTCTAATCTACAGAGCCTAAAATTCAGACAGTAGATTATAAAAGGCTTCCCTGAAAGTTTTTTAGTAAAATAAAACTCTTATGTTAATTTTGGGGACCAAATTAGAAAATTAAATACATATTTTTATAAAAACCAAGCCAATCATGTAGCAAATAAAAGTCTCTGTGTGGAAAATAAAAGTGTATATTCTTTTTAAATTTAAAAACCTTTCATTAATAATACATATAAGAAAATGCTCTCATTCCCTGCTTGCCTGAAACTGGAATATTATAATCTTGAAGGTGGTACGGAACCCTTGGTATGCGAGTCCTACTCGCACTTGACTAAATTATTTTATTTCTCACGACTGTGATCATCCGCTAATTGTATATTTATTCATGATCATTTATTTTTCTTTGTTTTTGGGATTAATTCTCCCAAGATGCCTTTGCTTCTTACAGAAGTATTTTAAAACGACAGTGTGAAAAAAAGCACACTGGAAGAAGTCATTTGCTTGCCTTAAAATTGCTTGGTTTTGCTCTTCGCGCTTTTACTACTTACTACTTCGAACTTGCGGTTGCATTATATTTTAGTTTCTTTCATCTATCGCCAAGATTTTGATCTGAGAACTGAGTCGTAAGGTATTAGGTAACCAAAGTGCGTCTTGTTTTTAACCGACTTCCAAAAAGGAGGAAGTTATCAATTCGTCGCGTATTTTTTTGTATGTATGTTACCTGATTTCTTCTCCTGTGGTGAACCGTTTTGAATGAATATGGTCTTGTTTGATAGAGTATATATCCGGATTGGTGAAACTTCAAATTTGGGAAAAGAATTCTATTGGTAATGTGATGAAATTTGTGAATGAACCCATGCGTGCATGGAAATCGACCAATATTATGGATGTGAAACGTTTTTTAACGTTCAATCTATAAAGGAAGACCCCTAGGTGATCTCATATACTTTTTTGGGACGTGCAACTTGCAGTTTTGCAGAAAGTCGCCGAAAATTCCAAAATTCTTATCAAAAATTTCATCGAAATGACATAACGGACATTTCCTCATAAATATTTTAATTCCAACGTAATAGTGCGGGAATTTTAGGCATTGGAAGTTTTAATTGCGAATTTGAAAATTTTCTATGTACATCTCAAGCATATAGGTAGTAAAGCATAGTATTTTCGGCTCCTTAAATCAATGAGTACCAAGCTCGTTTTGTTTGTATACCAGGCAAATACCTATTTAAATTGAAATTTTTCCATTTTGCCAAGACAATGTTTTTGGTTGCCACATTCTCCCGGCCTAATAGAACTGAACTAACTAAACTGCTATTTGGTGCATTTATACACAGGGTGTTTAGTTATAGCAACCAAAATCACAAACTAAAGTGATAGAATGAGTTGAATTTATATGATGATTGAAATATAAGACGGAATAGAATGATAGTGGTCCATAGGCAGCCGTATATACAAGATGGTTGGAATATAGGGTGGAATGAACGTTTGGTGGTATAAAAATGTTGGAAAAATTTGAAATTAATATTATATAGGGTGCTTAAAAAACTGTTATATAATGTGAACATAAACAAATCATATACAGGATGGTTTAAATATATGCTGGAGTTGAATTATATTTATACAGTGTGATTAAAAAATAATTTATTTCATAGACCATAAGAAGTTGCTTAAAGAGTGGAGAAGAGTTAATGTTACAGAGGGCGATAATATAAAATGTTAAAAATGAAATAATTTATGGGGTAGCCCACAAGGATTTGACTCCGTAAATATGGGATGGATTCTACTCCGTCCAATAATTTATAGAAGGCAGCTAACAAATTTATGCTTGTCCGTGGGCAGTCGTATGTACAGGATAGTTGGTAGATAGGGTGGAGTGAAATTATCTATAATTATTCAGGGTTGTCAAAAAAAGTTGAAAAAAGGTGACATGGCGTGGTCCATAAG
The DNA here is from genome assembly GCA_034190945.1 of Octodonta nipae. Classification (NCBI taxonomy): domain Eukaryota; kingdom Metazoa; phylum Arthropoda; class Insecta; order Coleoptera; family Chrysomelidae; genus Octodonta; species Octodonta nipae. The sequence goes on along the minus strand of CM067216.1, from coordinate 116,101,132 downwards.
GCATAAATATATTTTGGGTTTATTATGTCAACGCTTACTAGTACATTTTGTTCGTAAACATTTACCTAAAAATAAATGAAAATATATCATTGTGTAATGTTGGGGCTTTCGATATTATATTGACCTGTCTATTAAGGTTATACATACAAAATAAATAATAAAGAATGAAAACTACCTGAGTTCAAAAAACTAAAAAAGTTGAAAATAAAGCAACTTAAAATAAAATATAACCGACTTCCACCTATAACTAAAGAGTTAAAAATAATTATAACAAAATACAACTCTAGCAAATAAATAACACATTCAAAGTTGATAGGTACCTACCCAAGAATTAAAAAATGTAAACATTAAAAGGTGCTCATTCTGTACAAATTAATTACCTACCAATGTAGTATATTTTTGAAGTCGGTGCCAAGCAACAATCAAGTTTGATGAAGTAGTAGATAAGTACGCAATGAAGGATTTTAGATTTGCTTGGCACCGACTTTAAAAATATACTAGATTGGTAGGTAATTAATTTGTACAGAATGAGCACGTTTTAATGTTCACATTTTTTACTTCCTGGGTAGGTACATAACAACTTTGAATGTGTTATCTATTTGCTAGAGTTGTATTGTATTATAATTATTTTTAGCTTTTAGTTATAGGTGGAAGTCGGTTATATAAATTTTTTAAATTGGTTTATTTGCATAAGCTATTATACTGTTATATACTCCGTTGTTTTAATTAAAATTTAAAAACTAATTTTCATTCTCAGTTTCTAGAACTTTTACTTACATCAAATATACACAACAGCGGATTCGAATTTCACAATAACAATTCAGCATAAGCTCTTCGCTGCCCTAACTAACTGCCGCGATTATGGGTTGCTCCTTTTAAAACCAGCATCGGAAACTCTCGTACAATCCTTTATCAATTCTACAGCTGCCGAGCCATTTCGAGATCAACTGTTTTGTCCTAATAGCGATCGATATCGTACTGGAATCCAGGGCCGGCTTAGGGAAATTTCGTTACAATACTGTTTTAATATTGTCTATGCTGGATCGGAGGTAGGGCTGTGAATACTGGTTTTCAAGCAGAACAAAGAGCAAATTCCGACTTTGCCTGCAATATGTTTACTTAAAATTAACTCTTGTGTTTGAAGTTACTTATATAGTAGTCTCTATATTTTATTAAAAACTTAATATTTTATGTGTCATTCTGCAGTGATTTCTGACAGTTCTCCATGTGGGCTGAACATTGTTTTTTTCAATGCTATAGATGAGCATTGTTGCACATTGACTATCCTTAGACCTTTCAAAACTGATTTGAAACTTGATTTGAATAAAAGCAAAATGGGTGTGGGGCAGAGCAATCGAAACTTCACTTCTGGGGGGCTTTTCAAGCAGAACAAAGAGCAAATTCCGACTTTGATCTTTGTTCTTTAGCAACATTGATGAAACCCGAATGGCTAAAATCATCTGAGACTTAAGAAACCATAAATGGAAGAATTATCGAAACTACAATATATAAATATAGAGAATACCCACAATCAGAATAATAGTAATAGTAGTAGCTATCCCAATAGAGAAAGGAGAACTGATGAGACTGAGACTAAAAATGTAAAATCATGACGAGAACTTATTATTGCTGCACATATAAACAAAAAAACAGGTAGAATAATTTTACTGAAGTATGATTGAGAAATAACCTACAAGTAAGCAACTAAGATGATGTAAAAAATACAATATACCTAGAATAGAACCAATGTTAGGTAATGTAAGGAACTTACCTCTGCTAATATTAAAAAAAATAACGGGAACATTTTCCTGTTAATTTTTTATATCAAAACACACATAAATGTTGGTATCTAGAATGCATATATTATTATAAGGAGTGTTTTAAGGAAATGGCACCAGAAGATTTAGGAGATGAAGGACATGATAGAAAACAATTAAAGAAAAGACAGCACTCTACGAAATATACCCAATTACTAAAAAATCGAAAGCACTAAGGAACTGTAAACAAACAAATATGAATGTCAAGAATAAATTGCAAAACCAAAATAAACTAAAAAGACAGGAGTGCACTCCTAAACGTATAGAACAATATACCGGAAGAGCAAGTAAACCAGAACCATATCAGACGATTGGTGATCATATTCCATATATTATGGTTGATGAATACTAACGAATCAAATTAACTCTAGAAGAAATCAAACAAGTTTGAAACACAACACATTATTGAAAATTAAGCAATCTAGAAGAAACATGAACTGAAATATTCAAATATTACTCGTAGAAGATATCTCCAAATTTGCTCCAGTTATTTCATATTCACTTAACTGGAAAATGAGCTTAAGGCTATATAATTGCAACGTTTAGAAAAGGAAATAAGAAGTTAATTTTGGAATCATCGTGAAAACACAATTAAAAAAAAAAACAAACTTGTCAGATTTATTCTGTTACGATAGATCTTACTACAAAATCGTAGGACCTAAAAAGTTGCATTTTGAGCATAAAAATGTATTTCTTTTATGCGACTTAAATTTGTACTAAAATGCGTTTTTATTGACAAGAAGAAGATGACCTGCCTCAAACGTTTACCATAATAAAAATAAGAATGACTCAATTTATATTAAATATTTTTCCCATATAAATCTATCCTACTGAAATTAAAACAGAAAAAAATACCCCATATGTCAAATATATTGCTTGAATCACTAGCAGTATCAAACAACTGTAAATAGAATTATAAATATGTTGAAAAGCTCCTGTCATAAATAACTGCCAGTACCAGTTTAAAAACAAACTATGGTTGCAGGGCTTATATCATTTCGATAAGGCCGACTTCAATGTTTGTTCACAAAGAGTCTTTCTTATCGGACTTAAACTTATTGGCGTATATTTTGCCTTCTGTGTGTGTGTGTGTTTTTTAGTCACGTAACTTGTATTTTCTTAATTAAATTTATCTTTTATAGCTCCATTTGCACGCGAATGTCCAGTTGAAATAGCTCAAATACCGCTAAATACAACAACAAAGTATTTTTATATATGTGACGATTTTATATACGAACTTGGAACTTGTAAATTAGGTCATTAGGAAGTTGTCGCTATGAGGTATGCAGATAAATGTTTGCTTGTTTATCGTTCGTTATGTTTTTGTTAGCACAGAGATAATATATTGCATAAAAAATACACGACAAGAATGCCTGCAATATGTGTACTTAAAATAAACTCTGGTGTATGCAGATACTTATATAGTAGTCTCTATATTTTATTTAAAAAAATATATTTTAAGTGTCCTTGTTCAGTGACATCTGGCAGTTTTCCATGTGGGCGGAGAATTTTTTTTTCAATGGTATAAATGAAAATTGTTAAACATTGACTATACTTAGACTTTTCAAACTTCGGTCATTTGGATTAAAACGGCATACTTTTGAAAGTAATAATTTAATATCGTTTAGCCACTAAGCAATTCAATAACAGTGTGTCTATGGAGCGAGCAAATTTTTCAAAGCAATGAATTTACTGTTGCACTGCATTGTTTTAGGTTTCGTTTAACTGTCAAAGTTTAGTGTCGTTTAAATTGAAGTCAGCAATATTGTTTGATTACAGGTTATTACACTGACTAAATCTCTGGGCACCTACATGATCAAAAAACAATATGGACAGCATCATTATAATTTAAAAAATCAGATAAAGTATAAATGTTTTCTGTAACACATATTTATGAGCTACAACATAAAATTGTTGATACTAATTTAGTCTTAAAATGTTTTTAATCATCTGAACGTTCAAGATACGAAATTCTTTACAGAGGCCTATCACTTCATCTAGCTCATGTGTGTAAATTGAAATATTTCTTTATGGAAATAATGTTCCTGTTGATTATATACACAACAAGGATACTAAAAATGAAAATGTCGTATTATAATATGGTAGTGAATGTAGTCAGCAGAAGCAACACAAAAAAGACGTATATGATGGGAAAACCCACCGGGGAACTTGGATAAAGAGGGAGGGGTTGAAATAAGAAGCTCAAAGTCATGCTTATGTCTAGGTATTAAACTAACATCAATGGGATGAAGTAAAAATATATACTAACTAATAAATACATTAAAAAAAAACAAAAATGGACTTCAAAAAATGAATTTAACCAAAAAGAATGAAATAACTTTAGCTGCAACAACAAAATACTTTTATCGAAGTCGGAAGTTGAACAGCGAAGTTGCGTTTTAAATTATTTTCACTTTAACTTGGCACCGATTTCAAAAAACGTATTTAATCGTTCCAGTAAAAATCATTTTACTATTTTTGAAGTCGGTTTTTTTTAAATGTTATTTCATATTTTTTAGTGATTTAATGGCTTAATTGGATGCAGTTTTCAAATCTTTTTAAATTTTTCGATATTGCATAGAGAACATTTATATATGTACTAGCAGTTACCCGCGGTTTCACCCGCGTGTGTAATTTACAAGTCTTTGCAAAAAGAAATAGTTTATGAAACATATGAGTTATTGAATATAGCAATTTTCTCTAACTTTGTTGAAACACCTAACATTATTATAAATCTACCAATCCCGAATACATTTAAAGCAAACTGCACGTGCTTATGGGCCACATTATATAACAATTTTATTCAACATTTTGTAGAACCACCTTGTATAACTGTAACTCTGCTTCACCAGGTATTGCAACCATCCTGTATATGCTGATGTTTATTTGTCACCAAATATAACATTTTTTAATTACCCCACTATAATTCTACTCCACTCTATACGTTATAAACAATTATTTCTGATAATTTTTGGGCCACTTCGTATACTATAATTTTAACCGGCATTTATATGCAACTTTTTTTAGCATGTGCAGATAATTTTGCTTAGCCACACTGCTCATGGTCTACCTTATATAACAATTTTTTTAACCTTTTTTATTCCACCCTGTAAAACTATAATTCTAATAAGCCCACGATCCCAACCACCTTATATATAGAACTACTAATAGGCCAAGCAATATAAGATTTTTGTAACTACTCTGTATAAGTAAATTCACCAATCCCCAACATATTTCACCCAAACCGCTATTGTTCATGGCCTATATAACAATTTTATTCAACAATTTTAAGGACTGCCTTCTATAGCTATAACTCTACTTCCATCTATATTCAAACTATTTTGTATATACTGCTGCCAATTAGTCAACCATTATAACTTATTTGTGTATCAGTTTTTGAACCATCCTGTATAACCATAATTATTTTCTACAAAATATTTCAACTACGCTGTATATGCATCTGCTTTAGGGCCACCAAATATGACATTTTTAAACACTTAACGATAACTGATCCACTCTTTATTTCAACTATCTTATCTATGCAACTACTTATGGACTACGCTAAATAACCATTTTTAAGATATTTTTTAACCATCCTGTAAAATTGAATTTATCTCTACCTTAGATGTCAACTGTATAACTATAATTTTACTTCGCCTCATGTTTCAGATATTGCATATTTGCAACAACTCATGTTCTATCTTAAAAAATTTTTCGAACAATTTTAACATTTTTTGTACCACCCCGTATAAATATAAATTCATCAATTCTCAATAAAGTTAACCAAAACTGCAACTGTTTATAACCGTATGTAACAATTTTTTAATATTAAACTACTTAACTCTACTATATTACAAATATCCTATCTGTGCAACTAATCATGAGCTATGCTATTACCTCATAATTTTTTAAGCACAGTATAAAATATTATTTCTCTTTACACTTCATTTAAACCATCCTTCATTTGCAAGTTTTTCTAACCTTGTTTGAATCACACTGTGTAACGATAATTTGGCATTGCCCCATAATTCAGGTACTCGAAAAATTTTCTAAATTTTTCTACCCACACTCTATACTTATTGTTCTACTCCACGCTATATTTCAACAACCTTGTAGATGAAACTGAACTGCTATCTATATTCTAGGTTAAATAATATTTTTTCTCTTTTCGTTTTTTATAGTAAAGTTCAATTGCCTAATAGTAATTGTTGTGTTGCTTGTTAACTTACGTCCAGGGGTGCCTGGGCTACCGTAGTGAACTTCAAAACTTTCCAACAAGGGACAGTTTTATGAAAATTGTCATTTCTTGCCTGACCTGCTTATTGCTTAAAGGCTTAACTAGCCCAACTTTTAACCTCTTGCATAAGAAATATGCTGCCTTTATTTTGAAATTTTAGGAGAAGAACCAAAACAAGACGGGAGCATTTCTGTGGAAATGATAAAGCCGTTATAAGGATAAAATTTCAAATTTCAGTAGAATAGAGGAGCTGTTTTTCCTCCTGATGATTAATAGAGTGAAAAGAGTGTTACTGGAAAAGAGAAAAGCCAAATCAGGGGTGAGTGATTTACATTTTTTTTATTGCTAACTCCATTTAAAGGGTGCAACATATACGTGAGTATATGTGTAAATGGCACTAGTTGTTTGCCTAACTAAATCACTTACCTGCTGCTTTGCTGTTTTTCTATAAGTTTTTGTATCCACCATTTTGAATTGAAAAGTTAAATATACGCTTTTTTTATTGCTTCCATTGGAAGGTTCGTCCTGAAGGGTAAGACAAGGACAGATAATTATATTTAAGTTGCCACATATCTCTTATTTACCTAGAATTAAATTGTCATACTTATACACGTGGCCATTTTTTTTTGTTTCTTGCCTGGCCTGCTTATTGCTTAATGACTTAACTAGCCCAACTTTTAACCTCTTCTATAAGAATTATACTGCCTTTATTTTGAAATTTTAGGAGAAGAACCAATACGAGACGGGAGCATTCCTGTGGAAGTGATAAAGCCATTATAAGGATAAAATTTCAGTACAATAGAGGAGCTGTTTTTCCTCCTGATTATTAATAGAGTGGACATCCCTACAGAGTGTTACTAGAAAAGAGAATAGCCAAATCAGGGGTGAGTGATTTACTTTTGTTTTTATTGCTAACTTCATTTAAAGGGTGCAACATATACGTGAGTATATGTGTAAACGGTACCAGTTGATTTAGTAACTAAATCACTTACCTGCTGCTTTGCTGTTATTCTATAAGTTTTTGAATACACCATTTTGAATTAAAAAGTTAAATACGGGTTTTTTTTATTGCTTCCATTGGAAGGTTCGTCTTGAAGGGTAAAATAAGATCAGATAATTATTTTAAGTTGCCACTTATCTCTTATTTACCTAGAATTAAATAAACCTCAAGTATAGATAGTATATATTTAATTTTTGTATCGCTTGATGAATTTGGTTGAACCAGAAATTAACAGACCACGGTGTTCACAGTACACCCTTATTTCTGATTATGTATTTGATTTCTCTATTTTGAAGTTAATTTGAAAAAACCACTAATTCATCTGAGATCCCTTTTTGTATTCATATTTAGCTGATCAGTTATAGTTAAATACTGTGTAAATTCTTTATTCCATAAAGTTTTGTAAGATATTTAATTAGTTTGGTTATATTTTGAATTTTTTTTTGTTAATGCTTAATTGAAAATACTTCTGATTTCCCTGCACATACCGCTCAAGTCAGTTAAATTTATTTTTGTAACTGTAATGACAAAGAGATTACCTCATTCATAAATTGAGGCGTTAAGGAAATAGGATAACTGACACCAACATTAGATAAGCATGAGGGCAGACCACTGATTGCTTATAAATGATTTCACCAGCTCTGGAAGCTGTTTCCAAGTCCAGCGAAATGGGCACGCAGCCTCAAGACCTTCAGTGGGTCTACCATTGATTTCATAGAGAGGGATAGTCCACCCTAAGAGAGCTAACCATCCAAGTACCCTTACGAGCCAGTAACCAGGCCAGCACGAAGCCATCTGACCATACTCCCATTTATATCAGCGAGTGGGAACCATTGTGCCGAGTTGGTCTACTATTGGTCCCAATTGAACGGCTAATCCACACCAGGCCGACCAAATCGCCGATTACCGCTAATAGTCAGCAACCAGGCCAACTCAGAAGCTCTTCGACCATAATCCCATAAATATCAGATCTCTGTAAGTAATTAAATTGAACACAATTTGAAAGTACTTGTTCATTTCTTTTCTCCCCTTCAGGGAACCATTGTTAAACTTTTCTACAGCTTCAGGGCACCATTGCATTTTATATGAATATTGAAGTAAACTTGTATTGAAATTAATATCTTTTCTCTTTGTGTTTTCCCACCATGGCGCCCTAAAAGTGAGTGTTCAAGCTAAAAACATAGTACCCACACCCTCCCGGAAAATATACAGGCACTGTTTTCGCCCCGGGCTTTTCAAGCCAGAGGGGTCAAAAGCAAGCCGTTACACTATTATCGCGCTTCACAAGTGTATCGCTTCAAAAATGGCGCTAGCAACGTGGGGCTCCCCATTATCGCTTCATATTTGGCTGTAACAACGTAGGGGCTTCCGATTTTGTTAACTAAATGGTATAAAAAAAGTTAAAAATTTGGCTTGAGCACTAATCTTATAAATTTGGCTGGAACCAGGCACAGGGATAACAATTAGAGGTACAAATTTATAATATAATTTTTATCTTTAATGTCTATGCAAGGGATTGTTAGCTATTTAGTGTCTCTTAACTTAACATTATCCAGTATAATTATCTTTACCGTTACCGTAAATCTATCAGGGAAATTTTTAGATTCAGTTACTGTTGCACTCTATATATCTTTATATCTTTTTATTGATTCGGAATTATCTTATCGTATCGTATCTTATCTTATCACTTCCGTTTCGTCAATAATTAAGTACCATTAGGAGAAGCAACCCACTGAATTTCTTTCTCTCAAAACTAGTCTCTTTATCTCTTTTACTTTTTCGTATGTTGTCTATCTTTATCTTTTATCTGTCTCTCCCATGATGGAACCCAACCATCTTAGGGTGAAGGAACTCGATTACGAGTTGCAAATTCGTAAAATCAAGCCTCTAGGAGATGTTGACTCGAAGCGTAAATGGCTTCGAGGGGCCTTAAGTCAGGAAAATACCAATCGTAGTTTCGTTCAGAATGGTATAGGCAGTCCGTTCTCCCGTGAAGAAGATGTAGTCGAAATCCGGGAAACCAATACCAAATCTCAAATTTTTCCGATACCACAACTAGTAGTCTCTATAAGAGCATTTCTACCCGTTTGACTCATCTATCTGGAAGGATCCATTTTTTGTCTGATATTTCTGAAGAAGAGGAGCGGACGAAGTCAAATTTGCAGACTGAACTTTTGATGTTAGAAGGGAATTTAGCGTTCAAACTTGAACCCTCAGCTTCAACTCCACAAAAAACCTCTCCGGGACATGAAATTCCTTTAAGTTCCCCTGTAGTTAAGTCTGTCGCCCCTTATAAATAGAACTTGAATTTTACTGGGCAGAACCAGAAAGAATCCGTTCATTCTTTCCTCGAAAAGTGGAAACTTTACGAATAGCTCGCGGTGTCAGTAAAGAGGATTTGTTTGTCTCTGCCTGTGAGCTTTTTAAGGGAACTGCTCTTTACTGGTACAATAGTATTAAAGACAAAGTCGCAGAGGTGTTGAGTCATCAACCTGACATATGACTCTGTGTAGATCAGAAAATTCTGCGAGTCTCTGGAAATGATTACGCAAATTAGAAATTTGTTGATCACGTAACTTTCTTATATCTGTCAATCCTCTTCCTCCTTCACACCGGGGCAATGTTATACGTTCGACACAGCTCTTTGGATGGTGATTATGAGCTTTTGTTAGTAGTAGTCGAACTTTCCGTTGTAGTTGTTCAATGTCGGTCTTGCACCAGTTAACTATACCGAAAGAGTAACTAAGCACTGAACACGCGTAGTTATTAATAGCCTGAAACAGATTTTTACTAGGCCAAATTGCATATGGACGTCAATAGAGACCCCTTCTACTATTTTAAGCATATCGTGCAGCTGTTGTTTCGTAGCTGCCATCAACTTTAAGTCGTCCATGTATAACAAATGGTTTATCTTTAATGCTTGTACGTTGTTGTGCTTGAGACTGAACCCAAATTTAGTCGAGTTCAGTTTGTGTGAGAGTGGGTTCATGGCAAGGCAGAACCACAGCGGGCTAAGAGAGTTTCCCTGAAATATACCCCTTCTGATAGGGATAGAGTCGGTTTGTATCGAACTGTCGGCTTCATTCAGAAAGAAGTTGGTTTGCCAGGCAGTCATGACATATTCTAAAAAGTTAACAATATGATTATTTACTTTATAGAGTTTCAGCACCTGAATGAGCCAATCATGTGGAACTGAATCAAACGCCTTTTTGTAGTCCACAGTCCATGTAGAGATTTCGTCCTTTGTCATGGGCTTTTTTGCAGACAACGGAATCAATTATTAGTTGTTCTTTGCACCCCATCGAGTTTTTCGCGAATGTCTTTTGTTGTTCGGTAATCATGTTGTTCAGCTCACAATGTTTGAAAAGGCGATGACTAATGCACGACTTTATAAGTCTGTATAAGGTTGGGAGGCAAGTGATTGGTCGGTACTTTGCTCGGTCCTGCGTACATAGGTTGTCCTTTGGTAAGGGGTATGTATCAGCATGTGTAAGGAAACTAGGCATCTTGTGTGGATGGATAATTATGTTATTAATGAGTACTGTTAATTTCTCTTGGGTGGCGTAAAGTTTCTTTATCCAGTAATTCTGCACACCATCTGGTCCTGGTGCTTTCCAGTTATGGAGGTGTTTCATTATGTTGGACGTGTCTTCCGTTGTAAATGGTTGGTGTTGCATATTAGCACAATTCTGAAATGCAGCCTCCTCCGCCTTAATCCAGCTCGCTCTGGAGTTAAGGGAAACTGTTGTGGAGAGTTGTGTTTTCCAGAACTGCTCGATGGCCGTTTTACTGGGATAACTAGGGGTTTCATTATTGTTGATGTTGATGAGTTTTCTATAAAACCCTTTTTCTGATTTACGGAATAGTGCGTTGTCTAGTTTCCGTTGGTTACTGGTTTTGTCCCTTCTCAATCGACTTGCGTATACGGAAAGCTTTTGTCGTAGACTATCCAGACACTGCTGAGATATGAGTTTTCTCCATCTCACTGGGAGCGTATTCGGTTATTGTCCATGATAGTCTTGAAAAGTCTTTCTATTCTGTTATTCCTGACCCCTCGTCGGTACTCGGTCAGTCTTCCAATGTCTTTCCGAAGAGAATTAATTTTCCCTTCGAGACTTCTTTGCCAAGGTGGTATTTGAGGTGTTTGACTAAATTGGGGAAGGTCTTGCTTTCGTCTTATTTCGACCCCAATTGTTCTGCAGATGGAAATTGCAGCACAGTAGATGATTCTGTGTAGCGACTCTAACGTATTAGCACCTAAAACATAATGTGGCAAGATAAATTTGTTAATAGCCTGCAAGACGCTACCCAGTTTCTTAGACGATCTTTGTTTGGGAAGAGTTTGTCTAATCAATGGATCTGTTCCAATATAGTCTATAAGAGCTCTTTCCATTTCTGCTTGGATTTTCTAAGGGCAGGTCAGCGTTGGCAGGCTGTTCTTGTTGAAGTTCTTGAATATCATCCGCTCTTTGCGCCAAAGGTGTTTCAGGCTCTAGATCTGTTGTATTTCGACCAAATAATTCGCGCTCAACTTCGCTCTTTACTTCATCCAGTTGATCAGGTGAAATAAGGTCATTTCTCAAGATGACACAATATTGATGCGACTCTCTGTTCGGTAACTTGAAGCTCTGTACACTGACGACAGAACTGTTGATGCAGTATTTGGCGATATCCAGTCTTGTCCTGGCCAAGGTTAGTCACTCTGTTGAACGTGCGCATTATAAATTTATTCATGGCGCTAGTCCATTTCATGAGCTGTCTTATCAGTCCCGCTTGGGTGAGCGCTGGCTGTTGATCCTGCGCAACACTTTCTACGGGTGGAGTTCTCGTTCTCGTTTGACTCCGTTGGTGTTGGTCACGTTGTTGTTGTGACTGTAGTTGTGAGTGCTGTTGCGTTTCTTCTGGTTCTTGGGCTGTAGCTCTTTGGACGACAGGGGCCCGCCTCCTCAGCGTCCTGCCACCGACGTCCCGCATGCTGTCATGTCCAGCGCCGGCTCCAGACATGCCCTGGCGATCCCCAGGCAGCGGCTCTTTTCCGAGGCATCTACTCCGTAGCTCCATGTCACTTCCCAGATAAAATAATTTAAAACAGATCATCCCGTGCGGGTTTTGGGGGACGGAGGAAGGCTAGGTAGTAGGTCAACTGACAGCTGCCCCTTTAGTCGCCTCATACGCCAGGCGGTAGATACCATGGTGCTATTCTAACCCGGACACCACACGGGGTATCCCGACTTGACCATACAATGTATGGCATCACACTCCCTCTAAGGCACGCTATGAGTGAGTATTATTATTACCACACACTGTGCATATTTTAAACCGTTATTTTTTTTCTCTCTCTTATCTACCGTTTACCTTTCCAAATTGTAGTACCGATATCAACATTCTGCTGTAGATTTAAATTAAATAGTCATATACAGGGACCACCTAAATTCGGCACCCGTATTATGTTATGAACACAATACTTTCTTTCTTAATTATTTTCATATCTTTTATAATAGTAAGTAATAAAGTTGATTTTGAAATAGTTAGATATCTTTACTTATTTTCGTAGATTTTCTTATAGCTTACAAAAGGTTTTTTTCAGGTTAACCTTCTCAAAAATCCTTTCTTTAGTGCGGGTAAGAGGGGTGTGTAGCGGATCAATTGCCGTTCTCCCTGTTTTTCTATTAATTGTCGCATGTAAATTTATCTTCCATATTTTACAAATTGCTTTCCTAATTATATCGTTTTCTAAATTATGTTTTACCAGTATAAGCTGCTGTCTTTAGCTAAATGGGTGGACATGTAAGTAAATATTTCAATTTTTACCGCTTACGTTAGCATGCTTCTACTTGCTAATATATTGCTATATAGTCCGTGGGTTCAATTTAAAATTATAAAACTAATATTCACTTTCACTTTTCTAGAACTTTTATTTACATCGAATATACAACAGCTGATTCAAATATCACAACAACAATATTACATATAAGCTCTTCGATCCACCAACTGAATTCGCGATCGTGGCCTGCTTCCTTTAAAAAACCAGCATAGAAAATTCTCGCAAAAATCATCATCACTCCTACAGGTGCCGACTCTTTTCGAAAACCATTTTTTATCTCAAAGCGATTGTTGTCGTACTGAAATGAAACAGGGTCGGCTTTGGGTAAATTTCATAACACTGCCCCCCCTTTAATTCTGATCGTCCCGATCAGAAACATCCCCTCCATGGTAGGGAGCTAGTCGATCTAAATGAACCACCTTCAATTTAGCCTAGGGGTTTCGACGGATCCGGTAGACGACGTCATTAAGCCTCTTGACCACCTCGTATGGACCATCCCAGGCGGGTGTAAGCTTTGTGGATTTACCCTTGCCACGTTGGGGGTTGTAAAGCCAGTCGTATCGCATCTTCATCCGGTCATTTGTGGCCAACATCTGCGTTCGGGCTAATTCGTGTATTGCCAGCATGTTATGTCGGAGCTGGTCGGCATAATCGTCGATGTCTTGCGGAGGTTCTTCGGGGGAGCCAAATGCCAAATCGCAGGGTAATCGCAGCTCCTTTCCGATTAGGACCCAGGCTGGGGTCAGGCCGGTACTATTATGTACGGCAGAGCGACATGCCAACAGGAATAGGGGAATATGCTCATCCTAATAACGCAGGTTATTGCTGACGACCCTGGATAGGTGTTTTTCCAAGGTCCTGTTGAATCTTTCCACCATTCCGTCTGACTGTGGGTGTAATGGTGTTGTTCTCGTTTTCCTGATCCCCAACATCGTGCAGACCTTCTGGAATACATTCGATTCGAAGTTACGCCCCTGGTCTGAATATAATTCCATCCGGACGCCAAACCTGCTGAATAGTTGTTCTACTAGCACCGTCGCTACCGTGGTTGCCTCTTGGTTGGGTATCGCATATGCCTCAGGCCATTTGCTGAAATAATCCATTACGACCAGAATGTATTTGTTCCCCCTCTCAGACTCGGAAAACGGACCGGCGACATCGATGGCAATTCTTTCAAATGGGACGCCCACATTGTACTGCTGCATTCTGCCCTTAATCCGCGTCTTCGGGCCCTTACTGGCTGCACAGATGGCACATTGGCGGCACCAAGCTCTGACGTCTTCGAAGTAATTCACCCAGTAGTACCGCTGGCGAACTTTGTCAAGGGTTATATTCATGCCCAGATGGCCTCCGATAATCCCATCATGTACTTCGGTCAGGATGGCTTGTACCTTTCTCTTCGGAACTACCAGTTAGGACTTGATTTCTAGTCCATCAGCGGTTTTCCAGACTCCCTTGAGCATTCCATTGTCTACTCTTAGAGAGTCCCATTGAGCCCATAACGATTTCAGCACGCCTGAGTACCTCGTCCCAACGTGGCCTGGGTGCCACTCTCATTTTGAGTGACAAGATTGGTTCGATGTCTGGATCAGCCATTTGGTCCTGGGTGCACTGTTCCGTTGTCCAGTCTTCATTGGCCGCATTCCGATCTACATGGTCTTCTGGATAGGGCACCGGCATTATTGTGCAAACGGCCGGCACGGTGTTCCACCTTGAAGTCGTTTTGCTGTAATTTCTCCATCCATCTGGCCAGTTGTCGTTCCGGTGTCTTCATGTTCAGCAGCCATTTGAGTGCGGCATGATCTGTTCGGATTAAGAAATGACGACCATAGAGGTATTTGTGGAAATGGTCTACAGCCCTTATTATTGCAAGAAGTTCTTTTCTGGTGACGCAATAATTTCTTTCCGGTTTCGAGAATCCACGGCTGTAACACTCGATCACCCTCTCTTCACAATCTTGCACCTGGGATAGGATGGCCCCCAAACCTGTGTTGCTGGCGTCGGTGTCTAAGTTGAACTTGCCGGACTCTGTAGGAAAGCCTAGGATTGGGCTGGAACATAGTGCTGCCTTCAGTCACCTGAATGATGTTTCGCAATCCTGATTCCAATGGAAGGTCTATTTCTCAGTGGTCTGCCAATGTAGAGGGGCGGCGATGGTGGCAAATCCCTCAACAAAACGCCGGTAGTATGAACAGAGGCCCAAGAAGCTTCGGGGTTCATGCTTGTCTCTTGGGACTGGCCAATCACGAATGGCTTCTATCTTGTCTTAGTTGGTGCGGATTCCTGACTCGGACACTACGTGGCCCAAAAACTCTACTTCTTTTTGGAACAAGGAACACTTCTTCGGATTGAGTCTCAGGTTGGCATTATTAATTCTGGAGAATACTTCGCCCGGGTTCTTCAGATGGTCGTCGAATGTCTGGCCCAAGACTAGAATGTCGTCGAGGTATACTAAGCACGTCCTCCATGTTAACCCGCTCAGTACATACTGCATTAGCCTCTCAAATGTAGCGGGTGCATTACATAACCCAAAGGGCATGACCATGAACTGAAACAGCCCTTTACTGGTGGAGAACGCTGGCTTCTCTCTGTCGTTTGCGTGTAGACCAACTTGCCAATATCCACTTTTTAGGTCTAGTGTGGAGAACTAACGGGAGCCTGCTACTGTTGTCAAAGTGTCATCGATTCGGGGTAGTGGATAGCTGTCTTTCTTCGTGACATCATTCAGCTTTCTGTAATCCACGCAAAATCGGGTGGTTCCAGCCTTCTTTTTAACTAGCACGACGGGAGCAGACCATGGGCTGATGGATGGCTCAATAACTCTATTTTGTAACATGGACTCTATATTTTCCTCGACTGCCTGTTGTTGCCCCAATGGTAGTCGCCTATGTGGTATTCTGATGGGTAGGGCCTTTCCGGTATCTATTCGATGCTGGATGATGTTGGTGCAACCGGTGGTTCCATTTTGACTGCTAAAAATTTGCTTTGTGATAAATTGCTTGGCTTTTTTCTGGTTCTCTGGTGTCAAGTGTGTCAAATGGTCAGCAAACTGTCGTAGGAACTCTTTACTGGGCCCTGTCTCCTTCACCGACGTCTGGTACTTTTGTTCGCAATTGATGATGATCTCTACTGGCTCGAAACAAGCTATCTCTTCACCATTAATAATTCTGATGTCGTTGTTGGACAAATTCAGGACTCTGATTGGTATATCTCGTCAGGTCTTAACTATAGCACGTCCAACCAAGTAGTCATGAGCTGAGTGTACGGGCTCCACCATTCCAACGCAGCTCCCAGGATTGCTGTCTAGCTGCCCATGAATAATTTGTTCCGTTCGACCGGTAATTCTAGCTGAAGACTTTGCCACAATTTTTATGGAGGTGACTGAACTGTTGACGGGCCGTGTCAATACAAATTCGTCATTTAAGAACCGAAGAACATCATATCGCGGGTCGAACATAAATCCATGCTGGCTAATTAGGTCCATTCCCAGTATAAAATCGTCCTCAATATTCGCTACCAGGACCTTATGCCGGATCATGTTGTCCCCTATCTGTAGCACCCTATATTGACATGGACTCGCCGGTGACTGTTCTGAGCTGGATGTTATTGGTAACTGGCCAAATTTCTGCTCTCAAGACCCTGAACTTGGCAATGGACACAGCGGCGCCGGTATCGATGGTGATGGTAACTGCTCGCCCATTGATGGTAACTGCTCGCCCATTGATGGTGCCTCTGATGACTAGGCTGCCGCTATCTCGGCAAAATCCCCGGATGGATAACGTTTTGGGGGCTGGTGGAGGGTCAGTCAGCATTCGCCCCCTTATGCAGACTGGCTGACGGTCCCTGGACATGTGGCTGTTCTGTTGGTTACCCCTGGTCGGTGATCGTTCAGGTAGCCTCACTCGACAATCACGTTGGAAGTATCCTGTCCGTCCGAAGCTGTAACATGCCCCTCGGGTGCCAGTTCTTTGTGACCGTTCTAATATTTTGTTCAGGCCAACAAGCAGCTCTTGAAATGGTGACTCTGACTCTTCCTGGTTGAAGGAAACTGCTCGGACCTCGGCTTGGACATGTTTATGACGGCCTCTACTTCCAAAGCCCGAAGTAGAGCTTCATTACTTGTCTTGACGCCACTTAAATTTCTTTGAACTTCCACATCTCTGATGCTGTTTATGAAACTCTGTGTGGCCAACTGGTCTTTCGTTTCCTCTGGCAGGTCTGGGAAGGACAAGTGAACTAACCGTTTAATCTCTGCTTCGAATTCTTGAAGGCTTTCACCGGATTTTTGCGTCTTCCCACTGACTTAGACTTGGTATACCTGGCTCAAGGATTGATTGTCGTATCTCTTCTCCAGAATGGCGATGGTCTTGTCGAAATTGCCTTGTTCATCGACTGAAATGGTTTGGAGGAGTTCTAGGGCCGGACCTCTTAACGAAATTACCAGAGAGGTAGATTTTTCTTGATTATCCCATCCATTAGCTGTAGCCACGGCCTCAAATACATGGGCCAAGATGAACTGCCATCAAATGTAGGTGGTTTGCTAACGGAACCTTTGGTACTCACGGTGTGCTGGTATTTCCCTCTCTGCAAATCTTGTTGCAATTTTTTAATTGCTGTTTCCACTTTATCTTGTACTTCACTGTGTACTGCGTCTTTAATTGAACTGATTTCAACTTTTACCTGGCTTTTAAAAGCACTTATTTCATATTTCACCTGTTTCTGGATGGAATCGATGTCATCTACTTTGGTTTCAAGAGTATCTACGGTATTTTTTAGGACCTTATGTCATCGTTTATTTCTCTTATGTCTGATTCCATTATTTGCATTCGTTCATTAACTGTGTCATTAACTTGCGATACTATTTGCATTAATTGTTCAAATTGCAGTTGTCTTTTCTCTTCAGTTACTTTAAAATCATTTTGTCGTTTTTCTTCTATTATTTTAAATTCATTTTGTCTGTGTTCATCTGATAATTTAAATTCATTTTGTCGTTTTAGTTCAAGTTGATCTTGTTTTTGTTTAAATATTTTAAAATCATTTTCTCGTTTTTCTTCAAATTTCGAGAATAATCCTTCAATTATATTATGTTGTTCACTTTTCAGCGTGGTGACAAGATTTCCTAATTCTATTTTACGTTTTTCATCAAAAGATTTTACTAACCTTTGTTGAATTTCTTCTTGATGTTGTTTCTCCTTCTTGTCACGTTTTTCTAGAATCTGTGCTATTTTCTCGTCTAGTTCCTCCGTAACCTGTTTGACTATTTTTTTGGTAGTTTCGTCCATGTTACCGGTTTCCATAAATCAAATTTGGATTTTAACTGCACTTAATCCTTTACTTCTGATCACCAAATTGCTATATAGTCCGTGGGTTCAATTTAAAATTATAAAATTAATATTCACATTCACTTTTCTAGAAATTTTATTTACATCGAATATACAACAGCTGATTCAAATATCACAACAACAATTTTACATATAAGCTCTTCGCTCCACCAACTGAACTCGCGATTGTGGCCTGCTTCCTTAATAAACCCAACATAGAAAATTCTCGCAAAAATCATCATCACTCCTACAGGTGCCGAATCTTTTCGAGAACCATTTTTTATCTCAAAGCGATTGTTGTCGTACTGAAATGAAACAGGGTCGGCTTTGGGTAAATTTCGTAACAATATCATATAAATATGAAGCTATTTCATTGGGAATTATTTCGAGTACAACCCTGTCGAACTACGTACCGCCGGCAAATAGCTTGACAATACAAATCGTTCTTGAATTTTTCGTTGTTTAAAACAGCAACTATTTTTACATTGTTTTCGGGTAGAATTGAGGTACACCGGTCTTGGTCATCGATTAATTTTTATTTAAAATTTTTGAATATTTAAACATTTTCATCGTTGAAAAATCATCCGTAAATAAGCTTTATAAGTTAATTAAAAGCAAATGGAATTATCCCCACTCTCCTTTACTAGAGATCGTGTTCAGATCTCTCTCTTGCATTTTGACTTCCGAAAAGAAAGGTTGTGTGCTGCTGCCGTGGCAGTAATTTTTTTGTTAAAAATTCAACAATAACGGTAGGAAATTATGAAATATATCGCTTTATCGTAATTTTATCGTTTAGATAATTTCCGCCGAAATTTTTTGCTGTTTTTCTATAAGTTTTTGTATCCACCATTTTGAATTGAAATGTTAAATACACGTTTATTTATTGATTCCATTGGAAGGTTCGTCTTGAAGGGTAAGACAAGGTCAGATAATTATTTTAAGTTGCCACTTATCTCTTATTTGCCTATAGTTAAATAAACCTTGAGTAATTGATAGATTATATTTAATATTTGTATCGCTTTATAAATTTGGTTGAACCAGAAATTAACAGACCACGGTGTTCACAGTGCACCCTTGTTTGTGATTATGTATTTGATTTCTCTATTTTAAAGTTAATTTGAAAGAACCACTAATTCATCTAAGATCCCTTATTGTGTTCATATTTAACTGATCAGTTATAGTTAAATAGTGTGTAAATTCTTTTCATGTTCCGTATATTATCAAGTTTTGTAAGATATTTAATTAGTTTGGTTATATTTTGTATTTTTTTGTAAATGCTTAATTGTAAATACTTCCGACTTCCCTGTATATACCGTTCAAGTCAGTTAAAATTATTTTTGTAACTGGAATGACACAGAGATTACCTCATTCATAAATTGGGGAGTTAAGGAAATAGGGTAACTGACAACAACATCAGATATGCTGGTAATTCGGTTCAACTCTGGTGAAATACATGAGGACAGACCACTGATTGCTTTTAAATCATTTCATATTCGACTGGCACCGGCTCTGGAAGCTGTTTCCAAGTCAAGACGTTCAGTGGGTATACCATTGATTCCTTCGGGAGGGCTACTCCACACTAAGACAGTCAACCTTCCAAGTATTCTTACGAGCCAGTAACCAGGCCAACACGAAGCCATCTGACCATACTCCCATTTATATCAGAAAGTGGGAACCATTGTGCCGAGTTGGTCTACTATTTGTCCCAATTGAACGGCTAATCCACACCAGGCCGACCAAATTGCAGATTACCGCTAATAGTCAGCAACCACGCCAGCTCAGAAGCCCTTCAATCATACTCCCATAAATATCAGACCTCTGTAAGTAATTAAATTGAACACAATTTGAGGGTACTTGTTTATTTCTTTTCTCCCCTTCAGGGAACCAATGTTAAACTTTTCTACCCCTTCAGGGAACCATTGAATTGTATATGAATATTGTAATAAACTTGTATTGAAGTTAGTCTCTTTTCTCTTGGTGTCCTCCCAGCCTGGCGCCCTAAAAGTGAGTGTTTAAGCTAAAAACATAGTACCCACACCCTCCCGGAAAATATACTGAGCAGCTCATAGGCATTGTTATCGCCCCGGGCTATTCAAGCCAGAGGGGTCAAAAGCAACCCGTTACACAATTATCGCGCTTCACAGGTGTATCGATTCAAAGTTGATTAACTGGCCTTTACTATGATTAATCTAATTTCCTTTCAATTCATTCAAGTTCTGAATAACAGAAACATTTTCATATTTTTTAATACCAACAACTCCAACAAAGCTTTCTATATAAGAAAATCGGTAAAGAAATTTTTTTCGATTTTCTTCAAAAACTTCCAGATCGCCCGGAATTAATCAAATTTCATTACAATTTATTAAATCCTAAGTTCTGGAGAGTTTTCCCGATTTTCTAAAAAAACAGTACAAGCTATGTTATTGAGAAAACTGTGTCGTTTTCGAATAATCGCTGAACACATAAAAAAACAGAGATACAGACGAATTGAAAAACTCCTTCTTTTTGAAGTTGTTAATGAAAAGAAGAATTTAATAGAGGTAATGAACTCAATTTTATGGCAGAAGAGTACCAGAAAGGAAACACAAAAGGAAATATTGAACCGTACATTATCGCTGGTAGTTATGTGTGGTGGCGAAGTTTGCCAAATGTCACAGAACCAAAAAATTGAAATGAATTTTTGCTAAACAACTTCAATATATAAGAAACAAAGAATTAAGTAAATACATACAATTAAAAAGAACGCAAGCATAAGACTTACAAAATCAACTTATATGCTATGGACAAGTGGAACAAATGGGTGAAGAACGACTCCCAAAAATAATCTTAGAATGCCTGATAAAAATGGGGTAGACCACCTATCATATGGATACAGGGAAATACCCTAGCAGTGTTAGAAACAAATTTCGTCGACTATGACAGACAGAATAGACAAGCATGGCGATTAAGAAGGCATATAACTCTATAAATGATATTAAAAATCCCATACCGGCTTTTGTGACTATTTCAGAATGTAATATTAACGAGCAACGATGATTTAAGTTATATTACATCTTTCGAGTCAACGCAGAGCATGCATAGAAAAAAGGATCCATTGTATTAAGGTTGTTCTCCTATTGTAATATCGGTTGAAGGTGTAGTATATGTGGTACTATTAAAAACTTTAGTGGGACTCGTGAGAGCTCGTTCATCTACATTTCACAGAAGATAAGCAAACTAATTCATGTACACTCCATTATATATTACTTAAGGATGGACGTAACATAAAATAAATAAGATGCATTTGTATAATTTGGTAAATAAATTTTGTATGATCTATTTGGTACCAAATTCAAAAAATATATTAAATTGCTGCAGATAAAAATTATTTATTATTATTATTTCTAAGAAAATTGTCTAACACTTGTACTTTTAGTAAACATTTATTATAAGTTGAACAAAAAAATTGTAATTTGTCTTTAAATGAATATCGACATATAGGAGTTTTATGTTGATAGAAATAACGAGAGAATGTTTTTAATAAAGAAATCAGATAATATGTATAGCTTAGAATTCTTTTGTGTTTAAAGACTCCTTACAAACATCTCAGGGCGAAAAAGATGACCTGTTGTGCTAAGTATATCTGTTTTGTTTTGTTCTCAAACAAAAATTTTCTTTGATACATAATCGAGCGAATACGAGCTTTCACACAGTGATGTGACTCTTTTGTCCGATATTTCCTTTGAACAAATAAAACAGAATTGCTTAAATCCCCTTTGAAAGGAATAAAATACTGATTTTTCCAAATGGATTGAACATGTTTTCTTATATATTATCTTGTTGGTGTAATAGAATTCATTTGTATCAAATTATATATTAATAATAAATACAATAATTATTAAATGGAAATGTCACCAATTAGGATATAATCTTGATAAAGTGACAATTAAATAACTGCTAAAATATTCACAAATATTTCAAAGCAAAATGTAACCATGTTTCATAAAGGATATACAATAATTCGATTTTAGGCCTATTTTATGGAAAGGTTAATGGAAAAACTAAATTGAATTAATTCCAGCTTAATCATAACTCTATCTTTTTAGATAACTATTTGCCAAGACTCGAATAATGTCTTCACTTCAAGCAATACGTAGACAAGGCAACTCTTCCATCTGTTTGTAAAATTAAAGCTCAAACTTCAAGTATTTCTATCTGATAGAAAATAGTACGAATAATTATGTTTGGTACTAAGAACACAATCCATGAAATATTTTCTCCATTCCTGTCATAAACGTGTATCTGGAGCATCCGTTCTTAAACACTAATAACCTGTTTTCCAATATTTAGATGATATATTCGCTAGTAGAATTAGCTCATTAAGTCAAATTTCAGAATGGAGAACTTTTAGGAGAGTATAAAGCAGTATTTAATACAGGCAGATCTACACTGAATAAACTAAAACTCAAAAAAAATATTATTCACATACATCAACTGTTCGTACAGTTTAGGCAGACATATGATTCAATCGACAGAAAAAAGGTCTACTATATTATAAATGATTTAAAAGCTTTTAAATCTCGTTAAGGCTCTAATGTCGAATATAGTGGCATCCATAGTACTACAGTCAGTTGACTGATCCATATGAAATAACACGATTACTAAAACAAGGTAACAGTCATACGAATATTATTAATCAGCCCTCTGATTATTCTGGGTATCAAATCATCACAAACAGCAGTTTATACAATAATAGAGGCCGGGTACTTGATGTCACAATAGGGGATGATATTAAAGAAAATATGTTTAGAGGCAAAGTTCTCCAACAATGACAATGAAGGAATGGGTATACGAAGAGTGTATCACTGGTCAGAAAGGCATTCTTCACTCTTCTGTATATTTTAAAATCTCGAACTTTACAACCTCCTAACTTATTGAAATTTAAACAAGAAGGCAGATCCAATCATGAAATATATAAGGCTGGTATTACGTTGTCAAAGATCTTTGATCAAATCTTTTATAAAACATTTGAACAAATATTTGATATTGCAATAAACTCCGTGGGTTCAAATTTAATTAATTTTAAAAACTGATTTTTACTTTCACTTCCTAGAAACTTTATTTACACATAACAATTCAATATTTCCAGCAGCTGATTTCGATAAACAATTCACACGGAATATAAACTCAACTAGCTAAACTAACTAACTAAGTTATGAATTCTATTTGCTTTATATAGCGTACACCGAATTTTCCAGTCGTACTGGATTGGTATTAGATTTGTTTGCCCAGCGTCGAGATCAGTCGTTTATGCCCCTTTCGAAAATTCAACTTCTTTTTTTATATCCAAAATCTTTGACAAAGATATTTGATCAAATATTTGACAATGTAATAGCGGCCTTAACAATACAAAGACCAATTCATATTTGATTTTCTCAGAAGCCAAAGACTTCTGGGTCACGTAATAAGACTGGAGGAGTGAAGATTACTAAAAACGTTTTTAGAATTAAGAATTGATCGGCGGAAACCTTCTGGAATTCCTTGTAAGAGATGTCAAGGCGATGCTGCCGAGGAACCGAATACCTCCTATTGGGGAATTTTGGGGACCTATTACTTCCACACCATTTCTTCTATATTAAATTTAGACATTAATTATCACTCGATACTTAAACTAGTTTTACTTTAAACTAGTTAAATGTTTTTACTGGTATTTATTTACTATAAAACTTCTTTAATCTTTGTTTATTGTTGGAAATACATCTACGAGCAAACAACTACTTCTATTCAGGATATGCTCGGGATATCTTAGCTACTTCTCCTGACCTCCCATAAGCTTAATAAAAACCAGATGATAGTGCGTTTAAAATTAAAACTAAAAGAATAGTTTGTTAAACCTTTTGTGAATTATTTTAGAAAACAAATTGTTGACATACACTAATTATTAGCATTTAAGTCATTCTAATACATAAAATTTAACAGCAATTCGCTTATTCCATCATTACATTAATAGTTTATAAGGGATAATTATGGTGTTGTTAACAGCTAACTCATAAATTCTACAAAGAACAACAACTTGCAAAAATATCGTTTGTCTGGTTGTTTACTTAGGTATGCCTTACATATTTGAAAATGAATTAAAACTTTGTAATAGAGTAACCGAAAGCTATAGAGAGTCAAAATAATCTTGACTAGACAATTGTTTATCGAGAAATATCGATATTTGTGTTATTACAAATCCAACATTAATCTTGGTAAAATTTGTATTTATGCGGATACGTTTATCCAGGCTACTGGATACTGAGGATAAATAGTATTTGGAGATTTCTAATTTAAATAATATAGCAAATGTAACCAGGTTTGTGCAATCGGGTTATGCATAAAACGCATATTTCCTTGACTAACTTGGAATTTCCTTATAACGCCGGGATTTAAAATGATTGGTAAAATTGCAGTAAAGTTGCGAAACTGGCGCAGACGAATAACGGTGCAATGATAGTAGCTCTCAAGATACATGACGTAAACTACGATAATCCCGTTTAATGCAGTATATCCAAGTATAAATTTTAAAGGTTTCTGATGTAAATCTCAGAGATGTAATATCAAGTGCATTTTGTGAGGATTAAATTTTTTTAGTATTATATTTGGATCAATAGTGTGTGTTTTGCATAACATACTGGTAAGTTATTTAAATTACGATTCTGTAAAAACTCTATAACCGTAAATGTCGATCTTGAGTCAAAGTACCTTAAATCAAAATTAACTGCTATCAGTATTTCATAAAGGCTGATTTTGAGGATTTCCTAATTCATTTGATACATCCTGGTATCATAAATTAAATGTTGATGTCAGTGATATTAATGTTAATGATTTGATATTGTTAAGAAATATCTCTAAAGTTTAAATATGTCTGATGTATAAATATTAACTTTACCTTTAAATAAGTACAAATTTGACAACGCACTCTCTATAATGCTAGCACTGAACAACCGTTATGAACTTAGTTTGATTTAACTGCTTATTTATGAATGCTGTATATAGAGTTTGAATTTATGTAAAGATAAATATGTTGATTGTTGAAAGGTATAATTCGTTGAGGTAGTAGAGTATGCATTTAGAATAATATATTGAACAACAGGAAAATTGAAAACCCTTAAATGAAGCTTCTGCACATAACTACCGAATCTTCTTATACATCCTAATTGTCGGATATTAATTGTCACTTTGGTATACTTTGGACTCGGGAAAAGTGGATATGTTTTATGTGCTATGTAGATTTTTGAAAAATTTGGACTGTTTTCTCCATAACGTAACTAATTACGGAGTAAGTTGATGTAAGTTTTCATTTAAAATCTATAGCATATTTAATTAGTGCCGTAATGAAAAATATGGTTATATTCAATTTAGAATTCAGTTGGATAATAGTCAAACAAAAAATCTAAAATATACTTAGCTAAACTGTGTACAAAATTGCTCATCGAAGACTTTTGTGAAATATCAAGAAATTATATTTTAAAAAACCAGAAATAAAATATCATAATCAAAATTTTTTCATTGTTCCTCAAACACCAATCACAGTGTGTCACGTCAGTTGTGTATGACCTTAACGTAAACTATATAGCTTGATTGATACACTTAAATGCATCTCTTATTTATATTTCGATTCACTTACACTTTCAGATTAGTGATTTTTTTACGCAATAAAAATGTAAATAAGATGTGGAAATCTTATCAATTGTTTCTATAATTTGTTTTGTCTTACAAACATTTTTTTATATCGTAGTTGTTTGTTCTCTTTATTATTTCTGTTTTCTAAATTTTTGAATTGTGGTATATGTATGGCGAAAGAACAGCACAAGATGATTGCAACTACAAAACATTAAAATTATAGCAATGATTCCAATTGTTTTTCAGTAGCTCATAGGTCTTTTTTATAACGAAAAGTGAATTGGATAATAACCAAATTTTGTGCTGTTATTATATATTAATCGATTGTTATATTTTATATTTACTATAATTTATTACAATACAATACCTGGTCACTCGTTCTTAGACAGTAAACTGAGTTGTATAGGTATGGATATTTCACGAATCAAGGTAGTGTGGTGTCGGTCGGAATATGACGAAATAAATACAACTTTAAGTTTTTGAATTTCATTCACATTCTCATCTATTTTCATATGTGTAAGTATGGCCCTCTGTTAATAAGCTTACTTTTCACAATGACAAGAAATTCGCCTAATGGTGATTTTTAAAACCTATTGAAACAAATCTCTGGCTATTTCTTAAAATATTTAATAAATGAATGTGAGCATTATTTCCTAGAAAAACGTTGACAGAATTTTATGAATTGCATTAATTTATAGTTTAAATAACACATTCCTCACCAATCTAATTCAGCTTTGTGCTTTTTTTTCTGTAAGATAATAGTGTAGTCGAAATTCGTATTGGGATTTACTAACGATCAATAATAACTTAATAATAAAAACGACAAACAGGTTGTATGCAAAAATAATAAAAATAATTATTCTTTTAAGTCTTTTAAATTATCAAACAGAGCCAAATACCTCAGCATTACACAATCTTTATTTCTTGGTATAATGACATATTTATTCAGTTATTTTAGATATTAGTATGTACTAATCCTGTTTGGATCAGTGAAATTAATATTCAAACGTAAATAAGTTGCATTTGCTATCTGTCGAAGCGACCATATGGGCAAAAGTCCCCAAAGTTATAACTCTCTTTCGGAAGTTTATAACATATTTAGATATTTAACATTTAGTTTAGAATTGTATTCTGGGAAAGCAAGTTAACTGCGTGAAACGATTTTCAATATTTAATAAATTAACACAGTGTTTTCGTTTTAATATAATTAATATGAATTTTCATCTAGCAAAGACCGAATCAATCAATACTTTAACATAATAAATTAACCGTGTTAGTAAAACATCAACAATAATAAATGTAAATGTTGGAATTGTTGAATACGCAGAGACGAAAATACATGTGAAATATTATTTCTACTTAGTAGCGGACACAAAGTATCGGATCTTCTGTGCAAAGTATCGAGTAATTCCAAATAATGGTAAACATTTCCACTTGGCCTAACTAATATGCTATAACTACCAGATCCTAAAAATGTATTCATCTACAACAATCGAAGATAATTTATTCGATCTTGCAGTGAGATGCCTTTTCTATGTCACTCAGTGTATTTCAAACTAGATCTACTAACCACTATGTTAATGCCCATAATTTTGAATCCTCCAAGGATGTGTCAAAATACTGATACTGAATCTCGAGCTGTAAATTTGGTATGCACACCATTTCTGAAAACTATTTAGAAACAAAAAAGTGTCGAATGCCGATAAGAATCAGTCCCATCGGCTATTGTATGCAAAAGCTACTAGAATACATATTTCTGTCATTGACTGGACACAATGACTTGCTACGAGTCGCATTTTTACGAATTTCGCTTTTGTTTTGCTTCTTAAATGAACAGACGTTCTTTGTTCGGTTATCGTCGCTTCCCAAAGCAACTTCGATATCTGGCAAAAATAACTAAAAAAAAAAAAATTACACAGTAAATTCATTTGATTGTTTGGTAAAATTTGATATTAATTATTATATCTGCATTACTTACTGAAAAGTTACTTGAAAATTTATGTAATTAAAAATGGTTAGTATTTATGGATAACTACTACATAAACAAAATGTATAACCAAATGATAAGTAATACTAAGTTCATGTTAAAAGTTCAAAAAACCTCAACAGGTATCATCAAATTCAAAACGAGACCAATTTTAGTCTTATTTAATATAGGTGGCGATTGGGTTACTTGGTTGGAGCTAGTCATTTACGAAAACAAAAGATACAAATTTAAAAGTAGAACTAGAACTATCTTTATCTAATAGTTTACATACGATTTTTTTTACCAACAAAAACCTTAAAACACATTAATTTTTTTTTCGTTTACTCGAATTTTATGATTAAAATTGTATTAAAGTATTTGATATCGTTGAAGATAACTTGTCATATCTTGTCATCCTACCAGATAATACCGTTAACAAAACAAATATTTTCTCCAGTTTGTATGTAAGTTTAGTTATTTTGTTTGAAATGCTTGTGCTGTCACACGCTACTACACAGTTTTTATCTACTTTACCATTAAATGACTTCGTGTGTTATTTTGAGTTTTTGAACTATTTCTAACACAGTTTACAGGTATATGACCATAAATTTTATTAAAATAACTTAATTTGCTCATACTCGATCAAAAAATCTAAAAAATTACTTGCACATTGATGACACTAACCTGCTTAATTTAAACTCTTGTAGTTATATATTATTGTGTCTGATAGTTATCGTTTAATAAATTTTGTAGCATTTCGACACATTATTTGCATCTGATCAGTTTATCATATATACCGCGAGTCAGCGGCCCATTTGTATTCTTCATATAGCAGAAGATACAGGTCTTTTGCGCGTACCATATTTACCCACTTATTTCGCTGATAAGTCCATAGTGGTTATTGCCAGCCAGAATTTTCGACTGTCTTCTACATTATATCAATTTATAAATTTCAAAATTGAAGCACTTTATACTTTTCTCCTGGTTTCAGGATCGCCTTTATCATGTTTCTGACTGTTGCTACAGTAATTTATTTTAAACTGACAGTTGTTCATTATGTTTCTGATTGCCCTACTCCTCATTATTATATTGTTATACAATAATTGGAACACAACGCTTAAAAATCATTAGCAGGCGATTACCCTTGACAGAGTTGCTTTTAAATAATTCGGCCCATCCAATTTCTGATAATGTAATCTGCCTAGTATCCTGCAGCTCTTAAAGTATAGAGAAGTCTGCTTGACGAATAAGAAAAAGTATCCATTACATCTCGTTCAGTCTCTGAACAACTTAGTTCCTCTATCAATTCTGGCGTAAAAGCCATATTCACGAGTCAGATAACAACGTAGCCTAATTTACCACACTGGACCTTATAAGAGGACACCATTACTGTGTTTGTTGTTTCCTTTTACTATATAATATAATTTTCAACTGTCAATTTTCTTTATACTGCTTAGCGTCTTTCTCCGATTCCCAATTTTGAACCGATTCCTAATTTTGACAGACTCTGCCTCTCACTTTATAAGTTTTCACGTAAACGGCCGTGCTAGTTTCATTTATTATGGGTTGTCTGTATTACTTCGCTAATAAACTGCAATCTTGTCTTCATACTGTTGATACAGCATAACTTTTACTGGAGCAGATGTTGCATTGCCCAATGAAGAACTAGCATTAAAAATAGAGATTCCTAGCTCCAGAATGGTCAACAGCGCGTAGATGGCGGATAAATACATACAGGTTAAACATATAAATAAGCAAAGAATTTAATTTAAATCATCTTGAAGAAAATTGAAGGTTCAACTAGGGTATCTCGCAACTGCCAATCTCCCATACAGGAGACGCTACTCCCTACACTACAGGACATATCACTCGTTTAATTCCTAATAAACATATTTTGCCTGTTAATTAGATTTTCTCTTCTCAAATTCAAGTATTTGAAAATTATATATGGAGAACAAAGTGTAATAAAACAATTTCGTTAAATTACCCAGAAATTCTTCCTCACGGTTATTCTGAGAGAAAGAGATGTCTACCCAATGATCAATCAGTATTGTTGTCAAAAATTTGACAAACAACAAAATCAATATCAAAGCGAAGTTTTTCAGGAAAAACCTCGAAAAACAATACTAAACAATTGACAACAACTCCAGAGTCGGAGATGAAACGTCACTAAACACAGATAAGTATAACACAATATACAATACATTACTTATATACAGGAATAGTGGTTGATCATTTTGTAGGCATCTCTTTCTCATAGAATGTGAGGAAGAATTTCTGTACAGACAGCCAGTGATCCGGGCAATTTTATGAAATTGCCTTACTTCACTTTGTTCTCCATATCCAATTTTCAAATACTTATCTGTTACAGGAAAAAAATTTGGGGAGAGAAAACCCAATGAACAGGCAAAATATTTCAAGACCTCCTCAACAATCTTTTCGAGTTTACGTAATAAACATTCCACATTTTGGTCTGACAGTTTTCAATTTCTAGTTTCATATAATTCTTAGATGAACATTTCTCATTTTTTGTTATATGATTTCAATTTATAGCGCTGTATAGAAGGTTACTTAACTAATAATTGGGATTAAGTAACGCGAAGAAACTCATCAGAAGCAACACGAATTTATTTTTACAGTAATTGCCAAAATATTTATTTTCTGAAATTGTAATAAAAGAACACTTCCACATATGTGTTGTCCAAAAAAGTATCTTGTATTTTTTCGTTTTTGATGAATAACCTTTTAACAATTAATTAGTTATGAAAATGTCAATAATAAGCTATAATGGAAAACTGTATTTTTAACTTATCATAATATTGACATTGAAGCTAAATTTAGATTCAGTATAATATTTTAAACCATTCATTTATTTCGATTTCATTTTCGGTTTTCGATGCAAATTTTTAAGCACAGCTGATATTATCGGAGGTCAATAATCGGAAGTTTGAAAAGTGTTAAAAAAACTTACCCAAATACAGGAATTGCCATATATTTTGAACGCTTCATTTTATTTTAATTCGGTTTATGTCATTTGATGTGGTTTTCCAAATAGTAAAGGGTAAACCTAGCCACCCCCATCGCTTCTTACTGCGTTTACTTCTCTCATTGTCTATTTTATTTAAATAATAACGAATAATTTTGTCACAGGATTTCAGTCGCTATGTAAACTTTCATACAAGAACTTGTTTTCGGCTCACCCCGTATTTACATATAAATACGAACTGTAAGTTTTCTATATCTTTACTTTGACTCGTATCATTTTCAAAAATGAATCAAATCCAATTTAGGGACTTTCTCATCTACAAACCGTACAGAAAATATATATGCGTAAATTGAAGTTGAATCTACCCGAAATGTAAATAGGACGCTATTTTTCACTGACATAGATGTTGTCTATTTCTGATTTAACAATTGTCAAGACACCAATAAAGCCAAAATTCAGTTTTTTGGTTTTCTTTGGTTAGTCTAAATCTATTTCAAAAATAGAAACACAAAACCATCAACCACATAATTTTGCAGTTATCATTATACGAGAAAGGAACGGTAGATAGTGTAGAGCACAGCTTAAGAGGAATTCTTGTGAATCTTCTTCGTGCATTAAAGTTTGATTTGTATCCCAACACGAGCCGTTTATTTTTCAGTCCTAAAATTGTATCATTATCTTTCACTGCATTATTATTGAAGTGAAAGCTTCTTATCGGAAGCTCACAAGTACACATTAAAATGCATAAACTTAAATTGTAGTTGTTTCCACATTTCGTTCCGAACGACACAACACTTCTGACGGACACCACACTACTTTGATTTTTAACTACCCATACGACATAATTTTTTCTGCATAAGAAAGCGACAACAAGTAATATAGTTTTCGATATTTATAATTAGAGATATGATTTCAGAACAGTACAAAACGGTTGTTATATGGTAGCCACAAGACAAAGATGACTGTTAGAATTCCGCTGAAAAGGACAAATTCATAGATGGGAAAGACAAGGATGACAACTTATATGGGGATTATACTGGAAAAGTGTCCAGCTGGAAGCATTAAACAAATATAATAATGAAATTCAAGAAGTGACCAGAATGGCGATGGTGTAGAAATTGGATATGATGTGAATTATTAAATATAAAATATCGTTAATAATAAGCCCCCGGTTTTGAGTTTTTTGAAGGTAATAAAATATATTTAATTCCTAAATATCTATGAGATATTCTAAAACTTTTGGCCTTCTGTTTAAGATGCAACTTCTTGCGACATCAGCACCACCCTTATTTAACACGTTTTTTAAATATGTGTTGGACTAAAATATATTACGACACCTATTTTGTAGAATAGTTTGGAGGTGATGTGATATTTTAACAATATTGAATTAAATATTGATCTCATAATTTAATTTGTTATAGTACCCTCGTTATATATTAAGTATTCCTTTGCAGTTAGGAATGACATCTCGAAGAGAGTATTCAATATCTCTGACAGGTGAAGTACCTGAAAATTTTATCGTGACGTTCTATCCTAGGAGTTAAGGGAGAACAGCAATTGCACGGAACGGTTCCAGATTCGGAACCTCAGTGTGCTAATTCTCTCGAAAATCCTATGTGTCTGTATTACATCTCACGTCTTCAAATTTAACGAAATGTATCAAATACATAAAGAACTGGTCCAGAGGACATTCAATTGTGGGAAGCGCAACTGATGGAGGTTCCCTGACCAGAAACAATATATGTTATATATAATATATGATGTATATTGTCTTGCGTACAAAGGAATGACACCTCGAAGAGAGTATATTAGGATTAATACTAGAGCCGTAATATAATATTGAAAATTATTTGAACTGAGAAATAGATAATCAGAATTGGGAAGTATATTTCATTTCAAGTCCCAAAAGACCGCCGCTCCTTTTGTTCATAATTTAAAATGGTAATGACTTATATTTGCGATAAGTTTCAAAAACTTACATATTTTCTTTAATAATCTTAATGGTTCGGCGTAGATACATATATATATATATAAAATGACGACGTTTCGGCAGAGTCACATCTGCCCTCTTCAGGTCGGTTCGTATAATTCTCGTAGCCTTCTGCTTTCGCTTCTAGTTACTCGAATACTAAGATTTTCAGAAGCGCTCGTGCTGTTATATAGTCGCGGCTCGGCGCCTATTGGTTGGCACCGTGAACGGCTGCGTGTGATTGGCCCTGGGCGCTCAGTGGGCACGCCTCCCGCCTGCTGATTTGTTATTTCCGGTTGAGTTGTTATTGGACGGGTCCGGGCCGGTACGGTGCTTAATAGAATTTTCCAACAATTCGATAAGTTCTGAATTTCATTGCGTGCGTTTAGACTATGAGGCCTCTTCGCTATTTCAATTGCCTCTCTCACGAGTCTTGATTTCGGGTGTTCTATATTTGCCAGTACTCTGGTGTTCTCAAAGTCTATTCCGTGTGACATCGTGGTGGCGTTTTCCGCAATGGATGTTGTTTTTTTCTGCTTTCTTACAGCGTTCTGGTGTTCTTGAATTCTTCTATTAGTTTGAAGAATTCAAGCTAGACGTGATGAACACCAGAACGCTGTAAGAAAGCAGGAAAAAAACAACATCCATTGCGGAACACACCACCACGATGTCACACCGAATAGACTTTGAGAACACCAGAGTACTGGCAAATATAGAACACCCGAAATCAAGACTCGTAAGAGAGGCAATTGAAATAGCGAAGTGGCCTCACAGTCCAAACGCACGCAATGAAATTCAGAACTTATCGAATTGTTGGAAAATTATATTAAACACAGTACCGGCCCGGACCCGTCCAATAACAACTCAACCGGAAATAACAAATCAGCAGGCGGGAGGCATGTCCACTGAGCGCCCAGGGCCAATCACACGCAGCCGTTCACGGTGCCAACCAATAGGCGCCGAGCCGCGACTATATAACAGCGGGAGCGCTTCTGAAAATCTTAGTATTCGAGTAACTAGAAGCGAAAGCAGAAGGCTACGAGAATTATGCGAACCGACCTGAAGAGGGCAGATGTGACTCTGTCGAAACGTCGTCATTTTACCATCGATCCCGGCAGGGATCAGTTATCAACTACGCGGATGAATTCCCGGAAACCACCTAAAACCTTTAATGCCCGCGAAAACTTAAAAACAAATATATATATATATATATATATATATATATATATATAACGTACGGACTTACTCTTTACTACTTATACTATTTAGACTTGGTCAAATATTATTTCTTTAAATAGAGAATTTGCATAGTTTTTAGTGTTTTCATAATAAATATAGTTACCAAGTATATTTGACATTATGTCTCATACCTCTAACTATAACTATAACCTGAAAGATATTTCTAAATATTGTTACAATTTTACAAAACAGCTTTTTTATGCACAAGTGTGAAAGTATTCCGTTGATCGTAATTTCTGAAAATCTATAAACATTCAAATTTAAAATTTATTATTATTGCCATTCTGAACAAGGTTAATCCAAATTCTTTCCCGAATTCTCTGATTTCTGTATAAGTTTATCTAAATGGAAATGGCTAACTACGTAAACCCTCTCTGACTCATGTGCGAATTTATATAAGAATCGGAGACATTAATGTGACATTTCGGATTTCTAGACACTTTACGATTTTTTGCGGCGCATTTACTTGGTGGTCAACTCTTATAGGTACATGAAATGTATTCCTCGTTCAGATTTCTTAGAAGTCCTGATTAATGAAAATTTTTTAGTATCCACAAATACATAAAATGTGTCAGATGGACTATTTTATTAGGGGCTTCTAGATATTCTCTTGTAAAGTTATATGTTTAAGGAAATATTTCCAATATTCGAGGACACGAAATATATCATTAAGTTACTTAAATTTTTGTTTGTTTGAATTAATAATTTATCATCATACATCATACAATGATGAATAATATAAGAATTATGTTATTAAACAACATGTGATCCCTGGAATTTGTACTCAATAGTTAACAGTAAAATGTTCCTAAAAGTGTCGGATTTATCGGGTGAACGATTTATCAATTTTAATGGGTTATAGAACTGTACTCTATGAGATTCTAGATCTAAAAAATATTTGTCTAACATGTATCCTATTGCGTAATCTCCACTTACAGTTTTTGATGACAAATCGACAGATTCTATTGTTCTTGTAAACCAGTTTCTCGAATAGTTTAAACTTGACAAACAGAATATAAAACAATTATGCAGTTACACGCTCATGAAATAAATCTATCGAAATTTAAATATATCATATGCAAAATGCATTGTGAAATAATTAATTATTTGCCAGATAAATATTAGTTACGGCCGAAAATATAACGTTAGCCTGCCAAAATCACTGACACATGTGCTTGTTTTTATAAATTTATTCAATATCCAAGATCTACATATAAAAAACATGTGTAACTTTGAGCTGTACTGACTCCCTTCTTCGAAATGTAGTACGGCACAGCCCAGTTGCATTTATACACTTTCCAGTATCTTCTGTCTAAAAGAAAAATGAAAGCAGTGCCTTAGCATCTAAATTATTATCAAAGTGGCAATGCCTACTTGTACGTGTATCTCATTTGAACATGTATGTATACTTATCTCCTTCCTGTAATAATAAGTCACATTAATATTTGACTGGGTTATAATTTGACATCAATGGTTTATATTCGAAATGAACGGAATATAGTTAGCAGATTGGAAAGGTGTCATCATATCGGTCAGAAATTTCTCAACTACAAAAGACCTCGCAGTTATTTAAAATACTCTGTTTCATATATTGCTTATCTTCGTGAAAGAAGGTTGTCGTAGAAAACGTGAATTATGCTGAAAAAGGAGAATACTTCTAATCATATAACACATATCTATGATAGTGTTCTCAAAGTCATAGACTATCCGATTGGAACGAAACATGGAACAACGATTTATGGAATCATACTTATAATGTTAAGTAGCATAGCATTTCAAAAAAATATTCGGAGATGTTGAGACGAAACAAGATTATTATAAAATTAAATGGCACAGCATTAAATGGCTGAGCATTGCTTTTTCGTGCTGTAGACGTCTATGAACACAATATACCTCGACGAAAATGTTGCCGCCCAGGTTTGAGTCTAGTACCGGAGTAGCTTCTGGAAGAGTAGCCACCTCAACTCAACGGAGAAATAAAGCAGCATTACCACTAGCAGCTGCTGCTATTACCGGACCATTGAACGATGCCTACAGTTGAATAGAAACGGATCAGTATCATTCTGCCGGAGTGTTTCGTTATCTGGGAATGAACTGTGCACGGGCAATTTTCATTAGTTATAGCAGTATTGATGTCGAAAACGTGAATAACTTTTCAAATTGTAAGGTTAATGCTAAACACTCCAGAAAATAAAAGCATTAAAATTATTTAACTGATCATTTATTTATATAGTAATATAAGTTTGCCTTAGTCAGTCAGGTAATCTCCAAATTATGTATTTAACATTATTTCCTGATCTATCACTTATTATTTGAGAATCCCTGAAATCGAGTTCCTAAAAATTTTTAATTATTTTCCACGATAAATAAACACAGAAACTTCTAGATAACTTTCAAATTAAAATAAGAATTACCACTATCAGTGGAAACAGAAAGTTCTCAGCCTTAATTCATCGGGTTGTAGCAAAAATAGTGTCAGATTGCCAAAGGAATCGATTTATACTTCAGTGAATTTGTATCTATATACCGAATAATGGGTACAATCTATATCTATAACATCTATATCTACTTAATGAATAAGAAGACTAATACAAAATGCCTAAGGATCAAGAAATAAGGACTGTCCAGCATCTCGTTGTGAAGGTTTCTAAGTAAATGACTCCAACTTCCTCAAATTAGATTTAATATAGTTTCCATACATTTTCTGCTGGAACAATCCTTTATCCTAATTAAAATCATTATTATTG
Organism: Octodonta nipae; assembly: GCA_034190945.1. NCBI lineage: Eukaryota > Metazoa > Arthropoda > Insecta > Coleoptera > Chrysomelidae > Octodonta > Octodonta nipae. Next base: position 116,064,382 of record CM067216.1, on the reverse strand, counting down.
TGTTGGTATACACTATTAGTTTCAATACATCCCATCTTGTAAGTCCTCTTCTTCTGTCATATCCAACACCAGGTTGTCTGCATGTGAAGTGTGTTGTTGCTCTGGATTCACCGCTGAATTTCCGTATCTCCACATGTTAGTGTTGTATATGTTAAGTAAAGTTGTGGAAAGAGGAACAACCGTTTCTGCTGCTTTATTCAAAATATAATTTTCTGTTGTCCTGCCGTTATGGATTCCCTTATTTAGTATCAATTGCAACTAATTCTACAAGGAAAGATTTATGGCAAAAGAGGTCCAGGAAGAAGAAGAAGAATTTCTTGGCTTCAGAACTTATGTAAAGAGTTCGCATTAAGCAGTATTTTTAAGAAAATCAGTCAACAAGATCCGAATAGCCATGTCAATAGCAAACATCCAAAAGGGATACACACAATAAGAAAAATATTTTCTGCAATTCTGTCTGATTTATCTTTTTTTAATAACCTAACTCCTGGAATAGCTTATATAATACGTGGTAAAAAGTAAGCGTGGACCTTCTTGTATCCACATTTCTGCACTTATGCCATTTAAGCCTTCTACATTTTTGTAGCTTCAAGAGCTTTCATGAACTCATGAGTTCCATATAAGCTTTTCGTATATTCTACGCAAAGAGTTTTTCTCCTTTCCCAAAACCATAGTTGTTTATTGGTAGTGATCTAGCATCTCTTTCTTTTATGCAATTAATTTATGATGCTTAGTACTTATTTACAATTGGTTTTCTATGGTAGATTTCAGTTTCGCTACTTCTTATACAATGAAAACCCCAATATACTGGTAGATTCGGTATGGTTTCAACAAGATGGAGCGCCCCGAGTTTATCTTGACAATATTTTCCCAAATAGTTGGATCGGAAGGAGAGGTGATATTGAATGGCCAGCTAGGTCTCCAGATCTAAGGTCGTTAGATTTTTATCTTTGTCGTTACGTGAAATCGAAAGTCTACTTCAATAAGCCCGAAAATATCGAGGAATTAAAGAATAGAATTAGGGCCGAAATACAACGAATTCTGCCACAAACGCTAAATGAAGTGTTACGTGAATTTGAAAACCGTCTTAGGTATTGTCAGGAAGTTAATGGTCAACAATTTGAATATTTAATTTGATATGTTGATGTTTTTTTCTTCAATATTGAAAGAAATGCATTTTTTTAATAATTTTTTATTTTCAGTATAGGATATTGTAAATGAAAAATACTTAGAATTCAATGGAGAATTCAAAAATAAAAAAAAATGTTTCCATTTGAAAAAATGAAATTGATGGTCGCATTATATATGTTATATCACACTTTCAAAATTTCTCTTTTTAAAAAAGATTTTATTTATAGTTGCACAATTATTAACTTTTAATATAAAACTTGAAAATAACAATATAATACTTTATAACAATAAAAAGACAAAATGAGTGTTAAACTAAACTAGACAGAACTGTAAGTAATAATGAATGATGTTACAATGAAAAAGTATAATTTGTAAACTAAGAACGCTGACTAAGGTGTCGCAGCACTTGCAGTTCTCACGGATGTTCGTCTGCGGGTAACTGGAGACGATACGTGTTATGCTGACTCAGCTTGGGAACTGTTGCTAGGTTGTTTCATATAAGTCGATGGAATAACTTATATAACAACTCCCATCCATATAAAAAAGTTGATGCTACAGCATCGACTTTTAAGGGAGGATCTGCAATTCAATATCCTTGACAGGACTAAGGAGGCTATGGAGTTTTACCCTGGGCTTGATGGTTGATGGACCTGGTGGTGGTGCTGGATCGGCAGAAGGGCTGATTGTTGGAGGCTTCTGGAATTACTTCCTGATGATGCTGATGGAAAGGAGGGCAACCACAATTGCGGTTGTTGCCTTTGTGATGATCGTAAACCAGGAGGTGTGTTTCTCCAAGAATGGTTGGTCCAGAAGCTTTTCCAATTCCCTGGAGTATTGTCTAAGCTTATGGTTAGCGATATTCAGGTCTCTGGCATCCAATTCCTGTAGTCTCATGGGTTTCAACTTTGGAAGTTGACTGATGGTTGGCAGGTTGTCTCAACAGTTGTAGGGGATGTTGACTGGGTGACTCTTAAGTGTGATGTTGTCAACGTGGTCCTTCTGGCATGGACCCTGGTGTTACCGATGAAGCATTGCAACTGGGTTGGATGGTCAATAGAGAATTTGTCGATATGGATTGGGTAACGACATCTTTTCCCTTGCACTTGATGTTGATGGGCAACTGTCCGGAAATCGAGATTAACCAAAGGTTCGGGTCAATCTCTTGAATATTATATTCTTCGGCATATAATATTACAGGTTCACACGTTGGTGGAAGTGCTGCTGGTTGTCGAAGTAGCTGTCCTTCACAAAGGGCTTCTTTGTCTATGGTGTGTGGAATAACTTTGGAACAGATCTTATGTTCTTTAGATAATGGCTTACAGTCACTCAAGTCTTCGAAAGATGCGTACAATAGCGAATCGTCATCTCTCGCAATATATTTTAATTTTGTTGGAAGAATATGGTGAAATCCTGTTCGATTATCCAAAACTGGGATAGGATACAGGCGGTACAGTGTATAAGTTTCAGGATTGACTAAGGGAATTTTTAGTACAAAAACAATTTTAGTATTGATCTGAAAAGCTTCCAATTCTATTAGATCGATGTATCTAGCAACATTTGAACTATATGTTGGAAGTGGTAAGTTATTTTCATGAAGTGACTGTGATATTTTCTGAAGGGAGTCGACCAAATCTACTGGGTTTATAATTGAGCTATGTAAAATTTTTAGACGGGCAAAAGAGACTGCCGTTAATACATCGTTGAGGGTATCTTCAATGTATACGTAACTTTCCATTAAGCTTTCACACAAATCCAAGACATTGGCTTGAAGTTCATAAAAGGCAAGATCGTCTGTAATGAACTCAGTTGACTTCCTAATTGTTTCGATATTTTCCGAAAATATTTTCTCTTCGGACTGAAATTTTTGTAGTGTGGTGTTAAGGCTCTTAATGACCGAAGTTGTTACAGATAATTGTCGTTTCATTAAGTTTTCAATTTTATGTTGGTCTTTAGTAATTTTATTGATAGTGTCACTAAAGTATTCTCCGTCTGTTGCATCTAAGTTACCGGAAATAGATTACCAAATTGATCCCAGTCCGTTAATGAGTCCGCGTTTCTTTCTCTTGGTACTGTAAGTCTCGGTGTCAGCGAAAATTTCTGTATATTTGATGTTAACAGATTTAGATATTTGTTTCAGGAGGCTTACGTGAGTCTGTACTTTTGATATGAAGATTTTAACGTTAGTTTTGTTGTGGTTAATAGTATCTAAAAGTCTGTTCAGTATATTGTCGTTGTTTAAAATAGCGTCTCGAAATGGGCTTAGATCATTCATTGTAAACAAGGAGTGTCCATTTGTCATTAGAAATTTTTAGGGTTCCTTCTTCATGAAAGAAAACTCCTATAGTATTGTTAACAGGCGTAATGGAGTACGGTTGAAGGTTCACGACTGAAAACAGTCCACAGAATCTGAAAAAAGGGATTTATTCAAAATAGGGTTTTAGTCTGTCAAAGTTAACTTTAGTTATTTGGTTTGTTTGTAAATTTATGACGGTGGCAGAGTTTTTTCGTATTGCGGTAATTTCGAAGGGGCCGTTGAATTTGTTTTCGGCTTTGTTTTTGATTTGGGACTCTTTTACGTAAACTTTGTCACCTACTTTGTAATCGGGTTGTTTGGTAGAAACGTGTTGGTCAAATCGCACTTTAGATTTTTCTTTCTGTCTTTCGGTTTTAGCACGAGCGAGTCTGTAATAGTAGTCCATTGTGTTATTTAGGTCTCTTACGTATTTCAAAATAAGTTTTACCTGGTTGTAAAGGGTTTCTGGAGGCCTACTTGAAGTGTGCCCAAATATGAGTTCATAGGGCGTGAAACCGGTGGTTTTATTTTTCGTGTTATTATAACAGATGATGGCATAAGGGAGGACGTTAAATGGATGTTCGTTTGGATGTTCCGCTGTATTTGCCCTTATCATTTCTGCTAAGGTCGCGTGAAATCTTTCAATAGAACCGTTTGACTCGGGATGTTGAACGCTGGAGAATGTCAGTTTTATGTCGTATAGTTGGCATAAATCCCGCATTAAGCTGTTATCAAATTCAAGTCCAATGGATGCGAAGTGGAGTTCCGTAATGTTGAAAGAAAATCAAAAGGGTGTTTACGACAGTTGAAGCTGTTTTGTCGTTTATGGGGTAGGCTTGCGTAAATTTCGTGAGATCGTCCCTAATAGTGAGTGCATGATTTCTAGATGGATATTCGAAGATGTCAATGTTAATACGTTCAAAAGGAGTCTTGGGTGTTTCCGTAACAACGAAAGGTGCACTTAAGTTTTTCCTACAGAACTTTACCTTTTGGCAAGTTTCACAGAATTTGATAAATTGTTCTACAGTTTTAATTAAGCCGGTCCAATTGTACTTTTCCCTAATACGTCTGATGGTTTCATTAATGCCACGATGGAGGTTGTTTTTACCAGAGTGGTATTGTTGTATTATTATAGGAATTTCGTCTTGGGTAGGAGTTGTAACAATGTTTTGGCAGATTTTGAGTTTGATTTCTTTGTCGGAGAGAATGAAAGATAGAATTTCAAGATTGGGAAGTTCTATGTTATTTTTTATGCAGTATATTTCGGAGTCGTTGAATTGATCTTGGTTGTTATAAATAATTTTGAAAAGATGCGAGACGACAGTTTCAGGGTCATAGGGCAAAGGTACAACTAAGTACTTTCTATGCCTGACTGTTTTACTGGCCATGATGTTAAGAGTGTCATTACTGAAATTAGGTTCTTCTTCGAAAAAGTCATCAATAATTTTGTCGTGTAAGTCGTTAGTTTTGTTTTGCCAAAAGAATGTAACTACGCGTTTGTGGGACTTGTCTAGAAGTTGAGAATTGGATATTTCAATTTTAGAATAATCGATTATTGACTCAGTTTTGTAGAGTTGAACAAATCGATTAAACTCAGCGATAATTCTTTCGTCATGTTCGTCGTCATTGTCAGAGTTTTCAGGTTGTTCGGAGTCAGTTTCGTTGTTATCGAAAATTTTGATTTTGGAAAGGAAATCAGCACATTGCTTGAAATGGTTGATTTTGTTGCGAGAAAGAGCATCTGCGTTTTGGTTTACCTTGCCGGGTTTGTACTCGATCTTATAATTGTATTCCTCTAGCTTAAGGCGCCATCTGCCAGGATCTTTGATGGAAAAGAGCCAAGTAAGCGGACGGTGGTCACACAGGAGTGTAAACCTTCTCCCAAAAAGATACGGTCTGTAGTGCTTAACAGCCCAAACTATGGCCAACAATTCTCGTTCGATGGTGGAATATCGTGTCTCTGCAGCACAGAGGGTGCGAGAAGCGTATGCAACAGGGAGATCTTTTCCCACAGGGCCTTGAGAAAGAACCGCTCTAATAGCAAAAGCACTAGCATCAGTAGTGAGCAGGAAGGGTTCTTCAATGTTTGGATATATCAGGATTGGGTCAGATACAAGGGCTTGCTTCAGTTCATTGAAGGAAGACTTGCAATCTGCGTCAAAGATGAACTTGACGTCTTTTTGGAGTAGTTTTTGTAAGACGTTTAGAGATCTTCGCAAAATTTGTTATGAATCGTCTGTAATAATCAGCGAGTCCAAGAAAAGATTTGATGTCTTTCGGAGTTTGGGGTTGAGGAAAGTTCTGAATACATTCAAACTTTGAAGAGTTTGGTTTTACACCTTCTTGTGTGATAAGATGGCCAAGATAAGCCACTTCTTTACGAAGAAATTCGCACTTATCAGGTTGAATTTTTAGGTTAGACTTCCGAAGTCGTTTAAAAACATCTGTCAACCGGGAAATATGTACATGGATGGTCGGAGAGTAGACGATGATATCATCCATGTAGACGAGACAACGTTCATTCTGTATACCGAGAAGAATATTGTCCATGACCCTCTGAAAAGTAGAAGGTGCATTTTTTAAACCAAATGGCATACGAACAAATTCGTAATGACCATTTTCGACAGAAAAGCCAGTCTTAGGAATATCTTCCTCTTGGATTTCCAACTGGTGGAACCCGGAAGCGAGATCCAGTGTCGAAAAATATTGACACTTTCCAAGTTGGTCGAGAAGATCAGAGATATTTGGCAGAGGATATTTATCATCTGCAGTCAATTCATTTAATTACCTGTAATCGATAACTACTCGCCACTTTTGTTTACCAGAAGCATCGAGCTTCTTGGGGACGACCCATACAGGGGAGGACCAAGGAGAAGAGGAGTGCCTAATGATACCTTGTTCAAGCATTTTTCCAATTTGGGTTTTCACTTCCTCTTTATGAACTTGAGGATATCTGTATGATTTAGTGAAAACGGGCTTTGCGTTATTCGTATCAATCGAATGTTTAACCTCGTTAGTGAAAGTCAAGACGTCACCTTCAAGATAGAAAATGTCTTGAAATTCCAAACAAAGATTAGTGATTTGTTCGCGTTCTTCGTCATTTAGATGATCAGTTCTAATTTGTTGTCTAATAGTTGAGTTTCTGTCTATGTATTCGGAATCATGATAATCGTCTGTATTGAAATTCAGAAGAGGGTGAGTTTTGTCAAGTGGTTCCAGTTTTAAGTCAGAAAAAGTTACTGTTTTGGGCATCGCGTTAGCGTTTATTATAGACGTTAGAAATTCACCATTTGCGTTAATATGTACGAGTGCGTTTGGAAGTCGTACTCTGTCAATTTCTTGAGTTGGTAAGATGGCGTCGATGTTAGAAAGATCGCATTTAAGTTTAAAGATCTTTTCTGTGCGTGCCTCAATAGTTATTTTGTTTTGTGTGGGTGTTTGTGAAGTAATATTTGGCTTAACATTGGGTGTGTCGGGTACATCAGTCAAGGGTTGATCCTTATCGGGAACTTTGTGTAAAGGGATGGTTTTAAAATTTGTTATTAGCTGTTTAGATTTTAAGTCAACTATGCATTCATAGTGTTCGAGAAAATCTAATCCTAGTATGCCGTCAAACTCAATGTCCAAATCGTATATGAAAACTTTATGTGGGTTACATGGAGCGAATGGAATTAGGGTAGATTGTGAAATAGGGATTTTTTCATTGGTAATTCCTTGAATAGTTACCCCTTCAGGAGATCTTTGGGTGAAATTCTTTACGGTATTTTCTTTGAAGATAGAGATACCAGCTCCGGTATCAATAAGTAGTTTGAATTTAGAAGAAGCGTCAAGAATGTAGTAAAGGTTTTTAGAGTTAACTGTAAGAAGTGGGCTTAAAGAAATAGTTGCTCCGGGAAGTTCAAGTCGGGGTTCAAATCGTCCAGATTCAGGTTTTGAATTTGGGTTTCGGCTTCGCATAAAGTTGTTGTCGAATCGGGAGGTTGGTCTAGGCTCGGAAACGCTAGAAAATCCTGGTATTGATGACTATTAAAGGGCTCGATAGGAGTATCTTCGAACGTTTGTTCAACGATAGGATAATTTTGAAGATCATCCTCATAATCGTAAGTGTTGCTATCCCCGGTATAGTAATTGTAGTCTGGATAGTGGGAATAACCATCATTTTGATGTTGGTTGAAGTGGTGCGTCCTTTCAGGACGGTTGTTGGGATTGTTCTATATGACCGAAGGTCGAGAATAATTCAGGTTCATTTGAGACCTAAAAGGGGGTCTCTGAAAATTTTGTGGGCGAAATTGTTGTCCTTGTTGAACGGGGGGATTGTTTGTATGAAAATTTGGCCTTGTTTGTTGATTAGGCCCAACAGGATTTGGTCTATAGTTTGGATTAAACGTTTGAGAACTATTTTGTGTTTTCAAACGGCAATTTGCGGCTATGTGGCCTAATCGACCACCATGAAGACACTTAGGGGGTTGTGTCGGCTTTCGTGTTTGAAAGTTGGGTTTGAGAGGAACAGATTTGTTCGTTTTCTGGTCCTCGAAATAAGAAAGTTGAAGTTCTCTCCTAATCCGGGAGTGTGCCTCTAGAAGGTCTTTTGGGTTACTGGCACGAATTACCTGACCTAAACGGGGTTCTAATCCCGTAAGAAGGGTATTCATCACCATTGTATCCACTAGAGTGGTCTGGGCGTCTTTTTGTTCTGGACTAAGCCCAGCCGTTTTGTGGATGCAGGAGTGCATTTTCGCACTCAATACCTGGAGTCTATTGTAAAACGTTAGTGGAGACTCGTTCGAAAGTTGCTTTAGACGTTGTAAGTCGTGAATAAGGGAAGAGAGATCACGAGAATCTCCGAAATGCAATGTCAGTAGTTGTTTGATTTCAAGGTACGATCCGGTGTTCCTTGAATTTATCAACTGCGCCGCTTTCCCTTTTAGCTTGTTTTTGATATGTATCACTAACAAATACTTTTGGTCCGCCGTGGACATATTATATGCGCAATTACACGCATCTATGAAGGTTCCCAAGGAAATTTCGTCGCCTTCAAATTCGGGTATAACGGAAAATATCTCCGTAAACCGGTATCTTTCTGTTTCAGGTGTACCTGAATTTGGTGAAGCTTGTGCCATGTTTATCGATATAAATGAATTGGATTGTAAAGTTTATAGAATAAAATGTTAAAGGGTATAGAGTATTAATAAACTGTAGAATACGTTAATGGGAATAACGATTGTTTGAATGATAGAACAGTATAGTAACCAATTTAAATAGTAAATTCAAATAAATCAGTTATTCAAAATAAAAAAATCAATGAAAAAAGTAAATCAGATATACCAATATCAATAAAAATAAATCAAATAAATATATCAATAGAATAAAATAATTCAGTTAATGAAATAAATCAATGTTTCATTTGAATCAAATATATCAAAATAAAAATCAAATTGATAAATATGTAAAATCAAATAATAAAATAAATCAATATTAGTCAAATCAAATAGATTATATCAAATATTAAAAATCAATGTTCAATAAAATAAATCAAATAATATTTACTTAAAACGAATGACGATTCACCATTACTTACATCAACAGGAACATTGAAAGCGCCGTGTTCTACGTTTGATTGCAGTGAGGACTTCTTCCAGGTTCGTTGTTCCTTTGAGGGATAGGAATCCGCCGCTACCAGTTAGACTACTCGTGTTCTAGTAACGTTAGACGGATCCTACTGACTGCGCCAATTTGTTATATCACACTTTCAAAATTTCTCTTTTTAAAAAAGATTTTATTTATAGTTGCACAATTATTAACTTTTAATATAAAACTTGAAAATAACAATATAATACTTTATAACAATAAAAAGACCAAATGAGTGTTAAACTAAACTAGACAGAACTGTAAGTAATAATGAATGATGTTACAATGAAAAAGTATAATATATAAACTAAGAACGCTGACTAAGGTGTCGCAGCACTTGCAGTTCTCACGGATGTTCGTCTGCGGGTAACTGGAGACGACACGTGTTATGCTGACTCAGCTTGGGAACTGTTGCTAGGTTGTTTCATATAAGTCGATGGAATAACTTATATAACATATATATATATATATATATATATATACATATATATATGTTAAGTGGTCATTTCGAGGAGTTTTACACCGGTGTATAACTTACACCGAAAATCATATATACCGGTGTAAATGCTCAAAATAACCCTATTGTATACTTATATATACCGGTGTATATACTGAAAATAACCGTTTTGTACCTGATTTTCTCTCTTTGTTTACAGACTGTATTTTAAAGTTAATCTATATTGTTGGCAAAATTTCTTGATATATGATTTGAATTCGTTTCAATCTTTATATTGTTCCTCCCATTTTCAATCGAAATATGAATATTTTCAAATCTGAATTAGGATAATTGAGTAGTAATTGTCAACTGAATAAAGATAAAAGACTGTCATAACTATTATGGAGTTGACAAATATATTAGTGATAATTTTACTGAACAAACAACCTTACAAAATTTTTTTAAGGAATTTCCGGGGTGGGTTTTGCTCAATTTGTGTTCAAACGGTAAGTGAGAATGAAATATGCATAACGCAAAACTGAAGCTTACTAAGTGCGGACTACTGATACTGTTTTATTACTCTTCAAAAATTGAAGAAGTCAAAGTTGCCTTACATTGTAGTTTAATATGAATTGCTCGTGATATCTTTTCAAAAGATTTTGAATGTTACGTTGCTTTTAATTGAAGAGACTTATTACATATTATAGACGATTTTTGATTTTAGACATTTCTTATGTTGTTATTTTGATGAGAAAATTTTGAAATTTGTGACATTGGTTATATTTTTACCATTTTTGATATATCTAACTTAAATTCAGATATTTTCGCCAATTTGACTTTTCGGTATTTGGCAAAAAAGTCTTATGTTTAATTATCTTGTGAAAAAATTATCAACGGCAAAACATTTGGTGAAGGTGAATTCAGTTCAATCTCTTTGAATGTACTAATATGGAAACGCTAGTCCACTAAATAGAATATAAAAAAGACCGACAGTATTTTGAGACTGAAGGATGGAAGCGAAAGCTTCTTACGAAATATATTTGCCGTCTCTGGTTATCGCCTTCACTCTATTTATTTTTTTGTGTCATTCTGAGTACCGGTTTTAAATTTCAGTTTTAAATCTGCAAAGGAACATATGACGGGTACGTTAATTTAAATTTTTAAATGTATCATGTTTCACATACAGTTGACACAATTTCTTTTAAAACAATTATATATTACTCAGTATGTAACCCATCAAATGTTTAATAAAGAGAGACTTTAAAGTTTAGATTATTTTCTCTTTATGTAAAATTTAAAATTATGGCACCATTGTATTCCCGATATTAACCACGAATATGTGTCATCTGGAAAAATATTCTTCACGAACACATATATTACTTCTTGAAAATCATTTGTAAATATTTTGTCAATCAACTTTAGTCCTTCTGCAACACTAAAGACTGATAACTTATCTATTTTTTTAAATACTACCATTAGTTAGCTACTGCCCACCGTCAAATAATAAGTTTTAAAATAATTTGCTCCAAAAATATTTACATATTTCACTAATGCAACCCACAGCGCACTTATCTATATATAGGGTTATTCACGTTATCCGAACTGGAGCAGCACCTCTAAACGAATGAACGATTGATATCTATTATAAGTAGAATATTTAAAAATTATTTTTTAATATGTACACCTAGTCCCAAATATAAGAAACAAAAATGTTTTTTGTCGCTTTGTCGTGACACTTCGTGTCGAATGAGGTGACCCTGTATAAGCAGTAAACAATGTATGTCCCAAATTTGTGATCTACTGTAGATGCTACTAATATTTAGATAAGAAAACAATACTATGTTAAAACTAGAATTATAAAAGGAAAATTTCGAGAATTGTTGAAGCACAGCTATACTGTTGTTCTAACACCCTCGATAAGGAATAATAGAACAGTACGTAAATAATGAACAAATCGCGTTTGAAATTAATAGCTATGCGAATTTAAAACTAATAATATAGTAGTTCACATAAATTTACAGGATAATATACTTATTTGTTATTTTTACTTGTGTTGTAAAAGGCAAAAATATTAGTTTTAATATTTTCTCTTTTCGGTACGTGTTACTATAATTAAATGCTTTATATTTATGTTTCTTTTCAGTTTCTTAAAACTAGAATTATTTAAATATATCAACCAGTTATGAAAATAATAGAACAAATTTTCGGTACTGGGGTTTGTAACATGAGTCGTTTCAGAATTCATCAGATTTTTTTTCTGTGAAAATAAAATTAGCTACCCACACTTTTAGTATAAGGTCTGTATGTGTATCGTAGGTACAGTAATATTCTAAGAAAAGAATGCACCTATTTTTATAAACAAGTTTTCTTACTGTTTTATGGTCAACTTTTTCAATTTCGTTTCTAGTGTATGTAAGATAAATTTATTACTTGTATTAATAATATTGTAAGAATAGTTTTAGTATTAGTTCAAAAACCGCGACTTTAGTTTACTAATACAACTATACCTCTTTTTTTTAAATTTCAGTATCTTCTTTTCCGCCCTTTATTTCTTTTTGAGACCATTATTTATTCACGTCTTGAATAATGTTCCCATTGCTAACTTTATCATAGTTAACATGATTATAAAATCGTGTGTTAACTCAAATTTTTTGTTAATCCAAATTTCAATAATGGGTTCAAATTCCTATTATATACTTTTAATTCATACCATAATAAAAATCACATATTATTCATATGATTAATTTTTATTCATAATTATTGTTTTAAATTTTGATAACAAATTTAATACTGTTGTAAAAACTACCTAAAGAGTGGTAAAGCAATTAACAAAATTTATGGGATAGACCCATGTCAAACCGATTGTTATAAATGCATTTCTTTGCAATGGTTATGTTATGAACAGAAAAATAAACATCTGGCAAAAGAAAGATACATTTCGCATTACTGATATAAGGCAGTAAACCTTTTATTTTATTAACATTCTTGAGCTTTTTAAAAACAAGATAAATATGTAGTTTGAGTTATTTAATATTGAATGATATCTTTATAATACACTCTTGAGTGAAATTTATGGGTTCTATTCATTTACGTAAACTTTATTATTAGCTATGAGCCTTGATGAAAATTTAGTTAATACAATTTAAAATCAGCTGTTCAAGGTGTTACAAAAAGCAATTTAAATTTATTTGATATTTAATACAAATGTAAGAATTGGGGAATGCATGATTTTTCTCAAGAAATTTCGGAGTCGAAAGCTTTTCTATGCTGTTTTGTTCCCAAATGTACATTGACTAAACATTCTATCGGTAAATTTTATTATGTTTGTTTAATATTAGTATTTGGTATGGCAGCCCGATACTATTTCCCAAGTTAAACGGAACTTAAAAGATATAAACAGAACTTGTGTTCAGCATTTTCTGTCCTTTTTATTTTCTGATTTTCAAGCGCTTCTATGATTTCCTTACTATATGGGGCCTCAATGCTAAGAACACAATTTAGGTTGGTAGAACGAATGATCTTCAGAATGAATCTTAATTTTTGTTATTATTAGGTTATTAATTTTATATGCACCACAAAAATACAATTTAATACTGATTATGTCTCCTGTTTAGCATATGATTAATTAAAACTGCCTTTTTTGACATTTATAGCATTTCCAGATTTTTTTAAATACCTTGAATGAAATTGTCTTCTAAACGTTGTTTGTGGCATATTCTTGATTACTTTTATGTTTTTTTAGGCAATAACACCACAATAGAATTAAAACAACTTATATTGCAGGAATACCAAAACGTTTCAGTCTATTCATTGACAACGAAGTCAGAATAGACCGAAACCTTTTGGTATTCCTGCAATATACGTCGTTTTAATTCTATTGTGGTGTTATTGCCCAAAAAACAAAAGCAATCTTAAATGAAATATTTCGTCATCCCAATGTCTAAATTTTCGTGCTCATTTCTCATAAATTAAATTTTCCAAATTGGTCGTCAAACGTATTTATTATTTAAAAAAAGTGTCGGTATAAAATGTCTTACGCCACTTTTTGATCTTCTAGTAGGGAATGCTCCTACAAATAATTTACCCGCCAAAAGAAATAAAATTTTCACATCCAGTACAGAATAGTGCTAGAAATATTTGTCATGTTTGAGATTATTGACATTTCATACTATGGTTTGGGTGTTTTTAATTTTTGGCACTGACAGATATTGTCATTACTATTGTTGACGGTTTCCGTGTTTTTGACATTATTAACTTTTTTTCACTTTTACGGTAATGTTAACATGTTTAGTTAGTTTTACCATTTTTGATTTTTTAGACATTTTAGGTTTTTGATAGGATAATTTTCATATATTTGTGTAGTTTGCTTTATTTATTATTCTTAACATTTCGAAATATTTTAGAATTTTGAAATTTATTTTTATTTTATAAATAGCTTAACATTTTTTTATAATTCCGATATTTTATATTTTTTTCGAAATTTCAACTGCGATTAATCAATTGAACACTTTTCAGTTCCCAGCCCCTCCATAAGTTCAATATTGACAAAACGACGAATAACGTCTTGATTTATTTAATGAAAAGAGCAAATTTATCATTGTAATGCAATGAATAAATACTCCGGATACATACCCCCTCCCAATTCAATAATTATAATTTTCGCAGAATTTCACATTAAATCACTATTAATATAAAGAATTGATATCATAATTATAACACTGTTATTATTTTCGGTTCCCGGGAAATATTATTTTTTTCTTAAAACATACTCCACTTGCCTCTTGCTCCTATCGGAAAAAAGAATTTTTGCAAAATGATAAAACCGGCTTCTATTTATTTTAGAAGAGTTTCTATATCAAGATTCCCAACATTCTACTTATAATTTCGGAGATATTGAATACTCTGTAAAGTAGTGACCTCCATTTCACCATTCTGCATTTGAATTCTCGCAAAATGACGAATAAAGTATTACTTCACTTAAAAAAAAGGAATCAGCCTTACAACTTTCTTTAGGTTCTGAAAAAGAGTTATTTTTCAAAAAAAAATTCCACGTCTGTCTCCCATGAGATAATAAAATTTTTCATAAACCTTGTTTTTATTTATTTAAGGTATATACACCAATTTTCGTGCCTCTTTTACTCTTTATTTTCAAGATATTGAATTTAAGGAAAAATAATAGACATTTCACTGCCCGCGTAATACATTTTATCAAAATAAAATATAGGCTATGTAATTCGCTGCTAGTGTATCGATTCGGTACTCCCATATGTCACCCACTACAAACAACAAAAAAATGTTACGTGTTTATACGTTAGTATGGAAGTACGATGCAAACAACCACTACGCACAAATAAAACAGTAATTTCAAAATGTGCACTTCCATTTTTTTGGGCATTTCGAGGATGATCCTTGAACTGACCTTTTATCATAAAACGACTCCTTGAAATACCCTTTTTGTATACGATCACTTTGAGGAGTCTCCTCGAAATGACCACTTTCGCCTCAAAATGACCACAATGTATTTTTTTTTTCAGATTTGAACTGACCGTTTAACATATATATATATATATATATATATATATATATATATATATATATATTTGTTTTTAAGTTTTCGCGGGCACTAAATGTTTTAGGTGGTTTCCGGGAATTCATCCGCGTAGTTGATAACTGATCCCTGCCGAGATAGAAGGTAAAATAACGACGTTTCGGCAGAGTCACATCTGCCCTCTTCAGGTCGGTTCGCATCATAATTATCGTAGCCTTCTGCTTTCGCTTCTAGAAGCAGGGATCAGTTATCAACTACGCGGATGAATTCCCGGAAACCACCTAAAACATATATATATATATATATATATATATATTATATTTCCGGTCCACCCTGTATAAATGAGTTTATCATTACAAAAACCGCAGTCCAAAAAAAAAACCGACGTGTCCGAGCGTTTTTCCAAAAAACAAACACCTGAATTTTAAATGAATTTGTTCCACTGTATATCTTTTTTATGACTACTCATGAATTTGCCCGACATTAATTTGACATAGTTTCTTTTCTGATTATCTAAGTTTATCTTTCTGTATGTTTTTGCTTAAGCCCTTATTGTATGATCTCAGTTTTTCTTTTATAGCATTTGAAGTGAAAAGGCCAAGGCAGTAATGAATACGCACGTTTATGAAGAGCCCACAATGAAGTAAGTAATGATTTAGACGGGAGTAATTTAACGATTAAGTCGACAAACCATAGATTGATGGGTTATTTTTATGAATATTTTGAGGATTTAGTTAACCTGTGAATTTGTTTGAAGCACTTTATTACCTGGAAATTGCTGGCACTTACATAATGGTATTTGGAGGCTTATAATGGTTAGTTCTGCAGCAGGATGATTTCAGGCATGTTTAAATAAGGCTATTGATAACGTAAATAGGATTTAGGACAATGTGACAAAATGATTTATTTTTTAACAAATAATTCTGAGTAAAATTACAAAAAATGGTAAACTAAGCCAATACTATGGTAAAAGTATATTATAATTAAACTGGTACCTTTGAGACAAAAAAATGCATTTAAATACTCCTAATACCAACACGTTGGTTAAGCCGTTGTTGGCGATTGTTACATTTATTGCAAGGACACCAAACAAGAAACTCGTTCAGTTTTTTTTCCTTATTTTGGTGTCGAAGCAATTCCTTTGTTTGAAATCTTTTCGGTGACATCAAACCAAATCGAATATTTTGTCAAGTACGTCGAAAATGATCGAAGATAAATCGTTGAACGCATCCAAAATTTATAAGAAAAGAAATTACCATTAACACGCTATCGAGAGAAAAAACGACATCGTTTGATGTCCTTAAAAAAAAAACTAAATGCGATGTTTTGTGCTTGTTAGGGTGGTATTTAAAATTGATCTGGTGTCTGAGAGTTTTTACTCTGGCCGATCGTCGATGTCGATTCCAGATTAGATAGTGAAACAATGCCTCGATTTATTGGCTCTACTATATCGACCACGTTGTTTGCTTTAATTGGACCTTTCGGAATGCGTTCTCGACAGTAGTTTTGGGATATGTTTACTATTGAATGGCCAACGGACATGTTCCTTTCGTTTAATCACGTTCTGTATGACGACATTTGCCGTAATGAATTCGTTCAAGATTTTGTTTGTGGTTTTGAACTTAAAATATATTTACTGATTTAAAATCTGTAGTTTTCAAAATTTATATTTGTATTAAAACATTTTTGTTCTTTCAGTCTTACTTCTTTAATAGGTAACCTGGTTTACGGACAATCAGAAAGCAAAAAATCTACATACAAATTGCTTTTACAATATTTATGGAAGTTAAAATCAGTTATTATCCACTAGATATAATTAGAACCTAATTTAATTTATTTCTGTTGTATTATGCATATCTCGATAACAAATTCAACTCCGTCCACCTGAAACCAAAGTGCGTGTAAGTGTTTATATAGATATTAATTTTGGGTAGGAAACAACTAAACACCGAAATTAAAAAATATATATATTTCACTTGCTGAATCAGGTCAGGTTCCGATATGAAGAATATATTATTGTTATAAAAAAATATACACAACAGCTGATTTGAATATTACAATAATAACACAACATACGCTCTTCGCCACCAAACTGAACTACTGCGCGCTCCTTTTAAAATCAGCATCGAATTCTCTCGTACAATCCAGTGTCAATTTTACAGTTGTCGAGTTATTTCGAGATTAATTTTTTTGTCCTCTCAGAGATTGATGTCTTGGAACGAAAACAGGGCCGGCTTAGGTAAATTTCGTAACACTGTCCCACCATTAATTCTGATCTTCCCGATCAGAAACATCCTCTCCATGGTAGGGAACGAGTCGATCTAAATTGACCACTTTCAACTTACTCCTGGGGTTTCGACGGATCCGGTAGACGACGTCATTAAGCCTCTTGACCACCCATGCGGGTGTAAGCTTTGGAGATTTACCCTTGCTCCGTTGGGGGTTGTACAGCCCGATTTTGTCCCTCTCTTGGAACCCGACTGAATTGGCCTTGAGGTCGTATCGCGTTTTCATCCGGTCACTGGTGGCCAACATCTGCGTTCAGGCTAATTCGTGTATTGCCAGCATGTTATGTCGAAGCTGGTCGGGATAATCTTTGATGTCTTGGGAAGGTTCTCTGGGGGACCAAAAGCCAAATCGCAGGGTAATCGCAGCTCTTTTCCGAATATGACACAGGCTGGAGTAAGGCCTGCACTATTATGTACGGCTGAGCGATATGCCAACATGAATAGGGGAATATGCTCATCCCAATCACGCTGGACGACTTTGGATAGGCGTTGTTCCAAGGTCCTGTTGAATCTTTCCGCTATTCCGTCTGACTGTGGGTGCAATGGTGTTGTTCTTGTTTTCCTGATCCCCAACACCGTGCAGACCTTCTGGAATACATTAGATTCGAAGTTACGCCCCTGGTCTAAATGTAGTTCCATCGGGACGACAAACCTGCTGAATAGCTGGTCTACTAGCACCGTCGCTACCGTGGTTGCCCCTTGGTTGGGTATCGCATATGCCTCAGGGCATTTGCTGAAATAATCCAATGCGACCAGAATGTATTTGTCCCCCTCTCAAACTCGGGAAACGGACTGGCGACATCGATGGCGATTCTCTCAAATGGGACGCCCACATTGTACTGCTGCATTCTGCCCTTCGTCCGGGTCGTCGGGCCCTTACTGACTGCACAGGTCTCACATTTCCGGCACCAACCTCTGACGTATTCGAAGTAATTTACCCGGTAGTATCGCTGGCGAACATTGTCTAGGGTTTTGTTCATGCACAGATGGGCCCGGTAATCCCACATGTACTTCGGTCAGGATGGCTGGTACCTTTTTCTTAGGAACTACCAGTTGGGACTTGGTTTCTCGGCCATCAGTGCTTTCCCAAACTCGCTTGAGTATTTCATTCTCTAGTCTTAGAGAGTCCCATTATGCCCTTAACGATTTCAGCACGCCCGAGTATCTAGCTACCTCTTCCCATCGTGGCCTGGGTGCCCCTCGCGTTTTGAGTGACAAGATTGGTTCGATGTCTGGATCAGCCATTTGTTCCTGGATGCACTGTTCCGGTGTCCAGCCTTCATTGGCCTGCTCTCGGATTTGTCTGATGGAGGTACCCTCTCGTTGTTCCGTCTTCAGACAATGTCCGCAGTCTGCTCTTCAGGCTCTGTATAGGGCACCGGCATTATTGTGCAAACGGTAAGCACGGTGTTCCACCTTGAAATCGTATTGCTGTAATTTCTCCATCCACCTGGCCAGTTGTCTTTCCGGAGTCTTCATGTCCAGCAGCCATTTGAGGGCGGCATGATCTGTTCGGATTAAGAAATGACTACCATGGAGGAATTTGTGGAAATGGTCTGTTATTATTCCAAGGAGTTCCTTTCTGGTGACGCAATAATTTCTTTCCGGTTTCGAGAATCCACGGCTGTAGTACTCGATCACCCTCTCTTCACCATCTTGCACCTGGGATAGGACGGCTCCCAAACCTTTGTTGCTGAAGTCGGTGTCTAAAATGAAATTGCCGGAGTGTGTAGGAAAGGCTAGGATTTGGCTGCAACATAGTGCTGCCTTCAGTCGTTTGAATGATGTTTCGCAATCCTGACTCCAACGGAAGGTCTCTTTCTCAGTAGTCTGCCGATGTAGAGGCGTGACAATGGAGTCAAATCCCTCACCAAATCGCCTGTAGTAAGAATAGAGGCCCAAGAAACTTCGGAGTTCATGCTGGTCTCTTTGGACTGGCCAAACACGGATGGCTTCTATCTTGTCCTCGTTGGTGCGGATTCATGACGCGGTAACGACGTGGCCCAAAAACTCCACTTCTTTTTGGAACAAGGAACACTTCTTCGGGTTGAGTCTCAGGTTGGCGTCATTAATTCTGGAGAATACTTCGCCCAGGTACTTCAGATGGTCGTCGAATGTCTGACCGATGACCAGAATGTCCTCGAGGTATACTAAGCATGTCCTCCATGTTAACTCGCCCAGGACATACTCCATTAGCCTCTCGAATGTTATGGGACCATTACATAACCCAAAGGGCATGACCGTGAACTAGTAGAGAACGCTGTCTTCTCTCTGTCGTTTTCGTGTAGACCAACCTGCCAATATCCACTCTTTAGATCTAGTGCGGAGAACCAACGGGAGTCTGCTAGTGTGGTCAGAGTGTCATCAATTAGGGGTAGTGGATAGCTTTCTTTCTTGGTGGCGTCATTCAGCTTTCTGTAAACCACGCAAAATTGGGTGGTCCAATCCTTCTTTTTAACTAGCACGACAGGAGCGGACCATGGGCTGATGGATGGCGCAATAACTCCATTTTGTAAAATGGACTCGATGTTTTCCTCGACTGCCTGTTGTTGCCCCAATGGTAGTCGCCTAAGTGGTATTCTGATGGGTTGAGCCTTCCCGGTATCTATTCGGTGCTAGACGATGTTGGTACGACCGGTGGACCCATCTTCACTGTTAAAAATTTGCCAGTGCTTTGTGATAAATTGCTTGCCTTTTTTTGTTCCTCTGGTGTCAGATGTGTCAAATGGTCAGCAAACTGTTGTAGGACAACTTTTGTGGGCCCTGTCTCCGTCACCGATGCCTGGTACCCTTCTTCGCAATTGATGAGGGTCTCGTACAGCACGAAATAAGCTATCTCATGGCCATTGGCAATTCTGATGTCGTTGTTGGACAAATTCAGGACTCTAATTGGTCTATCTCGTCCGGTTTTAACTATAGCCGGTCCAACTAAGTAGTCAAAAGCTGAGTGTACGGGCTCCACCATTCCAACGCAGCTCTCGGGATTGCTGTCTAGCTACCCATGAATAATCTGTTCTGTTCGACCGGCAATTCTGGCTGAAGATTTTGCTACAATTTTTATGGGGGTCGCTTAGCTGTTGACGAGCCGTGTCAAGACACAGTATGAAATCGTCCTCAATATTCGCTACTAGGACCCTATGCCGGATCATGTTGTCCCCTATCTGTAGCACGACATCTGCCTCACCCTCTATTGACATAGACTCGCCGGTGACTGTTCTGAGCTGGATGTTATTAGTAACTGGCCGAATTTCTGATGCTCTCAAAACCCTGGATTTAGCAATGGACACAGCGGCGCCGGTGTCGGTGGTGATGGTAATTTCTCGGCCATTGATGGTGCCCCTGATGACTAGGCTACTGCTGTCTCGGCAAAATCCCCCGATGGAAACGTTTTGGGGGCTGGTGGAAGGTTAGTCAGCCTTCGCCCCTTTATGCTGACTGGCTAACGGTCCCTGGACATGTGGCTGTTCTGTTATTTACCCCTAACTCTGAAGTCGCATTGAAAGTGCCCTGTCCGTCCACAACGGTAACAACTGTATCGGTTCTCTATGCCTGTTCTAATAGTTTGTTCATACGAGCCAACAGCGCTTGAAATGGTGACTACAATTCTTCCTGGTTGAAGGAAACTGCTCGCACCCTCGGTTTGGACATGTTCATGACTGCCCGAAATAAAGCTTCATTACTTTTCTTGACGCTACTCAGTCTTAAATTTCTTTGTACCTCCACACCTCTGATGCCGTTTATGAAACTCTGTATGAGCAACTGGTCTTTCGTTTCCTCTGGCAGGTCTGGGTAGGACAGGTGTACTAACCGTCTAATTTCTTTTTCGTATTCTTGAAGGCTCTCTCCTGATTTTTGAGTTTTCCGCTTAGTTGCACCTAGTATACTTGGCTCAGGGATTAATTGTCGTATCTTTTCTCCAGGATGGCGATGAACTTATCGAAATTGTCTCGTTCATCGACTGGAATGTTTTGTAGGAGTTATAAGGTCGGACCTCTTATGGAAATTGCAAGAGACGTAGATTTTTCTTGGTTATCCCATCCATTAGCTTCAAATTGCCGCCTATACATTGGCCAAGATGAGCTGATATCACTCAATCTTGTTGTAATTGTTTAATTTCGGTTTCCACGTTGTTTTGGATGGCACTGATTTTATCTTGTACTTCACATTGTACTTTGTTTTTAATGCAACCGTTTTCAAAATTTACCTGGCTCTGGATGGAATCGATGTCATCTACTTTGACTTCAAGAGTCTTCACATTACTGTTTAGGATCTTTATGTCGCCGTTTATTTCTTTTATGTCTGATTCCACTATTTGCATTCTTTCATTAATTGTTTCATTATTTTCCGATACGATTTGCATTAATTGTGCAAATTGCAGTTGTCTATTTTCTTCAGGTTGGCCTTGTTTTAACACAATTTGTTCTTGTTTTTCTTCAAATTTCGAGAATAATCCTTCAATTAAATGTTGTTGTTCACTTTTCATCGTAGAAACAAAATTTTTTTGATTTTCTTTCATGGCAGTGACAAGTTTTTCTAATTCTATTTAACGTTTTTCATTAAAAAATATCACTAACCTTTGTTGAATTTTTTCTTGATGTTGTTTCTCCTTGTCACGTTTTTTCAGGATCTGAGCTATTTTTCGTCTAGTCCATCCGTAATCTGCTTGAATATTTTTTTTGTAGGCTCGTCCATTATTTATTTTTCCATACTCCGGGTTTCCATAAATCAAATTGCGATTTTAACTTCACTTGATCCTACAGTTCTAACACCAAATTCGTTATAAACTCCGTGGGTTGTATTTAATTATTTTGAAAAACTAATATTCACTACTACTTTCTAGAACTTTTATTTACAACAAATATACACACAACAGCTGATTTGAATATTACAATAATAACACAACATAAGCTCGTCGCCGCCGAACTGAACTCCTGCCATAATGGGCCGCTCCTTTTAAAATCAGCATCGAATTCTCTCGTACAATCCAGTGTCAATTTTACAGTTGTCGAGTTATTTCGAGATTAATTTTTTTGTCCTCTCAGCGATTGATGTTTTGGAATGAAACCAGGGCCAACTTAGGTGAATTTCGTAACAATATATTTTTTGTGATTTATAGTGCCTGGTATAAAATAAATTATAGTAAATATTTGAAAACCCAAAAGGTGTATCACCTAAGATAATAATAAATGGGCACTTCGTAAGAAATAAATAGTAGCCCAGTAAAATGTAACTAAGAAGAGAAGACACCAGAGAACAGACAGGACAAATAATCTTATCAACAATGAATTCTAAATTACCCGCAAATTCGACTGTATTTTAGTTCTTCTCCTTGAGATAAACTATAATATCAAACTTTTGACTAAACATTCTGGCGTACATGAACATTACCAGGGAAATGCGGGAAATATTCGAACCAACCGTTCTTGATTAGCTAAGTCAATGAAAAATAATAAATCAACAATAGATTTAAAAAGTTTAAAGAACTATTTCGTAAAGTTTTGCTCCGACTGAGTTAGTGAGTAGGTACTTACATTACAGGTAATAATCTTATCGAATTATGGTTATCTATTTCTTTTTTTAACAATGGTCTTTCATGTTTTTTTGGTTTTAAACACGCGTATTCGCTAAAACTATTGTATTCTTCTTTGACTTGTTATAAGCAGGGTAGAGAATGTATCGTAGTCTAAACCTAAATCTTAATAATTTTTTCTATAAAACATGAAAAGAAAATCAAATTAAATTTACCTGTTCTGATGGCACTCTAACGCAGTCCGGTCATTGTTAATGTTTTGTCACAATTTTATAAAAAAATAGCTTATTTTAAAATTTCTCAAAATACTTGCTACAATGCTCTCTAGTATTAGAATTAGAATGTTAGTTTCGAATATATGTTAAGTTAAGTTAAGTGTAACAAAAAACAACACACCTTGAATATGGCACAGAACGCTCAGAAATTGAACCCGATTGGCAGCTGATTAAATTTGTAGAACAAAAATCTGATTGGTTGTTCGATCTAAACTCACAATCATCCAAGTCATCTTGAACACTACTAACATGTACCCTTGTAACCAGCTACTCTACAAGCTAAAACCATTCTTGTATTTTAGAGATGTATACAACTTGTCACTATGGACTAGCGCACATTAAAGAAAGGGGAAAAAATTAGAACCATTCTTTTCACCTTCTACAACTCCAGAAGCGTGAATACTTTTTCTGATAAATTCACTAACTAATTCAGCGCTGACAGAGAGGCAGAGAGAACGACCGGATGGCAATGGTTTCAATTAATAAATTTGAGATTTTATATTAAATTCGTCTATAATAAAATTAATATTAAAACATGTATCAAATTAACATACCAGTTAACGCCTTTCTTTATATATCAATGTAAATTATGAGCAATTTGAATCATTTATTGGTTTCTATTGGGTCACCGAACTCTGTATCAAATTTAAAAATTTTTGTTCTTTAAATTCCGACAAAGTGACATGTCAGAGACGAAGGAACGACATAAGAAGTGTCGTATAAAGGTTTGCTTTCATGAGAGTAATGTAACCCTGAACATGTCTCAAGTATACTGATTACACATAATGCACTGTAAGTTTAGGTAAAAAATGTAACTACGAAACTGAGACTATTAATTCAATTAAATTGTTAACATTATGATATTGATAGTAATCTCTAGGTACAAAGTCGTTTTGAGGTGTATTCTGTTTGTATATCTGACTGATATTGATTCCGTTAAATTCAATTATTTCCACTACTAACGGCTTTTCTGACTGTTCTTCGGGCTTTCGTATGTTCACTCTGTTTTTGTACCAAAAATATATATGTAAGAACAGTATAGTCGAGCCATTTGGAAAAACTCTTCAAATTATTGGATGTCCTTTACAAACAGGCATCCTTAAAGATGTTGTTAAAGGGAATATCTGTAATATGATTAACCACCTGCTTGAATTCAAATAAGTTTGTTGCATTTTGTTTACATTAATCATATATGAACATTGACACATTTCAACCTCAAGTCTAGGGTACATTACAAAATACTAAAATTTCATCAATAGTTGTAACGCTTCCTCCACAACTATGTATTTGCAATATACTGATTTTAACACATATATCAGAAATGTAAACTTAAACTTAAAGGATAAGCAATAATATTGTACCTCTACATGTTCCCGCCGTTATAAATTTGAAAACCTTATTTGTTAAAAACAAAAATGAGAAGTTATAATTCCATTGAGAAAACAGCAACTTCTGGAATTTCCTTTTTAAAATTACTTCCCGAATTTCTCGGCTAATAGATATAAAAAATAGCAGAGCAAAATGCACATTAATCATTTATTTAAATTCAACAATCCAATTTTACAAATTATTTACTATTGCACTTTAAAGTATCGTCTCTTTGAAATACACTATCGATTTTCATTATCAGAATAAGAATACTAATCGAAATAATTATGTCCGTTTTTTTAGATGACATTGCTTTCATAACATTCTCAAATAA
The DNA here is from genome assembly GCA_034190945.1 of Octodonta nipae. Taxonomy (NCBI): domain Eukaryota; kingdom Metazoa; phylum Arthropoda; class Insecta; order Coleoptera; family Chrysomelidae; genus Octodonta; species Octodonta nipae. The sequence goes on along the minus strand of CM067216.1, from coordinate 116,039,551 downwards.
CACACACACAAAAAATGAACATATGATTAAATCGTATAATTTTCAGTTTAATTTGAGTCTGCTTTAAAATTTAACCCGATAACATCGCCATTCCTACCAGTTACTAATTTAATGTCATCCATCACTGTAAAACAGATTCAGCTGGTTCACTATCTGTAATCTGACACTGAAGAACAGTAGGACGGGAATATAATAGTACATAATTAAAATGGAGCGAGTTTGCTATGTACTCAACATTTAATCTTCTAGTTTCTAATAATGAAATCTTTATTTATTATAGACTAGCTGATCCGTCCCGGCTTCGCATGGGCTAAACAAATTGACGTATATGACGTAGTTGAACATTTTGTCATTTGATAATTTTCACAGCCCATACATTATATGGCTACAACGGCCAATAAAAAAAACATTATTTGTCATTTAAAATGGAGAGCAACACATAACTGACGTGCTTGAGATTTTCAATATATTTGATATTACAGTTTTCCCATTTTCGACATCACTGATATTTTTAATATTTTTGGCATCACTAATATTGACGTTTTTATATTTCCGACATTTACTTTTTTTAGATTCACCTGCGATTCATCAGATATTAAATACTTTTCACTCCCCAACCTTTCCATAAATTCAATATTCGCAAAATGACGAATAACGCCTTCATTCATTTCAAGAAAAGAGTCAATTCTCCTCCAACGAATAGCGAGTACACCTGCATCTATTTTTGTTTCCTAAAAATTATTAAACCCCTTTTCAGTTATAGAAATTCGGCAAAATTTAAATCAATTACTATTAATTTAAAGAATTAATTTCATAATTCTCTTATTTGTATTATTTTCGGTTCCCGAGACAGTGATTGTTTCTTAAAAAATTGAATTTTCACAATGATAAAACTCGCTTTTATTTATTGCAGAAGACTATATATATTAACATTTGCAGCAGTATTACTTTATACTTCTAAGATATTGAATTGTCTATAAATAAAATTTGGTCAAATGCGAGTTAGACTCGCATACTAAACGTTCCGTACCACCTTCAAGATTCTAATATTCCAGTTTCAGACAAGCAGGGAATGAGTGCATTTTCTTATATTTACTCTTATATCTTTTAAAGGAAGCGTTTTAAATTTTTTTAAAATATAACTTTGATTCTCCACAAATACACTTCAGGATTCGCTTGATTTTTATCACAATACATATGTATTTAATTCTCTAATTTGGCCCCCAAAAATTAACATTAGAGTTTTATTTTACTAATAAACTTTCAGAGAAGCCTTTTATATTCTACTGTCTGAGTTTTGAGGCTGTGTAGAGTGGAAGATATAGAGCAAAATAGGTCAAGTTTTAAATTATAAATTATTAAATTTATTATTCAAATTATTTCAAAATACAAATAAAATATATGTTTCAAAATTTAAATAGTGTAGTTTCTAAAGTGGGAATTAAGTCGATGTTTAATATTTTTGTCAATATCTTTTAAACAAATTATTTTAAAATATGATATATTTGTAATTCACATAATGAGCCTTTTGTCTGATATGATGCGTTTGAAAATTAACTTTTATTTTTCACTTAATTGTATAATTTGTCTCTGAAATTACTATGGGGGTTTTCTAATAATTTTTCTTATAAATTTCAAGTGAGCACCTGTACCCCTAATTATTTTCAAAATTTTAGATAGTATGGTTTCAGAAATAAAGCGAGAAACTAGATTTTTTTACATCTTTATGTTAATATCTTGTAAACAATTAATTTTAAAAATATGAAAAAAATGTATTTGTATTCCTCATAATAAACCCATTCATTTGATGTATTGCATGATGCATTTTCCGTTTAATTCTATAATTTAGCCCCTAATATTAATATTAGGGATTTCTTGGTATTTTTGATGTAAAAAAAAATTAGGACTTATAGTTTGGGGAATAAAGGGGAGAATGGGTAATTTTTTAAATATATTTTTTTAATAAATTTTAAAATATTTATTTAAAAAAATAAAAGATTATATTAGTATTCGTCATAATGAGCCCTTTGATTTGATATATTACTTAATCCGTTAGAAACAATTATAAATTTTTATTTTCAATTTAATTATATAATTTGCCCCCCAAAATGAATATTATGGGTTTCTCCTTATTTTTCCAGTAAAGTTCATGTGAGGCGCTATACCTGTATTTTTTTTTAATTCTACAGCTTACGGTTTCGGAGATATAGAAGGGGGAAAGAGTAAAATTTTTTATATTTTTGTTAATATCTTTTAATTAATTTATTTTAAAAATATGGAAAAATATTTTTGTTTTTGTCATAATGAACCCTTGCATTGGATATGTAACATGATGGGTTAGAAACAATTTTAATTTTATATTTTACATTTAATTCTGTAATTTGCCCCCCAAAATTAGAGTAGAGGTTTCTCCTTATTTTTCCAGTAAACTTCAGGTCAGACCCTATACCTCTAATTTTTTTCAAAAGTTTACGTTTAACAGTTTCGGAGATAAGGGTGGAGGGAATGGGTAAATTTTGTTATATTTTCGTTAATATCTTTTTAATTATTTTTTTTAAATTTGAATAAAATATATTTGTGTTCCTCAGAATGGCACCTTTCATTTGATATATTACAAGATGCATTTGAAAAATTTTTAATTTTTAAATTTTCATTTAATTCTATAATTTGCCCCCAAAATTAATACTAATGGTTTCTCCTTATTTTTCTTGTAAAGTTCGCGCAACGATCTATATTCCCTATTTTTGTTAGGGTCAATAGTTTCGGAGATAAGGGGGGGGACAGTCGATTTTTTTAGTTTTTCCCCCAAAAGTACCCGTAATATAAAAATTTCTTCATTTACGATTTGTACTCCTGATCGGGTCACCAAACTATACATTGATGCCAAATTTCAACCCTAAAAATGAGTATCTATACTATTAAAAATTGTAAGTTTGTTTGTTTGTTTGTTTGTTTTTTGTTTGTCTGTTTTTGTTTGTTTGTTCGGGCATCACGTAAGAACTACTTAACTGATTTTGCTGAATCTCTTTTTGTTGCGAAGCCTGTAGTTTGACTTAAAATCTGGTAGACATTTTATCTCTCTAAATTGATAGAAACGGTAGATATAGCTAAAAAACTTCTACCATGTTGGGTAATTCAATTACTCAATTGGTTCCAACGCACGCACAAAATATTAGATACAAGCATCAGCTTAGCTTTTATTCAAAATTCGGAATGTGCAAATGTAACATGTTTCGATTTAACAAAAATCAACATATATCAAGCGTAATTTTACAGGGTGTTCTGTATATAGGAAACTTAGAGCGGAGTAGAATTACATGGATTTAAAAAATGTAAAAAAATTATATCTGGTGTTTTATAAGTTGCTGGATATATACGATGTGGTGGAAATAATTGGGAGTGGAATTAGTTATACGGGGTAGTTCAAAAAAGTTATATTGAGTGGGCCATAAACAGTTCCATATACCAAGTGGTTGAAAAAGGGTAGAATATTTATACAGTGAATAAAATATCTTAAAAAAATGTCTTAGGTAAGCACTTAGTACTTTGAAATATGTTCATAAGATACTATAGTTATGAAATGGGTTATAGAAATGTTAGAAGAAGTTGTTTATACAGGGTGTTTGAAATATAAGATGAAGTGGAATTATAGTTTATGTTGTGGTTAAAAACTTGTTTTATATCCACAAGTAGTTACACATATAGGATGGCTGAAATATGTAGGGGGGTATAATTACAGCTATAGAGGTGGGTTTAAAAATATTTTAAAGTAATGGTGTGATCTACAAGCTGTTCAATTTACCGGATAGTTGAAATATAGGGTGGGGTGGGATTCTAAGGATACAGGGTCGTACAAAAATGTTATATTTGGTGGCAAATAAGTAGTTGCATATAAAAGGTTGTTGAACTATAGGGTGGCTTACTGTTAGAATTATACAGGGTGGGTACAAAATGTTAGAAAAATTTTGTTATATAGCACTTGCATATATAGAGTACCTGAAGTATGGTGTGCAGTAAAGTTATAGTTATACAGTGTCATTCAAACAAGGTTAGAAAAAGTTGTAAATGAAAGGTGATTGAAATGAAGTGTGGAGAAAAATTATACTTTATATATCTTAAAAAAAATTAAGGAAAAAATGTGAAATTTCGTAGTACATAATAAGTTGCAAAGATAGGATAGTTGAAACATAGGGTGAAGAAGTGTTATGATAATTATTTAAAAAATGTTATATTGGTTGATCAATAAGCAGTAACGTATACAGGGTAGTTGTAATACATACACCGTGATTCAAAAACATGTTGAACAAAATTGTTATTTTCGGTGCCCCATAAGCAGTTGCGGTTTTGGTGAAATATATTTGAAAGTATACAGGGTGTTATACTGGGTGGCCGATAAGTAGTTGCAAATACATGGTGATTGAAATAGCGGGTGGAGTAGATTTATAGTCAAACAGGTTGGATACTTTTTTTTGTAAGATAGAACATGAGCTGTTGCATATCTGCAATATTTGAAACATGGATCGAAGTAAAATTATAGTTCATACAGTGTGATTAGACGTATTTAAAAATTTTATATTTGGTTACCCCTAAGCAGATGCACATACAGGGTGGTTGAAATATTTTCTATAGTAAAATTATGGTTATACAGGGTGGTTCAAAAATAAGTTGTAATGTAATTGGCTGCAGTGTATACAGGATGGTTTTAATGTAGATGGCAAAAGAGTTAGTTATACAAAGCGGTTAAAAATTTTTTAAAATAAAAAAAAATAAAATTGTTGTATAGGGTGGCCAATAAGCAGTTGCAGTTTGGGTGAGGGTTTAAATAAAAGTTTGGTGTTAGGGTGCAAAACTGTGTTTTTATAATATGTGACTCACGAAGGGTTCCACATCATTTCCATTAGGATGGATCAAAAAAGTTTTAAAAAAATTGTTAAATATGGTAGACCATAAACAGTTGCATTCTACTATATGGAATATCTGAAATATGGGGAGAAGCAAGATTATAGTTTTATAGTGTGTAACACAATGGTAGAAAAAGCTCATATAAAGATTGATTAATATATAGAGTAAAGAGAAATTTTACTTTAAAAGGTGGTTAAAAAAATATAAGAAATAATTGTTATACACGGTACACCATAAGCAGGTGCATATGTCAGATGTCCAAGTCCCAACTGGTAGTTCCTAAGAAAGAGGTACCAGCCATCCTGACCGAAGTACATGATGGGATTACCGGGGGCCATCTGGGCATGAACAAAACCCTAGACAAAGTTCGCCAGCGTTACTACTGGGTAAATTACTTGGAAGACGTCAGAGCTTGGTGTCGGAAATGTGACACCTGAGCAGCCAGTAAGGGCCCGAAGACCGTACCAAGGGCAGAATGCAGCAGTACAATGTGGGCGTCCCATATGAGAGAATTTCCATCGATGTCGCCGGTCCGTTTCCCGAGTCTGAGACGGCGAACAAATACATTCTGGTCGCAATGGATTACTTAAGCAAATAGCCTGAGGCATATGAGATACCCAACCAAGAGGCAACCACGGTAGCGACGGTGCTAGTAGAACAACTTTGAGCAGGTTTGGCGTCCCGATGGAACTACATTGAGACCAGGGGCGTAACTTCGTATCGAATATTCCAGAAGGTCTGTACGATGTTGGGGATCAGGAAAACGATAACAACAACATTACACCCACAGTCAGGCGGAATGGTGGAAAGATTCAACAGGACCTTGGAACAACACATATCCAAAGTCGTCAGCAATAACCAGCGGGATTGGGATGAGCATATTTCCCTATTCCTGTTGGCATATTGCTCTGCCGTACATAATAGTACAGGCCTGACTCCAGCCAGGGTCCGACTCGGAAATGAGCTGCGATTACCCTGCGATTTTGCTTTTGGCTCCCCCGAAGAACTTTCCCAAGACATCGACGATTATGCCGACCAGCTCCGACATAACATGCTGGAAATAGACGAATTAGCCCGAAAGCAAATGTTGGCCACCAGTGATCAGATGAAGACGCGATACGACCTCTAGACCAATTCAGTCGGGTTCCAAGAGAGGGATAAAGTCTGGCTGTACAACCCCGAACGAAGCATGGGTAAATCCCCAAAGCTTACACCCACCTGGGATGGTCCATACGAGGTGGTCAAGAGACTTAATGACGTCGTCTACCGGATCCATTTAGATCGACTCGCTCCCTACCATGGAGAGGATGTTTCTGACCGGGACGATGAGAATTAAAGGGAGGGGGGGGGCGGTGTAACGAAATTTCCTTAAGGCGGCCCTGGTTTCATTCCAGCACGACACCGATCGCTTTTCGTAAAAAATTGTTCTCGAAATGGCTCGGCAGCTGTAGAATTGATGATTGATTGTACGAGAATTTTCGACGCTGGTTTTAAATGGAAGCAGCCCACCATCGCAATTTAGTTAGACAGCGACGACGAGCGTATATTGTAATGTTATTGTGGATCAGCTGTTCTGTATAATTTGATGTAAATAAACACGGACTATATATATATATATATATATATATATATATATATATATAAACCTTGCTCGTATTATAGTGTTAGATACCTTAGGGAGACTTCCCGATTTATTTATATCATCAGGTGCAAAAGAGTCTATACTTTTATTTTCTAAATTTCGTGCAGCATCAATAAGTTGATAATGTGCCTTTATTGTATAGATATTTGTTCGCTTTTTCTGACAATATTGAAAAACTTTACCATTATTTTTAGCTATTTGTTCATTCGTTGGGCATATTGTTAACGCTTGTTCTATCAAGAACTCATTTTGAGCATCTGTCGAAAGCATTGTAAGAAACTGAGGTGACAATTCTCCAACCCTCAAGGCATTGAATGTCGTGTATCCATGTGTCGTTAGTTAAACCAGCTTGAAGAGCTGCCATTAAAGTGTGGCTAGCTCCATGGGTAATTGAATTAATTCACCGAATATTTTTTTGAATGTTTCTTTTTTACAAATTGTTTAAATTATATTTTTCAATTACATACTCGTTTTGATGGCAAGTGTCTCAAGGCATCTTTTACCATTTTTCGCAAAGTTTATTTACTTAAAATTAGTTTGGGATTTATTTTCAAATAAAACAAATAAATGGTCAATTGTATCACGATTGTCTTAATTCAAATATTAATAAAGTGATCTAGATATTTTCTTTTTATCCTGATCATCATCAGGATATTATAAGAATATTATGTAGCAATCGTATTGTCATCGACCGTTGACACGGGTGCAAATTATCGAGTTAAACAAACTTCTTATAGTTGATGAAAATTAAGTTGAAATTTCCGTCACATACAAACATACATATATACGTGTTAAAAAAAGGTACAATAATATAAATCTGTATATTTTCAATTACTCGCCATTCAGGTATCATCACAAAGTAGCAATGATTAAAAATCAGTTAAAATGTAATTTAAAAATAACTCCATATTTTATATGAAAGCTACTGTTAATTGCCTCAAATACCAAGTTGTGTCTCACTATAGAAGTACGAATATATATTTTTAGTTTTCTTGAAACTTTGCAAGCTCTGTGAATTTAATAACATTAAAGCCACAATTCTGCTTCATTTTCTTGTGTTTACCTGTTAGTAATTTTTTTTGTTTTGAAATTACATCTGTTTACGGAAAGATATTATTTTTATGTGATTCTGGTTTACTTAGGTAGGTATAATGTTAAATATTTTTAGTTTTTACAGCACAACAAACCGTTCTTTGAATAACGTTTAATCAAATACTCTCCCTTTAATATTATCACAATGAATTAACTAGTTTCATATGACAAAATGAAATAATGTCTCAGGTTTATTCCATGAGTTCTTTATTCGCATTCTTTTCAGCAATCAGGAATTGTATATCAGTTTGCGTGTGACCTCTAATCAAAACGTAAATACCCTAATCCATCTTGTTGGCACTAAATACTACTTCATCTTGACAACTCGGTTGGAAGCATAACTGCTCACATTAGAGCTCGTATCAATTAATTGTCGTTATTAATATTTCATATATACGGCGGATAGAAGCAAATAAGCGATATTAATGCCTTATCTACAATTAACATATTTCTATTCGATATGACTAATTTTAAGCCTCATTTATACAAAAAAAAATACTTTAAATTCTGGGGAAACCAATGGCTTACATCAGAGGTCAAATGCGGTTAAATCATGCATGCTATTCCTTGTTAACTGTTACTTAGACCTGAAGTTATCCACGGTATGACCGGGAGCGTCACGGTTTTTAAATAAAATCCCGGCGTCCCAACCCATTTATTTCAGGTATCATTAAAGTTAGGTTAGAAAGCACCAGAAAAATTCTAAAAATAATTTGTTGATCACAACTAATTTCCAGGTTTTTTAAGGAAAATTCTCACCCGGAAACAATAAATGTAAGGCTATACTTTTAAATGCCTACGTCTCTTTAGCTCAAGAAGAGCTTATAGAAGTCTTAACCAAGTCACCCTACGTTCTGTCAGTATGGATGCATCAAGCAAACAGGATATGAAACTTGTGCTAATTGTTGTTCACTCCTTGAATCCTAGTTCAGTATAGGTGTTAGATTGCAAATCTCTGGCGGGTGTAATTACTAACTTCGGCGGTGTGAAAAAGGCATGGTAAAACAATGTTTTCGATCCACTCCAGAATAGCCTGGGAAGGGAAAACAATGAAATCGGATGTTATGCACAAATTCTGTGCAAATTGCAGAAGATAGTCTTCCAAACGTTACAGCTGAAGATTTATTAATACTTCCACATACACACAGCCTGCTTAACTAAACTAAAAGAATTAAGTGCATTTCTCGAGATGATTGCGGAAAACTCTTTCAACACGGAAATTCCCAGTTGATATCGTGATGACCGCGCTGGGAACAATTTTAAAAAATTTTGAATGTGTGAAAGTATTTTTGTTGACCACGAACTATAAAATACTTGTTTATGGATTCAACGGCCTAGCTCTACAAGTGGTTTGTTGACGGACACCTTGCACTGTTTGACAAAGCGATTCTTTGAATGGAAGAAGGTAGAGGCAAATTTAAAAAATTACTGAATACAATTTGTTATAATTGTAAGAATAGAAATTATTGACTGAAGTTATGACATGTTTAAACTAAAACACCGAATCTCCTAATTTGGGAAATGGCGCCGAAAGATTGGTAATTAATTCACAACAAGAAACTTATCTTTTTAGTGCATCCTGCACTTGCTCAAATATTTCATGGTGTAGGATCTATATATTCGTCTTTTGTCTTATGATGGTGCTTTCATATGATCTTCTTCTTTTTCTCCATTTCAAGTATCAGTGTTTTGTTTGTTAAGGCACCCATCTTTTCCTTGGTCTGCCAATATTTCTTGTGTCTCTACATTTATACTTCAATACTATGTTAAGGATCCTATCATTTTGCATTCTGTCTACAAGCTCTTTCCATTTTTTGTTCATGATATTTCAGTAGTTCATATAACGAGTGATAATGAATTATCATTTCCTACTGGACCAAAGCGTAATAGTTTGCGGTAAGAAAAAAGACAGAAGATTCAGTTATCTATCAGTATATTGACCTACCTCTGCACAAAGCAACGAACACGATAAGCAATGCCAAAACTGGCTACACGTGGGGTTCAAGGTACCATAAATAATTAATTGGAGATTTCTGCAAATTTTGTTACTTTGGAACCCTATTACTGGTTCTTCTCACCATACTTGCGAGATATAAAGAATCATTCAACTAGACTATTGCTATTTAAATCTCTTCAGAAATTTTATATGATAAAGCCTTTGGTAGAGTTGACGTGCCATATATTAAAATTCTACTTTCCACATTAGCCCGATGTCTCACTAAACATTGTGAAAATTTCCTATATTTTGTCGGGATTATAAGTTTCCCTAAGCCGCAAATATACACAACGAAATTCAACAATAGGGATGACCAATACAGTTATAAATTCAGACCACAACATGTTTAAGTCATAATACACAGTTGACAGAGGAAGATAAGGCAAAAAACAGTAACAAAGTAGATCTCTGATCCCGGGAAAGCAAATCAAAATTAACCAGCGTTCATAAAAACTTATTAGCAATGCGTGGAATAATAATTATAACATAATCAAAAATATTACAATTGATGAATTCCGACAGAGGTTGACCATGTAACCTTGTTTTCGGAGTTTCCTCATTCTCCTGATGGCGGTAACATATCCAGACCTATCAAAACGTTATTTAAAAACGGATGGCCAAGACAATTATAGAAACATTTCCCTTAAAATGCTCTAGTGTACACAAAATTATATGTGGACATAAATAAATATATAGACTATATAATAGCAAATTTTTGATAATTAACATAAAATGCCTTACAGAAATCATAAGCACAATGAGATTGGTTGAAGAAGTTGTCAAATATGACTAGAATTAATAGTTGAATTTCCTTAAGAACTAAATTTATGAAATGCAGACAACCACAACTTAACTAGTACTACATAAGATCAAATTGAAACAACAATTAAGTTCATTGCTGTTATTCTATAGAAAGCTAGGTGAATGTTTACAATGGTGAAAAAACGATGAAAAATAAAATGGTTCAAAAAGCCTTTTGTTTAGATATATTTCGAACGTAGTTGTTATGTAATATAGCTTGTTAATGAAAATTTATTTTATCTATTTGTCTTGAAAGGAGTAACTTTTCATGCAACTCATTACAGGAGAGTTTGGGAATATCAGATTTCTGAAAACCAAACTTACGAAATAATGAACTGTCCCACGATATTATTAACTCATAGTTTGGAAATATACCGCAATTTTCGTGACTTGTGGTGTTATTTCCCAAAAAGTTCTTAAACATTTTTATGGATAATATTGTCAGGTGTCTTGAGAACTGACTTATGAAGTTAGTCATCGCAGAATCATTTATGTTCTTTCAGCATATACTTCTAATATTCCATGCATAAATTACATAACAACATAACAAGCGATACTGCTAATAATTTATTGATGATACACTGTTCTAAGCTTTCAATAAGTGTCATTCAAGAGAATAGGATAATAAAGGCTTTTAAAAAAACTCCAGCAATACCTGGAGTTATGCCTTACGTTATTTATTAAGGTGAATACAGATATATATAGTAATTCGCATACAAATTAAGATGATACATATATACTACCTAAACATTTATCACAGTTATCAAACTTTGCTGTTACTTTCTTTAATGACAACCATAAAATTGAAGACAATTTAAATAAGAAACCAATCACACAAGTGATGTGCTAATATATACAGGAGAATAATAAATTGGAATTATATGCAAGTATATAGTGTATTTTGGTTCAATGTAAGATAAGAAAGCTTTTAGAGAGGGTTACTGACTTCAATCTCTAGAAAAATTGCTAGCAGCACTTGATGGTTTCGTCTGCAAAATGCAACATGTTTTACAGTAATCATTTGATGATTATACGTGGGAGACGGTGCAGGTGATATGATGGTTAATTTACAGCTGTCCTTATTTGTTATGCGGGATCCATGAAATTTGATTATGTGAAAATGTTTCGCAAATGCAGTGCATTATTTATTTAGTTGTCATTCAACGATAGAGATAATGTAGCTACATTAGAAAACAATTTGTAGACCAAATTTTATTACATGCAATTGAATTTATTGTCTGAATATATATTACCTCAAACTCAAACATATTTTTTCTAACGTAATTTATATTTGCAAAACAACTAAATTTTGATAATTCTAGGGTAAAATGAATTCATATTTTAATAAGATTTAGATTATTTTCAAAAAAGTATAATATTAAGGTTAAGGACTCACTTTCAAAATGCAGCAAAAGGCAAGCAGTAACATATTTAAAGCTATACGTCACACATATACCTGTTCAAAGTCATACTTCACTAGTTTTTATTGAGCTATGAATTCCTCACATGAACCTTTCAGGGTTACTTCTGCAAGCTAGAAAGATTTTTTTGTTTTGGATACTGGGTTGCCTAATGTCTTTCGAAATTTAATTTTTCGATTTTTCTAAAATACTAGCCCTACTCTTTGTGAATTATTTTGACATGTTTTCAGATAATGTTGTGTGGTCTAGGCGAGATATTGGCGAAGACGAATAATGTCTAAGGTAACTCCAAACATCAAGACGCATTGTCTACAAAGTAACATTATACCAATAAGGTTTAGGATCTCCATACATAATTTGGTCAAAACATTTAAAATTTTTATAATAATGCTTGAATTAAATATGTTCTGATCTATTTATGTATTTACATTTTGAAGCAAGGAGTTTTTAAAAGTACTAGAAGTACTATTTCGCAATGGTTTTGACAACTTAAAAAGTTAATAGTAGGTTATCACAGATATATAAAATACAATTAAATAATAGATCTTATTATTATTAAATAAACTGTAACCAACAAAGCATAGTGACAAACTCTAATACTGTTTTATACAAGAAGTGTATAGGGTCTTACACCTCTCTAGACGAAAAAGTTTTCAAATTTTAGATAACTTTTATTCTGAAAACTGTCCAGAAAATATTTGATAATTTAAATTTGAACATTAACATTAGAAATTGCGTAACTTATAAAGTATGTTTCGTAAATGTAACATGAAAAGTACCGTTAATAGGATTAATAATATTAAATATTTATCGACATAATGCACTTTCTAATTTATTAATACAGGCTGATTCTTGATTGTTATCCGTATTAGCAATATTTAAACTGTCTTCATTTACACAACTGGCTGAGTTAGGTGGTTAGATATCTTAATTAGTATTTCAATATCCAATTAAAGCTTTTGATGCATCCAGTTTATTATTGAAAGAGTTGCCCACATATCCTTCTGCAACAGCAGTAAATATCCATCCGCCGTGCTGCTTCAGTTTTAGTCTAACACCCCCAGAATTAACAAGAAACGATGTGGACTTACATCTGAATGTGTGCGCTGTGTGTATCTTAATTATCAATCAGCATCTAATACAACTATTCAATCCGACAAGCTCCAGCAATTCTTAATATTAACCTAAGGTAACAATTTACCTATCATTAATAAGGACAAACACTATGTAATAAAGAAATGTAAATTGTATTTGTAATATGACGATTTTGTGATCGGGTGCTTCCATTAAAAACTTAATTATTTGGTCTCTCCAAACGGTTTGAGGCTTTTTAGGTCTTCTGTATTAGATAGGCTATAAACTCATATTCACGTTATTGCTAATAATTAATGTTGCTTTGAAGTTTGAATAAGTAGACCATAGTTTTGATGGTTGAAAACTTTCCGACTTTTGCCAAAAATCCTAGAATGCTAAGAATACTCTTTCGGTATAGCCTTGAAAGGAGTGCTTATTCTTCCATTATATAAACATGTATTATTTTAAATATGTTTGTATAATTTAATCAGGTATACATGTTATACGGTAACTTTCTTTAATATCCATATTGTTTCAAACCATGTTTTAAAATAAGGCCCATCGAAAATCAAATACTTATTCTTTACAATTTGTTAAGTTATTCTTTTTCATCCGTGCCATAAAGATAGGTTTTATGGAAACAAACAGAAAATATAGGGTAATTCCAGGGTAGATAGCCCTAATAACTGTTCTGAAGGAATTCTAATGAATAAAACATTGATATATATATGGAAAATCAAACTTTAGATATAACTCTTATCGGCAATTAACAACTCAAACTCGGTGCAATTTTTATGCAGCCAGAGATCGCAAATATTGCATGCATCCATTCTTCGATTAGTTGGGTCTTCTAATTTTTTCAATAAATTTTACCGGTACCTTTGCAGTTATCATTCCCTCTATCTTCAGTTCCACCTTTGAGAAGTATCACTGAAAATTATGGGAATTTCGTCGCAACTGCTGTTAGAGAACCTATGAATTGCCTTACGTATTAATTTCTTTATTTAATGTCTTTGTTTTGTTTACTTTTCTTCATTTTTCTTCTTCTTTTATTTTTCGGTTTTTAATATGTTCTGTAGATGTCAGAAGATTCTTACCTGTTTGGCTTATTTCCGGACTTCTTTTAGTCTTATGGGCAGTGGAGATCCGTTATACAGTACTCTTGTCGGTGTTGGTTTGTCCACCATCTGAATGAACGTACTTAAGCCTGGATCTGAAACTGTTATGACCTGCGCTGCGTGGCTGATGTTTCTTTCAATAGGTTTCTCAATGTCCTTATTAAAGGCGTACTCCGGAATGGCACCTGGGTTTCGTGGGAAATATCCAGCTGCTCAGAATCCTGAGCTTGCATATTCACTTGTCGTTGATTTTCCCCAGGCTTGTTTTAATGAAAAGAAAAAGCGCCCTATCCTCCAGGCAAAAAATTACCTTCATCATTACAACAGCCAATTACTGGGATCGTTTCTTCTTTTTCTGTAGTGATTGACATGGCTACTGCTTTGGAACTGTTTTCTGCCAAAACTGGACCTGGTCGATTATTTAATTGCAACTTGGACACGTTCATGTTATAAATATGGCCAGGTTTATTTATGAGGTCATTATCACAAACAGTTTTCTCAAGCATATCAAAATACGCTTATACTTCCTGCTGTATTCATCCCTTGATTTGTAGCACCCCTTCTGATTCTTAAATTATCGTTGGAATTTCGATTGCATATATTTTATATGGTTGTTCAGTCACTCAGGCAATTTCCCTTGCCAAGCATATCAAAATTCGATTTTCCTTCTGCTAAATTAATAGCTGGATTTCTAGCACCCCTTATGATTTGCTTGATGAAATATTTATCTAATAATTTATATTTAAAAAAGAACCGACTTGAACTCCCTTAAAATAAAAACCGTTTAGAAACCGTGTGCAGTCAATAACTATTTTCTGAAATATTTTTTATGTGATTTAAGGTACAGTTCTATTGACTATTTTAGCGTATTCTTATCTCTCCCTCTCTTTGTATAATTTTTTTATACTATCCACATATTTTTCATTTATTTTAATATTTGGCCCACTTTCCATAAGTGCAACTCTAATTCACCCTATATTGCAACCACCCGGTATATATTTCTGTGTATTGGTCCCCAATATATATTATTTGTCATCATTTTCTGAATCACCCTATACAACTATAATTCAACTCTACACGATGTAGCAACCAGCCTGTATAATTACTAATCCTCTCCACCCTATTGACTGTTTCTATTGTTCTATTGTTTAAATCACACGGTATACCTATAATTTTACTTCGCCCAATATGCCAAGTATAAGCAACTACTCATATTCCACACAATATAACATTTTTTTAACCACCCCGTATAACTATATTACCACTCCACCTTATATTTCAATCATCCTGTATATACAACTGCTTCTATCATTTTTTGAACCCGCCGCACCTCGAATATCCTTACTTATTGCTTATTTAACCATTTTTTTATACACTCTGTATAACTGTAGTCTTACTTCACTCTTATTTCAACCACCTCATATACCTAACTACTTATGTGCCACTCAATACAACATTTTTTACCAGTATGTATAACTTTATTTCTATTTCAGCTTAGATTTCAACCATCCTATATTTGGAACTGCTTATGTACCACCCAATATCATATTTATTTCTAAGATTTTTGAACCCACCTGTCTAACTTTAATTTTATTTCACCGCTTGCTGCTTGAATTTCGTTGCACGCATACACTTACCGTATACCATATAGAAAACATCGCTAACCTAAAAAAAAATCTTTTTGATACTCTAATGAATTTTTGTGCCATTTGACTTGACTGCAATGAAAACCGTTACAAATACCCTGTACGATATTTTGTATATACGGTATGTTTTACGTTATAGATAAATTTACAGAATCAAGCTGGAACATCTCTTTGTAGTATATAATTTAAAATATTCAAACTGGTTAAGCCGTCTTACAGAAAATAGTGTATATTTATATGAATTCACTGAAATGTAGTCCCTTAATTACAGTTATTTCTGATTTTCTGGAAAACCGTAAATCTCACATTATAGAAAATTATATGGTACCTTTCTTTAATACTCCTTAATTCAATGCAGTTTAAGTCATCAAATTTGCCTAAGCCGTTTTTGAATAATTACTGAGCATACATAAAAGAAGCGTGGCGACGAATTGATAACCCCCTCCTTTTTGGAAGTCGGTTAAAAACAGCTGAACCCAATCATAGCCCGCTTTTTCAGATGACATAATGAATTTGCGCTTAATCTCTAATTGCTCAGCGAAACTGACTGGAATTTTTCTTAAATAATCGTTGGCCTTTTGGTTGTATATCTTCTATTTGGTTGCTCAGTCACTTTGTCATTTTTCGATACCAAGAATATCAAAATAGGCGTTTCCTTCTGCTATATTCATCTCTTGATTTCTAGCACCATTTCTGATTTTCTTATTGAAATATTTATTTAAAAACAGCTGAACCCTATCATAGACTGCCCTTTTAGATGAAGTAATAAATCTGTGCTTAATCTCTAATTGCTGAGCGAAACTGAATGCAATTTTAATTAACTCGTCTTTGGCCTTCTGATTGCATATTTTTTATGTGGTTGCTCAGTCATTTTTCGTTATCTGCACCGAGAGTTGACGATGGACTTTATGTAGGTGTTTACATTAACGCTTCTTTTTTCTTGGTGATGTTGGATAATAGAGGCCTTGTAAACCGACCACGGTCGCTTTTGCACTTCTTCCAAAGCATTTTTCAAATGATCTTCACTCCGAGCACCTCGACCAGTAGCCGCCTTCAGCAAATATTTGTTAGGCATTTGTAAAAAATATTTAAGTTAAAAAATATTTCATCCCTCTCGTAAACAATGTGGCCTTCTCCCAATTGTCCGGGTGAGATGGCGACATTAGCTACTTTAAGCAACGTTTGAATATTGTCGGTAATTTTGAGGATAGAAGGCGTGAAAGGTATTTATATCACAAAGAAAGCACAAAAAATTATTTAAAATCTTTTAGAGGCCAGTTAATATATCAAACCTTTAACTTAAATCGAACATGTTTCAAAACAGGAAATGAAATTACCCACTTTTCATTAATTATTCTGCACATAAATTAACTGAAACTTGTCGGTTCCGGAACGACGCAAACTAAATCGAAAGTAGTTTCGTCTGTTTATTGTTAGTTGAACTTTTTTCTATTCGCCATCTAACCCATATGGCCATCTCCCCTGAAATTACCCTAGCAGACATTTTAATTTATGAAAATACTATTTAGTAACGCGGTCTTATTTCTTTATCTTCGATGTGTTCTGGGAAAGGAAAATATTTTTTACCTCATTGACAAAAACAAGTGAATGAATTATTCTTTATATCAGCTGTCTCATGCATTTGATATTTAAACTTATTTTCTACTAGCCAAAAATGTAGTATTTATCTCAAATTACCAATTATTTTGAAAAAAGCATCATTTGAGCTGTCAATTTAAAAGTATATATCCTATAATTAATTGAACAGTTACAATATACACTAGCCGGACAACCTGTTTGGACTTCGGGTATGACAATTATTTTTAATTTGCTGCACCTATCTATCACTTCTTACGTATCAATATTTTATTCACTAGTAGTAACGGCGCCTGTCTGGTGCAGCTGGCGAAACGTCGTGTCGACCATCATCAGGCAAAACGTCGTGATGGTGACCATCATCAAGTGAAACGTCGTGGCTATCGGTCGACCATCTTCAGGGGCTCCACCCCCTTCGGGCATCTTCAGTCGTTGGTGTGGTAATGACGGGTGTAACCATCTTCAGGCTTGCTGGCTTGAGCCTTAGGCTGGCGAGTCTTGCCGGCCTTGTGGTTTGGTGGCTGTGGTTGCGTGGGTGGTGTGGCGAGATTAGTGGTGTGATTAGTGGTCGTGGGTGTTAGGGAATCTCCCTTCGGCTTGACGGTGGGGAGCCGTTGGGTGGAGAGCTGATGGGTGACGTCATCGGTATTGTGTGTTTTAGATCATTCGTTGGCATTATTGCTTGGCGCCATCTTGTGACGTTTGAGGTAATAATGTGTGACGTCATCGGTATTGGGTGTTGCCGTTGGTATTGTTGTTTGGCTCCATCTTGTGACGTATGCGGTATTAAGAAAAAAAGTCGCTTCCAGGTTTAGAGCCCGGCATTGTTGATTCAAAGGCAAGGATTCAGTCGTGTGGGCTAATGAGACATATTGAAAAAATTGTCTAGAGGTTGTTGGGTATTTGATTTTTGGTGATAATCGTTTGTTGTCGAAGATATGTCTCAACAGTAATATTTCATATGCAGCGATATACAGGTATGGAAAACGTTTGACTGGGGTCGGAGAATGCTAACGTTAAACAAGGACGGAACTGCTGCTATATGCATGAGACGAGGATTGCCGTTTTAAGTACGTCTGTTTCACGAGCATTCAAGGTAAAGCACGAGAATATCGTATCGTATGGAAGGCATCGATCGTCACAGTCACAGAGCGACCGTCCGTCGTCCGTCTCTTTCCTCGTCAGTAAGGTTTTATCAACGAAGGAGTATGATTATTTACACAAATATTACGAATTTCGGAGCATTTTTCCTTTTCATGATTTTTGCGAAGAAAAATTAATTATCCGCTATTACGCCAGAACGAAAACTTAACATTTTTTCGGTTTTAAAACTTAAATAAAATAGATACTCTTAAAAATAAAATAAATTAGTAACTGTTAAAAAAATTGTCAATAAGAAATTAATCATTAACCTTATAATTATTTACAACATGTATCTTTTATTTTTAAGCTATTGGAATCGTCGGAATGTGGTGATAAGAAAAAAGTATTTATCACCCGAACACGTCCGAATTGGCGTCACACCCACTTCATTCTCCTGGTGCGTATTGCGTTGATTGATTCAAAATCGCATGGGATTCTACCCGACCCCAGAGAACGAATTTCCACACCTATATATATATATATATATACATGTGGGACGCATAGTTTGAGGACAACATTTCAGAATATTGTATACTTCGGGGACATTTGTATACTTTGGGGACGGTCCCCAAACTGTTACATGTCTAACGCATACTTTGGGGACATTTCAGAAGTTGTTATATTACGCATATTTTGAGACCAGTTTGAATAAATTTATATCATGCATATTTTGAGGACATTAATATGTAATATAAATAGGAATAACAGATGGCGATACCATGTCATATTCATTAAATAAAAATCTTAGTTTGTACAAGGCGAATTTGAGAACTTGGAATTTGTATTACTTCTCAGTTGTTGTCTTTCTAATTTGAAACTAATACAAATAAGTAAATTATTAATTTACAGACTTATTGCATAATAGATAAATAAAAATGTAGTTTTGAGCATATATATATCATAAATTTTGCCATTATTATTATTAAGTACTAAAAGTTATATAAATTTTTAATTAGACAAAAATTTAATGAATGAGATTTAAGTTAATACTATAAATTAGTTTCAAAGATCCTTTAATGCAATGCCGTAATAGTTAGCTGGGGTAGTAGATACTTACAGGCTGAGGTATTGGCCGGTTATAATTAGGTAATTGTGAAATAAAACGCATTTAGAAGTTCACGGAAAGGTTAACTCAAAGAAGGACTTTGTAAAAACAGATTTGAATAGATATGTCGTCAGGACAATCATTTCGTGAAATTGTGTACTTGGAAGGTGTAAATAAAAGTCGTCAATCGAGATGTATAAATTGTTTTAAATATTTGGTATGGATCTGTTTCTCATTCATTTAACAGAACAAATTACGAAATATGAATCAGTATTTTTTTTTCAAATTAAGTACTGCCGTAAAAGTCTATAAAAATAATTATCTTGCTATTTAAATGAATTCAGTGTTTAGCATTATGTAGTTTTTATGAAAAATTACTTAATTACATTTTGCTAATGAGGAAAGGCTACTTACTAAATTTTGAATTCAGTAGGAAATAGGTTTCAGAGGTAGATATTAATTGAATTAATGAATACATGAAGTAGGCATATGGCGTACTTTTGGAGACGAATTTATTAATTCGCGGAAGGACTGCTTCAAAGAAGGGGTCGTAAGAAGAATTCTTTTTGCTTAAAAATTTGTAAAAAGATATTTTAATTTGATATTAATATCTGGGAACATAAATCGTTTAATAACAAAATGAGAAGCTCTTATTTTTGTAAATGCGTATTATAGTGAGCGCTAATTGTTATTTAACCAATTTAGTAACTGTGCCATTTATCAAACATTAATACAAATACAATAGCTGGACAATATGAAAAGTATCTGTTGATTAGCAAACAAATTTTTGAACGAAGGTTTCTGCAGATTGAGATTCATTGACTTAGTGAAATATAGGTAGGTATCTGGTGGCTACATATGGTGTTTTTTATGAAGACTTAGAAATGTGTTCTGTTATTTTTTTTTAATACTCGGCAAAATAGGTTTCATTCACATTCAATTTATGTTCGATGCCATGACAAAACACTTTTCATATATTATCATGAAGCAAAAATAAATGAATTTATTAACCACATTTTGCATTTTTAGTTATATTAATTACACTTCTATCTAATTTTGTTTTTATGCTGCATGCGTTTATTAACATATGAAAACTGTACGAGGATCATTATTGCATTGCAGGATGTTCGGCAAATACTCCCTCAAGAGATATTTTAATTTTTTGACAGATGTGAACACACCGATTTCAACTGCTCTTTGAATAAAATAATAAAAATATGAACTTCTATGTATGTAAAGTTTATTTTGTTAAATTTTTAGTTTGCCTCTGAAGCAAGCAACCCATTTTGACAAAAAAATAGAAACTGCTGCACTATATATATGTTCACAGTGTTTGTGGCGTTTCTTTTCTACACTGAGAGAAATAACGACTCCAAATAAAGGCTCCATATTCATACTTTAGCCGAACCATTTGGAATTAGAATAGTTAATGATTTATCTGCTTATAAAAACTGCGCAAAGGAATTATCGTTAAATTTCACGTGGAGTTGAATAATTTCATATACATTGAATAAATCAACTTATTTGGTGATACAACAAAATAAATATACGAAGAGTGCGTATTACAAGATATAGTACTAACATTACTAGTTTATTAGAAGATTCCGATACGTTCACAAAACTGAAAATAATATAAAATGGGCGACACCAACTTGATCCAAGACTTTTGCAGAAATTACAGTTTACAATATCTATATATAAATAGGCATAGACAAAACTGTTGGGTACCATTTTCACCTCTGAACCTCAACTGATTTTCTTTATTTTTGTTTTGTTTAGTAGTTACTGACGACCTTCAGTGCTAAAATTTATTTTTAATATTGGTTCATTCATTAAATAAAATCCAATAGAATAAAAAAAATATTATTTACGTTCATACTGCCAACCAAATAACTGTAACAGTGCCGCCAGATTGCTTGAACAGAAAATTGTAAAGGTATTTGAGACCATACGTCTCAAATGTTAAGACAAACTAAATTAAAAGTAAAACTAATAAATTTTGACCATTCCCTAAATTTTTTCTACATAGTCATGCTATTGAAATAGAACCCACGAAAAATTATATTGCATAATTATCCCAATTTACTGGGCTCTCGCATGTTTGCAACTTTCAGTGCATTGTAGATATGGTTAATCAATTAAAATCAGAATTATGTTTGACTTGAAAAATTTGTCTCATAATATTTTATTAACTTAACCTTTTACTTTTTTACATTCTTTTTAACCCCCGACGCAATACGTTGTTGTAAGTATGAAGGTGTGTCTCTGTGTATCTGTATGTGGCACCGTAGCTCCTAAATGAATGGACCGATTTTGATGGGGTGTTTGGAGATGAAAGTAAACGTGATCGAGATGGTTCTTAGCTACAATTTACTAAGATTTGTTCTGAACTTTGAAGCTCATCAGCTCATTTCCGACTTGACAAAATGGTCTGTGTTTAACTGTTCCTAAACGACTGGACGGCTTTTGATGAAATACTTTGTGAGTGTTTGCGGGGGTCCCTGGATAGCTTATATTCACAATTGGATCAGGTAGGTGGCGCAGCAATCGGTTTCTTGAACTCCTAAATTTCTGTACCGATTTTAATGAAATTTTTTATGTATTAGAGTGGTTTAAATTCACAATTAGATCAGGTAGATGGCACTAAGATCAGATTCTAGGAATATATACTTTTTGAACATCCAGGACAGATTTTCTGGGTGTAGTTGTCTTATGTATGAAATCCAAACGTAACAAGTCCAGAATATGAATGTTTTTTACGTTTTAGAGGTTGGGGGTTGTAAAAAGTTAATTTTATCTTGCTATTTTTGGCGGGTAAGTTTCATAAAATTTGATAATTACTACTACAAGAATCGTGATACTATGCACAGATCGTGATTCGCGATAAATAGGGTCATATGGCAATCCTGATATTCATGGCCTGGCGATTTTGATTTAAATTTTGACATTACATTCACTCAGAAAAGTTGTCAATGTATTTTCAAGATTTCTATTAAAATTAATTGAAAAAAATGTCCAAAAGTGTATTTACCTAATATTAATTAACAATAGGTGAGTCTTATGTTTTTATATGTTCTATACCAAATGGAA
Source organism: Octodonta nipae (assembly GCA_034190945.1). NCBI lineage: Eukaryota > Metazoa > Arthropoda > Insecta > Coleoptera > Chrysomelidae > Octodonta > Octodonta nipae. The sequence continues at coordinate 116,016,985 of CM067216.1, read as the reverse complement.
ATCATCATGGGTTACTAGGTATGGGTGTTTAACTTACATTAATGAAAATATACTAAATCGTAAGATATATTATAGTTTAAGGTTTATCAATATCTACTTATGTATTGTAATTATTTATTATGTAATAGTACTCCACATTCATACTAACTTTTGAGTTAGTTTCTTGCATTTTCTTCTTACGAGTTGAAATCGTAGCTGTAAAATCTCTGAATAAAGATTCTCATTTCTATTATACTCACTTCAAGACTACCTACTATAATTTTTATTTTCAAATCAAAAATTTTATTTAATATAAAGTTAGCATTTTAAAATGAATTTGTTATTGAAAACACTGAAAAATTTTAAGTGTAAATATATTTAATACGTCTTCCGTTACAAGTTAGTTTTGGGTAGGTTCGCTCTTTTACATTATTCATTTTTGGGTACATGATCTACCAGTTACTGTTTTCTAACAATTTGGTCAACTTATAGTTATTTTTCTTTAAATAACAAAGCTGGCGTTAAAGTTGGTAACCTAAAAAATGAGTAAACATTTATGTTAGATTAGTTCTCATATGACTAAACATGGCAGTGACTGGGAACGCTCTATCAGATCATCAGATGATGACCATCTTTTTCTGTCCAGTGTCTGAAGTTGCCTATAGTTCAATAGAAAAATAGTCAGTGTTGTGGAACAGTATTGATTTTTCAGAAAACTACACACTAATTTTCTTATAAATTAGTTTTTGTAAATTTTTGTTGGGACTATAATAATGTCGTTAACATAATATTATTTTCACAAAATTCCGAAGGTGTTTTGTAACAAATCATCAATCAGAAGACAACAGAAAAGATCTTAAAGATTAGAGTTTTCATTGCGTTGTTTGTCATATCTATTTAAGAAATCGTTTGATTTGTTTTTATTAGGTTACGAAGAAAAATTCGGCGATAATTATATCGAGCATGTTTCATAGACTATTGATAATGTATAGGACATATTTATATAAAAATAAGCCTAAAATAATAAACATAGATTAAAAATATTTGCGTCAATTATTTATGTAAATTTAATCCAAATGAAGTAATGAGGATGCAAAGGTCTCTCCTACGTTTCTAATTGTGCTTCGAGTTTATTTCTTATACAAAAAAATGTCAATAATCCTCAAAGTTCAAACATAACATTTTAATGAATTCTATTCGAATGTCAACCACTGGGCTACCGTTAGTATTCTTAAATCCTCGTTCATCTAATATGTACTTATAAAGAGCATTAACTTGAAACTTGAAATAATAACCAAGCTAACATGCAAATTTTCCTTATATATTCCTATATTCTCGAAAAAAAGTGATTTGAAATATTTTATAACGTTTGTCCCTATTATAATAGGAATTAATTCTGTAATTTATCATGACTTATTATAAAAGTTTGAAATATTTCTAAAATGTTTTCAGAAACACTAATATGTTAGAGAAAAAATCGTTTAAAGTAGTTAAATCTATTTATGAAATTCTTACATAATCATAAGAAGTTCAGTAACATTTTATTCACTTCTCGAAATATTTCCTGCATTTGTTGGGAATGCCTTAAGATATTTTTTCAAATTTGGCACTTTAGTACACTGATAAATAAATAACCATATAGTTACGTGAATACCAATGAGGTGAAGATATACTACTCTGATTTGGAGAAAGGTTTCAATAAGAGAACAGAAATTTCATGCAAGACGGGGAATACACCCGTTTTTTGTAGGTTGTAAATAATATGTATAATAAATATATCCATTTGCGCCATCTCATAAAGTTGTGGAAATAGTTATAAACAAATAAGAGTTGAAAAACAGACAATTTTATCCCAACTCTGTAAAATGATATATATTTTATAGTAGTTAATCCTACCCCGACTCGGTGTGTATCAGTCCACTATTAGGAGAAATATTTAATATTTAATATATCACTTGAATGCACCTATCAGAAATTGTATACTACTTGATAATATACAAAGTTTAAAACGTGACTTTTTTATATTTTTGGACAGCTTTGGTTCTCATTTCATTAATAAACATATTATAAATAAATTTTAGTAGCGTGGTAAATACATTTTAATGCTCCAAAGATCATTCCCAATTCTTTAATTGAACTCAGAGTTCAAATCGTTTAAAAGCTCCTCATTCAATGAAAAATTCATTAGAACTGTCCACGTTAATACTGAACATACAATCTCTTAAAAATGAATTCTAGTATCTTTTCATGTCACAAATATATATGATATAAGTCGATATCCAGAAAAATACTAATATAAATCCAGTAATAAAAAAATTACATTACCATTGTAAAAAAATGATTTAGAAATTGATACTTAAATATATATATATATATATATACAGGTGTGTAAATTCGTTCTCTGGGGTCGGGTAGAATCCCATGCATTTTGAATCAATCAACGCAATACGCACCAGGAGAATGAAGTCGGTGTGACGCGAGTTCGGACGTATTCGGGCGGTAAATACTTTTTTTCTTATCACCACATTCCGACGATTCCAATCGCTTAAAAATAAAACATACGATATGTTGTAAATAATTATAAGGTTAATGATTAATTTCTTATTGACAATTTTTTAAACAGTTACTAATTTATTTTATTTTTAAGAGTATCTATTTTATTTCATTTTTAAAACAGAAAAAATGTTATGTTTTCGTTCTGGCGTAATAGCGGACGGTCGCAATGTGACTGTGACGATCGATGCACGATTGATGCTCGTGAAACAGACGTACTTAAAACGACAATCCTCGTCTCATGCATATAGTAGCAGTTCCGTCCTTGTTTAACGTTAGCATTCTCCGACCCCAGTCAAACGTTTTCCATACCTGTATATATATAAAAATCATGTTCGTATTATAGTATTAGATTACTTCTATTTGATAACAATTTTACATCTTAACAGAAATGAAGATACTTTAATTTGTAATGAAAAGTCCTCGTTGAAGACAAACCTTGACTACAGTTAATAAAAAAAAATACATGGAATGATTACTGTTTATGTTTTAGACCAGGTAAAAAAACTGGGACCACTTCGCTATCCCCCCAAACAGGATCCAGTAAAATGGTCGAAATTCCTCGAGCCGTTTGCTAGTAATCGGTGAACAAACATTAAAAAAAATAGATACAGACGAATTGAGAACCTCCTTCTTGTTGTTAAAAATAGATTTTAATTGCAGTCAGCTATTTGCAGAACATATTCTAATATATTATTTGACAATATACATTTTAAAAACTAGATTAAAAAGATTGGCCTTTATGGAAGCGTTGAGAAACTGGCGAAAACAGTTCTCTAGTAATGTAGTATATATATATATATATATATATATATATATATATATATATATATTGTTATGGAATTAGAATAGCCATAAAATCAAAATGAAATGCAATCTATAAAATAGATTCAAAAACTAGACTGTATACTAAAAATATATTAGAAATGAACATATTGGTTGCCTAACGATCAGTAACATTTAATGAATAAGAAAATTTTACACTAATAAAGCAATTATACTTGAAATATTTATGATAATGGTTGAAAAGAATCAACTGAGATTCAGGTGTTATAATATAAAAGGCTTAGCAAACCATTTACTGAAAAAAAAACCAGCAGAACTTTTGAATTTCAATTTCGATAAACATGCCATTCTAACGAGCCAGCAAAAAGGAGCAATAAATTTTAAATAAAGCTCTCTGGACTTTGGAAAAGAGAATATATGTGTAATATGTAGTGTAATTAAGATGATTTTAATAACAATTAAAATGTAAATACTCAGAATTAGGTATAAAAGGTAATTGAAAAATGTTGGTTAAACATCTTGTAACGAGTATGCATATCTTGTGATATGAATCCATAGAAATCATTGTAAATTGCCAGGAAAACATAAAAATCCATGCTAGACACCTAAAACAATATTAATTAGTAAAAACACATGCAATACCAACAGTACAAAATAAATTAGGAAGCAAAGCATCATGTAAACAACTTTCAGAAAAAGTAAAATGTAAATAATTTTCAAAGTAATGTATAAAAATGAATGAACCTTAGAGATGATAAGGAAAAGATTATTATAACTTAAATTACAATCAATAAAGAATTTGCGGTAAAGTTGTTTAAATCATAATAAAAGTTGAATGACCTTGAAAAAGTTATGACAATTTATAAACAAACAAAGCATTTAAACAAAATTTTACAAGAATCAAAAAGTTCTAAAAATAAAATAGGGTATCAGAAAAATATCATTTAATAAGGGAAAAAGTAAATTTCTTATGAGGAAATACATGGGCTAAGAAAAATGAGCGAATGGGCAAGACGAACCAAAACAAATGAAAAGTCATCCATTTGGGTGACCGTTCCAGACAAAACGCGCATATCAGGCAGTTGTTTTTAAAATATTATATAAGCTTACGTGTGAGAGGCAGCGTTCTCTTTCGTTCCTGATTTTTACAGTAAACAAGTCAAAGAGCATGTTATATTTTTCTTTGCAATAACCTTAATCTTGTGAGTAGATGTTAAGCAGTGAAAAGTGCGGTTAGACAAATTGTCAAAACAATTCCAATGACATATAGATCGGCAGTGTCTAACGATTCATAAGTACGGTAAAATAAATTTGTAGTGTATATCCGACCGACAGAAAATGACAATTAGGTTGGAATTTTAAAGTAAAAAAACATCAACAAAGATGGTATTTGTTAAATTATTGTAAACAAGAATGAAATGGTAAACAATATTTAAATTTAATTTGTATAAATAATAAATAAAACAAGATGGTGAACATGGAAATGGTAAACAAATATGGAAAGGGAAACAATAATAAACATTTGTTTATAAAATAAAAATTCTAATGGACAATGAACAGATTTGGAATTAATGGACTGTAATCACGACAAGGAATAAAGGTTAGTGAAACAATAGTTGTTTTAAAATTTTGTAAATAAAGTGTCAATTGATTTATGTTTATACTAGTTAAGGATATTAGAAATTTTAACTTTAATATGATAAGTATATAAAGAGAAATTTCTCATAAATATTTAGTAGTTAGGAATGATTTCGTTTGTTGATTAAAGATTTATTGTTTTAATGTTTTTAATAATTTTGTCTTGTTGTTTAATAAAGAATATTATTGAAGATTGAAATTGAAAGTTGTGTTAATTCATTTAAATGAGCCAAAAATAACATTTGAATGCTTAGAGTTTCATCTAAATTCGTTTCAAGAAAAATAAAAGCTTCAATTTAGTAAAATTTGAAGAAAAGAGATTTTGAATAAATAAAATGAATAAAATAAAATAGTGTTGAATATGTGTAATAAAAAGAGAAGCAGAGAAGTTATAAGGAAGATAAAAATGTAAGTATTAATTTTAAATTTAGAACCTATTGAACCACCTTGAGGTAAGAGTATGCATGCAATGAAAAATTAAAACACTGAGAAAATAAATTGCCTAACCAACACGAGGGCTAAAAATAATTCACAATAAATTTGGCTAGCCCAAAGTGTGGCTCAAAAATAAAATAGAGAAAATAAAAATAAATAATAATTAATTCAATACAATATATATATATATATATATATATATATATATATATATATAATCAATTAATTGCGAAGCAGATTTTTGATATTAATTCAGCCGTTATCATCTATTTCTTATATATATATATATATATATATATATATATATATATATATATATATATATACTATTTACACCCTAGTTTGAGTGCATATATTTTAGATGGAGGTAGTATACACCAAATTAAACAAAAAACTCTTATACCTCTATGGTCAGTAGGCCTTAATAACCAAGAAAATCCCTAAAACATATTAAGTAAATCATTGTCAATCCGGCAACGTTGCTCGCGTTCGAAGCAGATTCACTCTTAGCGCGAATAATAAAGGAATGACTACGCCGACAAAAAAATAAACACCTGTGTTTTTGTATTGACTGATGACATTGACCTTAGAATTAAATAAAAATGTATGAAATATTTTGTTGAAAATATTTACGTTTTTAATACAAGGTATTGCAATTAGAATTTGTATTTGGCGGTTTCTTTTATGCAATTATACAAAGTTGGGTAAATATGATATTCAACTCAAGAGATCTGTATATGTAGTTTTTTACCAGTTAAATTATTCGAAGAGTCATTATTACTGATCTAATTAATATTATTTATATTAGACAAGTAAATATGTAATCCTACTTACCGAATTTATTATAATGATAGAACTGAGTTGAAACAACGGATTATTCATAGCAAATGTTCAAAATGCCCACCATTACTATCGACACAAGCACGACACCGTTTAATCCAATTTTCACGTATGCGAGAAAAAATTCCTGGAATATTTCAGATTTCGTCAGCAGCGTCAAAAATGCGTTGTCTAAGGTCATTCTCCTCAATAATTGCAGTAGTGTAAACCTTACTTTTCAGGTGTCCCCATAAGTAGAAATCTAAAGGATTGAGATCAGGAGATCTTGCTGGCCAACGTATATGTCCGTTTCGACCAATCCAGCGACGGGGAAATGTTCTATTTAAGAAGTCGACAACTAGATGACTTGCGTGGGCAGGTGCTCCGTCATGTAAGTACCACATATTGGAACGTGTTTGTAGGTTCACTTCATCTAACAAATATGGTAGCGTGTTGTTCAAAAAATAAAGGTAATTCTTACCTGTCAAAGGTGCAGGCAGTACAAATGGCCCAACCAAGTATTCACCAACTATTCCAGCCCACACGTTAACTGAGAATTGCTGTTGAAATACTGACTGGCGTATTTCGTGCGTATTTACCTCAGACCACGAATGCGTATTATGAAAATTTATTATACCATTCCTATTAAAACTTGCTTCATCTGTTGTTAAAATATTGTTCCCAAAATTAGGAAATTGTCGATGTTTTCTGAGGAACCAACGACAGAAATTGAGCCTTGGTTGAAAATCATCAGTTGAAAGCTCTTGAACCCGCTGCATGTGATATGGATAGAGCAATTGTTCCCGTAATGTTCTATGAACAACAGTGTGAGAAATTTGCAGCTCACTTCCAATACTCCGTGTGCTACGATATGGGTTGATGTCGATAAGGTCTAGTATTTGATCCTCAGCAGGTAAGATACGATTATGTCGCTGTGGTCGGCGATTGTTTATTTGTGCTATTACACTACCTGTTTCCAGAAGCCTCTGCGAAACAGCTACGAATGTCCTAGCATTGGGCAGGCGTCTGTTTGGAAACCTTTTCCTGTATAAAATTCTTGCTATTCTGCAATTACGTCTGCTTTCCCCATAAATTAAGAGCATTTCATGTCTTTCCCTAATTGTATAATCGGCCATTATTTATCACAAATAAATACTGTAGCACTATTCTTAATTTTCGAACTTACACACTAATCACAACCGATTTTATTTATTTAAAAAATATATTAAATGGAAAGCAAACAACGAAGTCTACATCAAATATATATCATTCAAATCACTTTACCGTTTATCTATTCTTATTTACAAGTATCGAAATCGCAAAAAACAATCGTAACTCTCAGTCGTCGTTAAAGTAAAAAATGTAGTAAATAAGTTGGTCTGTATGCCATGTTGCCATATCTATTCGGATAAACTTACATTAAATTATAAAAGCATATTTCGAGTTTAAATAATCAATTTTCATTTTTAATGTGGCTATTAAAGATGTATAAGCTATTGAGTATTTACATATTTAGATTTACCGACATTTTGAAATCGAAATTATTGTATTATTCACTGTAGCAAGGGCTACATAAAATCTAACTTTATGTGTTAATTTTGGCAAAACTATAGTTTATTTTAGAAAATATTATAAAGCTTTTTGATTTGTTTTTGCCTGAAGTATTGTTGATTATTTTTATGTTTCTTTGGGGAATAACACCACAATAGAAATAAAACTACGTGTATTGCAGTAATACCAAACGTTTCAAAGTCTATTCTGACTTCGTTGTCAATGGCTTTATATTTATTGATGTAATTGCAAAATGAAAAACCACAAAGGAGATTTTGAGAAATATACTCAAAAATAATAATGTAAATTGTAAGGAAAATAATTAAATCCATGCTAGAAACCTGAAACACCATTAATTAGTAAAAATACATGCAATAGCAACAGTACAAAATAAATTATTAAGGGAAGCATAGTGTAAACAACCAACAGAGAAAACTAAAATCTAAAGAACTTTTAAATTAATGAATAGAAATAAAAGAAAATTGTTCAGTAAACATTAGAGATGATAAATAAGAGAATTTAGTAACTCAAATTTAATTTATTCAAAATTTTGCGGTAAATTTGTAAAAAGGGTAATGACCTTGAAAAATTTAGGATCAATTAAAAAAATAAACAAAGCTTTTAAATGAAATTTACCAAGAGTAAAAAATTCTTAAAATAAAATAAACTATAAGAAAAATAACATTTAATAAGCATACAAGAAAATTTTTGTCTCTTATGAGGATTCATATGGGCTAAGCATTTTTAGGGGACTGGAAATCAAAACCGTTAAACGCAAAAAAACAATTGATAACTTAGCCAAGCTGGGTGACGGACAAGATCTAACGCTATCGCAGGCACTTGTTTTTAAAAAGATATATAAGCTTACGTTTAGATAGCAACGCTCTCTTTTGATTTCTGAAGTTTGAGGCAATCTCTGTGACGGGCTTTTTCAATTCCGATGTTTGAATAGTAACGGTCTCTTTTGATTTACAAGTGTTGAGCAGAGGCAATTTCTGTGACGGGCTCTTTCAGTTTCCAAGTTTTGAACAGAAGCAATCTCTGTAACGGTCTTTTTCATTTCTGATGTTTGATTATAATAATCTCAGAGCATGTGATGAATTGTTTTCGTTACAATAACCTAAGAACTTGTTGATAGAGGTTAAGTTGTGAAAAGTGGTGAGACATGATGTCAAGACAAACAATTCCAATGACATTTAAGGTTGCCAGTGTCTAAAGATTTTTAGGACGGTAAATTAAAGTGTAGTGCCTATTTGACCGACAAAATGACAATTAAGTGGGAACTTCAAATAAACATTGTAAATAATAAGTTAATTTAATTGACCTGAATAAGGAAGTAAACAAGGTGGATGGACATGTAATAGTGAAATTGGAACCAATGAAAAAATTAAAAATTGGTTTATAAAATGAAAGTGTTGTATGGACAATAAACAAATTTGGAACTTTTGGACATTATTCACCAACGAGGAGAAGAAAAAGGTTAGTGCTATAATGATTGTTTGAAATTGTAAATAAAATGAACATTGCGTTATTAATTTGTATAATAGATAAGGATATGATAACAAATTGTAGTTTTAAAATAAGAGTATGAAAGAGAAATTTCTCGTAAAATAATTTTTTTTAAAGAATTTAGTAGGTAGGAAATATTTCGTTTGTTTATTTGTTAATTGTTTGTTTAAATTATTTATATATCATTAATAAAGGATGTGGTTGAAGTTTGAAATAGAAAGTTGTGTTTGAATTCATTACAAGCCAAGATTAATATGAATAGTAATTACATCTAGATTCTTTTCAATCAAATGGAATTCAATAAAAAGAATAAAATTTTAAATTAGATTCAGAGAAAGTTAAAAAGTTAAAGAGTGTTGAAAAATCAAAAATGAGTAATAGTGTTGAACCAGTGAAAGAACACAGTAGCAGAGCAGCCAAAAGGAAAATAAAAAAATTGTAAGTATTGAGTTTAAATAGTAGAACCTGTTGAACCACCTTCAGATAGGAGTATGCATGCTATATATAAAAGTAAAAATAATTTTAAAACCCTGAGAAATTAAATCAACAAATAAAGTTAATAAAATAAATAAAATAATAATTAAAACAACAACAAATGGGCACCAATAAATCAAAACAATATATTAGATGGTTTCTGGGTATTTATCCGCGTAGTTGATAACTGATCCCTGCCGGGATCGATGGTTAAATGACGACGTTTCGGCAGAATCACATCTGACCTCTTCAGGTCGGTTCGCATAATTCTCGTAGCCTTCTGCGTTCGCTTCTAGTTACTCGAATACTCAGTATTCAAGAGAAGCTAAGCGTCTTTACATGGAACGCTATCCCAATAGAGTGATGCCTGGTCATCGGATGTTCTCTAATATTCACAGGCGTCTTTTGAAACTGGATCTTTTTCTGCGAAAAATATTAATGCAGGTAGACCACGAAGTGTAAGAACACCACGACTCGAAGAGGCAGTTCTGAACGAAATAGAAGAACATCCAGGAACCAGTACAAGAAAAATTAGTGTTAAATACAAGTCATCAAGTTGTTTGGCGGATCTTGCGGGATTCTTTGCTCTATCCTTATCACATTCAGAGGGTGCAGGCGCACTTGCCTCGAGATTGTCATCCAAGAATTATTTTTTGTCAGTGGTACCTCAACAGACTACTGAACAATCCTCATTTTGATTGCTAAATCCTATTCACTGATGAAGCCTGTTTCTCAAGGACTTCAATCATAAATTTTCATAATGAACACATATGGGCTGAGGAGAATCCATATGAAAATGCAGAAGCTTATTTTCAAGAGGAATTTTCATTAAATGTGTGGGGTGGTAATATTGGCGATTATTTGATTGGCCCTTTCTTCTTGCCAGGGCGACTTACTGGTCAATCATACAGACATTTTTTAGAGAACGATTTGTCCTTGTTATTGGATGATATACCTCTTATGATGCGACGTGAAATGTGGTTCATGCACGACGGTGCTCCTGCTCATTTTCACTGTTGGCTAGGGAGTATTTGAACGAAAATTATGTAAACAGGTGAATTGGACGAGGTGGACATCAGCCATGGCCCACCAGATCCCCAGATTTAAATAGTTTAGATTTCTTTCTATGGGGCCATCTGAAATCTCTAGTGTACATAACGCCAGTGACTACAGTAGACGAACTGAGAAATCGTATAATAGGCGCTTTTGATACAATTAGGAATACTCCAGGAGTGTTTGAAAGAGTTCGATCGTCTATGAGAAGAAGAACAGAAGCTTGTATAAGGGTTGGGGGAGGACATTTTCAACAATTTCTGTAGTTTAGATCCTTTGTTGTTATTTAGTTTTTTTATTATGATTAATTTTTTAGTTGTACGTTTCTTGCAGTAATAAATTTTTTTTGATGATTATACCAGTTTATCGAATCTTTAAGAATCAGTGCTAGTTTAATAATTCAAATTTTTTTTCTCGAAATCGGTAGTAGATACGACAAAACTACAAGAGAACATAAAGTTTGCTATAACAACAAAGCTTTTCTTTACAATTTTTGAAAGAACCAGTGGCTCACCAAAAAAAAAATCTGAAGGACAACAGTGGACAGTGTTCCCGAAAAATATCACCCTATATATTTGCAATCGAAATTGGCATGTCACGAGGTGTAAACTCTTAATTGTAATATCTATGCCAAATTTGATTTGAATATCTTGTGAAGTGCAGATACCTGAATTTATTTAGCGTGCTTACATCTTTGATGGTATTAATCTTGTTTGTCAGGACAAAGTCAATTTCATTTTTGACTGACGCATTTGGAGCTTCCCAAGTCCATTTCCTATTAGAATTTTTCTTGAAGAAGGAGTTTGATATGTACATGTTCTGATAGTGTGCAAACTGTACTAATCTCTCACCTCTTTCGTTTCGTTCACCGAACCCGAAGTTCCTCACTGATCCTTCTCGGTCTTGTTTTTTCCCTATTTTCGCGTTGAAGTCGCCGATAATGTATTTGAAATGGCTGTTGTTGGTATCTAAGGCGTCTTTGATTTCGCTGTATAGTTGTTCAACTTCTTCGTCAGAATTGCTAATTGTTGGGGCGTAAACTTGTATTATTTGAATAGAGTATCTTTTCGAAAGCGACAATGTTAGACTTGCGACTCTGTCTGATGTTCCGGACACGCCTATAATTTTATCGGTCCATCTCTTATGGATGAGGAATCCAACACCACTAGTTCTTCTTGTTGGTGTTCCTCGGTGGTATAGGAGGTTGCCTGATTCAAGTGTTATTAGCTCTTCGTTTTTCCTCCTAACTTCACTTATGCCAATGATATCCCACTTGATTTTTACTGCCTCTTGTTCTAATTCTACAATTCTAGCTTGGTTCGAGAGTGTTCGGCAGTTATATGTTGCTAGATGTAGTATAGTCGAATGTTTGCCTCCCCCAGAATCCTTGAGGCAGACCGGTTTCCCGGTGTGGGATTGCTTACCCACCAGGGGTACAATTCCATGAGTTTTGTAATTCGACATGTTTGAGGTTCTGAGGCATACCTTACCACGCTGCCTCAATGCGGGTTGGTTAGGAGCAATGATTCTCTTTCTCATGGATTTTGCCAGTTACCAGAGACGACCGTACCCCCGAGATGATGTCACGTCTTTTTATTAATTAAAAGCCGTGGCATGGCTGGGATTCGAACCCGGGTACGAGACTCGGTTCAGCCTCCGAATTAGTGAAATTTTGGAGGTTCGAGCAGATTCCCTCTGCGCTACCGGGGGTCTCCCCTATATATATATATATATATATATATATATATATATATATATATTACGTACTGCAGAAAGAAACTGCGAAAGCAGAATATCTAGTGCGGAAATAACGGGGACAAACATTACTGATTCTTTGAGTGCCAGTCCATCAACAAATGTTAACAACCAATACTGCTATCCTTAAATTATTCACGGAAGTGCGAAATGGCTCCGTTGTTGTCACTCTATACCAAGTACGTAAATTTCTGAATACAAAGATTCTTCATCTTCTTGGATCTCTTCTATCCAATACTTTAACCTGCAGACAATATATTACAGTTAGCATTCTATCCAACACATCCGCATTAGTAACGATTGGGTCCAGGGTGTCTTTGAGATACGCCTGTACACCCACATCTCAAACGCTTCTAGATTTTTAGAAGTGGCATCAGTTATAACATATTACTCGGAAAACAGATCAAAATCTAATAAAGAACTCTTATGATGCGACGTGAAATGTGGTTCATGCACGACGGTGCTCCTGCTAATTTTCACTGTTGGCTAGGGAGTATTTGAACGAAAATTATGTAAACAGGTGGATTGGACGAGGTGGACATCAGCCATGGCCCGCCAGATCCCAGATTTAAATAGTTTAGATTTCTTTCTATGGGGCCATCTGAAATCTCTAGTGTACATAACGCTAGTGAATACCGTAGACGAACTGAGAAATCGTATAATAGGCGCGTTTGATATAATTAGGAATACTCCAGGAGTGTTTGAAAGAGTTCGATCGTCTATGAAAAGAAGAACAGAAGCTTGTATAACGGTTGGCGGTGGACATTTTCAACAATTGCTGCAGTTTAGTTCCGTTGTTGTTATATAGTTTTTTTATTATGATTAATTTTTTAGTTGTACGTTTCTTGCAGTAATAATTTTTTTGATGATTATACCAGTTTATCGAATCTTTAAGAATCAGTGCTAGTTTAATAATTCAAAATTTTTTTCTCGAAATCTGTAGTAGATACGACAAAACTACAAGAGAACATAAAGTTTGCTATAACAACAAAGCTTTTCTTTACAATTTTTGAGAGTACCAGTGGCTCACCAAAAAAAAAAAGATCTGAAGGACAACAGTGGACAGTGTTCCCGAAAAAATATCACCCTGTATATTTGCAATCGAAATTGGCATGTCACAAGGTGTAAACTCTTATATATATATATATATATATCTATGCCAAATTTCATTTGAATATCTTGTGAAGTGCAGATACTATGAGAAAAAAAAGTTGAAAAAAATTCAAATTTTAACACTCTGTATCTTGAAAACGAAACGTTTGCGGACCCATGTTTATGGGACTTTTTCTTCATAAAACTATTCAAGGAATCTCCCCTTTTCTTTTGTACCTCCAATTTAGGAACACCCTGTATATATCATCATCATCATCATCATATGCAGCTAATTTCGACCATTATTTTATGGTGTAGCCTCTCTTACATATTCGTTTCGCAAATCTCTCCATGTTGTTCTGTTGTACGCTTTTTGGAACCAGGTTATGCCTGCTATTTTCTTGATGTCATAGTCCCATCTTACATTGGGGCGTTTCCTTGGTCTTTTAAAACCCCCCTAGGATACCATTGTGTGATTTTTGTTGACCACCTATTATCTTGTCTTCTTGACAAATGCCCTGCCCATTGCCACTTCAGAGATTTCACTCAGTGGATAACATCTATTACCTGGGTTTTGTTCCTTATCCACTCTATTCTTTTCCGATCTCTCCTCGTTATTCCGATCATGCATCTTTCCATAGACCTTTGTGCTACTTGTAGCTTTCTTGTAAGTTCGGTTTTCAGAATCCAGGTTTCATAACCGTATGTCAGTACTGGTAGAACACACTGATCAAATACTTTCTTCTTAAGGCGGAATGCCATTCGTGACTTGAAGATTATGGAGTTTCTTCAAAACGTCATCCATGCAAGTTTGATCATTGTGTTTATTTCTGGTAGTAGCGAACCTGATATGTGTATTAATTGTACTAGGTATATATATTGATCTACTATTTCCAGAACTATGTTATCTATTGTGATGTCTTGTGTGTCTATTAGTTCGTTGTACATTATCTTTGTTTTTCCGATATTTATTTTTAGGCCTATTTCCTTGCTTACTCTGCTAAGTTCATTGATTTGATTTTGTAGTTCTCCTGCGTTATTGGCAATTAGGACAATGTCTTCGGCGAATCTCAGATGGTTTAGATATTCTCCATCTAGGTTCAGTCCTTTGTGGTCCCAGTCTAATCGTCGAAAGATACTCTCTAATGCCGCTGTGAATAGCTTCGGTGATATTGAGTCACCTTGTCTGACTCCTCTGTTAGTAGGAAATTCAGGGCTGCCTTCGTATATTCTGATTTTGGCTTTGGCTTCCTTGTATATATTAGCCAACGTTTCTATGTATGGCTTATCTACACCTTGTTCACTCAGGGCGTTGATTACCGCCTTCGGATATATAGTGTCGAACGCTTTTTCGAAGTCAATGAAGGCCAAGGCAAGTGGTATTTGATATTCTGTAGTTCGACTGATAACTTCCCTTATAGTGTGTATGTGATCGATTGTGCTGAAGCCACTACGAAATCCGGCTTGTTCTCGGGGTTGAGCGGAATCTAGTGTACTCTGTTTTGTATGATTTTAGTGAATATTTTGTACACTACCGGCAGGAGACTTATCGGTCTGTAGTTCCGAATGTTTTCTTTATTGCCTTTCTTATGGATTAATACTATGAGGGCGCTATTCCATTTTTCTGGGATGTGTCTGGTTCTTAGGCAATTCGTATATATTTTGGCTAGGCGTTTCCATGCTTCTCTACCAGCGTATTTTAGTAGTTCAGCCGTTACTGCGTCGTTACCTGCTGTCTTTCCATTTTTCATTTTGTTGACCGCTGATTCCACTTCCTCCACAAGTATTTCAGGTATTTCTTCTTTCGTCAGCTGTATTTCCAGAGATTCGGGGGCTTTGTATAGATCCTTGTAGAATTTCGTGACATGCTCCATTATTTTGTCTCTATCCGTTATTCTGATATTTTCTTCTGTCAATGCGATTACTTGTCTTTTCCCAATTATCAATGCTTTCTTAGCGTTTTTATAACTTTTCCGATTTTCAATTGCAGTTTCTACCAATTTTGCGTTGTATTTTTTATGTCCTCTGCAATTTTCTTTCTTATTGTCTTGCATAGTTCACTGTATTCTATGCCTTGGATGTCTGTTGTCCTTTTCAGTTCTCTTCTGTTCTGAAGCAAGGCCTTGGTTTCCGAACTAAGCTTCTTGTGTTCGTTTCGTTGTTGGCATCCGCCTATTTCTTTAGCACAGGTCAGTATTGTATTCATTAGTTGTGTGTTGTCTTGTTGTTCCCGGAGCTTCTCTTCTATCAGCGTCTGATATTTTTCAGAATTTTCTTTCAGGTTGTTAATGTCTATGCTAGTAGCGGGCGTCTTCCTAGTAAGTTTAAATCTCTCCAGTTTCGCATTAAGGACAATCCTTACTCTGACAAGTCTGTGATCGCTTCCTGTCCTGAATTTATTTAGCGTGCTTACATCTTTGATGGTATTAATCTTGTTTGTCAGGACAAAGTCAATTTCATTTTTGACTGACGCATTTGGAGCTTCCCAAGTCCATTTCCTGTTAGAATTTTTCTTGAAGAATGAGTTTGATATGTACATGTTCGGATAGTGTGCGAACTGTACTAATCTCTCACCTCTTTCGTTTCGTTCACCGAACCCGGAGTTCCCCACTGATCCTTCTCGGTCTTGTTTTTTCCCTATATTCGCGTTGAAGTCGCCGATAATGTATTTGAAATGGCTGTTGTTCGTATCTAAGGCCTCTTTGATTTCGTTGTATAGTTGTTCAATTTCTTCGTCAGAATTGCTAATTGTTGGGGCGTAAACTTGTATTATTTGAATAGAGTATCTTTTCGAAAGCGACAATGTTAGACTTGCCACTCTGTCTGATGTTCCGGACACGCCTATAATTTTATCGGTCCATCTCTTATGGATGAGGAATCCAACACCACTAGTTCTTCCTGTTGGTGTTCCTCGGTGGTATAGGTGGCCTGATTCAAGTGTTATTAGCTCTTCGTTTTTCCTCCTAACTTCACTTATGCCAATGATATCCCACTTGATTTTTACTGCCTCTTGTTCTAATTCTACAATTCTAGCTTGGTTCGAGAGTGTTCGTCAGTTACATGTTGCTAGATGTAGTGTAGTCGAATGTTTGCCTCCCCCAGAATCCTTGAGGCAGACCGGTTTCCCGGTGTGGGATTGCTTACCCACCTGGGATACAATTCCATGAGTTTTGTAATTCGACATGTTTGAGGTTCTGAGGCATACCTTACCACGCTGCCTCAATGCGGGTTGGTAAGGAGCAATGATTCTTTTTCTCATGGATTTTACCAGTTACCAGAGACGACCGTACCTCCGAGATGACGTCACGTCTTTTTATTAATTAAAAGCCGTGGCATGGCTGGGATTCGAACCTGGGTACGAGACTCGGTTCAGCCTCCGAATTAGTGAAATTTTGGAGGTTCGAGCACATTCCCTCTGCGCTACCGGGGGTCTCCCCTGTATATATATATATACATATAAGTGGCATCAGTTATAGCATATTACTCGGAAAAGAAATCAAAACCTAATAAAGAACTCAAATGTTTACAAATACGTAGGAATAAAAATAATATTAACCGCCTTATAATATTTATTTCAACCGTTTCTATTAGAAACCCTTATATTCTGATATTCTCAGGAGTTTTCGCACATCAGTGCGTTATCCTCAAACTGTATATTACGTTGATGATGAAAATATTCTATGTATTAACCACCATACGCAGACAACAGAATATTCTCCTGTCACATCTCTTTAGAATATTATGCAAAACTTTCATATTATATCTAGCGAAAATGGAATCTCACCAAAGTTTGACCTTTATATTTAAATTATCCGGAAATATTTAATATCTCATAGCATGATGTGACTGATCAGAAATTCATAAAATAAATTCCTCTTCATTCTGAAGCGTCTAATTTCCATAATATGTCGGCTGATGCTATGAAAGATGAGAGTATAAAGCTGCTCGGCGTATGCGAAAAAATACATCGAATATCTTTTAAAGCATGCAGGACAAATGCAAAATAAACGTAGATAATATTTTATTGTTGTTTTTCCTTCACAAATTGTCAAGTTTGAGTAATGTATTATTGAATTTTTTCTTAAATATATTATCATCAGTTATTGAGTTATTCCGAAGAAACATAAATAGTAAGTGATCGGGAAGTAGCACACAATTAAAAGTTAACTGACTACATATTGTGCGAATTTTTACTCTGGGTTCAATTATAAAAGTTTCACACTCACGAGAAACGTCTTTATTTAGAAATAATCACAGGCTACTAGATTGCCTCTGTAGAATTATAATGTAGTGCAGTACATTATAATTCTAACTTTTTGTATTAGCATATTACTGGTTTTGAAGTAAATAAATATACTGACAATACATAAAATAATAAGATGATTAATACCGAACAGATCCACACTGTGCGGCCATTCACTAAACTCAAAAGGCAGTCAAAAAAATCATAAGTGTGTTTTTGCTATCAATCGAGTGGAGTTTTTTGATGAACATAAGAAGCTGATGAGAGTAGATCGCTGCATTATTGTAAATTTGTATACGGTTGATATATTAGAATTGAGGTGGATGTACCACCACTCAAGTTACAATTTTAATTCTAGATTATTTCAAAGGATTTTTAAATGATTCACTGCTCAAAATAACGATCCAGTAAATTTAGTCAAAGGACTGTGCCTTTTTCCCCAACTACATTATTTATAATTCTTTGACAAACAAAATGCCCGTATTGTCCGCCTCGTAATGAAATTTTTCAAAGTTGGAAGGCACTTGCAGCGGCAACATCGGGTTATCTACTTTCTCACAGCATACTTCTACACTACACTTTTTTAAACTCGTCACAAGATGTACAAATATAAATAGCAGTAAGCTAGTTAAGATAGGCCGTACTAAAGTACTGATGTATATTGAATTTTATTATGGATAATGACATTTTGTGGAAAACGGTCACCAGAATCTATACAAACCCATCGTCTTCTTTTTTTTTGTTTCCTTGTGGATATGGGAGCTAATAAATATGTACTTTTCAGACTTTTACAATCAGTTCTTCTTATATTTTGATTTATGTGCTTTCCTGCATAATCTGCTCTTGCTATTTTGCGGTGTAAATATTGACATTATTGACATTATATTTATTTTGTTTTCTTTAGAATAATTATTTGAAGATGACGGTATGCATCTATGAAGCAAATTATCTTTATCTCTTAAATATAATTATAACTTCGTTCTGATGGTAAAAAATTTTGTGTAATTTACATTAGTACTTCTTTTATACAGGATAGGAACTCTGTCATTTTATTAGTTCTTCTTACTTAAATTTATACAGTACAAACAGTCTCATACTGGCTTGAGAGGTATTCATAATGGCGTTAATTGATAATGCGGCCAGAAAAGCTATAGTGAGTTGCTTTAAACCATTGTGACACAAGCTTATATGGATGTCAGCACTTCTAATCCCTTCAATATAACATAGGAAACTCTTATACGCACCTGTCTGTCTTAGGTTTGCCAATGCCGAGTTTTAACGTTTTGCAAACTCTCCCCAGGATCTCGCTGTTTTGCTGAAAGTCTATGGCGAATTGCAGAATAGAACCTGTGTCAAATCAAAAGTGGTGTTGCTTTTTCGTTAAATTTTCATCCACTAGGTAGTGCCACTTCTTCAAACATTCTTTGTAAATTACTACTACTTAACGCTTTCCTCTAATTATTTCTTGTCAATACTTTAGTATACGAGTGGGCCCAGTTTGAATCATTTTACTACATATACGGAAGAGTTAATTTTGTATTCAACGCTATCAACAATAGCTCCTTTAAAAATGCCAAATTTCATCTCATCTTTCTGATTAGTGTCTGGGTTACATGTTTCAATAATTATTCGACTAGATTGGCGGATTTTTTTAATTTCTATATTATTTTTGGCAGTAGTTTGAATCTAGCCTTATCGAAATTATTTGAGAAATATAGCCACACCTCTTTAATAACTCAAATATAATCCATAGACGCGCACATAAATTCATTTATAAATTTATCCAAGACGCCAATTTCAGGGGCAGTTTTCCATGATATTCTGGAACTGCGTTCCAGGATTTCTCCACATGTGTGCTGTATAGAATGTTTAGAAAATTATTTTACTCATTAAGCGCTAATCTTGGCTAGTATGCATTTTTTCAGAGGATTTTTTACTCTATAATCAACAAATTTCTGTTTGATACGTGGGCTTTGTAATGGAAATGTGCAACAATATTGCAACTTTTACATTATTTCTGCGTACGTTTGTCACTATAATTTTGAATGTATTTTGATTATTAATTGCTGTCTAATTGTATATAATAAGATTTATTTATCAATCCCCTTATTCTTCCTCAATTTACAACTTTTCCAATAGGTGTACAGGAACAAATTTATCAAATTTTTATTTATGCTCTGGAGTTTTTGGTGTTTTTCTAAAGCTATTGCTGCTGGTAAGTGCATCTCCGTTTAACATAGTTAAGTTATTAATTTTACCTTTCAATTCTCCTACATACATATTATTACACGCTCTTGTAATTGTAATTTTTCATAATACTGGTTAAGTGTCGAAAGAAATATTTGTCAACAATTTATTCATACATATTATTTCTAAGGCAGTTACAAAGATCACATGAAAAGCAACATTTGTTCAAAAGTTTGTCAGTTTTCAAATATGAGGTCTGTAGGCTTCTGTCTGTAGGTTTTATATGTAGGGGAGAGATTTATTATTCTATACGATGACGGAATAGATGAGTGCAGACTGAAAATCAGAACAAATCTCATGGAAGTCTCAAAGGGAGTCCCTGGAGAAAACAGGAAACAAAAATAAACATTTTAAATTAATTCATCATGGTTCTCTAAATAAATAAACGAAAAATGCAAAGAACAGGAAAAGCGTATCTGGGATGAAATATAAGACACCTGAATCATAAAAATTACAAGAAAATTCACAATGAAACACACAAGCTTGTCAGAATAACCAAAAATAACAAGAGGGAATGCTTCCCAAAACATATGGAGCACGACT
The DNA here is from genome assembly GCA_034190945.1 of Octodonta nipae. Classification (NCBI taxonomy): domain Eukaryota; kingdom Metazoa; phylum Arthropoda; class Insecta; order Coleoptera; family Chrysomelidae; genus Octodonta; species Octodonta nipae. The sequence continues at coordinate 115,996,308 of CM067216.1, read as the reverse complement.
TCTACGTACTACTAAAGAAAATGTAGAGATACTTAAGATGTCGATGATAAGAAATGACACAAATAAAAGAAGTAAATCGTATAGAAATAAACACTTAGATAGATTACTTGAAGACTAAATTCTGAGGACCACTCTCCAACGAAAAAAGTAGAGAAAACATCGGTTATTATAACCGAGGAAGAGACCAGAATAAGCATATAGGACGTCGAGGAAGCACAAAAAAAGTTGATTAACAGAAAGGCTAGTGGATGGAACAGCAAACGAGCGATTAAAAAACTGTGGAAGCTTCAATCGTCTGGTTACACGTCTGACCATTTCTCACGATCTTTTCTCTGTTGGGGGCGCTGGATGCAGCTTGATAAATCCAGCGTGTTGGTGATCTACCTCTGTTCCTGGTACCTTCCACACTCCTGAACTATTAGTCACTCTACGTTGTCCTAATCTCTTCTCTGACCGTGGCCAAAATATCCGGGCTTGCTCTATTTTATGTAGTTTTTAGGGTTCTTTGATTTCATGAACGATTGATGCATTGGTCATTTTCTGTACAGGGAATTCATAAGACTCTTCTCCAACACCAGATCTAAACGCGTCGACAGCTTTCAACGACCATGTTTCTGTGCAGTATAGTAGTACAGAAAACATTAGCGTTTCAACCATAGCATTTTTTGTTCGAGGTGATAGCACTGTCACGTAAGGTTTTTTGAAGCTTTTAGTTATCCAGCTAGCGATTTTGCATGTACGATTAAGTTTCTATGACTAACTGCCCTCATTTGAAATCAGTGCTCCCAGGTCTATTGGTAACAACTTGACATTGACCTTGGTTTTGAATACCTGGCTGATTATTCTGAGCCCTGTAGTGATTCAGTAGTTTACATCCAGACCAATGTTACTGTTTTTCATTTCCAATATAGACAAGATTTTCAAAAGCTCTTTTTGGGTGCTAGCTAAGTGGTCGCTATCATCTGCACAGCGGAGGTTAGAGATCTTTAATACGCCAACCCGAAGTCCGCTTTCCCATCCGTCTGTCGCCCATCTCTTAATATATTCCCCAAAAATGTTAAACAGAACGGGCGATAGGTTTACAGCCTTGACGGATTCCTTTTTCTATGCGACGAATTGTGTTAATGGTTTAACACAATTCGTGAACAAAACTCTTAGACACGAAAATTACCCAAAGAATGGAGGACAAGCATACCACTTCCGCTATTCAAAAATTATTATATAAACTATCCGGAATACTCAATAAGTATAATTTTTTTTACTCAAAATGACAACAATAACCCTAAACCAATTAATAAACAAAAAGACTAATTTGAAGGTGCAGAAGATACACACTGATAAAGTATTCGAAACGAGACAAAAAACAGAGAACGGATTAGAATAGAAATTGACCATTACTCATCTCTCTAATTGATAGAGTTGAATATATTTACAGCAACAGAACAATATAGGCTAGAATTTACAACTCACAGCGGAGACAGTAACAGAAGCTGGTATAAGACAGTTACTCTTTAATTTCATAAAGGCTGAGATAATAAAGGCCGTGAAGACAGGTAAAGGTTATAAGACAGGAAACGAAGAAATAGCAATCCTCTGCTACGGGAATAACACCAATCTTGTAAGGGGAAGCGAAAATGACTAACCAAGATTGGTCCACAAATTCAAAAAATAGTAAAATATAGCAATCTCAGCCCACAAGATGAAAATACTTATCATTAGTAAACAACAGAGTAGAGGTAAGATAAACATTTATGGTATTACCATCCTAAAGGGAAGTCAACTATCTGGGAACGACCTTAACCAGGTACGTAAATATAACTTAAGATAAGGATGCTCTCTTCGAGGTGTCGTTCTGTTGTACGCATTTTCGGCAAAACGGGCACATAGAGTTCCGAATCTGGAGCAGTTCCATGTAATTTCTGTTACCCGTAACTCCTAGGTTAGAATGTCACGATAAAATTTTCAGGTTAACTTCACCTGTCAGAGATATTGAATACTCTCTTCGAGGCGTACAAAAGAATTACACCTCGAAGAGAGTATTCAATATCTCTGACAGGTGAATTTGACCTGAAAATTTTATAGTAGCATTCTAACCTAGGAGTTACGGGTAACAGCAATTACATGGAACGGCTCCAGGTTCGGAACCTGTATGTGCTAGTTCCCCCGAAAATCCTAGATATCACTCTGTACAACTCGCGTCTTCTAATTAAGATCAGGATTTACAAAGCTACCATAAGACCATTATTGACATACATAGCTGAAAAAGGACCTGAAAATTCCATATCACAAAAGATGTAAGAGATGACAAACACAAAGAGATCAAGTAAAAAGTGAGGATATCATAACAAGAAGCAGAGTGGAATGAATAAACGGGTGTATAATGAGAGAAAAATAGAGTGAAACAACCACTGAGGAGGATTGCCATGGATGATGTAGTAAGAGTTGTTGGTCTACCACAAAAAACTGGAGTGATGTAATATATAGAGAGAACCCAATAATGGAACAGGCTGAACTTCCAGAAGAAGCATAAGACAATAGAATTTGTTTTACTAATTCACGCTACTTTATCATGAGTTACTTATAAATATGGAATAGATAAAGCAACTTTATTACCGAAAACATATATTCTTATTTCCAGAATACAATTTCATACAATATATATAATATTTACTTATATTATCTTCATAAAAATTATAGTAATCGAAGAATTATAGGACCCTGCAATGCATTGCCATCTTAGTCAGTCAGTGCGTATCCAAACTTCATTATGTTATATCCTGATAAACAGAACTTTATGCTATATATATATATATATATATATATATATATATATATATATATATATTATACTTTGACAAATATCTTGAAAAACCTGAATCTATTGTTAATGAATAACGAGCAGTATAAGTATTAATAATCCAATAAAACGCAACTTTTTACGTCATAAATACTATATTGCGCACACGTTACAATATTGCAAAAAATGTTTTATATAAAAATCCATATTTTTGATAATGTGCGAGGAAACCTAAATCGAAAGGATGGAAATATAAAACCATTCGTTATAAATGGAGCTCATTCGTATTGCAAAAAATATTCCTGACGGTATTACCTAACTTCCAAACACTATATTTCACGAATAAACCAACCTTCTCACTGCTATTTGGGGCGGGATTTTTTTTCTTCTCAAAGAAATCGCACGAGGTGACGTTTTAGCTTCGGGCGACATATTTACGATTATCTCTAGAATTAATGTCCAAACCTATCCTAATTTATATGGGACACTACGTTTGCGGATCGTCATCATTCTTCGGCCCTTATTTGGCAGAACAAGACCATGTCAAATGCCTCGATTGCCGTTTACCTACACAAGCAGCTTGATTAAAGTTACGCTAATAATATTGAATATTCTCGTTCAAAGGAATGATATAGCATTGTACCGATTTCTGTGATATTCGCTGTAACAGAAAATCTCGTATTATGGATTTGAATGGAATTAATCTGAACTGGGATTGTATAGTAAATACAATGTTGTACACTCACGTAGTTTGAAACTGGGGAAATCGAAATAATCTTTGTAGTACAGCAGACAATAGTTTGCCATTACCTAAATACCTGAGGAGGTAATAAACGAGATTGGCATTAAACTAAATACCACATAAACTTTATCGCTACTGGTTGTTTGATTTTAGCTACTGCACTTAATGAACAATATTAATTCAATGTTCTATAGACGATGAAACACATTATTATATTTAACAGCAAAGGATAATTGGTGTAATATCTAAATTTAAATTACAAATAATATTTATTCGGTGTAAAGAGAAACTTTTTCAAGATTCTGAGCAGAGCTAAAACATTCCAAAAATTTGATCACAAATATTTAAAGTACTATAAACACAAATCATTCTTTTTGTGTTCACATATACACTATTCACATTAAGAATTGTATGTAGTAATGAATTAAATTCAATACAGTTTATTAATCGAGGAGAACCTATTTTTTTTGATTATTGGGCAATTTATTGGGTACTAGTTTTGTAAAATAGGAAAGGTTTCACAACTCAGCCCTTCACAAGGTGTTTGCACTAGTAAATTATTAAATTTTTGTTCTTATGGAATAGTTGTTCCGATAGAGAGGTATTGCCAATTTATCCAAGATGATCAAGATTTGCTTGGATATAAAAATATTGACTGAATGAAGGGTTTTCACGGCATAAATAACATGTCAGATCTTCAATGATTCTTACCATTAATATACCTCGAACATATTTGGATTCAATATGAAAAGATATTTATATTTTCAATTGGGATGAAATTCATTGTCATCACAGAGAGTCACCAGGCCTAAATAAATAAATTGCAGAAATGCCATAAACTATTTCGCAAGATTTACAGTATTATCTTAACTCTATGATTTTAAAACTTCTAACCGTTTCGTAATTTCCAGTTTAAAGTCTCAAACCGCTAAACTACTAAATTCATAATCCGCAACATTACCATTTCTGTTTTTCAGCTTTTGTTAAATGCAGATTTATTCTATTGTTGGAAAATAGATTCCCAATCTGAAATCTCATACAGTATGCAATTTGAATTCAAGGTGTAAACGATAAATCGAGTACAGATCTTATTAAATTTTAAAATACTCCAGGAAACCTAAAATGGATAATACACTCGTGGATTCATCGTATCGTTGTTGTATTTTATCACACCTCTGCATAACAATAGTTCGCGAGGGTATGCAGACAAAAGTCTTTTGCATGAAGTTTAAGCTTGACATAAAATATGCACGGATCGGTTTGCATGATAATATGAAACAAGCGTCCAGGCAGTTTATGACTATGATGCTTTGGTAAAAAGGAAAAAATACGTTAGATAATATTGAGTGCATAGTAAAAATTTGACACCTAAATATTGATTGAAAACGACAAATACTTTGTCTAATTTGAATAAATTACATCACTTTTAAATGCATACTTCTGTGCAACACTTTTCATCTGCAAATTTTAGTTTTAATGTAAATATTACACTATCCTTCAGACTATGTAGACATCGCCAATTTCATTCATTTATTTCTTATCTACCAGCTCTTTTGTGAGCATGCTGGAATCAAGTTATTTCCAGGAAAAAAAGCTCATATTATTACCAACGGAAACCTGGAAGTGAATTCAAACCTATTTCTAATCGTCGTATTAAAATGAAACTTTGCATGTGGTCCTAATTTGGATGTAATAATTTTGTATTATGAAGTTCACTATTAGGTCTATAGGACTAGTGTAAATAATAGTTATAATTTTAGTGTAAACTTCATCACAATGTTAGATCATTTTGACAATTAACACGTTTGTAAGTATTATTGGAATGCAGAAGAAAATTAATCTTGCAGTAGTAAATCAAAAATAATTAGGGCCTTTTCATTTCGGTCAGGCTCGGATTGGCGGGTGACTCCTGCGGAAGCTTCAATATCAGTGAGTAGAACTCTAAAACAAAGAAATTCTCCATCAAAAGTGTGATCGACCAGGAAATGCAATGTATAAGAAACTAGAGATACATCCCTCTATCTAGGTAAATTTGTTAAAAAATAGCTCCTCTAAAGCACTAGATCGCCCTATTTAAAGCTCTACCCTGGATGCGCTGCTACTGTGGGAAAATTGAATTAAATATATAATTGTGTAATTAATTTCAATTTTTGTCCATAACAATACAATAATTATATTACTTAATTTTCACAAAATACTAAACTATCCAATAAGAAGAATTTTTTTGCCTTTTAAAGACCGATGGCCACACAATAATTTGAATGAATAAGTTTCATCCGTGTAACGGACTAATTTAATCTGTCGATGTAATAGTCATGATGTCTGAGTAATTTTGAAATTAGCTGATTTATTAACAATCGAAGACATTTTAGTAATTTGGTATCTTTGCCCTAATTTCCTGGCTGGGATCAAAATGATAAATAACATCCAATTTTGAACAAGAAACATATATAGTCATTACAATGATAGTATAAATTTTTCTTCCTTAGTGAAATGCAAACTGTAATTTAAAAAACATTCTTCAGTAACAAACGTAACAAAAAATAAGAAATAGATTTGAAATAAGATTTTGAAAGTAGGGAATATAGCATTATGTTAATACCATTTTTTAGCATACTGTTACTTCTTAGTTAATTGTACCAGGTGTTTAAAATAACAAAAACTGCACTTCTGGCAGTTTTTGTGTCCTCTAAGAAACAGAATAAATATTTAAGGTATCAAAGGTAAGTGTGTTGCATGCGCATTTTTAGAAAATACTGTAATGTTTTTATTTAAATACTCGGGTTCAGTTCAGTTTTTGGATTTATTTAGAAACACAGTCCAATTCACTCTATTTCTACTAGTTTAACACAATTACTATTCACAGAACTTTGTACAATTTATATTTACAATACGGTGGTCGAATACTGAATGAATTGCTTCCTTCGGGTCTTCGTATTTATATATTACTTCTCGGAATTCTCCAGAACTTTAAAGAGCCGCCATGTGCTTCATAGACCAGATTCTTCGAGACCTTCATTAAAGCAAGTCGCCGACCTCGATGCGGCGGACGAACAACATTTCATATTCGCCGAAATATCGGATGTATGCCGCTTCCACGACTTATCGGGTGAATTTTCATACATTCCTGGTCTGGGGATATTTGCAGGACTCTCTATTTCGACAACGGGAACTTTGGTGGAAATAACAGTTAACGGTCCTCGAATTTGGGCTGCGAATATTGAGAAGGCATATCGAAAGATAGTTTTCATCATACTTCTCACCACGCCCCAATTCAGTCCATCCAACCCAGAGGCTATCTTTGGGACTGCCAATTTCATCAGGTTCTTCTCCATCATCACAGTCCTCAATTCTATCAAAGTCTTCCAAAGATCGCTATATGTGACTTGCCATTCGAGAATGTTTTCGTTACCAAATAGAATATATCACTGGTACCCACTGGGTGTTTATCTTCGAGATGGAGGTCCTTGTCTGCCACCGGATCTTGCTCCCGTAGCATTTGGAACTAGACGTAGTTCTTAGCAAACACCTTTGCTATTCTTCTGGACATTCGGAAATCTCAAGCCACACAATGTGCCCGGCATATTCTATGGGCACCTTTAACAGGTCTACGGGTGCCTCTCTGATCACGTCGTGCTGCACTTTCGGCCCATCCGAGTATAGTGCCATAAACTGTTCGAAGGTCTTGTCTTCATCAGGTGGTTCCATGCTGCGGAGACTTGGGCTTGCTCAATTTCGCCGTCGTGACTTCCGGCATAACGGGCTAACCTGGTTATTTGTATCACTTTAGTTTTCCTGGAGGCAGCTTCCTAATTCTGTAGACAAAATCTTTGATTTTCTTTAAAATTTGGTACGGCTCCTCCCAAGATCTCTTGGGCGAATATCCACGACGAAGTTGCGGGTTATACAACAAAACAAGATCATCAACTTGGAATTCCCCGCCTTCGGCGTTGATGTATGCTTCCTTCATAAGGGCACTGGCATTCTCGATATTTAACCGGACTCATTGATGGATGTCGTTCATCTTTAACTGAAGCTGGCTGACATAGTATTTACCTGCAGTCTCTTCTCCTGGGTGACATCCAAACTTCAAACCGCATGATAGTCGTAGTTCTCGTCCCACAAAAACACTGGCCGGGGTCTGGCCCATTGACTAGTGCACAGACGAAGGATATGCAATTAGAAACAAGTGAAGATACTGGTCCGAGTTTTTTTGATGTTCAGAGATTACCATTGACAAATGGTGGACAATAGGCTTCTTGATTCGACAAGGCATAAGCTTCTGCCCAATTACTGAAATAGTCCATCACCACCGCAATGTACTTACTTCCAGAGTCAGATTCAGGAAATGGACTGGCAACATTATTGGCTACTCTTTCAAATGGACTGCCCACATTATGTTGCCTCATGGGGGCTTTTGCTCGCTTCTGAAGCCCATTATTTGCTGCACAAACCGTACATTTCTAATCCTTGACATCTGCGTGGCAGTTTATACAATAGAAGCGTTTTCTTAACTTCCCCAGGGTTTTCGTCACTCCCAGATGTCCACCGGTCTCCCATTTTTGGGTATTACAATCTGTTTTCTGTCCTTGCCCTCCTCTATAATTTCCAGCACGCGCTTCAGAAGTCTGTTCTCCACTTCTTCGTGTTCGATGTCTGCCACTAATGCTCGATGTTGCAATTCCGAAGACCATTTCAACCTCTATTTCACCATAGAGTGCTTCTCCTGTCGCTGTTCGCAATTAGTTAATTTAATAATTGTTTCTCAACAGAGAAAGGGCCAAATAACTGTTTTTGACGCACCTGTATTTAGCAGTATTGCAAATTGCTACTTATTAATAAAGCCATCTCCAAAGACACTGTTAAAATGTTTGCGTAGAGAAGCGACATATACGTTGATAGTTGGGGATTGTTAGCTACAGGTCGACTATGGCCCCTTCACATCCACCCTGATTAGATTTCTGACCAGGAAGTCGGGCCTCCGTTGCTCTCCTTACAACGACATCGTATGTGTCCTACCTTACCACACTTCCAACATCTCAGTTGTCTTTTTTTGGTAAGATCTTTCTCTACTATCTTTCTTACAGAGGCTTCATCGCTTCCAGCATCATCTGATTCTCCGTCAATGATTCGGACTCTGGCTTGACCTCTGCAGGTATTTTTCGCAGCATCGAATTACAGAGCTCGAGCCAATGCATCCACTAATTGAGTGGGTTGAACTAGTGTCAATGCTTGTTTGGCTTCGTGGTCTCGAAGTTCATCCAAAAACGCTTGCACTGCACTTGATAACGTTTCTATTACATTTTCCGGTGTGGCTAGGTAGGCAAGGCGAACTAGACGGGTAATATCAGCTTCAAACTCTTATTCATTCGATTTCTGGTGCGAATTTTTTGAGTTGGGAGTGATAAACGTGCTCCAAATGAGTTTGTGCATAAATCAGTTTTAATTGTTTGACCAGTTGTAAGTAGTGTTCTTGCTCAGAGGCATTCAATGCAAAATATCTGTAGCATCTACTCTTAAGGCGAGGGTTAGTGCTACTGCCTTCTTCTCTGCCGACCATCAGGATAACTTTGCTACCGTCTAGGAGGAAGCCAATATTCGAATAAACTATTTCTAGACTGTTACTACTTTCGGTTTTTGATTATGTATCTCCCTTTTGAATTGTGACTACCTGTTCTTTTATTTTGGTGTTGTCACCCTCCATTATCTGATTTAGCTCTTCTATCCTCATTTACGACTATTTTCTCCTTCAGCATTTCTGAATTTTCCTGAAAATTGCTTTTCAAATTTTCTTCTCAGGATTAAGAATTTTCGTTTAATTTTTGTAGCTTATCTTCAAAAGACTTCGAATTTACTAGTAATTTGTCTTCTAGAGTTTTAGAATTTCTATCAGTTTGTCTTCTAGGGCTTTAGAATTTTCTTTTAATTTTTCTGCTAATTCATATTTTAGGGATTTATAAGTTTATTGTTATGTTTGTAGCATATCTTCTAAGGATTTAGAATTTCCTAGCAATTAACCTCTAAAGACTCATGGCCCCCTAACAAGAAACTTCAAACAAATAAGTATCGGGATCATTACCTTCATTTATTAGAGCACCTCGTAGCCGTAGTATAAGTTCACTTTTCCTTCCACTAATTTCTAAATATCTGTCCTCAAGTTCTTTTTAAGTCCGTCACTTTAAATTGGTCCAAACTAACCGTTTTAAACATTGTCAGCCAAATGGCTGATATAATTTCTAGCAAGGTATATCTTTGCTTTGCGAAAGCTCGTTCAATTTGTTGATAACGTTCATCATCATCAGTTTGTTAAGACAGAGGGTTTTGTCACCCACAGTCTTTGTATGATTTATTTCGTTATGGAAATTAATGCTTCGATAGAAAATTATTTTACTTACATAATAACTAAACGTTGTAAAACTACCCTCTTTAATTTTTTATCATTCCGATCGGAAGTATTTTCTCCACGATAAATATTCGCATGTTGGCCTTTGACCACTTCTTATGGACTATCCCAAGCAGGTGTGGATTTCGGAGACTTGCCTTTGCTCCTAAGGGGGACGTTAACCAGACTTTATTATCTTGTGGGAACCCGAACTAATTTGGCTTCTCTGGTTGCCAATTTTTGCAACCCCTTATCTCCGAAACTACTGAGCCTAAAATTTAAAAAAAATAAGAAATATAGATCGTTGCCCGAACTTTACAGGAAAATTAAGGAGAAAGCATTAATATTAATTTTGGGGGCAAATTATAGAATTAAATAAAAATTTAAAAATAAAATTTTTTTCAAACGCATCATGTAATATATCAAATGAAAGGTCTCATTCTGAGGAACACAAATATACCAAAATTTACCCAATCCCCCCCCCCTTATCTCCGAAACTATAAAACGTAAAGTTTTGAAAAAAAATCGATTTATAGGTTCTGACCTGAAGTTTACTGGAAAAATAAGGAGAAACCTCTACTTTTAATTTTGGGGGGCCAATTACAGAATTAAATGGAAAATATAAAATTAAAATTGTTTCTAACCCATCATGTTATATATCAAATGAAAGGGCTCATTACGACGAAAACAAAATATTTTTTTCATATTTTTAAAATAAATTAATTAAAAGATATTAACAAAAATATAAAAAATACCCATCCCCCCCCCTTATCTCCGAAACCATAAACTGGAAAATTTTGATAAAAATGGAGGTATAGCCCTTCACCTGAACTTTACTGGAAAATTAAGGAGAAACCCCTACTATTTATTTTGGGGGGCAAATTATAGAATTAAATGGAAAATTAAAATTGTTTATAACCCATCATGTTATATATCAAATGAAAGGGCTCATTATGACGAAAACAAATATATTTTTTTCATATTTTTAAAATAAATTAGCAGGGGTGGCCGGACTTGAACGTGGGAAAATTTTCAAGGTGGTCCCTTATCAACCGCAAGCGCCATCTGATAAGGTGGCGCCTGCGGTTGATAAGAGTCGAGCTTGTGGTTGCGTGGGTGGTCTTGTGGTTGCGTGGGTTGCCGGCCTTGTGGTTGCGTGGGTGGCCTTGTGGTTTAGTGGGTCGTTGACCTTGTGGTTTGGTGACTGTGGTTGCGTGGGCGGGGTTTGTGGTGGCGAGATTAGTGGTGTGATTAGTGGTCGTGGGTGTTTGGGAATCTCCTTTCAGCTTGACGGTGGGGAGCCGTCGGGTGGAGAGCTGATGGGTGACGTCATCGGTATTGTGTGTTGTAGATCATTCGTTGGTATTATTGCTTGGCGCCATCTTGTGACATTTGAGGTAATAATGGGTCATCGGTATTGTGTGTTGCCGTTGGTATTGTTGTTTGGATTGTGACGTATGCGGTACTAAGAAAAAAAGTCGCTGCCGGGTTTAGAGCCTGGCATTTTTGATTTAAAGGCAAGGATTTAGCCTTGTGGGCTAATGAGACATATTGAAAAAATTGTCTAGAGGTTGTTGGGTATATGAATTTTAGTGATAATCGTGTCTTAACTGCAAATGTCATGTGTTGTGTGCTGCAAATTTCTTGTTGTGTGTAACTAGTGTGATTTGAGAGGTTATGGGATAGAGTGTATATGTAATATACAGTGGTGTATGTTGGCAGGTGGTTCGTGGTGTCCGTTCTGGTTGTCGGTTTCGCATTCGTGGTTGGTGTTATATGATTTTGGGGTGACAGGTTCTAACGTCGTGTGTTTTGTGAGTTTCATGTTCCATGGATGACATTGTATTTTGTGGGTGACAGGGTGTAACGTCATTTGTCGTGTGTTTTGTCAGTCTCATGTTCCATGGATGATCCTGTATTTTGTGTAGGTGACAAATGGTAATATTGTTTGTCGTGTGTTTTGTCAGTTTCATGTTCCATGGCTGACATTGTATTTTGTGGGTGACAGGGTGTAACGTCATTTGTCGTGTGTTTTGTCAGTCTCATGTTCCATGGATGATATTGTATTTTGTGGAGGTGACAAGTTGTAATGTCGTTTGTCGTGTGTTTTGTGAGTTTCGTGCTCCACGGATGACATTGTATTTTGTGGGTGACAGGGTGTAACGTCATTTGTCGTGTGTTTTGTCAGTCTCATGTTCCATGGATGATGCTGTATTTTGTGTAGGTGACAAATTGTAATATTGTTTGTCGTGTGTTTTGTGAGTTTCATGTTCCATGGATGATGCTGTATTTTGTGGAGGTGACAAGTTGTAATGTCGTTTGTCGGGTGTTTTTGAGTTTCATGTTCCATGGCTGACATTGTATTTTGTGGGTGACAGGGTGTATTGTCATTTGTCGTGTGTTTTGTGAGTTTCATGTTCCATGGCTGACATTGTGTTTTGTGGAGTGACAGGATGTAATGTCATTTGTCGTGTGTTTTGTCAGTCTCATGTTCCATGGATGATATTGTATTTGGTGGAGGTGACAAGTTGTAATGTCGTTTGTCGTGTGTTTTGTGAGTTTCGTGCTCCACGGATGACATTGGGTTTTGTTGAGGTGACTGAGGTGACAGGTTGTAATGTCGTTTGTCGTGTGTTTTGTCACTTTCATGTTTCATGCGTGCTGTTGTGTGTTGTGATTTTCATATTGTGTGTTTTGTCAGTTTCATGTTCCGTGGTTGACGTAGTGTTTTGTGTGGTTGTAATTCCGTTGTCTAATTTTGAGTTTCATGTTCCATGGATGACGTGTGTTTTGTCAGTTTGCCATTCTGTGGATGGTATTGTGTTGACGGTTCTGTGTTCGACAGTCCTTGTGCGTGAGATGGTGATAGTTAACATGTGTTTTTGTGGGGAAAGGTATAGTTATGTTGTTTATGAATATCGGTGTACAAATTTAATAAAAGTTTGGTATGAATAATAACAAAACTTTTAAAGTCTTACCTGTATATTGGTCTTTTATAAAAATCATTTAATTCTATCATTCTGTTTCTAGTTTTATAGCTGTTTCCCTGATACATAATAGTAAAATTTCTAAGGATTCGATGGTGGTAAAACACTTTTGTTAACAAAATATCGGTTCTCGTTTCAATATTTTATAGGGAGTCTGCTAAAAACACCAAAAATTTATAGTTGAAAACAAAATGAATCACGTGTTTAACAAAATGATTCGATGGTGGTAAAACAATTTTGTTAACAAAATATCAGTTCTCGTTTGAATATTTTACAGGGAGTCTGCTAAAAACGCCAAAAATTTATAGTTGAAAACAAAATGACTCACGTGTTTAACAAAATGATTCGATGGTGGTAATTTTTAACAAAATGGGCCTATCATATCAGTTCTCGTTTGAATGTTATACAGGGATTCTGCTAAAACACCGAAGCTTTATCGTTGAAAAACAAAATGACTCACTTATTTAACAAAATGAGTAAATTCCACCAGTGTGGTCCTAGTTTTGAAAATTTTTAGAGGCACTTCTGCTGGCTACAGGCATTGTGCTAAGAACGTCAAATTAATCGTTCAAAATTAAAAAGACTCACTTATTTAACAGAATGAGTAAACTCTGCTTCCTAGTTTTGAATATATTTCTGCTGAAAACGATGAATAAAGCTTTGTAATAAAACGCCAAAAACAATTAAAGTGTACATTTTACCATGAAAATGATTAATGACCCACTTATGATGAAAATAATCTTATTTACCAATCTGAACCTAGTTTTGGATATTTTAGAGTTCTGCTATTAAAATCAGTAAATTCCACCAATCTGGTGAATATTTTAGAGGTATTTTTACTGAAAATGCCGAAACAAAAACAACGGGTTGTGTTGAATTTATCATTCTTACAAAGTGTTCAAATTCTTTAACTATATCGGAGTACACCTTTAGTAAATAAAAACAAAAAAGACTCACCTGTTTTTATAAAATCATTTAATTCAGCCATTCCGTTCTAGTTATACAGATGTTTCACCTGTAGACGTCAAAATGGTGTTATTTCTGTGATAAATAAAAGCAAAATTTTAACTAAAATGGGTAAATTCCACCATTCTGGTTCTAGTTTTCAATTTTCTAGAGGAATTTCTGTCAAAAACACCGAATGAAGCATTTTGCTAAAAACAGCAAGGAGTTTATCACATTCCTGTTTGATCTTAAAAGAATATAATGTGTAGTGTTACGCAGTACTTTGTTATCAATCTTATATTTAGATTTAAGATATTCAAAATATGTTTCTCAGCAACGATGATTACGTCGTAGAAAAGAGAGAAAGATTTGCTACAGCTAGCCTCTTACCCATTTGTTATGAGATCACAACCTGACTATCAATGGCAATACAAAACTTCTAACGATGATGGAAAAATAATAAAACGAAAAATGAGTTAATCATTTCGCTTCTAGTTTGAATAGTTTACAGCCATTCTGCTGAAGATGTCAAAATTTAATCGTTGAAAATCAAATAAAATGAGAAAAATGGCTAAGCTTCTAAGGATGATAGTAAAACAAAAATGAGTCCATCATTTCGGTTCTCGTTTGAATATTTTACAGGCATTCAGCTGAAAACGTCAAATTTTAATCACTGAAAACATACCAAATGATAAAAATAATCTTATCTAAAATATGTAAATCCACCAATCTGATGGTATTTTGAATATTTTAGAGGCATTTCTGCTGATAATAAAATGAGTAAACTCTACCATTGCGGTCCTATTTTTTGAATTTATGTCCGCTGAAAATGCCTAATAAAGCATTGTGATAAAACGCTAAAAACAATTAAATTGAAGAAATTATGATTCACAAATATTTTATCAGGGAACAGGGAAGAATGGTGGATAGGGGCTTAAAAATAATATATTATATGTAGCTTTATTTGAAATAAAATTTAAAAACAAGACTATGTTTTACTACCATAACAGACAGTAGATAAGTACCCGAGATTTATTTCCGATTAGAACGAATGCTACAGCGAACCTTGTTATCTCTGTAGCTTTCAGTTCATATACTCAAGACCTCTTAAACGGTACATATGATATTCCTTATCCAGGGCATGTATCTTGTAATTTGATGAAAACATACAGCTTATGAAAAAGGGTGGGAGGCACTCCGTAGAGTGCCCTCTCCCCTTTTCTGTGACGTCATAAGCCATGCTCTCATTGGTCGATTTAAACTTGAACTTGCATTTTGCTTTAAATTTGTCAACACAGCCTACAATGCATATTCCACATTCCATTAGCTAAAATCATGATGCTACATTGCCAAGAGAATCAATTCAATCGTGTGTTTTCCCCAGGTCTAGGGATTTTTCTCATCGCTGTTTAAAGAAACAATACGCACTAAGTTTGTTTTTCCGGGATTTAGGGAAAAATGGAAATCTGGCAGTCATGGCCCCTCTTAGCGGGCCTCCCTCCCTTTTTCTCTGACGTCATAAGCCGTGCTCTCATTGGTCGATTTAAACTTGAACTAGTATTTTGCTTTTAAATTTGTCAACACAGCATACAATGCATATTCCACATTCCAGTAGCTATCATGATGATGCTACATTGCCAAGAGAATCAATTCAATCGTGTGTTTCCCCAGGTCTAGGGATTTTTCTCATCGCTGTTTAAAGAAACAATCTGCCCTAAGTGTGATTTTTCTGTTACGTCATTAGCTTCCTGTTTACATCATATATTCAAGAAAGACATCAGTATTCTGAAAACAAGGGAAGTTCAGCGTATATCAAAATTCCACAGTCAGTGTATTGAACCTAATAGTTGTCGGTGAAATCTACCGTCTGGTGAATAAATACGTGGATATATATCTGTATGTATATCAAAATGATCCACTCTTAGTGGTTGATGTGAACTCTAGCCCACCTGCTAACCATCAGTATGTTTAACTAATACGTTTACAAAGAATGGTCCTGAATAAAGATTTAAAGTTTCCTCAACAGGATTCCGCTACATACCCGGCAACAATATCTTTATAACATACGAAGTATATGCCACCGAAGGGTAAAGTCATAATTCCCAAGATCTATTCAGCAATCTGGCAAGGCTGACTCTCAAACATTACCATTATATTCCCAAATGGTCGGTAGATTGATAAAAAACATACAGTACCGTGCTTCCGGTTCACTTCAACAAAAACACTATAGTTATCAATGTACAGGAGTGTGTGACAACCAATGGCAATGCAAAACTTCTCAGGATAGTAGTAAAATAGTAAAAGAAAAAATGAGTTCATCATTTTGGTTCTAGTTTAAATATTTTACAGGCATTGAAAACAAACCAAATGATAAAAATAATCTTATTAAGGCATACAGTACGTTTCTTTCAGTTCACTTCAATAAAAAACACTGTTTAGTTATCAATGTGTTTGTCAGCCCATGACAATGCAAAACTTCTAAGGATGGTAGTAAAATAGTAAAAACAAAATGTGTCCATCATTTTGGTTCTAGTTTAAAATATTTTACAGGCATTGAAAACATACCAAATGATAAAAATAATCTTATCTAAAATAGGTAAATTCCACCAATCTGGTGGTACTTTGAAAACAGCTGTTGTAATTATATTCACCATTAAAATTACCATTTACCATCAAAAATGATGCTATGATGATGTTTTGCCACCGAGAATCAGTCATAGCTAAAACGAGCAAGCTAAAGAATGAAAGGGCGTATTGCAATCAGCAGCAAATGTTACTGGATTGTTGTTAGAAATGCTGGGAATGGGACTGGTATTAACAGAAATCCCATCATTATACGCTAAACTTTCATAGTTTGCAGACATGGAAAATGAATGTGAATTTTGCAGCAAATGGTTTCCAACCACAGGACGCCCACTTTGCGATAAATGTTACATTCTGTGTGGTCAAAACAACGGACAGTTGATACCTTTCAAAAAGAACTCCTGGGATAGTTATGAAGATTTCAAAAAATGGCAGTTTAAATATGATCGACAAAAATTACTATGCGAAAGGTGTGGAAAATTAATGAATAGAACAGATATTTATCGTCACATGGAAAATAAACATAAAATTAATAGTTATTCTGTGAAATTTGCATAAAAGTTTTGGACACAAATGAATCATTACTAAAATGATATCTGGTGTGAGATAAAAGTTTGCCCATTCATCATTAACTATCATCCTGCAACCGTTCATCAGCCAATAGTCGTTGGTTTAAATTTGTTCAGTTCAAATATGTTGTACCTTCTTCACATATTAGCCATAAACATATTGTAACGTTATTTATTAGGTTAGGACTGTGCTAAGACGTTCTTGTCGCTCTCCATTGAAAATTTTTTTCATTGAGCATACCAACTAACTGAATTGCTCAGAAAATACAACCGAAAATTTAATTCAAATAAAACACCGAAGATTGTAAAACAAGAGAACAAAACAATGCTAAATATGCTGATAAAATAGAGCTGAAACCATTGAAATACATTGCTGAATATGACATATATGAGTTACATAACGTTACTAAATACGATGAAAAAAAAAAGGTTTAAATACAGTACTCTGCATACCACATTGAACCTGGATCCTGTAGGTATTTTAGAAATGACAGGGAAAATTGCAAGCTAGGGAATACATACCATTATAAACATATTTTGCCTAAGAGAAAGCTACATGCTGGCCTACCCAGAGGAGTCTATCCGTTACATTTGATTGTTATTGATAGATCACTTTCAATAAAAAGTATTAAAGTTTAAGATAATCCTACAATGTAATTAAAAATATTCGCTTAATAAAAATAATAATAAAAAAAGTTTTGTTTCATTTAAACACATGCAGATAACAGTTTTCTGTGGTTTACTAACGATTACAAATTTCACAACGACCAAAAGTGCAGGACGTTGTGGTTAGAGATAAGAATAAGAGCTAACCGCTTGACGTTCTTGCAAAGGATGTTGTGGAATTATGTTTAATTTATAAAATAAAACATTCGAGTTGCGATAGTTGATAAGGGTATGGAACAGGATGTTTTGGTTTTCGCAAATCTGCGATTTATCAGCATTATTAATTAAAATTTTGTTGGGAACGGAGATGACGTACACAATGCTCTCGATAAATACGTAACTTTGCGAAATTTATTTTAGTTGCTCAAACTGAACAAGTGAAGTGTAAAGTGGACAATTAAATGTGTGAATTTTAATACATGTAAGTATTTATTTTTTTGTAATTTTCTACTGTTAGGCTTAAATTATGACTGCCTAGTATTTTGACAAGGCATCTTTACTCACATTTTATACAGTTGTTAGGAATAATTATTCATATCTGATAATCTATTTTCAAACATTTATGAATTTCATAACATCATACTGATTTTTAAATCTTACATGTATTTAACATTGAATCTATTGAATTTTGAATCGATGATATATGGAATAAGATCTCATCCATATATCAGTCCAATTCAACTGGGCTTAACACTGAAACCTTCTGTCTAGGTATAACGACCGTACGAATGCCGTTAGGGGCTGGCCGCGGGAGCTCGTACAACAGTTTCAATGAAGAGTGTTCTAAACGTCGAGGGATTGTGGTCGTTAATAACAAAGACAATCTTTGTCTACCACGCGCTCTAGTGGTGGCAAAGGCTTTTGTGGATAAGGATCCATCCAAATTCTGATGGTGCATGTATCAATTTACTATATCACGAAAGGCATTACAATGTTATTACTTCTCTAACATCATCTTTCTGTTGTGAACATTATTGCGAGGAGTGTCATATACCATATGATCATAAGGAAAAACATCGTTGCGGTGGTACTTGTTCTGGTTGCAGACAATCTCCTCCCTGTTCTGTCGATGAGGTAAAGGTAAATTGTGACAAGTGTAAGAGATCTTTCAGAGGGCCATCATGTTTTCATAAACATCTTCAGTTCGGTATTTGTCATCAGATTTGTCGTTGTGAAAAATGTTTTAAAACCGTTCAGTGTAAAAGGACTCACGTTTGCGGAGAAATTTTTTGCAAGATTTGCAAGTGTCACATGCCTTCAAATCATCTATGTTATATACAACCCGATATAAAGACACCACCCACTAAAGACTTTTTGTTTATTTTCTATGATCTTGAAACTCGTCAAGAAACGGTACAAGCAAACGGTTCTCTTCTACATGTACCCAACCTGTGCGTAATGAAACAATGTTGTCATAATTGTATTGATGAAAAAGGTTTGTATTTCTGTCAGGTGTGTGGATATCGTCAAAAGATTTTCAAAGGAGATGACGTTATTTCCGATTTAATGAGACATTTTATAGGCATCCGAAAGAAATTCAAAAAAGTTATTGTTTTAGCTCATAATGGAGGTGGTTTTGATCATCAGTTTATACTCAATTACATTCTAATGAACACCGACTTGAAACCAGCACTTATAATGAGAGCGACCAGACTTATTTCAATAGTATACGGAAAGGTAACATTCCTCGATAGCCTCAATTACTTTCCCATGGCACTCTCCAAACTTCCCAAAGCTTTTAGCTTAAAAGAACTCAAGAAGGGTTACTTTCCTCATCTTTTTAACCGTACAGAAAATCAAAATTATGTCGGTTCTATGCCGGCTCTTATATAGAGGGGTACGTGTTTGACTTTCAAAAAGAGATAACTGACTACTGCATTTCGGATGTCGATATTTTGTCGCAAGCATGCCTGAAATTCCGCCAACTCATGCTGGACGAAACCAATGTCTGCCCATTTTCCGAGGCAAAGACCATAGCTTCAGCCTGCAATAAGGTCTTCCGCAGGAACTTTCTCAAGCCAGAGACTATCGGCATTATTCCTAAGCATGGATATAGATGGAGAGAAAATCAGTCGAAAATTGCAATTCAGTGGTTAGTGTGGGAGGAAAGGCAGCGGGGTGTTGATATCCAACACGCTGCGAAAGGTTCTGCGGCAGTAGTAGCTGGGGTTAAAGTTGATGGTTATTCTCCAGAATTGAATTTGGTTTTCGAATTCCAAGGATGATATTACCATGTGTGTACAACCTGTTATAAATACCAAAGAGATGAACCACTATATGAAGATCTCTCACAAACTCTTAACCTAAAACATGAAGCCACTCAGTGTAAACTTGCTAGACTTCGCTCTCTCGGTTATGAAGTGGTAGAGATCTGGGAATGTGAGTTCCAGAAAATGCTAGCTGTCAACAACGAGATGAAAACATTTACGGAAAAGCATCCCCTCATATCTCTCACACCTTTAGAACCGAGAGATGCCCTCGCGGACGGTAGGACTAGCAATATTGTACAGCACTACAAAGCTAAAGAAGGTGAGAAGATCAAGTACGTCGATGTGTGTTCTTTGTATCCCTGGGTGTGTAAATATGGAAAGTTTCCTATAGGTCATCCAAAGGTTTATGTTGGACAAGAGTGTCCCAATGATCTCTCCTCATTGTCCGGCCTCGTAAAGTGTAAAATTTTACCGCCACACGACCTTTTCCATCCTGTTCTGCCACAAAAAATGAATAACAAACTAATGTTTCTTCTTTGTCGCACTTGTGGGGAGCAATTCAACACTGATGAATGTCATCATTCAGATGAGGAACGTGCCCTATCTGGCACTTGGGTGATAGAGGAGGTCTCAAAGGCTCTGGAAATGGGCTACAAAATTCTAAACATGTATGAGGTATGGTCATATGAAACAATTCAATTTGGGAAAAATGTAGCTGGTCTTTTCACCGAAATGATGAACAAGTTTATCAAAATTAAGCAGGAATAGTCCAATTGGCCATCTCATTGCAAATCTGAAGAGGAAAAGAACCGCTATATTGAAGAGTTCGTGCAGAGGGAAGATGTTCGTCTAGACTATTCTAAAATCCTCGATAACCCTGGTCTAAGATCCTTGGCGAAACTCATTTTGAATTCATTTTGGGGGAAGTTTGGACAGCGTGAAAACCAACCTTAAACCTCTATTGTGAATCAACCAGATGAGTTTTTCAATATGATGTCAAATCCTGCCATTTATGTCAATACCGTTCTACCTGTTAACGAGAATACCCTTATTGTAAACTGGGAGTACAAAGAAGAGGCTTCCGATTCTCTGTCTACCGTTAATGTTGTTATCGCATCCTATGTAACAGCCCTGGCCCGCCTCAAACTTTATAGCTATTTGGAGAAACTCGGTGATAGAGTATTACGATTCTGACAGTTGTATATATGTTTCACGTTCTGTAGAGTTCGATGTCCCTATCGGTACATTTATAGCGGATATGACTGATGAACTAGAAACATACGGATCAGAGAGTTATATCGTGGAATTTGTCTCAGGCGGTCCCAAAAACTATGCATATATGGTTTGGTCAACGAAAGCACAAGAGTATATAACCGTTTGTAAGGTTAAAGGGATTACTCTGAATTGTGCTGCTTCGGAATTAGTAAACTTTGATGCCATTAAGCGGATGGTTTTGAGTGAAAAAGAACCCATTTCAATCATTAGTAAACAAATACGTAGAACAGCTGAACACAATGTAGTGACAGTTACAACAGAAAAACGATACCAGCCAAAATCTCTTAAAAGAAAATTTTTTTCAGATTTCTCATCTGTGCCTTTTGGCTTTAAAAAATTATGTCGGTAAATGTACACATGTCTCACATCCTACGAAAATGTCCTAGGACTATTATCAAAGAGAGAGTCTCAAGTGGTGAAGAAACGATGGCATTCTAGTCCCAAGAAGAGAGACTTACTTCTCGACGTTCTGAAATGGTCACTAGGTGAAGAACAGAAGATTTCAATGAATGCCACAAATTACGATATTCGTTTTGAATCAATATGCTTAGCTTGAATGTCTGTTACCTACACAATTCTGAACCCTATCAGAACCATTGAATAAGACGCCCTATATTAATTTATGGATTGTGCGTGTGATAATGGTATCAGCAGAACATTTGATTTGTGTATTGATTCTTTGAACGAATAGTAGGCCTGTTAATAATTTTTATATATTACGGTATACACTAATTATTAATGAGGACTCTCAACGATGCCAGTTATGCAGCCCCTGGGACTATAAAATGTATATGTAAACGTTCTATATGGATATTTATATATAGATTCTATAGCCGCATGATCCTCATGGGTTTGGCAGTGGAAAATGGTCTGCATAAAATATTTATTATCTAAAACATCTAGTTGCTTGAGTCATACCATACGTTATAAACATAATATCTTAAAGCTTGCAGTATTAACATCAACTAATCTTTGCCTTAACAATTTTTCAAGGATATCCTACATACATTGCTAACAACTTTCAATTAAATACTCATTAATGTATTACAATTATTTATAACAACCGAATTGTTTCGCATAAAAATAGTTTGAGATGTCCCTAACAGCATGTCTACTGAAAAATGAAAACCCTTTGCTATAAGATTCGCATTCATTCTCCATATCTGCATTCTATTATAAGCTTTCTGTTAATACCAGTCCCCATTCCCAGCATTTATAACAACTTTTCCAAGATTTCGTCTCTAGTCATATTGTTCTAACAATCCAGTAACATTTGCTGATGACTGCAATACGCCCTTTCATTCTTTAGCATGCTCGTTTCAGCTATGACAGATTCTCGGAGACAAAACATCATCATAGCATCATTTTTGATGGTAAAGAATTTCCACACTTTCACACGGTACATCCCGGCAAGATAATTCTAATGGTAAATTTAATTACAATAGTCGTTTTCAAAGTACCACCAGATTGGTGGAATTTACCTATTTTAGATAAGATTATTTTTATCACGTTTTCAATGATTAAATTTTTACGTTTTCAGCTGGATGGCTGTAAAATATTTAAACTAGAACCAAAATGATGGACTCATTTTTTCTTTTACTATTTTACTAACATCCTTAGAAGTTTTGCATTGCCATTGGTTGACACACACTCCTGTACATTGATAACTAGAGTATTTTTGTTGAAGTGAACCGGAAGCAAGGTACTGTATGTCTTTTTTATCAATCTACCGACCATTTGAGAATATAATGGTAATGTTTGAGAGTCAGCGTTGTCAGATTGCTGAATACATCTTGGGAATTATGACTTTACCCTTCGGTGGCATATACTTCGTATGTTATAAAGACATTGTTGCCGGGTATATACCGGAATCCTGTTGAGGAAACTTTAAATCTTTATTCAGGACCATTCTTTGTAAACTTATGAGTTAAACATACTGATGGTTAGCAGGTGGGCTGGAGTTCACACCAACCAATAAGAGTGGATCATTTTGATATACATACAGATATATATCCACATATTTACTCACTAGATAGTAGATGTCACCGACAACTATTAGGTTCAATACACTGACTGTGGAATTTTGATATATGCTTAACTTCCCCTGTTTTCAGAATACTGATGTCTTTCTTGAATATATGATGTAAACAGGAAGCTAATGACGTAACAGAAAAATCACACTTAGGCCGTATTGTTTCTTTAAACAGCGATGAGAAAAATCCCTAGACCTAGGGAATACACACGATTGAATTGATTATCTTGGCAATCTAGCATCATGATGATAGCTAATGGAATGTGGAATATGCATTGTATGCTGTGTTGACAAATTTAAAGCAAAATGCAAGTTCAAGTTTAAATCGACCAATAATAGCATAGCTTATGACGTCACGCAAAAGGGTGGGAGGCACTCCGTAGAGTGCGTTGAAGCTAGAAAGATAACAAAGTTCGCTATACCATTCGTTCTAATCGGGAGTAAATTTCGGGTACTTATCTACTGTCTGTTATGGTAGTGAAACAAAGTCTTGTTTTTAAATTTTATTTCAAACAAAGCTACATATAATATATTATTTTTAAGGCCCTATCCACCATTCTCGCCTGTTCCCTGATAAAATATTTTTGAATCATAATTTCTTCAATTTAATTGTTTTTAGCGTTTTATCACAATGCTTTATTAGGCATTTTCAGCGGACATCAGTTCAAAAAATAGGACCGCAATGGTAGAGTTTACTCATTTTATTAAATAAATGAGTCTTTTGTTTTTCAACCATTAAGTTTTGGCGTTCTTAGCACAATGTTTGTAATCAGCAGAAATGCCTCCAAAATATTCAAAATACCACCAGATTGGTGAATTTACATATTTTAAATAAGATTTTTTTTTCATTTGGTATGTTTTCTGTGTAAATTTTGACGTTTTCAGTTGAATGCCTATAAAATATTCAACCGAGAACCGAAATGATGGACTCATTTTTGTTTTACTATCATCCTTAGAAGTTTAGCCATTTTTCTCAAGTCATTTTATTTGATTTTCAACGATTAAGTTTTGACATCTTCAGCAGAATGGTGGTAAAATATTCAAACTAGAAGCGAAATGATTAACTCAATTTTGTTTTATTATTTTTCCATCATCGTTAGAAATTTTGTATTGCCATTGATAGTCAGGTTGTGATCTCATAACAAAAGGGTAAGAGGCTAGCTGTAGCAAACCTCTTTTCTGTGACGTAATCATCGTTGCTGAGAAACATATTCAAACATTACACAAACACTACACATTATATTCTTTTAAGATCAAACAGGATTGAGAAATGTGATAAAGTCCTTGCTGTTTTAGCAGAATGCTTCATTCAGTGTTTTTGACAGAAATACCTCTAGAAAATTGAAAACTAGAACCAGAATGGTGGAATTTACCCATTTTAGTTAAAATTTTGCTTTTATTTATCACAGAAATAACACCATTTTGACGTCTACAGGTGAAACATCTGTATAACTAGAATGGAATGGCTGAATTAAATGATTTTATAAAAACAGGTGAGTCTTTTTTGTTTTTATTTACTAAAGGTGTACTCCGATATAGTTAAAGAATTTGAACACTTTGTAAGAATGATAAATTCAACACAACCCGTTGTTTTTGTTTCGGCATTTTCAGTAGAAATACCTCTAAAATATTCACCAGATTGGTGGAATTTACTGATTTTAATAGCAGAACTCTAAAATATCCAAAACTAGGTTCAGAATGGTAAATAAGATTATTTTCATCATAAGGGGGTCATTAATCATTTTCATGGTAAAATGTACACTTTAATTGTTTTTGGCGTTTTATTACAAAGCTTTATTCATCGTTTTCAGCAGAAATATATTCAAAACTAGGAAGCAGAGTTTACTCATTCTGTTAAATAAGTTAGTCTTTTTGTTTTTGAACGATTAATTTGACGTTCTTAGCACAATGCCTGTAGCCAGCAGAAGTGCCTCTAAAAATATCCAAAACTAGGACCACACTGGTGGAATTTACTCATTTTGTTTAATAAGTGAATCATTTTGTTTTTCAACGATAAAGCTTCGGTGTTTTAGCAGAATCCCTGTAAAACATTCAAACGAGAACTGATATGATAGACCCATTTTGTTAAAAATTACCACCATCGAATCATTTTGTTAAACACGGAGTCATTTTGTTTTCAACTATAAATTTTTGGCGTTTTTAGCAGACTCCCTGTAAAATATTCAAACGAGAAGTGATATTTTGTTAACAAAATTGTTTTACCACCATCGAATCATTTTGTTAAACACGTGATTCATTTTGTTTTCAACTATAAATTTTTGGTGTTTTTAGCAGACTCCCTATAAAATATTGAAACTAGCACCGATACACACGACAAATGACATTACATCCTGTCACTTCACAAAACACAATGTCAGCCATGGAACATGAAACTCACAAAACACACGACAAATGACAATACACCCTGTCACCCACAAAATACAATGTCAGCCATGGAACATGAAACTCACAAAACACCCGACAAACGACATTACAAGTTGTCACCTCCACAAAATACAGCATCATCCATGGAACATGAAACTCACAAAACACACGACAAACAATATTACAATTTGTCACCTACACAAAATACAGCATCATCCATGGAACATGAGACTGACAAAACACACGACAAATGACGTTACACCCTGTCACCCACAAAACACAATGTCATCCGTGGAGCACGAAACTCACAAAACACACGACAAACGACATTACAACTTGTCACCTCCACAAAATACAATATCATCCATGGAACATGAGACTGACAAAACACACGACAAATGACATTACACCCTGTCACCCACAAAATACAATGTCAGCCATGGAACATGAAACTCACAAAACACACGACAAACAATATTACAATTTGTCACCTACACAAAATACAGCATCATCCATGGAACATGAGACTGACAAAACACACGACAAATGACGTTACACCCTGTCACCCACAAAATACAATGTCATCCATGGAACATGAAACTCACAAAACACACGACGTTAGAACCTGTCACCCCAAAATCATATAACACCAACCATGAATGCGAAACCGACAACCAGAACGGACACCACGAACCACCTGCCAACATACACCACTGTATATTACATATACACTCTATCCCATAACCTCTCAAATCACACTAGTTACACACAACACATGACATTTGCAGTTAAGACACGATTATCACTAAAATTCATATACCCAACAACCTCTAGACAATTTTTTCAATATGTCTCATTAGCCCACAAGGCTAAATCCTTGCCTTTGAATCAAAAATGCCAGGCTCTAAACCCGGCAGTGACTTTTTTTCTTAGTACCGCATACGTCACAAGCCAAACAACAATACCAACGGCAACACACAATACCGATGACCCATTATTACCTCAAACGTCACAAGATGGCGCCAAGCAATAATACCAACGAATGATCTACAACACACAATACCGATGACGTCACCCATCAGCTCTCCACCCGACGGCTCCCCACCGTCAAGCTGAAAGGAGATTCCCAAACACCCACGACCACTAATCACACCACTAATCTCGACACCACAAACCCCGCCCACGCAACCACAGTCACCAAGCCACAAGGTCAACGACCCACTAAACCACAAGGCCACCCACGCAACCACAAGGCCGGCAACCCACGCAACCACAAGGCCACCCACTCAACCACAAGTTCGACTCTTATCAACCGCAGGCCAGGTGGCGCTTGCGGTTGATAAGGGACGACCTTGAAAATTTTCCCACGCTCAAGTCCGGCCACCCCTGCTTAAATTAATTAAAAGATATTAACAAAAATATAAAAAATTTACCCATTCCCCCCCTTGCCTGGTTGCGTGAGTTGGTCGGCATATTCTGAAACTTCTCAGCCCCTTTCCGAAATGTACTCTGGCTGGAGTCAGTACTGAGCTGTTGTTAACAGCATCAGTTCTCGATCAGAGAGGACAACTAGAACAATGGTTGTTGCTAATGAACCTGGATAGATGCAGTTACATGGTCCTGTTAAATCTTTCCCCCAAACCTACTAAAAAACTGTCCCACCAGCACCGCAGCTACTGTGGTTTCCTACTCATTAACTAAAATAATCTATCGCAACCAGGATATATTTGTTACCCCACTCGCACTAAACGATTGAACTGGCGACATCAAAAGTAATTCTTTCAATTCTTACTGCATTTGAGATCCGAATAAAGGTGTATTACTCTAATTTTTCGATCCACCTGGCTAGTTGTCTTTACGGTATTTCCACGTTCAATCACGGATAGTTCTATTTTGTCCTCGTTAGTGAAGACGACTCACAAATCTCATGGTCCAAAAAGGTAGAATATTTATTAGAGTTGAGCCTCAAATTTGCAGTCTTCATTCTGGAAAATACTTTTTCAGGCGAACTTTCGAATGTGGGACTCATGAACAGAAAATTTTCGAGGTTTACCAGGCTGGTCTTCCATCTTCCAGTTTAGGTCTAAAGTGCAGAACCAAGGGGATCTTCCTAGTGTGGTGAGAATATCATCAGTTCGAGCAGTGGTCACTGATACTATTTTATTACGTCATTCAGTTTTCTATAAAACATATAAAACATGTTGAATGGTAGAATAACTGGGTTTTATAATATAGTCTCGAAATTTTTTTCGACTGCTGCTGTTGCCCCAATAGTGTTCTTCTAGATTGTGTTTTTATAGGTTGGGCCATTCCAGTATCTATCCGATGTTGGATGACATTTGATAGTAGTGACATCATGACTATTAATAATTTTCCAATGATTTAGAATTAATTGTTTGACTTGGTGACGTTTGTCTAGATTAAGATATGTCAAATGATCGGAAGCCTGCCTTATAAACTGGTTTATAGGACCAGTCTCCTTCGCCGTTAGTCTGCAAGGGTATTCGGAATTGATGAAAGTGTGTTACGAAACATGCTAATTCTTCACCATTGGCAGTTGGGATGACATTGTTGTTTATATTCAATATTAATATAGGAATATCTCTTGCAATTTTAACAATAGGCTGACCATTCACGTACTCGTGAGCTTAAAAGTTCAGACTGTAATATCTGGTTGGGAATTTTGAAACATTTTTTATGAAAGTCGATGAGGTATCAATGTAAATTCCTCACTTTAAAATTTAAGTACGTTGAATCCTGAGTCGAGCATGAATCATTGTTCATACCCAGTGTAACAATATTCCCACTATCAGCTTCTAGGAAAATATTAATTTTAAATAGATACAATACATTTTGGGCATATTTAACAAAGCACAAAGTGCCCGGCATTAGGAAGTACAATGGAGTCAGAAAACTGATTAAGTTTTCACTACTAACTAGAATGATACATCCATAATATACAAAAGAGCAATAATGATAACAGGAAACAGTTAAAAGAAACTTGTACATTACAAACGACACATACTACAAATAACTACGAATGAATAATAATATGTCAATTGAATAAAAGTTTTATTCAGTTCTTATATTTGGTTCATTTTGTGCCCTCCAACCTTTGGTCCTTCCTTGTTTAGCCAATATCTCAACAAGATAGTTATGTCGTCGGATTCTTTTTTCATCAGTAACGTAACAAACTTGTAGGATGTGACAGACCGATTCTACTTTCTGACAGCCCGCCCGACATTTTCTATCTTCGGCTCGATTTTATAGTGCACCCTTGGAGGTGAGAAGGTTGCCTGTGAGCTGAATAGCTTTTACAAACGTTTCGGCTGATCATCCCTTAGGACAGTTTAATAGCCATGAGCTTGAAGCCGAAGAAATGGAGCATTGTCTGAGCCCCCCACCGCTCTAAGAATTCCCTAAATTTTGTGAGAAGGATATATTGGTGTCGGTACAAGTCTTTATTGAGATGGGACAAGCGAGTTTAACTTAACAATAAAGTTTTCTAAGTTGGTTTTAATAGAGTTTAGGACGAGTCTGGGGAGAATGAGAGAGAGGGTAGTAGACGAGGGTATTCTATCTCCTCCGAATTGATAACAGGATGTTCGGGGAACGTAACAGAGGCTGGGGAGGATTGAACAGATAATATCCCACTTGCCTCTAAAATATCATTCATTCGTCTTTTTAACAGAGATTTCTAGAGGTTTCTGCGTCTTTTATGCTTTATAGCTTCTAGTGTTCTATTTTGGAATTTTTGTATAAGTAACTGGTTTATGTGTTCACTTTAAAAGGAGATTTCAGCACGCGCCACATCCAGAACTTCTTGTGCGGCCCATCTCGGATTTCTGGAAGCCTTAATTTTCATCTCGATTGGGTGGGAACGCCCAACATGTAGTCTTATCTCGGAGAAATACGAAAATGTTATGCCAAGTTTTTGTTGTCCCCCATCTGTAGCCTACCTATCTGCCTCGTAGAGTATTGACGTAAACTCGCCTGTGACTGTTCCTACACGGCACCACCGGTGTCAAAGTTGAGGTGATTACACCCGGCGATTGATAATACCCTCGTGAATAGTCTGCCAGTTTTTCAGCATAATCCTTGGATGGATACAGTCTTGGGGGTTGGCGAGGGGTTTTGCACGGTGCGCCCCAATTGTATTGACTGACTTTGTTCTTGATGTTGGTACAATTGCGAAGGTTGCCCTGCCCCTAATGGTGACAGATACAGTAGCGTCACCTTGCAGTAACTTTGGAAATCCCATGTACGCAAAAAACACGTTGGATTGAAGTTTCTCTGACCGTTTAAAGGTTCAAGGGATTGCTGAGGTTATTCCTAACAGTAACCGCTAATACGCTAATTTGGTTTGGGATGTTCATAATACTTTCAAAACACGTCGTTGAATTTCATTCCTATTCTTTAGGCCATTATGTCTCAGGTTTTGTAGTTTAGCCAACTAGACTTTAAATTCCTCTAGTTGTTTTAAGTATGCTAACTGTGTTAGACTGCTATTGTCTGCTACAAATTCCTAGTGACTTTCACCAAATTTTTGTGTTTTTCGACTGGGGGCAACTGGTATACTTGATTCACTGATTGGTTGTCATTTGTTTCGTCACTAATTTTGAATTAAAATTTATCGCAAAAGATGTACCGTAAAATGTATTATTTAACCCTTATGTGAGTAACGACGTACCCGGGTACCTTAAGCATTTTCAAATTTAAAGAACGGCCTGTAGAAAGCTGAGATTCCCTGAGAGCTGTTAACTATTTATAAATTATATATTTTTAACGTTTTGACCCAGTCAACTATTTACAATGTTTTGTAGAAAGCAAAACATATTTTAAACTCACAATAGAGTGACAAGTTACAGGGGTACCTCTTTGTGTTTTGTATGACTTTGAAAAAAGTATTTATGTAGTCTCGTACAAAGATGAAATACTAAACATTTGTTAGAATGTTTCATCTCTATAAAAATTTCAAATTCTTTGCTTATACAGAGTTAGTACAGTTTTCGAAGCAGATGTTGCATGTAGGAACTGATTTTCTGCAGTTAGTGCAAGATTTTTCTTTGCTTTCGTTTGAGTTCTCTGCATATGTAGCAACTTCCGCCAACTGCAACACGCCCTGTAGAATCTGGTCTAGTATGACTTATAGATGTTGTAGATTCAGAAGAAATCACTGCCAAAATTTAGACAAAAACGAAAAGTCAACATCAAAGCGAGTTTTTTTTAGAAAAAACCTCAAATTACAATACAAAGCGATGACAACGACTCCAGAGTTCAAGTTGGAACATCTCCAATCACAGATAAATATAACATAATATGCAAAACCCTATTTAAATACAGGAATACTGATTTTTCACTATGTATACATCGCTTCCTCTCAGTATAACAGTGAAAAAGAAATTCTTTAGGGATAGGCAGTAATCCGGGCAACTTTACGAAATTGCCTAACTAAATTTTGTTCTTCATATTCCATTTTTAATTATTTTTATGTTGCTGAAAAAAAAAAATCGAGGAGAGGAAACCCTAAAGACTGGGCAAAATAAATGAATGTAGTAGTCTATGATAATCTTTATTCAAACCGTATCATGAAATACTAGCATATTTCAGCAACACGATAGCATATAAATTGCACTAAGAAGTTAAAAAGAAGGTGTCACTAATTTGCGTTATATTTGGGAATGTAGCTGTTATCAGAAATATAAATCATCTATTAAATGCCTGGCAACACCCTAATTCATAATACAAACAGCAGCGCATGTCCTCAGTTGCAATTACGAATTAACTTATACGAGGTGTTTACAATTTTAACCAGTTCTAATGACAGGGTCGCACGCTTTGTAAACCATAAACTAGGTAAACAGTGCGTGACACATAATGAGCTAAAAACAATCACATGACTTACAAATGAACTGGAATAAAGTTTTGAGGGTTTGTTTTTGAATGGTTAGCATGAATTATAGCTACATGCTTAATATACTTTTTGCAGACCTTCAAAACGATTTGTGAGTTGTCCCCAATTTCAGGAATTTTTTAAGAAGACCCAAAATAGGAAACAACGTTCAAGTAGAAACGACAAAAATATAAAATTACGTTTAAAATGTGACAAATTGACTTCAAAATTACTACCAAAATTATTAAAAATACTAAATTCAATTCAAGCCGTTAATTGTTATGAACGACTAAACATTTTCCTTGACCAAGTGAATGTATTGTGTCAATATTAAATCATTTCTGTTTACTAACTTTTCAACTGTACGACTTTTTGACAGTTTTCGTGGAGAAACAAGGTCCTGGTTTATGGTCTTTCGTAATTCTAACTTTAAATTTTTTAAAGGAAATGATGTGGAATCTTTGGTGTGTAACAAATGGAAAAACACAGATTTGCACCCTAACACCAAACCTTTATTTAAACACTCAACGCCGTTTCAACAACTCTAAGTTGTCATCAGCAAGGAATAAACCAAAATGGTTTGGTTTACTCCTTGATGTTGACAACAAAAAATAACCTGGTGTCAACAAACAAAGAAAAGAAAATCATAGATCGAAATGTGACACGAATAAGTAAGGGTGGCTACCCCATGATTAACTGTAGGATTATTTATTGGGATTCAGGGTTTACCTATGGTTAAGATATGTACACACAAGCTTTGCACACTTCTAGCACTCTATCTTAAAAAATGATTGAATACTTGTAAATTTGCTAACAAAATTTTAACCTCTACAACTTTTGTGATAAGTTCCATTATGAAATAATTTACTATATTACCTATGTCAGAACAGAAAGGTATAACATATATATAACACAGTATTTGTGAATATAAGTAACAGTATAATTAAGTAGTTAGTTATTGAAACAGACAGTTTTACTCAGTATATGTGAAAATAAATGACTAATAATCAAATGTCCATAGTTGCTTCCCTTGGACTTTATCACGATAAATAAGGGATGTTGTGTTGAACGTAAAAGACCAACATTTCAGCAAATGCGTGAGCAAATTTAAACGAGTCTGTTTTTTTATTCATCGTAACTCACCCTTCGTTGTTAGGGATATGGAAATATCATTATCTCAACCCATGTAAAGGTATTTTCCCAGTGCTAATGGGACCGCCTTACGCGTCACTGCTCGTAAATCACCCTTGAGCTGACCGACAGCGTTCCCAGTAGACTCGAGACCATTTCCATCTGCAGACAGATCAGTCACTCGGCCAGAGAGAACTCATTTGAAATGGAGATCGACTTATTTTTTACGACAACGTGCGAGATGTTACACTACGGATGATTTTCGCTTCGATCCCGATAGAGGTCGTTATACTACAAACATGTTTAGAGAATTGATGAGTATACGTTTGAGGAAACGCTTCAACTGATAACATAAACTTGTCGTTTAAATAGCAAACTTCTGCTTCGATAACTGGAGATGATTCCAACGAAAATATCAGAACCCGTTTTATAGAGATTACTTGCTTATGAAGATGGTGAGTGTTCCATACAAAAATTTATATACATATAACAAGTTTAAAAAAATCTTTGTATTTTTTTAGGCTTAAATTAGTAAATTAACATTTAATTACTTAGATTATATATTACTTTATTTCTGAACGCAGCAGTCAAGCTTTTGAAATTTTTTATTAAAACATTTGTGATTAACCATATAAATAAATAATCACCAAATTTTCTTTTAGGAATGCTTGGTTTCAGATTCCAAGTTTGCAACGTATACCCTATATTTTAAGGTTTTGTGTGCCGACATACCTATTTGAAGAACTAACGAAAAATAAGTTTAGACAAACGTGGTAACACATTTCAAATTCAATTCAATTTCAAATATCATATGTAATCGCCAAGCTCTTTTCAAGTTAAGAACTAAAGTGTTGCCATAAGAAATTAATATGTGGCGCTTCTAGGGAAGAAATAGTTACAAGTCAAGTACATTCGCCAATGAAGCCATAAAAGGGTTCAATTGTTTCAGTTTTCTCCTCAAAGTCCTAAGTTGTTCAAAAGGAGATTACCTTTCCTAATTTCAATTCAAAGGAAGTTGAAGTTATTCAATCGCTTTCATTAAATTTAATTAATTCTGACTTGTCGTTTTGAGTTTTGTTCGTCTATATAAAATATTTTAGGTCCCATGCATGTCTATACATTTGGAATTTTGCGAGTTTTGTGTACATCTCGGTGTAAATAGTTCCATTGTTGTGATGTAATGTTATATCTAAAAAATGTATGTTCTTGTTGTATTTGGTTTCTATTGTAAACTGGATTATTCATATTAAGTATTAAATGCTGCTAATATGTTATTTGTTTTATCACAAGGTACTGCTGTTATACAATCATCAACATATCTATAAAACAAAGGTATGTGATAGGTAATATTGGATAGGATCTGATCTTCTAGGTCTTCCATCACTAACTGGGCAACAATACTTGAAATATATGCTCCCATGGCACAACCATCGATTTGTTTGTAAAATGTACTATTATAAGATATATAGATATAGATATGTCGATGATTGCATAACAGCAGTAACTTGTGATAAAAAAAATGATATATTAACAGCATTTAATAGTTATCATAAAAAATCCAGTTTACAATAGAAACCTAACAACAAGAAGATACAATTTTTAGATATCACATTACATCAAAACAATGGAAATATTTACACCGAGTGAAACACAAAATAAACATGGTCTGCTAGGTATATTAATTTTAATTCAAACCACCCTTTATCACAAAAAGGCAGTAATACTAAAGCTAGCCAACAGTATTATAAAATTATCTGATACAGAATACCGACATCGTGCCATAAATAAAGCTAAAGAGGCGTTAAAGGCTATAAGGTAGCCAAAAGAAATGACTAATAACGTTTTGAACGAACAACTAAAAAAAACACCCCAGTCAGGAAAGAAATAACTCATTATCTGAACAAATAATTCCTAAATCCAAAAATATCTAACTTTATCATATATTAAAGGATTGTCCACACAATTTCAACGATTGTTAAAAAAGCACGAGATTACTGTAAGTCATAAATGACATAATTTGCTATCAAAATATTTCAGCAATTTAAAGACAAAACCGCCAAAGAACAAGAAAGGTAATGTTATTGTTCCTGTAGATATTGCAGTGGTGTGTACATAGGTCAAACATCACAAACCTTGAGAACAGAATAAAGTCTCATAAATATCAGACAAAAAATCAGACGGTACTAACGAACCTTCATTCAATTGCGATAATACTAAAATTATAAAAACTGAACCAAACACCAAAAAAAGAGAAGTACATAAAATGCTACATATTCAGAAAAATAAAATGTCAAGTAATGATATAAAAGATGTTAATTACACGTGCAAAATCTACGCCGCTGCTCTCTAAATGGAATGGAGACAAAAATTGTACAGATGTGTGTGTGTGATGTCATTCGTTTTTAAAATGTTGTTGTGTTAACTATGTGTCGTACCATAAAATATTGACAAATTTAGTAGCAATAGTTTTATTGTGGTGTGGATATACACATCATTGTCTAGTTAGTAAGTTAATGTTAGATTATAGGTACTGGAAATTTTAAAATTAGATCTTTTTAGTTATGATTTGGTTGAAAAAGGATGCATATGTCCGAAACGTACAAATGAAATAAAAATACAAACATATCGACCAAAAACAGTATATATATATATATATATATATATATATATATATATATATGTTTTCATCCACATATTTCAGTGCCAATGGGGTTTTGTACAAACAACTCAGAGGTACCCCAATGGGCTCAATTTTATCTCCCATATTAGCTCAGTTGGTGATGGATAAGCTATTGAACATCAGCATACCAAAGCGACTTATTCCAGTTCCGTTCAGCAAAAAATATGTAGATGACCTCATCCTTGCAATAACAACAGGTTCCAGTAACACTGTATTGGAGATTTTTAACAGCTTTCATCCACGGCTACAATTTACAGTGGAGGAAGAAACAGACAGTGCTGTTCCCTTTTTTGGATATGAAAGTAATAAGAGAAGAAAACTCTATCAAAACAGAATGATATAGAAAACCAACATGTACGGGTAGATACATTAAGTTCAAATCGTACCACCCATTGAGAATGAGGTTTAATGTTGTCACAAACATGAAAACGAGAATCACAAGAGTTACACATTACACTCTCATACATAAGAACCTGCAAATTTTGGTTGAATTGATGATGGAGAATGGATACCCGAGAAGGTTACTCAAGAAAAAACTGATCTTCAACACAATAAATTTTGTCTTAATTGTTCACCTTAGACTTTAGACTGACAGGATGCATCTCCTCTCCTTAATTTTAATCTTTTAACAATAGTGTAATTTTTACTAGATATTAATAAATTTGTGTAAAATGTTGAATGTGATTTTGTTTTATAAATCTTAACATCATTTCCCCGGGATTTCGCCATTCAAACAATTACTAGTCGCTATGTACCATAGTAGAACATCTGACATGAATATCTCACATCTTGTAAGTATTGTACGTTCTGTCCGACACTCGGATATTAGTGTATAACAGGCCATATTTTGTAGTGCTCCCGATGAAGATAAAAATAATTATCGAAAGCTCGAGTCAATAAAGATAAAGAGTAACACTGTGTTCATTGCTGCTTTCCCAAAAATTTACAAGTTTGGTCTATATTAGTCAGCATGGACAAACCTTCTGGTTTATTTATATATATATATATATATATATATATATATATATATATACGAGGCGTGTTATTTAAGTAAGTACCTTTATGAAATTAAAAACAGACGTGCAAAGATATATGAACAATTTTACTTTTTACATGAAAGCTGTACACTCATCTACAAAATTTCCTCCAATGTTAAGGCACTTGTCATAACCTTGAAGCAGTTTCTGAATACCCCCCTCATAGAAGTCCGCCGCCTGACTTGTTAACCACTACAGGAACAGATGGTAAGTCACTGGGCGCCAGATCTGGGCTGAACGGAGAATGGTCTACAGTTTCAAATTGAAAAGATGTGATGAAATCTTTGGTCAGATTAGCCACATGCGGACGGGCATTGTTATGCAGCAAAACGATACCCTTGTTCAACTTGACAAGACTTTTGTTCTAGATTGAACGGCGCAGATTGTTCAATGTCTTACAGTAAGCTGTTGCATTGATTGTTTCATTACGAGGCAGAAATTCCAAAAGCAATACTCGTTTTATGCCCCAAAAAACTGTGCACATGATTTTCCGTTGTGGTATTCCTCGGTTGTGAGGATTTTCGAATTGTAAGCGTGCCCTTAGCTGGGTGATAACCCTTAGGTTTAAGAGTGATGCTAATGCCTCAGTAAGAACTGTTGAAGTGGAATTTCGTATGTCAAAACTAACGTAGCTAGTCGAAAATTTATCTACAGCAATGTGTTTGTGAGTCCCGAAATTGTTTATGGAATTGAAGCAGGTATTTGAAACGTGTGTACATGAATTTTACAAAAAATGTTGTTACGAAATTTACCCAAAGCCGACCCTGTTTCATTTCAATACGACAACAAAGGCTTTGAGATAAAAAATGGTTCTCGAAAAGACTGTAGGAGTGATGATTTTTACTGGAGAATTCGACGCTGGTTTTATAAAGGAAGCACGCCACGATCGCGAGTTGAGTTATACCGAGACGGCTAGCGTATATGGGAATGTTATTGTGATATTTGAATCAACTGTTTTAATGTAAATGAAGTTCTAGAAAAGTGAAAGAGAATATTAGTTTTATAATTTTAAATTGAACCCACGGACTTTACAACAATTTGGTGATCAGAAGTAGTGGATTAGGTGCAGTTAAAATCTTAATTTGATTTATGGAAACTCGTAGTATGGAAAAAACCGACGAAACTACCAAAAAAGTTATCAAACAAGTTACACAGGGACTAGACGAAAAAATAGCACAGATTCTAGAAAAACGTGACAAGAAGGAGAAACAACATCAAGAACAAATTCAACAAAGGTTAGTGAAATATTTTGAAATCTTGTCACTAATATCGATGAAAAACAACAAAATCCTGTTTCCACGATGGATGAAAAACAACAAAATCTTATTTCCACGATGAAAAGTGAACAACATAATTTAATTGAAGGATTGTTCAACGAAATTTGAACAAAAACAAGATCAAAATGAATTAAAACGACGAAATGAATTTAAAATAACTGAAGAAAAAGGACAAATGCAATTTGAACAACTAATGCAAATAGTATCACAAGTTAACGAAACAGTTAATGAAAGAATACAAATAGTAGAATTAGATATAAAAGAGATAAACCACGACCTAAAGTTCCTAAAAAATAAGGTGGAGGCCCTTGAAACTAAAGTAGATGACATCGATTCCATACAGAGCCAGGTGAAATTTGAAATCAGTGCTATTCAAAACAAGGTAGAAACAGGAAACAAAAATATGCAACAGGATTAACAGCGAGGAAAATACCAGAACACCGTGAGTACCAAAGGTTCCGTTAGCAAACCTCCCACATTTGATGGCAGATCATCTTGGCCCATGTATAAACGGCAATTTGAAGCCGTGGCTACTGCTAATGGATGGGATAACCAAGAAAAATCCAGGTCTCTGGTAATTTCGTTAAGAGGTCCGGCCCTAGAAATCCTCCAAAGCATTCCAGTCGATGAACAAGGCAATTTCGACAAGATTATCGCCATTCTGGACAAACTTTACGACAATCAATTCTTGAGCCAGGTATACCAAGTCCAACTGAGTGGAAAAACTCAAAAATCCGGTGTAAGCCTCCAAGAATTCGAAGCAGAGATTATACGGTTAGTACACTTGTCCTACCCAGACCTGCCAGAGGAAACGAAAGACCAGTTGGCCACACAGAGTTTCATAAACGGCATCAGAGATGTGGAAGTACAAAGAAATTTAAGACTGAGCTCTACTTCGGGCTTTGGAAGTAGAAGCCGTCATGAACATGTCCAAGCCGTGGGTCCGAGCAGTTTCCTTCAACCAGGAAGAGTCAGAGTCACCATTTCAAGCGCTGCTGGCTGGTCTGAACAAAATATTAGAACGGTAACAAAGAACTGGCACCAGAGGGGCATGTTACCGCTGCGGACGAACAGGACACTTCCAACGTGACTGCCGAGTAAGGCTACCGCAACGATCACCAACCAAAGGTAGCCAACAAACCGACCATACCAACCAGGGAAACTCCAACCAGTCAGCATAACAGGGCGAATGCTGACTCACCTTCCACCAGCCCCCAAGACAGTATCCAGCCTGGGATTTTGCCGAGATAGCGGCAGCCTTGTCATCAGAGGCACCATCAATGGGCGAGCAGTTACCATCACCATCGATACCAGCGCCGCTGTGTCCATTGCCAAATCCAGGGTT
Organism: Octodonta nipae; assembly: GCA_034190945.1. Taxonomy (NCBI): domain Eukaryota; kingdom Metazoa; phylum Arthropoda; class Insecta; order Coleoptera; family Chrysomelidae; genus Octodonta; species Octodonta nipae. Next base: position 115,957,372 of record CM067216.1, on the reverse strand, counting down.
TTGAGAGCATAAGAAATTCGGCCAGTTACCAATAACATCCAGCTCAGAACAGTTACCTACGAGTCCATGTCAATACAGGGTGAGGCAGATGTCGTGCTACAGATAGGGGACAACATGATCCGGCATAGGGTCCTTGTAGCGAATATTGAGGACGATTTTATAGTGTGAATGGACCTAATTAGCCAGCATGGATTTATGTTCGACCCGAGATATGATGTTCTTCGGTTCCTAAATGAGGAATTTGTATTGACACGACCCGTCAACAGTTCAGTCACCTCCATAAAGATGGTGGCAAAGTCTTCAGCTAGAATTCCCGGTCGAACGGAACAGATTATACATGGGCAGCTAGACAGCAATCCTGGGAGCTGCGTTGGAATGGTGGAGCCCGTACACTCAACTCATGACTACTTAGTTGGACGGGCTATACTTAAAACGAGATATACCAATCAGAGTCCTGAATTTGTCCAACAACGACATCAGAATTGCCAATGGTCAAGAGATAGGTTTCGAGCCAGTAGAGACCATCATCAAGTGCGAAGAAGAGTACCAGACGTCGGTGAAGGAGACAGGGCCCAGTAAAGAGTTCCTACAACAGTTTGCTGACCATTTGACACACCGGACACCAGAGAACCATAAGAAAGTCAAGCAATTTATCACAAAGAACTGGCAAATTTTTAACAGTCAAGATCGAACCACCGGCCGCACCAACATCATACAGCATCGAATAGATACCGGAAAGGCTCAACCCATCAGAATACCACCTAGACGACTACCATTGGGGCAACAACAGGCAATAGAGGAGAACATCGATTCTATGTTACAGAGTGGAGTTATTGAGCCATCCATCAGCCCATGGCCTGCTCCCGTCGTGCTAGTTAAAAAGAAGGATGGAACCACCCGGTTTTGTGTGGATTACAGAAAGCTGAATGACGTCACGAAGAAAGACAGCTATCCACTATCCCGAATCGATAACACTTTGACCACACTAGCAGGCTCCCGTTGGTTCTCCACACTAGACCTAAAAAGTGGATATTGGCAGGTTGGTCTACACGCAAACGACAGAGAGAAGACAGCGTTCTCCACCAGTAAAGGGCTGTTTCAAGCCACGATCATGCCCTTTGGGTTATGTAATGTACCCGCTACATTTGAGAGGCTAATGGAGTATGTAGTGAGCGGGTTAACATGGAGGACGTGCTTAGTATACCTCGACGACATTCTTGTCGTGGGTCAGACATTCGACGACCATCTGAAGAACCTGGGCGATGTTTTCTCCAGAATTAATAACGCCAACCTGAGACTCAACCCGAAGAGTTGTTCCTTGTTCCAAAAAGAAGTAGAGGTTTTGGGCCACGTCGTTTCCGAGTCAGGAATCCGCACCAACGAGGACAAGATAGAAGCGATCCGTGATTGGCCAATCCCGAGAGACAAACATGAACTCCGAAGCTTCTTTTGCCTCTGTTCATACTACCGGCATTTTGTTGAGGAATTTGCCACCATTGCCGCGCCTCTACATTGGCAGACCACTGAGAAAGAGACCTTCCGTTGGAATCAGGATTGCGAAATATCTTTCAGACGACTGAAGGCAGCACTATGTTCCAGTCCAATCCTAGCCTTTCCTACACAGTCCGGCAAGTTCATTTTAGACACCGACGCCAGCAACACAGGTTTGGGGGCCGTCCTATCCCAGGTGCAGGATGGTGAAGAGAGGGTGATCGAGTACTACAGCCGTGGATTCTCGAATCCGGAAATAAATTATTGTGTCACCAGAAAGGAACTTCTTGCAATAGTAAGGGCTGTAGACCATTTTCACAAAGACCTCTATGGTCGTCATTTCTTAATCCGAACAGATCATGCCGCACTCAAATGGCTGCTGGACATGAAGACACCGGAAGGACAACTGGCCAGGTGGATGGAGAAATTACAGCAATACGATTTCAAGGTGGAACACCGTGCCGGCCGTTTGCACAATAATGCCGATGCCCTGTCCAGAAGTTCCTGTAGAGCAGAATGCGGACATTGTCTGAAGACGGAACAGCGAGAGGGTATCTCCATCAGGCAGATCAGAGTGCAATCCAATGAAGAATGGACAACGGAACAGTGCATCCAGGACCAAATGGCTGATCCAGACATCGAACCAATCTTGTCACTCAAAGCGAGAGGGGCACCCAGGCCACCATGGGACGAGGTAGCTAGATACTCCGGCGTGCTGAAATCGTTATGGGCTCAGTGAGACTCTCTAAGAGTAGAGATTGGAAAGCTCAAGCGAGTTTGGGAAAGCGCTGATGGACGAGAAACCAAGTCCCAACTGGTAGTTCCGAAGAAAAAGGTACCAGCCATCTTGACTGAAGTACATGATGGAATTACCGGAGGCCACCTGGGCATGAATAAAACCCTAGACAAAGTTCGCCAGCGATACTACTGGGTGAACTACTTCGAAGACTTCAGAGCTTGGTGCCGCAAATGTGCCACCTGTGCAGCCAGTGAGGGCCCGAAGACCCGGACCAAGGGCAGAATGCAGCAGTACAATGTGGGCGTCCCATTTGAGAGAATTGCCATCGATGTCGCCGGTCCGTTTCCCGAGTCTGAGAGGGGGAACAAATACATTCTGTTCGCAATGGATTACTTCAGCAAATGGCCTGAGGCATATGCGATACCCAACCAAGAGACAACCACGGTAGCGACGGTGCTAGTAGAACAACTATTTAGCAGGTTTGGCATCCCGATGGAACTACATTCAGACCAGGGGCGTAACTTCGAATTGAATGTATTCCAGAAGGTCTGCATGATGTTGGGGATCAGGAAAACGAGAACAGCAACACCATTACACCCACAGTCAGACGGAATGGTGGAAAGATTCAACAGGACCTTGGAACAATACCTTTCCAAGGTCAGCAATAACCAGCGTGATTGGGATGAGCATATTCCCCTATTCCTGTTGGCATATCGCTCTGCCGTACATAATAGTACAGGCCTGACCCCAGCCAAGGTCCTATTCGGAAAGAAGCTGCGATTACCCTGCGATTTGGCATTTGGCTCCCCCGAAGAACCTCCTCAAGACATCGACGATTATGCCGACCAGCTCCGACATAACATGCTGGCAATACACGAATTAGCCCGAACGCAGATGTTGGCCACCAGTGACCGTATGAAGATGCGATACGACCTCAAGGCCAATTCAGTCGGGTTCCAGGAGAGGGACAAAGTCTGGCTGTACAACCCCCAACGGAGCAAGGGTAAATCCCCAAAGCTTACACCCGCCTGGGATGGTCCATACGAGGTGGTCAAGAGGCTTAATGACGTCGTCTACCGTATCCGTCGAAACCCCAAGGCTAAATTGAAGGTGGTTCATTTAGATCGACTCGCTCCCTATCATGGAGGGGATGTTTCTGATCGGGACGATCAGAATTAAAGGGGGGGGCAGTGTTACGAAATTTACCCAAAGCCGACCCTGTTTCATTTCAATACGACAACAAACGCTTTGAGATAAAAAATGGTTCTCGAAAAGACTCGGCATCTGTAGGAGTGATGATGATTTTTACTGGAGAATTCGACGCTGGTTATATAAAGGAACACGCCACGATCGCGAGTTGAGTTGTACCGCGACGACTAGCGTATATGGGAATGTTATTGTGATATTTGAATCAGCTGTTTTAATGTAAATACAGTTCTAGAAAAGTGAAAGTGCATATTAGTTTTATAATTTTAAATTGAACCCACGGACTGTACAACAATATAATGGGGCTAAATAAGTTATCACATAACAGATAAACGATATACTATTATCATCTAGCAAAAATAACTTAATTTTTTTTATTATCAATTTCGCCTATCAAATTTTTACAAAAAATAAGTCAAATATAAGAAAATATTAATCATGTATTTAGAAACCAAATACTAAAGAATAGAAAAGAAGCCGAATATTAAAATAAATACAGAATCGAACTCGAAACCTGGGCATGCCTGCTTAAACTAACGAAATAATTAATAAAGTTTAAGCATATGAATTTTGTGTAGACAGCTGTTAGAATTAGTGATTTAATAACTATGAACTATAACAAAGTAAAAAATTTAAATAACTCGGGTCACAAGAAAACTCAAAAAGTATAAAAAATAAACTATTAATATTTTGATGATGAGAGTCGTTACGTCTGGGTATGGCTAATTAAATAAAATGAAATCAGGATAAAAGGAAAATTTAACTTAATAATGATAATGGGTGGACTACAAAAGTACTCTGTTTAGGGAACGTAGGTTGGTACAAAGACAACAATGTCTAATAGTTTAGTTTTCTGGTTTAATTAATTCTATCTATTTAGAACATTTTTTCGAGTTCAAATTAAAAGAAGGTATTTTTGTATAGAGAAATAATTATACATAACATATTAATAGATTCTAAAACAAGCTATATGCTAACTCTCAGATTAAAACAAAATTAATACTTCATTATAATCATATCCTAAAACAGAAATAGATAAGAATAATCGGCACTTAAAATGTCTCTGACAATCATAAAGACGATCCTTTCAAGATAATATTTTATTCTAATAATAGTATAGCCTAAGTAATATTCCTTGATGGATAAGGATAAATTTGAGTCAAATATTACTAACTATATCTTTTAATACGGACAGTATTTGTTGAAGGCTGATATGCATCAAAGGCAATTGTCGATTATATAAATAGTCTGCTTGCCGATAATCTAGACAAATTCTGCGACAATTTGCATTGTGCAGTCTTCTGTGTAACCACCGCCTTCATTCACAGTGATTTGTTTACGTACTTAACTCTTTTTCCAGATTAGGGTCGAATGTATATACAAACTCGCAGCCATAATTTTATCATGGTTGAAAACTCGCTCTTCAATTAAATGCCTGCTAAAGGAGAGTCGAATTTATTTACCTTTCTTATTATCGATTGTGGCCATGTAATTGTGCTACGTGCTGAGATTATCTAAAAGCTGTTGTACATTTGCAAATGTACCGTGTATTTTATTCGGCATTCTTCTTCGATGTAGATTTGCTTAGTTCTGGTTTTCTTTTTTGTTATGGTATTCGATTATCCTGCAACCATTGACAGAAATTTAACTCAGAAGTTCTTGCTCACAGTTGAATGAACTATATAATTAGGTCTGTTAGGTTATTACGATGTAATTTAATGTTTGAAAATGCCTTTACGTTTTTGTTAAATTCTACAATAGTAAAAAAGTATTTAACCTTTTATAGAACCACTGAATTCCTGCCGGAATTTCAGTGTAATATTATGTTATGTAAATAATATATGAGCTTAGCTTTTTTAGAAGGTGCCTATTCCATAGTTCCCTTCTCGGTTGTTTCCTGAATGATATTTATGGCATGTTTAATACGTATTGGTGATTTTTTTGGGAATTGCGTTAAAAATACCTGATTTATTTAAAAAACCGTTCTGCCCTTTTACACATTCACACCAGTGACTACTAAATTAAAATTCTTAACTAGTAAGTTTTACATAATGAAATCTTCTTAGAAAAAAAAGGTTTCATATTTTACATTCTTATATTTAGAGAAATCTGGCCTTTTTTGGGTCTATAACAGCTATTCCCAAATTCCCAGGTTTTTTTTTATTTTCGATAGCAATAAAATTGTAATAGAAACACTAATTTTGCCAACAATGATTTTCTAGTTCATTATTTCCTTGACGAAGGTTCCATGACTTCAATATATCTGCGTCAACCAAATACTAATTAATATTAAATTGTTTGCAATAGATGAAAAATGGTTTTACGTTGGTTAATATGTTATTATATGATGTTGTTAAAAAGAAGAACGTAACTTTATGTTCAAACAGGACGAGATGGTTGAAAATGTTTCAATTTATGTTTAATAGTTTTCAACTGCTTTGAATTGCATTAAATTCGTTTCGTTACTAATAATGCCACAAAATCGCGTCAACAATTTCTTTATTTAAACAAAACATTATGTGCATAAGAGAGATTGGTTTTGGTTTATGGTCAGGAAGTATTAATGCCAGTCCCTCAAACCTTTTAAGAGTCCAGAGAGAGGTGCCGAATGAGAAAGCTCATTGGCCTGGTATAATGTATGAACCTTCTATTCAATCTTATGTATAGATGTCGCTTTCCGCATTTTCAGAAGCGGTACGTTCTCATACGCCTTCCTAACATTTCTAAGTTCTAGCGCACAACCTAGCCGTTTGTTTATTACCTATCTTTCATCAAAGATATCATTCGTGCATGATCTGTCGGAGAGTAATCGGCTGTGCTCTGGTGGCTCTTTTATTTCATTGTTCAGTCCCTTTTTTGAAACTCTGCCAAACAACCTTTCAATAAGAACTCAACACCGTAATTTCTGTAGTAGGCAACTTTGAAAAACTGGTACACTACTCCAGCGACTAGTTCTTTAATAAGCCACTATATCATTCCTGGTGTGATTTCATTTATGTGTTTTATTCAGAGTTTTACATACGGGTACGTTAACAACTTTCAACTATGGATTCTGTAACAGTTTACATTACACTTACAGTTTTTCTTGCTTCTTTCGATAATGTCTACACCTTTTTAGGTCAATACTTTTCATTATTGATTATGGAACATCAGCAATGATTTCAAGAGTAAATGTACAATACCACATTCAGCGGCCCTGTAGGCCCTACCGCCTTCCACCGTTGCCTTGTTATTTCTCCTTACTATTGCACATATGAAAATAGATGAGCAAGGGAATGAATTGGATAACTTGAAATTTCATTTATTTCGACCCCGACACCACACACTTGAAATACCAATACCGACCCGGCACAAAACACTGGCTCGATCTTGAAATGCCTATCCAATTCAGTTCTCTGTGTAAGAAACAGGGACCAGATAATATATTAAGAGTCTCTTCTTTCATAAAAAAAACAATAATATATAGAAAAAAAACTAATATACAATACCTACACTAAATTTGCTGTTCATTCTAATAAAAATTCCACTTCTTTCTTGCGTTATATTAAATTAGAGATTTGACATACGACAGAAGTCATAATGAAGATCATAAAACGTGCCATTAAATTTATGTACTGACTAGCTTCATATTATAAAGTAAATATTTTACAATACTTCTGAATAATAAAAAAAAATTATTGAGTGTAAAAGCTTAACATGTAAAACGTCAAAAAGTCGTATTTATGACTTAATACTTTTGTATTTGTTTTACCTTTCAACACTAGATGGCGTCATTGTTAAACAAGAAAGAAGAACGACTTGTACTTGGTTAAATCACAGATCATACAGGTTAAATTGCTTAATATCGTACTACTGCTGGAGGTAACGTACCAATTTTTTCACAATTTTTTTGGCGTTGATGCAGAATAACCAACAGCTTTGTTTCATAGTTGGCATCTTGACGCTTGTCTTTTTAGATGTCATTTCATAAATTTTGAAAAGTGGTTTCACGTTTAACAGAGATGATATAACTTAACCAACCTAATATATTTGTGTGAGCAAAGGCTAGTGTTATACAATGTGTAATGCTCTGAATAAAAAAACCGAGTAACACGACAGGAAAGTTACATGAAATATAATAACATTTGCATAACGTTGGATAATGTAAAGAAAAGATTGCTAATAATAAGAACCCAGTTCTCCAATGAATATAATAAAATAAAGTACAAGTGGTACTGGTAACTGGAGCAGATTGTGTCTACTACCTACATGGTGTGTTTCAAAATTCGAGTGTTTTTAGCTACTGGTAATCCTGTCTGTGAAAGGCAAACAATTTTTGAATAAATAGAGGATGTATCAACATCACAAGAACAAGACGTAACTTTCAGTTTCAGGGAAGGAAAGAATATTTTGTAAGAAGCTTTTTTTTCTTTTCGTTCTCACATCTCTCACACATCAGCGTCTTTTCCATTTTCTGGATTTCACAGCCCTTCATTCAGATCTCCTAAACTCGTTAAGAGTATTTATTTACACTATGTTTGAATAAATGGAGTTTCCCATTGTCTAGGGAATTGTTGGTGTGTGTGCACGAGAAGAAATAGGGCAAATGTCTTTTTAGGACAGATTGTAGAAGTTACTTAGTTATTGAATCTAAGTAAATCTAACAGCAAATATGAACTGGCTTAGTGGAAAACGACACGTATTGCTTGTTAGGTTTTAAAGCTTATAGTTGTTCCTTGAAATTGCACTTATTAATATATGTCGAAGTATAAATAGTAAAATTTAAGAATAATTTAGAATTGTTAATCATAAAGATATTGACTGAATATGTTTAAAAAACATTTAATTCAAACTGTCTGCTTACGATACATTTTGAGAATTATATATGTGTTTCTAACTGGTTATTAATTACAACCTTATATTCAAATGTAACTCATAAACAAGTTCAATTGTTTTTCTGATCTTTGTCAAAACCTATGAACCATAGAAATAATCAGTTTCTCTAAGATAAAAGCAAAATATTTATCTATAAGGGAAACATTAACCAAATTCGTTTTGTCTGAAGTGTGAGTTTATTCACGACGATGATATTAATTCAAAGCTCAGTCAAGCTATAACGTGCGGGATTACGAAGACTACATTAATATTTTGAGCATACGAAGCGATGCCAGAGAAATACATGAAGCAGCATATTTCTTTAAAGAGAGTTTCTCATTAATGTAAGACTGACAAGCCATAATGTGAGCGCATGTCCCCATTCTTCTATTGTTCAGGTGGCAACGTCATGGATGTCATGATAATTTAGAGGGGTGAAGCGGTTTAAATGCGAATAGTTTATAAAGTTAGCGATTTATCATTTAGTCACACAAAAAGTGTATATTGTACACGAAAGTGATATGTGATGTCAGTCGATTGTAATTACCTCTGAAGAAGCATCGCTTATTAAAGTATGAGAACCAGATTTTATATGACTTTTGATTTGTACCTTGATAAATGTCAGAATTATTTTGTTAATATTAATGGTAAGATAAAATCGTCTTCACAACAAGAATTCTAAATATCAGTTGTCAACCAAACAATGAATTTCATAGTTCATTATTTATTGTTATTGTTGACATATTCATATCTCAAAGTTTTTATATTTTTGTATAAAAACTGTTTGATATCTTGCTTAAGAATTTCTCATTATTAGAAGTATTATATTCATTTTCAAAATTTCTGGTTTATATATATATATATATATATATATATATATATATATATATATAATATTTGCGACCTCACGTTTATCACATAAGGGCTAATAGACTTTTCACTACTACTAAAGGGCAGAACAAATATTGTATTATTTGAAGGAAATAGTGTATTCACCTTAATACGATGCTTATTTTATCATTTTCTGTTTCCGATAATTTGATTTTCCTTAAAAAACGAGAGGATTCTTTTTCCCCTGTCAAATAAAACAATTATCGCAAAATGACTAATAACGTTTCTACTAATATTAAAGTCAGTCTAATTAGTCTATTCGTCTTGTTACTTTAAAATGCTAATATCTCTACACAAAATACTTGCTGCGCCCTATAGGCCAGTTTAATTTTCTAAAAATGATTATATATTTGCATGTTGCAAACTTATAGTCTGTATACTTACATCCTCTTTGCTGCTTTATTTAATAAAACCCAGTACACTTACAATCAGACGACTGTCACCCTATTTACTGAGGTCCGGTCCAAGTCCTCCCACCAAAAGCGGAATGTGCTTATTCCCGACAAATATCAAAAAACAATTTTCGCCACTTTTGTCTGTATTTTTTTCGCCATTTACACCCAATATATTGCTGGCTATACTTCACCCTTATACTTACTGTCTTATACCACCGAACATATTTGAATCTTATATTACCTTGTACTTTGTGAACTACACCGTCTGTGGTACTTTATTTACACACCCAGTATGTAACGTGTAAAAAACTGAAGCCTTATTGAGTAACCTTCTGATTTACTTGATGGAGATATAATTTCTCTTTTGAGTATTATTTTGTCTGAAGCCGGCTCCTGTGCTGTAGACATTTACGCATGTTTGGTTCATCTGAGTAGGGAGATTTTCGGATTACTAGAACGCAAACGGGGAAGAGAGACTGAATGCGTTTGCCTTGCTGGTGCAGATTTTTAGGCATTAAAATGGCGTTTCTTGAAGTTGGCGTATGAAAGTTTTCTGTGGTCAGAAGACGAGGGCCGAATGGCATTTTTCGATGGCGAAGATTGTGTTTAAAAAGAGACGATGATGGCTAAAATGTTTATGGATGAAACTCTTATTGAGAAAGGTAAGCACGTGCCAAGTTGTTGGAGATAAAGTCTTCATGTCCAAATTATATTTTAGGGTTTAACGAAGTGTTCTTACGGTGTATTATTACCGTGTATTCTTACGGTGCATTCTTATGGTACATTCTTATGAAGAATACTTATGGAGAATTTTGAGTTACGGTGGATTTTTCCACATTCTGAATGTTGTTTTATGGTGGATTCTTTTTACAGTGGAAACTGTTTTCTGTGGTTTCTTTTGAGTTTTGTTCTACGTTTGGAGCCATGTTCTAACTCAGAATTTTTAAAGTTAGAGTTTTCTACGTTTTGGAACTGTTAATTTTGAGATGGGATTTAGAAGTTACTATTTGGTATGGAACCGATTTAACCGTTTAAATGAAATGTAACTGACGTCCAGTCGGTAATGAATTAGTTGGAGATATTTGGCTTTGAGTTTCCAGACTCAAGAGTAAAGTACAAATAGACATTACAGTAAATTTGTGACAATAGCAAATTCAGATCATTTTTGTAAAGGTAAGGTTTATTTTCTGTCGACAGATTATACCATTATCTTTTTTGATAAAATCATTTTAATTAGGAGACTATTGTTGAGTACATTTTTCGTAGATTTCAGATATATTTTGTTTTGCATAAACATCTAAATTTTCATTGTAGTTTTAAATCAGATTCTTGAATATGCCGTTATGTAAATTTCAGATTTTACTCTTTAATTACCGCTATTAGAATGTCCTAATTTATTTTGTTATTTTTTTGATTTTTTATTAAACTCTCTGTATTTACATTTCGCATATTTTTTATACACCTCACCTATCGATTGTGAAAGAATTTTTGTAAGCACCATTGAAAGTATTGAATACAGAATCAGATTAATAGCAGTTGTTGTTTATAAGGAACATACGACATCACTATAGCCGGTGTGATTACATCATAACCGCTTACTATTTAGTGATTTTTAAGGTATGTTCACTTAAAGGTTTTCAACCAAATGGCGCCCTAAAAAAATACTAAAAAAAATTTAATTTTGTGTTTTACTATCTTTTATCCACGACCTTATGTTCTCCGATGAACAGCAGCCGCTAGCACATATATTACGCTTATATTATATCCTGCATACTAATAACATATATCATTTCCCAGGATGAAGGCTATCAATTAAGTTATTCTAGATGACAAACTATCTGTGTCCCAAATGCCATCTAAATCTGTTCGGTCTTCTTGAGTGAGCACATAACAAACATTCTTTCACACCTTCATCCCTCCAGTCTTACATATTTATATATATATATATATATATATATATATATATATATATATTAGTAGGAAGTAGCATATGCATCACAGGTTGTTAAATACGTATTACAAGGGTGATCTATACTATTTTTAATATGGTACCCAAATTTTCTGTAACCTTATCTCTCCCATGCTTTCACTATACGGTCTAATTGTGTTATACAGGGTATTTCCAAGGATATGTTGAAATGTAGGCGAGGATCATTCCCATTACAGGGACCTACACTAGATAGAACAACTTCGCAATAATTTTTGCGGGTACATATTTTTCATTCAAGCGCAAGTTAGGACAAACTCTTATTTCTTTTTATTGCAACAATTGAATATAGGGCGAGCCAAATCTAGAGCACACGATTTTCTCAATGATTTATAATAATTCATCCTATTTATATATATATATATATATATATATATATATATATATATATATATAAATGAAAAGATACTTTACGTAATGTCATTTAACTACAAAACGGGTTCTCCCAACAAAAAGAGCGGCAGTCATGTGAGACTTAACGATGGAAGCGAAAGCTTCATACGAAATATTCTTCCCGTCTCTCGTTATCTCACTGTCTCTATTTTTCTTTCTTTGTGTCACTCTTCGTAGGGCATATAAATATCAGGTAAATTAAAATAATTGTCACTATTTTGTTACCACTCAAGTATTAATCCTAATTTAAGATTAATTTAAATATATCTGCAAAGAAATATAGGTTTAGATATGGAGTATGTGTTTGTAAATAGTTCTGTTCATCTGAATAAGTATTAGAAGACAAGATGTCAAAGAAAAGTTTGGTTTGTTCTTAGCTAGCATCATTACAAAAACATAACATTTGTTCCAAACAATAAATTATATACCTATATATTCAACGGTAGCAATAATATGAAATTGTTACTTTCATATTCTATGTAATATTAAAATGAGTTTTATTCATTTTATGTGAATTGAAAACAGTACATAAAAAGAATAATTGTTGTTGGTTTCGTAAACGCCAACTTTGGATTTGGAGCTGTCATCTTTATTTTCTCGACCATTTGTCTTTAATTCAATTATATTATTTAGACTGGCTCTATTGAATGGTAAACGTACTTTGTTTATTACGATAACAGAACGATGTAAACAAACGAAATGTTTTGCTTAATGTGTATTCCTCTATGACTCTATATTCGTTGATAATATGAAAATTTAATACCAAGTTACTTTTTTGTGTGGTATGGTTTTTAATTTCTGCGCAGTCTCCATTTTAATATATGGCAATAAAAGAATTGGAGTATTTATTAGAACGAAAACCAAATTTTGTGCAGGTATTGTATATTACTCGTGTGTTATTTGTGGTGTCGGTCGGTTGGTCGTGTCGTGTCGTGTCGAAACAAATAAAGTTTAAAATTATGCATTTTATTCCCTTGCTCATCTATTGTCATGTGTAAGTATGGGCCCCACTAAGAAGCCTTTGCTTCAATATTATGGCAAGTGTGCTGTGATGAAATGAAAGTGTGACCAATTTTTATAAACATTTACAAAATACCACGTCATAAGAAAATTTTGTTATAAGATTAATTAAGATTGTAACAAATACAAAAATAAATACTGGGAAAATGTATTTATAACAAATCGACAAAAATTTTCAAACATTTAAACGTAACTACTCTGGAATGCTTCTCATATTTGGTTCTTCTTATCATTTTGTGAGGTTGGATATTTTTGATACACTTGGTTTTTCACACTTGCAAAGAAAAACAAGTCAATATTACCTAACACTAGTAAATGAGGTGGGCCTTCGTTGTGTCATCTTCTCTAATATTGAAGATTTCATTAGTTCCCGCAACTTTGTTTATTGTTTGGACCTTTTTCGTAAACTTTCCATTGCGCCAATGCTAATTTACATTTCGAACTTTTTTGGCGGATAAATAAAACGAAACGGTGTGGCTTGCCTTTTGATTGCCGTTCGATACAGACGCATTTATTAACTGGATTTATTATGTAACGAATTCGCGAGTTACTTAATGTCGGTCGCAACAATTCACATCATTTGGGGTCTCCTACGGGAGCACTATAATTGTTTCCTTGGTATTTACGATAGCGCTTTTTTGTTTATTCAATCGAGGAGCAGTGTTCCTCGTCATGTGTGTGTAACGTGTACCGTTCAGATTTTAGTGTAAGAATATTACGAATTCTTATAACTGCTGCTACAGCGAGATTAGCCTCAGAAAATAGGAGAACCAAGAAAACACAACGCTGAGAATTTTGATATAAGGTTAGTGATTAACTCTTAATTGGTGACGTTATTGCGAGACTTTACATTGTATAAATCGATTGTTCAACTAAAGGTCGTTCGTTTAATTACATATCGTTTGAACCGCAAGATCTAAATTACATACTTTATATTATATACAGTGTTCCACCGGGGATGCTCCACCCCCAATATCCATAAGGTATCTATTAATTCCTTAACCAGAAGTTCATTTAAATAATTGCAAACTAAAAAGAGTACACAATTTCAAGGATCATGTTAAATGACAAACTAGTTATTATAACACTTAAACAAAACTTGTTCTTGGCGAAGGGGGGCACCTTCTGATGCAAATAGTTCTGACCTTGAGCTTCATGTTCAAGGTCACTTGATGGTCAGTGTGGTTCTTAAGTGCGAACTGCTATTTTTGACATCGTATTCGGGAAGAGCGAAAAATTTTACGTGTGAAGTGATATTAATACTTTTATTGTGACCTTCAGAAGGTCCCTTCGCCTTGAACAAGTTATGAAAGACTTTTGTTTCATATTATGCTTAGGAACGAAACGATTTTGGTGCATAAATTAAAATGGCCCACCCAGTATATTCGTCATTTGTGCACGGCCAACTTGTAATAGTGTTTTAAACTATATTTTGTTATTAAATTTTAAATATCTGATAATAAAACAATATTAGCTACAGGGAAATCGCAACACAAATAAAAGTTAATAAAATAAAACTTTGAATGTTTCATTTAACAAAATGAAAGAATTGTGTCCCTTTATTCAATTGCTGCAACAATGTAGTTCCTCATTGTTTGTCACCAATATGTACCAACGTTAAAAGGTTACACGCTAAAAAAGGAAAATCTTAACAAATATGAATGGACATAGAGTCTATTTTCAGATTAAAAGGATACAATTTAAGATGTTTCATATAAAAAAGTCAGAAAATCATGTGTCAGAGTTTCGACTCACCCTATTATCAATTGCTGCAATAACAAAGAACTGGCCCTTCGTCATAAATATTAGTGTTTAAAATTTTTTTTAAAGGATCTGTGTAAAGTATACAAGACGCTAAAATGGAAGTGATCCTTGTAGAAAATTTACCATAACTTTGAAAATAAGCCCTATAGCATAATTAAACCCGTTAGAGATACGCTTAATCTAAATTTGTAATAATAAGTAAGGTGTCTCATTAATAGAAAATTATGTATGGTTCTCCATAGGCATCTAATATCTTGTATATAGGAAAACAATTTTTAAAATGTGCTGTTTAAAGTTGCCTATATTTTTTACATATATTTTCCTGATACCTACAATAATAACAGTAAGATCTTATTTCCATGTACAACTTTTGCACCCTGTATAAGGGTGACACTTCAAGACCCTAAAACTAACAGTCATTACATAATGTATTTTGTCATTTAACCCACTAGAATTAAAGATAATAAAAAATTCATTTCCTACTGACAATTATAGAATACAAAATTTGTCAAATTGTCTATTCTATAATTATTGTCATTGCAAACTTTTTAATTTATTAATTCTTGTAATTCAATTGGATTAAATAACTATTAATTAAATTTCATTCATCCACAAACGTTTGAAATATATTAAATATTCATTGAGACTTTCCCATAAGTGTGGTGTTATCCAAAGAAATTCGAGAAATATAATCTAGAGATGCCACAACTGTCATTCATAAAACAACTAATACAATATTTTTCCGGAAGAGACGTGGTGAAATCAAATTTGATCAACCATGATTTAAGCTGCGCTGTAACCATAGAGTTGCATGGGACAATATTAAGATTTTGACTAAGATACCAAATTTAAATTAGAGGATACTAAAGGAAGCTAGTTACGTTATGATTAATAATATTTTCAGTATAGGCGCACTTTCTCTTGAGTTGACTAGTTCATGGAAACAGTTGCTTCGAGAATAGACTCTCAGTATGAGCAGACTTATTAACCAACACATATTAACGTAAATCAGGTCAATATTTAGGAAACAGCACACAACTAATAAATATACTGAATGAAAACGACTCCAGACTTGAAGTTCAAAAGTTTCCACATCAGTTAAATTGACACAAACTATCTGTAAGGAAATCTTTCTATAAATGAATGCCAGTAACTCAGGAAATTTGTCCACATTGTTCCTAATACACTTTGCCTTTGTCTGCTACCGAAAAGAAATGTAAAGAAATTATACTAATGGATAGACAGAATAGTATATAAGAATCTTACAAATGTATTGCTTCCTGCAAATATTTATCAGAATTTCAAAAACAAAAATGAGTATATAAATTAAAATTTTAGAATTTGTTTATTCTTAGAAAATCCTTCATATCGCACATATATTGTATTCGAAGACTATATGCCTTGTTATGATTTACCTTCCTAGAGTATAAAACAAAATAATGCAGGAACGCAACTAATTAACAGATGTGTAAAAGTAACCCCTACTTTATGAGCCATTACTAAGTTGAATGTTTAAAAGATCATAAACCCTGTAATATTCACAACAAGCTGGATCAGATTGAAATTGGCTTAGGCACACTTAACTTTATGTAATTCTTATACTTAGAGTTTTATGAAGTAAGATTTTTTAAATTAAAAGCCAGATTAATTTGGTAATTTGAATTGAGTTGTAATACATATGTTTTAACCCCAATTTTAAAAATATTTGATGCTAGTATCTTACCATAAACTTGAGAACAACATTTTAGAGCAGATGAACATACAAAAATAATTCATTAATATTGTTGTCACTGTTGTCACACACTTTAAATATTTTAAATACCTATTTCACTAAAAATCAGCGAATCGTCTAAACTAGTCTAAAAATTCCATAAATTTGTAATGTTGTATAAAGTGAGGTTCTCAAGTAACAGATTTTATTTGGTATATAATTATGGACGGAAATGCAAAATATTGAAACTAAAACAATTTTTATATATGAAACTAATTTTTTTGAATAATATTATTCATGTGGCCCTTTAACCCCCTGTGGGTCATAACATAGTTTAATGAAAAGTGGTAGCGTATGATACCGGAATTAAAAGGGATTTCAATTTTTAGATTTTTGGATATTGGTAATAAGAAAAAAATTCAATTTTTTAATTAGTGAAATAATTAATGATGCCATGGGAAGCAATAAATTTTGAAGTAAATAACAAAATTGACCAATATTAGTTGGTTTACTCTGGTAAAATTTTTTATATTGTGTAGCCGCACAAAAAATCCTCTGCGAAAAAAACTTCATTGAGAAAATCTCATACTGCTGCTCCATAATGTTGTGTAACTATATCTTGTTGAAACTGTATGTTTCTACTAATGTTTGCAAGAAATTTTGTACCTCGCCCCAATTAATGCGAGCCCAAACGTTTACTTTAATAGGATACTGAGAGTGCCCTACCATGATCCAGTAAGGATTTTGTGTAGCTTGTTAAACGTTGTCTTATCGGGGACTAAAATTCTTCTGAGAAACATAGGATTCCCTTCGTAATTTCACAAAGCTCTAACCTACGATCAGGATCACCATCATTTATTTCTCAATAGAAATGTTTTACTAATATCATTATCAGCAGCTACTCCTCTTGTAGGTATCTTTGGAATTTCCTCTATATTTGAGAATATATTCAATTTCAATCAGTAATATATTTTTGTGTACTCAAGTTAGGGAAGATCTTTGAGTGTTCCAAAAATAGGGATTTCTTTTTCTATTCTACTAACTGGGAAATGAGATGACCAGGATACTTCACATACCTTAGATCGCGCCCTCAGTTTATCACATCCTCTATTTAATATTAAAATCTCATTTTTTGGTTTCTGTATGCTCATTTAAGAAAAATATATTATTGTGTTGAGATTCCAAAATCAGCATTTAAGAACTAATAATTACTAAAGACGTCCAGCGAACTAAAATAAATTTTAAATATGTCTTAAATGTCATAGAATTATAATGTTACTAGCAACACGTCTCTGCTTCGCACGGGTCCTTTACAGAAAATATAAACTGCCCTTTGTTACTCCGAGAAGATGCAGATTTCGGTAAAATTGCTTGAATAGTTTTTGTGCGAAAAAATATCTAAGCCCCCTGAAAAAATACGGCCTTGACCCCAGCAACTTTTAATTTTTAACCCTGCGAGTTATTAATTGTCATTCCAAACGGGAAATTGTAGCCGTTCAAATTAAAAAGGCTATTCTCAGGGTATCATGGGAATTATTGGTATAAAAACAGTTTCACCTTTTCGGTTGCCAGTTATTATCATACATTCGATAAAAAAAAATTGACTACGTTGAATCTTGTATCGTTGCACAGTTTCAGTGGACTCAAATTTCTTAGTAATATAATATGAGCACCTACTTTTAATATTAATTTCAAACCAATTTAGTTTCTTAGTGGATATATTACTAATATCGGGATAAAATTGTTCAATAACTTCTTCCACATTTTGTACCAAAACACAAATATTGTTGAAATTTACATAGACATTTTCTGCTTGAAATTTACCATTTCCTGTTTGTCGTTAGAAAATTGCCAATTATCTTTGCTAAACGATAAAATCCTGATATTTTTATGTTAAGATGCGATCTATCGAGGGATGCATTGACTTCATCTGCTCACGTTCCTCTAGTTATAACCACAGATCATACAAAGAGCAGTTATAACTGGCAAAATTTGACGGAATAAAACAGTACATCCACCCAATGGGCAGTTAATGTTCCGCACATCTCGCATTGTCCTGTCTAGTAGCTCAACTGCTTTATGAGACAAAGAAGCCTCTTCCCAAATAATCAGACTGCAATTACTCATTAATGTTCCGGCACTACTCTGTTTAGAGACATTGCAAATGTTAATGACGTCATCACTACATATTTTTAATGTCAGTTTGAATTTGGAATGAGCGGTTCGCCCACTTTCCAAAAGTGTGGCTGCTATGCCGGATGATGCCACAGCTAGGGAAATTTTTTTGTCGGATCGTACTTTTGCTAATAATAGATTTATTAAAAATGTTTTACCTGTACCTCCAGAAGTTTACCTTCATTACTATTATTATTTGAGGACAGTAAGTATTAGGTCATAACAATTTTTTTGTTCAGCATTCAAGCGACATTCATCTTGAATGACTTGTAAAAGCCTCAAGTGGTTATAGTTAGTTTCTCGTAAATACTCTCTATTTATTGTTGCAATTAAATTGAAATTTAATGGCAAGGTGAATCAAAGACTTTTATAGATTTTCCTGACAGAGATTCCACTTGTTTATTCAATTCAAATAAACTTTAGAAAGCGAACTTTCTCAATGAAAGTCGTCTTTTAACAGACACATTGCTTTACAAAGTGCTTGAAATGTTTCATAAGTTGAAAAGTACGAAGAATACTGAAATTACCATATCTTTATTTTCAGGGTTAAAATTTTACAAAATTGTCTTATTCCTCCCCTCTAATTATTCGAATACAAAGACCACTGAAAGAAGCAGAACATTTTACTACGTGGAGTAAGTAACATCTATGGCTCGAAAAGGGGGCGCCCGGGGTCAGGGGGGCGGTCGAATCGCGGCGACACTAAATTATTAATTTTTTCGTTGAGTGTAACATGTTTTGATTTTGCTATATCTCCGAAGGTATTCATTTAATTTGCATGGTGTAAAGGGAAAAAATATCCTTCATGAAATGCTCAAGCCAACTAAGGTATTTAAAATGACTAGCTGTCGCCCAGTGGTCGAAATTCGACCAATTGTGTCAATATCTCTGGCAGGTGAAATACCCTGAAAATTTTATCATTACATCCTATCCTAGAACTTAAGGGAGAACAGCAATTACACGGAACGGATCCCGATTCGGAACCTCTGTGTGATAGTTTCCTCGAAAACCCTAGATGTCGGTCTTACATCTCGCTTCTACAAATAAGTAACGAAATTCATGTTCTTTTTTAGATATAATTAATAGGACTTTATTTGTTCAAATTCGTAATTTTTAATTTAATATGACAACAATTCAACCTACATAATTGTTTTTTTAACCACCCTGAATAGTTATACAGAGTGGTTAATTTTTTTTTAGAGAATTGAGTGCAATTATAGTTATAATGTATACTACTGCTTATGGGTTACGAAATGTTGCAGTTCCATTTCCGCCACCCTGTATATGCATCTCTGTATAATATTTTTTGCACCACCCTGTATAACTGTAATTCTATTGCGCCTTCTATTCCAAGAACCCTGTAAATCCAACAGCTAATGGCCTTCCCTATATAATTATTTTATTAGTTATAATTGCACTCTACTCTATATTTTAAACACCCTATATATGCAACTGCCTGTGTGCCACCCACAAAAAAAGATTTCTAACATATCTGGAAACGCCCTGTGTAATGATAATATACAACGCCTTATATCTCAGTCAATTTAGAACATGAGAACACATAACTTTTTACCCACCCAAAAATCGCCTAAGCAGCAATTTTTAGTTTAAAAAGTATTAAATAGCGATAAAATTCTTATAAGATTCTACACATCAATTTGTTTTGGAAAGATTTTCAGAGCTCAAGTTTGTTACCAAATCATCCTGTATTGAAACTATTGTAATTTCAAAACTCAGCTGTTATAATTATTGTCACAATTTCGTTCTTTCTCGGCGATACGATTTTTCCCGAGCACTCGATTTGTAGACGCCAAAACCCCAAAATGAAATTTCGACAGTCATAGTGCAATTTGCGAGAATTACTTATAATAAGATATTTAATTTCGAAAAGATTGTTGAGGAGGTCTTGAATTATTTTGTCTATTCATGGGTTTTCTCTCCTCCAAATTTTTTTCCTGTAACAGATAAGTATTTAAAAAATTGTATATGTAGAACAAAGTGTAGTAAGGCAATTTCGTAAAATTGCCCGGATTACTGGCTGTCTGTAGAGAGATTCTTCCTCACAGTTTTTCTGAGAGAAAGAGATGTCTATAAAATGATCAACCAGTATTCCTGTATATAAGTAATGTATTGTATATTGTGTAATACTTATCTGTGTATGGAGACGTTTCAACACCGAGTCTGGAGTCGTTGTCAATCGTTTAGTGTTGTTTTCGAGGTTTTTTTCCAAAAAATTTTCGCTTTGATTTTGAATTTATTGTTTGTCAAAAAATTTTCAATTGTCAGTGTCAAATTTTTTGACAAACAATAAATTCAAAATCAAAGCGAAAATTTTTTGGAAAAAGACCTCGAAAACAACACTAAACGATTGACAACGACTCCAGACTCGGAGTTGAAACGTCTCCATACACAGATAAGTATTACACAATATACAATACATTACTTATATACAGGAATACTGGTTGATCATTTTATAGACATCTCTTTCTCTCAGAAAAACTGTGAGGAAGAATCTCTCTACAGACAGCCAGTAATCCGGGCAATTTTACGAAATTGCCTTACTACACTTTGTTCTACATATACAATTTTTTAAATACTTATCTGTTACAGGAAAAAATTTGGAGGAGAGAAAACCCATGAATAGACAAAATAATAAGATATTTGTAAATAAACAAAACATTATATGTATTATATTGTTAGATAAATAAGTAAAAATATATTTGCAGCATATCACATCTCCTTAAAAGAATATTTAACAATTTTTGACTGACTGCTAATATTTTAGACGACATGTTAAAATTAAGATTACCTTATATCGAATAAAACAGCAATATATTACTAATACTTATTCAATTTTCATTTGCACATGGCATAAAATAAAAAAAACATATTCAACTTGAGTGGATCTGAAATCAAATGTATCAATTAGCTTTATAATCTCTCAAAGTTTACTTACGTAAAAGTTTTCATTGGGGGATTATATCAAAACATTTAGGAAATACAATTCACCACCTGTTAATTTTTGTATGTTCATTGAAATTGAAATTGTTAAGAAATGTCAAATTGAAATTCAATCTGCTACAATGTGGTTGGCCGTGAACTGGTCGAGATATTAGAACCATTGCCATGATGTCAGATCTAACTATTTATCTTCAATTTCACTATTTGTATTTATATCATAGGCTTTGTAATCTTAGTTAAATTGTATGAAACTATTAGCCTTAAAATGGAAACAATATAAATTAATAGTATAATGTTAAAATAATAAAATATTAATGGAAAAAACTTTGTTCAGTTGACACGCAATACAAATTTCTGATTTTAGTTGACAAACTCTATTTAGAAAAACCTGCGAGTACCCAATAAATTGTCATTATCATATAATATAAAATTTTGTGGGTGAGTTCTCAATAGCATGATAATGTAGAATAACTTTCAGAAACAAACAAAATTTGTTAGTTTTTCGTTTAATTTAGTTTGTTTTTCTCATTTGAGTCAATCCGCCTTACGATTTTCTCTCCACGCAATCTGGCGGCACTGTGGACGTAAATTATGAATTTTTTATTTGACTTTATTTAATGAATTAATCAATATTAAAAATATATTTTAGCATTCTGCACTGAAGGTCGTCAATAGCCACTAAACAAAACAAAAATCAAATAAACCGGTTGAGGGACAGAGGAGAAAATGGTACCTAACCGTTTTGTCTTTGCCTATTTATATAATATAGTATTTGTCTAAATAGCGTTCCAATTAACGCATTATAATTGCCCATTTTTTGTAAGTATTAAAATGAGTGTAGCATGTTATCCTTAAGAAATAGACATGCCATTGCTGACTTTTTTGTGGACCTCTATAAGATACACAATTTCACCATACATTATTTTGTTATATCTCACAGACTTATTTTTTTCCGACACCTCCCACAAATATCGTTATGTTTCAGCCAAAATCGACAAGTAAATCATGTAGTAATATAGAATTACATTTTTTCTTCAAAAGGTCTTATATTGCTGAATAGAGAATTAAAACTCCTTTTAAATTATTGTTATTGTCACACAACCCCTATAGAAATTGTTCTTTTATTTCCAGTTAAACAAGTAAACATTTAACTGTGATCTTTAACTACTATTAATTAAAATATTTGATTTACACACATGTGAATGATCAGTTCAAACCCTTAAAAGTAGCTACCTAGGAGGTTGCTTTAATATGAATTAAAAGGATAAATTCAATAATCGGATCACGTACACCATAAGGGCTAAAATATCTACTTAGGTAAGATCCGAATGAATATCTTCAGGGTATCTACAAGAACATCATCTTCTTAGTTAGTTATTTACGGGTAAAGGGTTGCCCTAATTTCCGACTTAGCCGGTTTAAGTGGAATTTCCGGTAAGGAATTGTGGTTTTTCGGAAATAGTATAATATCAGCATACACGTGTGTAAATTTTGTTCAAATTTTTGTTGAGGAAGTAAAATAATAAATAGAAATCTGTGAAAGCGGAATGTCAAATTTGTCGATTTATTAAACAATTCTTTTTATTTTAGTAAAACTTTTTTAATAGTTTTACCTAATTACTATGCATTTCATTATAATGACGCCGAGTAAAAAGACTCGTATCACCGAACAAATTCTTAAATTTCACATAGTTGGCTACTGTGTGGAGGTTTAAAAGTTTTTGCATGTTCTTTGGTCAACGAAATAGATTTTCAAAATGTCCACGCTTTATATGTGAGTTGGCCAGCTGAGCAAGGAACAATACCAAAACAATAATGGTCTATAAGAAAAATGTTGAAACATCGAAAGAAAACTATTTTATATTTATATAATCCTTTAGTTGTTGTTAGTGCGAAGATTAATCTACCACCATTACAAATAAAATTGGGTTTAATGAATCAATTTGTAAAAGTTGGTGATTGTTTTAAATATTTGTGTGGAAAATCTCCTATTTTATCAGGAGCAACATTGAAAAAAGGCATTTTTGTTGATCTTGATATTTGTAAATTGATATTCGATTCCAACTTCGAAGCAATGATGAATAAATAGAAAAAGGAGGCTTATATATCATTTAAAGAAGTAGTTTTTGAGTAAAGTGAAGGCTTCCAACTATAAAATGATCGTTGCTAACATGATTAAAAAAATAAAACTCTTGGGTAACTCATAGACTTTAAAGACCAATTCTTAAAATTAGGTTGTAAGGTGATAAAAAGAGTTAGAGAAACGATATCAGAGACGGTGGAATATCAAAATTATGGGTGTTTGCTGTTGGTCACTTCACAGAGAACAACAAAATGCACCTCATCGGCGACAAAGTTATTTTCCGCTTCGAGATGTACTTGGTCTGCTAACATTTGTGATCTATGTGTAACACATGCCATCTTTTGTAAAGAATTTTCAAAATCTTTTCAAAATAATTCACAATAAGCTATTAGCAACGTTTTTTAATTCCGTAAAATCAATTTATTGACTCTTTAAAATTGATATTATCCCAATAAAATCTTATATCCTTAAATTTTGGAGTATTGAATAAAATTTTATCAACATTATCAACCAAATAAGTATTGTATGATGTTTATTATGTATCTATGTTTTCCTTTTTAGGGTTCCGTATATTCAATATACGGATATACTTATAATATCACTCCAGATTTCTCCCTCTCTCACATCACAGCAACTTTATACTAAACTACTGGATGGAAAAGTTTAAATTTGGTACTAGTGTCTAGTTTGATGACCCAATGAGGAGTACATATCGTAAATGTAGAAATGCTGAATTTAGGGGGGGGGACTACTTATCTCCGAAACTATAAGAAGTAAAATTTTGAAAAAAATAGTGATATTGGGCTTCACCTGACTTTTATCGGAAAAGTAAAGAGAAACATCTACTATTAATTTTACTAAAAATTAAAATTGTTTCTAACACATCGTGTAATATATCAAATGAAAGGGTCATTATGTCAAAATCTAATTTTTTTTCATATTTTTAAAATAAATCATTTTAATAATATTAACAAGAATATAAAAATTTTAAATCATTCCCCTACCTTATCTCCGAAATTAAAGCCGTTACACTTGGGAAATAATAGATATGTAGGGCCTCACCTGAATTTTACCGGAAAAATAAGGAGAAACCTCTAACATTAATTTTGGAGGCCAAATTATAGAATTAAACGTAAATGAAATATTTTTAACGCATCATGCAATACTTCAAATGTAAGGACTCATTATGAGGAATACAAATATATATATTGTTCATATTTATAAAATTAATTATTTACCAGATATTAACAAACAGAAATTCTCATTTCCCGCTTTATTTCCGAAACCATACTACCTAAAATACTGAAAATGATTAGGGGTACTGGGGCTTACTTTAAATTTATAAACAGAATTACTTGACCTATTTTTCCCTTTATCTTCCAATCTACACACCCTAAAATTCAGACGGTAGATTGTAAAAGGCTTCCCTGAAAATTTATTAGTGAAATAAAACTGTAATGTTAATTTTAGGGGCCAAATTAGAAAATTAAATATGTTTGGAAAATAAAAGTCTATATTTTTATAAATTTAACACGCTTCCTTTAAAATATATTACGGTAAATATAAGAAAATGCACTCGTTCCATGCTTGTCTGAAAATGGAATATTACAATCTTGAAGGAGCTACGTATTCCTTAGTAAGCGAGTCCGACTCGCACTTCAGCAAATTATTTAATTACTGATGTTACTCCGTTTCATTTTGATCTAACATTGTTTTTATAATTATTTTTGTATTATTTTTAAGGGCAGTATTTTGACTATGATGGATTTTATATTGTAATGTAGGGTTATTTGTAATTACCAAGTCAATTATTATTCTACTATGTTGATTTATTATTTTAGGCTCTGCTATAATTTGTTTTAATCCATATTGATAAATGATACTCTTTAATTTAATTGAATAAAACGAATCATTTTTATTCTCAAGATTGAAGTCCCCAATATTAACTATTTCATCATAGAATGAGTTGCAATTTTTAATAAAATCCTCAAAATACTCTAAAAAATCGGCATCTCCATTTTTTGGAGAATGGTATAATGTTTTAATTCAAAATTTATTTTTGTTAATTTTTATTTCAAATTTTCAAACGCATTTATTTATTTTACTATTACAATTAAGTCATTTAATATATATGAATACACAACAATGCAACCGAACAGTGAAGTCCAGTAGAAGGTGCATGAGGTGTCATCGAAAGGTTGACAAAATTGTTTTTATCAAAACAAACTAAACCAAATACGAGAATTCCGAAAATCTCCATATGTATACAACACTACTAATTAGAAATTGTTAGATCGGGGGACAATAGTAGACAAAATTGTCTGGATTGAGAAATAACAGGAAAAGCACTTAAAACTTTTAACAGATAAATTTTAAAATATTATTTTTTTTAATACTAGATAACTTTGCATATATGTTAATAAATCATCCCTCGTTAGTAGCTATCGGGTTTGATCTCTGCTTGTCTGCAGAACAAATGTGTTTTAGTTAAGAGAATGTTGCTTTCTGTGAATTTGCAGCGCCCCTAAGTATACGTATTGATAGTATAGGGACATGAATTCGAACAGTGTCAAAGCCCCATCATTGTAATATTTCTGTTAATAGTAAAATGTAAAACATTTGCTTGACGATTTGTATTTCACTTAAAGAATATGATCATCACTTTTGTCAAATTTTAGTTTACCGACTTGACCATACAATGTATGGCATCACACTGGGGATAATTCACTAAATCCCAGACATACTACATATCAAAAGGGTTTAGCTCTGTAGGAGCCCTTGCCAGGTTATCAGGCCCCTGATTGGCTTCGTGGCAGCAGTTCCCCAGGAATTTTCTGACCGTCCTGGCTGTTCCTAACAGGACGGCATTTTGCATCAGTTGGTAAAGATGTTTGTCCAGACCGAAGTAAATTGTTTTCGGACTACTCCTGTTGTTGACATAACAATTGGTACCGTTTGAGTATTGTTCATGTCCCATTGTCTCTGTATTTGAAATTTTAAATCCCTATATTTGGCTATTTTTTTCAGCCTGCTTAATGTGTATATTATTGTTGTTAGGGATTGCTATGTCAATTAAGGTTGTTTTTCTAGAGACTTTATCTACCAAAACTATATCTGGTCTATTGTGAGCAACAGTCTGATCAGTCAGTATCGTGGAGTCCCAGGACAGCCTGTAGTTGTTATTTTCTAAAACAGCTTCTGGTTTGTATTTATAGTATGGTAATCGCACCGACTGTGATAGTTCAAGGTTCAGTGCTAGTTCCTGGTGCAGTATTTTTGCCACAACATCGTGTCGTTCTTTGTATTTAGTTGCAGCGAAGGCTTGGCAACCTCCTGTGATGTGCTGGATAGATTCAGATGTTTGGCTACTATATCTGCATCGGTCGTTGTTGATAGAGGGGTCTTTAACGATGTACTTTAGATAGTTCTTAGTTGGAATTACTTGATTTTGGATTGCCAATATAAAGCCTTCCGCTTCAGTAAACATATGACCAGAGATCAAAAAGTAGTTCGACCTTGAACTGTCCACATATTCTTGGTTGACGTCACTTATATGTATTCCATGAAGCGGCTTCTCTTTCCATTTGAGCAGTTTCTGATCAGTTGTCTGGTGGTATATTTGAACTTGTTGTTCTATCAGTAGCAGAGTCATCAACGTGACATATGACTATGTAGATCAGAAAATTCTGCGAGTTTCTGGAAATGATTACGCAAATTTGAAATTTGTTGATCACGTAACTTGCATATATCTGCCAATCCTCTTCCTCCTTCATACCGTGGCAACGTTGTACGTTCGAGAGAGCTCTTTGGATGGTGATTTTGATCTTTTGTTAGTAGAACTCGAACTTTCCGATGTAGTTGTTCAATGTCAGTCTTGCACCATTTAACTATTCCGAATGAGTAACTGAGTATTGAAC
Source organism: Octodonta nipae (assembly GCA_034190945.1). NCBI lineage: Eukaryota > Metazoa > Arthropoda > Insecta > Coleoptera > Chrysomelidae > Octodonta > Octodonta nipae. The sequence continues at coordinate 115,929,785 of CM067216.1, read as the reverse complement.
ACGCGTAGGTGTTAATAGCCTGAAACAGATTTTTACTGTTTAGCTTATTTTTCAACAGTCGTTTTACCCTTCTCTAGAACACTGTTAATAGGCCCTTTTTCATAGTGGAGTGGTCAATTCGTTGAGCCTGCTTTATTCCAAGGTATTTATAAATATGGCCTTCATCCATGGGTTCAATTGAGGTGTCATCTCTCATTTCGTAGGACCCGTGCTGTATTGTGCCTTTTACTATATTAATAATTCGGCATTTGTCTAGACCAAATTGCATATGGATGTCACTAGAGAACCCTTCTACTATTTTAAGCATTTCATGCAGCTGTTGTTTCGCAGCTGCCATCAACTTTAAGTCATCCATGTATAACAAATGGTTTATCTTTAATGCTTGTACGTTGTTGTGTTTGAGACTGAACCCAAAGTTAGTCGCGTTCATTTTCTTTGAGAGAGGGTTCATGGCAAGGCACAACCACAGCGGGCTAAGATAGTCTCCCTGGAATATAACCCTTCTGATTGGGATAGAGTCGGTTTGTATAACAGTCGGCTTCATTCAGAAAGATTTTGGTTTACCAGGTAGTTATGACATATTCTAAAAAGTTAACAATACAATTATTTATTTTATAGCGGTTCAGCACCTAAATGAGCCAATCTTGTGGAACTGAATCAAAGGCCTATTTGTAGTCCACATATGCCATGTAGAGATTTCGTGGTTTGGCGTGGGCTTGACTGCAGACCAAGGAATCAATTATTAGTTGTTCTTTGCACCCTATTGTGTTTTTCGCGCGTCCCTTTTGTTGTTCGGTAATTATGTTGTTCAGCTCACAACGTCTGAAAAGGCGATGATTAATGCACGACGTTATAAGTTTGTATAAGGTTGGGAGGCAAGTGATTGGTCGATACTTTGTTGGGTCCTGTGTACATAGGTTACCCTTTGGCAAGAGGTATGTAGCATAATACGTAAGGAAACTAGGCATATTGTGTGGATGGATAATTATATCATTAATAAGGACTGTTAATTTTTCGTGAGTGACGTAAAGTTTCTTTATCCAGTAATTCTGCACACCATCTGGTCCTGGCGCTTTCCAGTTAAGGAGTTGTTTCATTATGTTGGACGTGTCTTCCGTTGTTAATGGTTGGTGTTTCATCTTATCACAATTCTGAAATGCAGCCTCCTCCTCAATAATCCAGCTCACCCTGGAGTTATGGGAAACTGTTGTTGAAAGTTGTGTTTTCCAGAACTGCTCTATGGCCGTTTACTGGGATAGCTAGGGGTTTTATTATTATTGATGTTTTTGAGTTTTCTATAAAACCCTTTTTCTGATTTTCGGAATAGTACGTTGTCTAGTTTCCCTTGGTTACTGGTTTTGTACCTTCTCAATCGACTTGTGTAGACAAAGAGCTTTTGTCGTAGACTGTCTAGGCACTGCTGGGATGTGATCTTTTCTCCATCCCAATGATAGTGTATTCGGTTATTGTCCATGTTAGTCTTGACAAATCTTTCTATTCTGTTGTTCCTGACCCCTCGTTGGTACTCGGTCAGTCTTCCAATGTCTTTCCGGAGAGAATTAATTTTTCCTTCAAGTCTTTTTTGGCAAAGTGGTATTCGGGGTGTTTGTGTAAATTGGGGAGGGTCTTGCTTTGGTCTTATTGCGACCCCAATTATTCAGCAGATGGAAATTGCAGCACAGTAGATGATGTTTTGTAGCGACTCTAACGTATTAGCACCTAAAACATAGTTTGGCAAGATAAATTTGTTCATAGCCTGCAAGACAGTACCTAGTTTCTTAGAAGATCTTAGTTTGGGAAGAGTTGGTCTTGTCAGTGGATCTGTTCTACTATACTCTCTATGAGCTCTTTCCATTTCTGCTTGGATCTTCTCAAGCAGGTCAGCGTTGGTTGGCTGTTCTTGTTGAAGTTCTTGAGTCTCGTCCGCTCTTTGTGCCAAAGGCTCTGCTGGATCGTATGTATTTCGACCAAATATTTCGCGCTCCACTTCGCTCTTTATTGTGTCCAGTTGTTCAGGCGAAACAAGGCCATTTCTCAATATAACACGATATTGATCTGCGACTCCGTGTTCGGTAAATTGAAGCTCTGGATACTCACGACAGAACTCTTGATGTAGTATTTGACGATATCCAATCTTGTCCTGGCCAAGGTTCGTAATTCTGTAAAACGTGCACATTATAAATTCATTCATGGCGCTAGTCCATTTCATGCGCTGTCTTTTCAGTCCCGCTTGAGTGAGCGCTGGCTGTTGATCCTGCGCAACACTTTCTGCGGGTGAAGTTCTCGTTCTCGTTTGACTCCGTAGGTGATGGTCACGTTGTTGCTGTGACTGTATTGATGAGTGTTGTTGTCAGCACTCTGCCACCGAAGTTCCGCATGCTGTCATATCCAGCGCCGGCTCCAGACATGCCCTGGCGATCCTCAGGCAGCGACTCTTTTCCGAGGCATCTATTCCGTAGCTCCATTTTCACGGGTGGTGTCACCAATTGACCCTGGTGACTCCGACTCGTGAGGTTGTCACTTCCCAGATGAAATCATTTAAACCAGAATATCCCGTGCGCGTTGTGGGGAAGGAAGGAGAGCTAGATAGTAGGTCAGCGGACAGCTGCCCCTTTAGTCGCCGAGTAGTGGCAAATTGAAAGTACTAGTGTTTTTACTGACCTAGTCAAGACACTCAATTCTGAAAATCAACTAGATAAAAATGTCCTATTTGGAAAATAAATTCGTGCGATTCCAGCGATTTTGTGTTTTAACATCACTCAATTAGTTTCTATTCGCCCGCACTTGCCATTTGCAGCTGCCATATTGACGAAATTCGTTGCCCGCACCTTGCTTAACGCATTTACGTTGCATATAACTTTACTCTGCTCCTGTTAAATTTTATTATTTTATACTTGCAGGTGGTTTTATAAGAAAGATCCTGCAAATCAAGAATCAAGAAATAGCGCAGTACTTCACATAATTCTAAAGTGTTCCACTAAGTTAAGTAAGTATGGCTTTTTCATGACATGAAAAACTATTATCAATAGCAAAAAATCACAATACATAAATTCTAAGTTTCGAAACTTGAACATATCTCGAAGCTACGTAATTGATAGGACTTACGAAATTAATGTTATTTGTATATCAAACTGAACTTAGAAATATATCAGTTGTTGCAAACCATCGTTAGCAGCTGTAATTCCAGAAGGTCAGGATTCTCACAGTTTAAATTTTGTCGCAAAACGAAGCATACAATATATTTGGCCAATTATCGAAGACCCTGTACAAGGCAGCATCGTGATAAATACGACTAGACGTCTATTATTTTATTGATTCGATAACAAGCAGCTCTGAAGAGTTGCACGTTCATTTGCGAAATATCGTGAAATGTTTGAAATTAAGGTACCATTTCGTGAAGTCTCTGCATTTATTAACTTCGTTTATGAATAAATAACAGAACTCGAATGGATTATCAAACCGTCCTGATATCTTGTAGGAAGGTAATTCAAGATTTGTTAGGTATAACACGGAATCTTAAGACAATGAAACTAGAAGGAATATTGTGGTTTTTAGGATAGAGGCTGATTTAGGTTACATTAATTTGTACAGTTATAAATTTGACCCTCTGTATAGTATAGTATTAAAATCGGTTGTGATCTAAACAGAGCATTTGTAAAACAAGATATTCCTTTAGAGAAAATATATAAATTTCATGAAAAAAACTTATGTCATTCATTTTATACCTTTTTGTATAAAGCTCTGGCGAAATTGAGATTGAAGTTGTTCCGCGCTGCCATAAAGAAGGGCGGAGCCCTCAGAGAGCTTCAAAGTCACAGAAGTAAAAACTTAGAGTAGTAATATTACAACAAAAAGTTAGTTCTATTTGTTTAAGTCGCAGATTTAGTGACGTAACCTAGGACATAATATGCGTCTCAAACCACAGAAAAGCTCCACTCTCCTTTCTAGATTTGTCAGATATTCCGAATTAAAGAATTGATATTTGTGACGATGTATTTATTACGATGTATTACGAAAATATCTGCGGTTCACCATTTGCTAAAACGTTTTTAAGAAAGTTATAATTATCAGTTCTAGAGATCAAACATGTCTGGTCTAAAAATATGGAATCTTTTACGGGATTCCCCCAAAGACTTCGGAAACTCACAAAAGTAAAGATATATGTGAGACAGATAAGCTTACTGCGCTAAAGCATATCTATAGCAATACATTACTATTAAAAGTGCAAATAATAAAATCTTATTACAGATAAGCACAATAAGGCGATAACTATACTTACTATTTTTTATCTCAATGTCTTATAGTTATAGTCTATATAGTTCCCACTGAAAAAAGTTAGTTATTCTGTTGTTTATTATACCAGAGCAAACGTTCATTTTCATGAGATACTGACCAGAAATTTTGCTTGTTGACAGTTCCATGTTTGGTAAATTTTGGCTCATCGGAAAACAGAAATATTTTTGGGAAACATCGAATTCCCTTGGCATTAATTCGTAACCATTTTACAAGATTTCAATGTATGATCAGGATCTTTTTTTTCCAAATTCTCATCACAGCTGTTTTACTTACCTGCATCATTATTATCTGCTACTCCTCATGTAGTTTTCTGCGGAGATATCTGAACATTTAAAAATATATCCAATTTCTTTTCGTCACTAAATTTGTATGTGTCAAGATTGGAAAGAATTGTGACAGTTCGACTACTCACAGTAGACTAGGATATATGACTCATTATTTTATATTCTGAATGTGTTTCTTTTTAGTACCCAGTCAAATTAATATTATTATCTAACTTCTTTGGGCCTTGGAAAGCTTATTTACAAAATAATTAAATTAATGTTTATAACTTCCTAATAAACGATAATAACTAAGACTAATTAAAGATGTCACACAACGGTCCAATTTTACTTTTTGGCAAAAGGAACTAATAGACTGGTTAATCATGACATTAATTTGATTCGATGAGTAGTTGTTTGTATATCATAAAATTATTTTTTCTTGGGTATCCAAGTCCATAAATCAATATAAAAGTGTAAACTGTTTTAAATGCTACCCCTTTTTAATTTGAAACGAGTAGTTATTATCCAAAGGGAGTGAGGGGGGAGGTGAATAATTTTATTTAAAAAGTGTAGTGCCATCTTTAAAAATTGACTAGTTTTATGTTTTTTCATTAACCTTCATAATTATGTAGAAAAGGTTCTCTGATGATACTTTAGGACCACGTTGCTACTTCTCAACAAAATAAAATAATAAAGAATGTTACCAATTATAGCGTTTTTTCTTTAGAACTGTAATGCAAATTGCAAATTATTTTCTTATAATAAAACCCTTTTAAAGATTAAGATGGTACCAATTGGTAACATTTATGAAATTGTGTATGAAAATTTATGACGTTCATCAAGCCAACTTGGATAATTTCATCTATATGTCTTGTTATTGTTTTGAACCGGACACATCAACATTAATTAATAAACAAATGTATCCATTAACCAGAGCGCAACTAAAGGGTTTGTTAAACATAATTTACTGTTTCAAGTGGTAAGTTTGAACAACACTGCTTTAGTGTGGTGGATGAAGGACTTGTTCATTTTCTTTGATCTGACGACTACAATTTGTCATTGCTTCTTTCCATGTTAAGTTTAAATTATTTATAACCAAGAAAACGTCTCCTACGTTTGAGTTCGCTGTAGAGCTTTCATTTAGTGTATAATAATTCTAGTAATCACTATGATGTTAAACATTTGTTTTACGCTGGAAGAACATATCACTGTCCAACATTTTTCATATGCAATGCTGCGAAATATCTATAGTAGGTGTATGAATTATATATACGCTTCCTTGCCACTCCTATACTTGCAGAAAAACGACGCAATTACTTTCTGACATGTACAAATTGCAAACTATCAGTAGAAATATATTATATTATGATTTTACTGTATAAATATATTCCGTTAAGTTTTTGAAATAAGCACTGCAACTGTTTAGACTTGAAGCCGTACCAACATTTTCGCAACCTCAAAGCAATCACAACAAGGATTTGAACATAGTACCACATTTTTTGTATTATATAACACACTTTAATTCATAAATATAAATATAATTTAAAATAACAGACTATATGGTATAGTATTGCGAATGAATATACAATGCTTATATATATATATATATATATATATATATATATATATATATATATATATATATATATATATATATATATATATATATAGATCAATGTTTAACGGCTGAATACAAAGATAACTTGAAAATTAATTAAAGGACAATACTAAAATGGTTACATTATAATAAAATTACGGAGGTGTCCAATAACCTAATTTCTGGTGTAAGGTTAACGCCAAATAAATTCGACAAGTCAAAATCATATGGTGGTATGCATAAAACACTGCCAAGTTAACATAGTGTTCTCTGAAGGGAGTCATAGATATTAACAATAAGTACAGCAATAAAATCGCTAAAGCGTTAATGTCATTCTGAATAAATTTAAGAAAAACAAAGTAAGATAACAAAACATCTTAAACGGAAAAATGTTTAAATCGGAACTAAAATTAAAATGTTGTAAACGGAAATTTGTTTGTAGATGACTTAATGCTACATACAATGCTAACACATCTTCTCCACGTCAAGAAGATTACAATAAGTTGTTTTCAAATTCTGCAGATCTGTTCTCTTATTGATGCTGCTTTCCTGATTATTGATGCAAACCATCTCAAGAAAATTTCGTTTGAATGCATTGCTTTCGTTAGTATGTGGGGATTCTCAAAATCCGGCATGTGCTTGTTCTTAAGGCAGTGTTCGGCCAGAGCACATGTGCACTTTTTTAGGCCAATGTCACTTTTATGGGATGTTATTCTGTGTTTGAGGTTTAATTTGTGCTCCTCTGCTTTTACGAATTGCCTCGGTGAGTACTTCCCACGAATGACTTTTGTTGACAGTCTGCGCCAGATATTCTATAGACTCCGTGGTTCTCTAACTCGATTTTATCTTTTGGGTTACCGGGCACTTTGCCTATGTTCGTGTGAGGCTTGAAAATTGGTTATGTTATTTGTCTCAGTACCCGTCCTATTCTGTCAGTAGTACCGCTGATATAAGGTAGGATAGTTGTATTGTTCTCCTCTATGTCTTTGTTGTTTTCTTGTCGTGTATTGCGATCAATTGCTTGTTTTATTGTATGATTTTTGTATCCGTGTTTCTTTAGTTCTTCTGTTATAATTTTAATTTCTTCGTTTTTGGTGTTAGGGTCTCTAAAAGATCTGGAAATAAGGGTGTTGGTGACTGCTTGGATTTGCGCTGGGTGATGGTGTGACGTGGCGTTCAGGTATCTATTGGTGTATGTTGCATATCACTTCACTTTATTTAATTTGTAAAATTCTCCAAATTGAATCTTATTGATTTTCACACCATAACCTTTATTTTAGGTTATGGCTTCTGTCAAACATCACTTTACTATTTTAAAATCTCATGACAACTAGATTTTAACAAGAAAATACCAGATTAAACGATACGTCTTCCACGACTGAAAAATGCAGACTCTGACGATTTTTGCGTTAGCTCCTATTTATCAAATAAGACATATTGCTCATCGATAAAGTCACGCTATCAAGTAAACAGTCGACTTGATCTTGGAAATTTTTAAGTAAAAATTTTAATAAATTTTGAATTTTAACAATATGTTTTGAAACTTGTCTATTAACTATAGCTCTATTTTGCTTTGTAATTGAGATTTTGACCTTCGTAGGTTTTCTCCAATCTGACATTTTCTTTTCCATTTTCACACTAAATATACCCTAAATCTTAAGTCTAATTAACAATTTCTATTCTATGAACTTCCTAATTTCCTAATTATATGGAGTTTACACTGGCACAGTGTTTATATTAGTTCCTTGAGAATGTTTGTCTTTTGGCTAGGTTAGATCACTTTAGGTTCACTTTATATTGTCTTTATTTGTATCAGTTCACCTTTTTCACTTCTTATTTAAGTGTTTTTATTTTATTCACACACTTAACTTCCGTAATTATCCTATTTACACTCTATTACAACATTATTTTGTCGTGTTACGAGAATTTTCTAATGGAGTTTTCTCCTACATTTTATTTTCTCATAATTTACTTATCTACTTTTAACTTATGTATTGTATTTTTATTCTTTGTTAATTTTATTTCACCTTAGCTAGTTCATCAACTATCAACATTAACATCATCAACAAACTGTTCTGAGGAAATTTGTAAAGCATTATTTATTGCTGCTATGCTGTGTGTTTACTTATGCAGATTACTATTGAAATGTGTCTTATTCATAATCAATTTGGACTAAATATTGGTAAGTGTTTATCCTAATTTATACTTTTCTACTTAATTTGCATGATTTGTTTAAATTATCCCTGGCATTAGGATAGTTTTGTAATTGAAACTTTTGACAAGGTACGATAGTACACTTCCTCAATGAAAATTTCTTATTTGGTGCATTTCTACCTAATAAGTACTCAATTCTTGGCAAGTTAAATCATTTGATTTTGATCAGCTTTTATTAAATCATAAATACAACCGAAGCGATCACACGGTCGTCATTATAATATTTTATTCTGGCCAGTTAGTTTTAGTTTCAATTTACATTTAATTGTTTTTCAAGTTTAAAAGTGTTAATTTTTGATTTTTATATTTTGAATAAAATAATTTTCTTTAAAAAGTCTAAAGTGAAATTAAAGATATAAAATTGGCGCAGTCAGTAGGATTGTCCAACACAGTTAGAACACGTACATACTAACTGACTGTGGAGATTTCCAAATAATCGTGGACAAAACCTACCTGTTTGAGACAACAACTGTAGCAGCGAAGACCAGGAACACGCAACGATACAGCTAACCAGTCGACGCTTCCGCAGAACAAGTCCTATGCCTGGGGTACTAATAACGTGTGTAGAAACATCTCGTTTTTGATTTAATTATTTATCAATTGAAAGGATTTTTATATTTATTTTTATATTATTTGTTGCGTTCCCGCAATTTGTTTAGTGTATTGTTTAAATTTTATTGAATTACTTTCATTCATTTTTAATCTTCTGTCGCTTGACTAAGCTAATTGTCGAAGATTGTCATGTCACCAATCTTCACGCAGGAAACCAAACTGTTCAATTTCTTTTGCAGCAACGATTTTGGATTCGCCAGTGGACCCTTAGTTTTGAAATTAGTAATTCAAGGCTGGCGGAATGTTGCGTTCCCGCAATTTGTTTAGCGTATTGTTTAAATTTGATTGAATTACTTCATTGATTTTTAAACTTCTGCACCTTTTCCAAAACCTTCCGTCACGCTAATCCTAATTTTAAGTGTTTTTTACGTGTAAAATAAAGACAGTATTCGTGATTTCTGTATTATATTCCGAGCTATTCGGACGCTTTTGATTCCGTCTTTGACGGCCGCTTTTTGTTGTTATTGTGTTACGATTTCGCGAGTTATAGTTCCGGTCGTAACAAACGCTAAACCGCTTTCATTTTGTTTCTTTTGTGTTTGCATAAGCGTACCATTTGTTGTTGAACCCGCATTTTTGATTGCTCAATCAATAAACATTACGTCGCTATTTTTTGTGTAACGTGTTTTCTAGACGAAGCTCTAAAATCAGTTCCTGCTGTTGCGGGGCTAGCCTCTGAAGAAAGAAGAACCAAGAAAACACCACCTGCAGAGCTGCGACGTAAAAGGTCAGTGATTAACTTTAATTTGGTGATTCATTTACGCGACGGCACGTGTTTTTTGATTGTTCCGCTAAAGGTCCTTCGTCAATTACATACTTGCATTGAACCAGCATTGAACCAAAACCACAACACCTAATTCATACAATTTTTTTTGGATATTATATATAATGTGCCATCGAAGACATTTCATTATTATTATCATCAGTTCTCTCGTTTAAAATTTCCATATACTTCTTATTCCTTTGAAACACGTTTTAAGCTATTGAATAATTTTTGAAACGAATTTATTATTATTCTCCATTACCTGCTTTATTTTATTTAATGTTCGTAAACAGTTGCATTTATTTAATCAATTTACTCATACTATAATTTTAAATTCTGATAATTTTTTTGTGACTTTGCTTACTTCCATTTTACTGCTTTATTTAATTTTATTTTTCGTAACACTTAAATATTTGAAATGGCAACTACAAGACAAGGTGCTGCGACTCCTACTGTAGAGCTATATAAAATATCCGAAATTTTCGCAATAATTCCGGAAGATTACTGAAACACTATATTCTTAAATACTTTCATCTCTTCATGCCAAACCGCGTATAGTATGGCAACTGACTACCAACAAGTGCTTTTAATATTGCACATTATAAATGAACTTCGCGGCAGAGCAGCCGAACTAATAAATTCTTGAAACCCGACTCAATTAACTGAAATTCAGACTCTCTTAGAGAACCTAGAGATCTCTCAGCCTTGATTCAGAATCTTCAAAAAATGAGGCAATTAAATACTGAATCCCCCATAACCTTTTCACCCAGACTACAAAGCCACCAAACAAAAATGCTTGCTGCGGTTAACAAACAGAACTTGACTCAGAAAGAAAAACAGGCACAAATCGACTTGATCCAATCCATGGCACTAAATAGCCTACTAACAGGTTTAGAGCCGAAGATAGGACAACTAGTTCGTGCTAGCGATCCTAAAGACGTTCTAACCGCCGTTTCACGCATAAAACGTGAACTCCAACTCCATCATCTAGAATCAAAAAATTTTCAAATTTTAGAAACCAAGGTCCACCTCCTCGAAAGCCCAACCAGTTTCCAGTACATAAACAATGTTCATTCTGTAAAAGATGGGGCATACTTTTCGAACATACGTCCTAACCCATTTTCACAACAACCGGGCCAATTCCAGAATCGGCCACAATCCAACCCAATACTCAAAATTTCCAGCAGAAACTGATTACAACTACTACTCAAAAACAGGTAACGCAGAATGTGACAACTACGTTGAAAACGAACACGAATTTTCCCCGTAAATTTTCAGAACCTCCCTTTCCAAACCGAACTCCCGGAAATCACAGAACTTCAGACCCAAATTCAAATACTAAATCTAGACAGTTTAGACCCGAATTTAAACTTCCCCGAACAGAGCTTTCTATAAGACCGCTTCTGACCGTAAATTCTAAAAATTTATACTATATCACAGATTATTCTAACATATATAAGCTCCTAACCGACACCGGTGCTGGTCTTTCTATTTTCAAACCAGACACGTGCAGACGTTTCAGTGTAAGATTTCAGGAAAACGAATTACCAACCAGAAAATCCTAATAAACGAATAGACCCTCGTCCCTTTCAACATAAAAGACCCGCATAAGGTTTACATTTGCACACCTTGACATAGAATTTGACGGTTTGTTAGGCTCTGACTTTCTAGAGCACTACAACTACATTATTGACTTTGACAAAAAACAATTAATAACCAACTTTAAGACACTTCCGCTGTATAAAGTGACAGACGATACAATCAATGCCACTGAATGTATACAATGTTCGCCTTCCTATACTTCCGTTAATACTGTTATAATTGAACCTCGTACGGAACAAATCTTTAAACTTAGCTGTGAACTAAGAAACACAGAAGCCCTTTTAAGAGGTATGGAAATCGAAAACGTTCACCTCCCTAATGCTGTTGTTACAGTAGACAGCAAAGGCCAATTTCTAACCTCCTATTCTAAAAGCGAATGCCATCCCTAAAATAGTAAATTTTTCAAATCTAGAACTCGAACCGTTACAAAACTTTTCTGTGAATTCTCTCTCACAAACTACTCCTTTGAACTATAACGAACCCGGCAGACAAGAAGAAATTGTTAAACAACTCCGACTAGAACATTTAAACGAAGAAGAGTCAGACTTAATCTTACAATTATGCCATGACTTTTCAGACATATTCTACCTCGAAGGCGATCATTTATCATTCACAAACGAAATCAAACATAGTATTCAAAATCCTATCGTTATGCCCAAGTTTACAAACAAGAAGTTAAGTCCCAGGTCGCAGAAATGCTCGCTGAAGGCATAATACGACCCTCTAATTCGCCTTGGTCCTCTCCCGTCTGGGTAGTGCCAAAGATATCGACTTTTCAGACATATTCTACCTCGAAGGCGATCACTTATCATTCACAAACGAAATCAAACATAGTATTGATACCAACAACGCGAAACCCGTTTATACAAAATCATACCGTTATCCTCAAGTACACAAACAAGAAGTTAAGTCCCAGGTAGCAAAAATGCTCGATGAAGGCATTATACGACCCTCTAATTCGCCTTGGTCCTCTCCCGTCTGGGTGGTACCAAAGAAATTAGACGTCTCTGGAAAACAGAAGTGGCGTGTTGTCGTAGACTACCGCAAACTCAACGAACTTACAGTCAATGACAAGTACCCTCTACCTAACATCTCAGACCTACTAGACCAACTAGGTAAATGCCAATACTTTACAACTCTTAACCTAGCCTCTGGTTTCCATCAAATAGAAATAGTTACAAAGGACCTCGCGAAAACTGCATTCACTATCGAGAACGGACATTTTAAATTCGTCCACATGCCCTTCGGATTGAAGAATGCTCCGTCTACCTTTCAAGGAATGATGGATAACATTCTTATGGGAATTCAGAATGAAAGATGTCTGGTTTACATGGATGACATAATCAGTTACTCGCCTACAATACATGACCACCTATCACGACTGACAGACGTATTTAAAAGATTCAGAAAGGCCAACCTTAAAATACAGTCCGACAAATGCGAATTTCTCCACAAGGAGGTCGCTTACTTAGACTGTATTTTAAACTTTCCACAACCGAAGAACCCTAAAGACATAAAATCTTTCTTAGGGCTTGCTGGATACTACTGTAGGATGATTTATAACTTTGCAAAGATCTCCAAACCACTGACAAAACTATTACAAAAAGACCAACCGTTCAATTGTAAAGAAGAGTGAGTCAAATCCTTCAATGAATTAAAACATCCATTGAATTCCACCCCTATACTTATTTACCCAAATTTTGACCAACCGTTTGTACTGACTACAGACGCCAGTGCTTTTGCTATCGGCGTCGTATTATCTCAAGGGCCAATAGGTAAGGAAATACCGATTGTATATGCTTCTAGGACCTTTTGTAAACCCGAAACCTGGTACTCCACCATTGAGCGAGAGCTCTTAGTCATTGTCTGGGCGGTTAAGCATTTTCGTCCGATAATCGATGGCCGTAGGTTCCTCCTATTAACCGGTCATCGCCCGATAACCTGGCTATTTTCTATAAAAGATCCCGGTAGTAGACTTACCCGATGGAGACTCAAACTAGAAGAATACGACTATGAAATTATTTACAAGCCTGGTAAAGTTAACAAGAACGCTGACGCTTTATCACGGATTAAAGTCAACCATCTTGACAAATGTTTATCATTTCAGTCATAATCGAAACTAACACCCTTCAAAGTCCTACCTCTAAACGACGAATCCGAAGACGACAGTCCTGAACCCGAACAAAATGAAATATTTCTTGAAACTATGTCCGAAGAATTTAAAACATTTATAGAACATTATAAAACTACTTCTTTAATTGACTACAGCAAAATTGATTTCTCCAATTGTCAACTACTAGACAAAACAAATAAAAACATTTACATTTTCCCCAATCATCCAATCTTCAGGATTTGCATCATGACATCTTCGAAGATATTTTCGAAGAAGTCACTGACTTCGAAACCTTTAAATTTAATGTATTCGCCAGCAAAACTGTAAGCAGAAGGCAATATTTCATAATCCCACTTCCAAGTGATCCTGACATTGTAAATGAAGTTCTTTTTGCATCAATATACAAACATCAAGATACTTTAATTTCATCTAAAACATACTGTGTCGAAAACAAATCTTGATCGCTGAAAAAGAAATCAAACGGAAAATTTGCCAAAACGTTACAAAAACCCCCGAAAGAGATGAAATACCGCTGATCCTTGAACAATATCATAACGGGAAAAATAACTTGCACCGGGGCATTAATGAAACCGTCCGCCGTATTAGGGAAATGTACACCTGGCCAAGTTTCACAAAAGACACTGAAAATTTCGTTAAAAACTGCGAAATTTGTCAAAAAACTAAAGCGTGTCGCAAAAATTTAGACAATCCCCTCGTCATTACGGAAACTCCTAAAACACCGTTTGAGCGAATTAATATTGACATACTAGAAATACCGAACAGAAACTATATCTTATCTGTAAGAGACGAACTGACAAAGCTTATGCCTTTGGCAGACAAATCAGCCAAATCAGCTGTCAGTACTATGATGTTATACTTCCAACATTTTGGTACGCCATTGCGTATCCATTGTGACTATGGTAGAGAATTTGACAACTCCATATTCAAAGACTTGTGTAAACTGTACGACATTAAACTAACTTATTCAAGCGTAAAACAACCGCAAACAAATGGCTCTGTATAACGATTTCATTCTACTTTGTTAGAAATGATTCGAATCCATAAAGCCGAAAATCCAGATGAACATCCCCTTAATGTACTCCCGTATGCGGTTATTGCTTACAATAACTCGAGAAACAAAACCCATGGCTTTTCGCCTTACGAAGTAGTGTTTGGACATACGTCCAGCAGACCACCTGAAACCACTTACAACCATAAGGAACTGATTAGTAAATATATACAAGACTTGAACAATCGGATTTCCTATTACTACAAAGTAGTACGCGAAAAAAATTGACTTACAAAAGCAAAAGGCTAAAGAACGTTTTGATAAACACGTTTCGGACAAATTTCCCGAATTTAAAATTGGTGACAAAGTTTACGTTAAGGAATCCCAAATTAAAGACAAACTTCATAGCAAATTCAACGGTCCATTCCAAATTTTAGATATTCACAATAATTCAGCCACACTCTTAAATCTCAAAACAAATCAACGAACGAAAGTTAACTTTGACAGAATGAAACTCTGTTCTGAAAACTAACTTTCTTTTCAGGTTACTACTGGTGTTCGGATCAGCAGTCTCACAGTTCAACATCAAACCAATAAACAACACTCTTGGTATTTACTATCACGACGAAACTATAATAGTCATCTCCAACTATAAATAGACATTACTAGTTCATCGTAACTTGACGATACTTAAAGAAATCTTTGAAAACAACAACAGAATCCTCAAAACATTAGAAAACACTGTCGATCCCATCCCACGTTTCAAATTTCATGACACAAGTGCATTCCGAATTGATGTACAAACTCACATCAGTCTCTTATCCCAAATTTCAGATTCAATTAAAGCTAAATTTTCAGAAATATTCATGGACACTAAAAGATCCAAACGAGGACTAATTAACCGGGTAGAAACTATCTTTAAAGCCATTCCTGGAAACCTTGACGCAACCGATGGCGCATTCTTCACAGATAGTATCAAAAAACTTAACCAGGTACAAGTAGAGAATCTCCTAAAAAATCAAATAAGCGTAACTACTTCTATTATCAAAACTTTCAATGAAACCCTTCAGAAATTCCCGTTTTGACGAAGCAAACTTTAACGAAAACATTGACGCAATCAATTTGGCAATACAAACTCTAAACGACAAAATAGCCCTTATCCAAGCAAAACAGTCATTATTGGGAATATGCGAGAAATTAATGGCAAGCTATTTGTTTCTTGAGGTTAACCTCAACGATATTTTAAATTCCATAACATTTGCTAGATTAAAAATAATTCATTCCTCAATAATCACACCTGATCATTTGATAAAGTAGTGACTTTATTTTCGCAAAATCTTGTCAAAAACAATCTACCTGTCAGTTACCTAGAAGCGTTTCAAACTAATTCAGATTTAGTCTTTATTTTGAAAATTTCTTTTGTAGAGCAACAACTCTACACCGCCTACCACTTATATCCTATCCCAATTTTAGATGACAGAACTGGTTTTCATCATATTCTTTCATTCACACAAAAATATATTGCGCGAAACGATGATTCTCTAATGTACATACCCATTAAGGATTTGAGTGTCGCCCAATATGAGTTGTTGGATGCACCCTGCGTAATCGAATTAGTTGCCAAAGTATTCAGTGAAGGATGCAATGTCTAGAGACTAGAAACTAACACGTTTCAAGCCCTTAATGTGACAATTAACTAATACTCAGATTCGCTTTTGCAGTCTTTATGGGGATTAAAAAAATACAAGCGGACATTTCCGCATACCCTGTATTAATACCTTAAACTGTTGCAGTTCTCACCCCGAAAAACTAGATATTCCAGAACTCAAGCCCCTAAAGCTGGATGACTTGAATATGGACGAACTCTCTATAGCGAGCCATAAGTTAGATCAATAGTTCAGGGACCTAGACGACCTTATCAACCAGCCATTTGTAAACAGAAATATATCCTGGTTTACATACGCTAAAATTACAATAATCATTCTTGTTGCATACATTTTATTAAAATCGTAAAACACGTCAAGAAGCCACCAAGGGGTGAAAACTCCACTGCAGACAACCTTCCCAAAACCACTATCCAGACTCGTGCCAAAATTGAGGCCTGTGATTCAAGATGATTTAAAAGTTGATGTTGTAACATCAACTTTTTTTTATAAGAGGGAGCTGTTAGGTGTTAATTGTACACACGTGTATGATGCAACGGTATCATATTAAGCTGACAGCTTCCTGGTACTTCGATGTTAACGTGTGAACGCATCTTGGGAATATCTTTTCGCTGACTTCAGCTTTTATTAAATCATAAATACAACCGAGGCGATCCCACGGTCGTCATTATAATATTTTATTCTATCCAGTTAGTTTTAGTTTCAATTTACATTTAATTATTTTTCAAGTTTAAAAGTATTAATTTTTGATTTTTATGTTTTGAATAAAATAATTTTCTTAAAAAGTCAAAAGTGAAATCAAAGATATAATATATATATATATATATATATATATATATATATATATATTTGTTTTTAAGTTTTCGCGGGCACTAAATGTTTTAGGTGGTTTCCGGGAATTCATCCGCGTAGTTGATAACTGATCCCTGTCGGGATCGATGGTAAAATGACGAGGTTTTGGCAGAGTCAGATCTGCCCTCTTCAGGTCGTTTCGCATAATTCTCGTAGCCTATTGCTTTCGCTTCTAGTTACTCGAATACTAAGATTTTCAGAAGCGCTCGCGCTGTTATATAGTCGCGGCTCGGCGCCTACTGCTTAGCACCGTGAACGGCTGCGTGTGATTGGCCTTGGCGCTCAGTGGGCATGCCTCCCGCCTGCTGATTTTTTATCGATGGTTGAGTTGTTATTGGACGGGTTCGGGCCGGTACGGTGTTTAATAGAATTTTCCAACAATTCGATAAGTTCTGAATTTCATTGCGTGCGTTTAGACTGTGAGGCCTCTTCGCTATTTCAATTGCCTATCTTACGAGTCTTGATTTCGGGTGTTCTCTATTTGCCAGTACTCTGGTGTTCTCAAAGTCTATTCGGTGTGACATCGTGGTGGCGTGTTCCGCAATGGATGTTGTTTTTTCCTGCTTTCTTACAGCGTTCTGGTGTTCATCACGTCTAGCTTGAATTCTTCTATTAGTTTTCCCCACATAGGTTTTATGACAGTCTGCACCTGGGATCTTGTACACTCCCTGTTGTTCTACAGGGATCCTCGTCTTCGGAGTCCTCAACACCGTGCTTATGTTTCTGTTTGTATTGAAAATAGTATCGATATTGTGTCTCCGTAGAATTCTTGCAATACTGTCCGTGGTCCCTTTGACATACGGTAAATAAGCCTTGGTTATTGGTGTCTCATGCTCCTCGTCTGTTTGTCTCGGTTTTGACTTTAGGGCTCTTTGTATATTTCGGTCTGTAAATCCGTTTTGTCTCAGAGCTGTTTTTAAACTGCCCATTTCCTGTTTGATGTTATCCTGGTCAGCTAGTTTTTGTGATCTGGTTACTAAAGTCTTAACGACGGCTTGTAGTTGGGCTGGGTGGTGATGAGAATTAGCATGAAGGTATCTGTTGGTGTGAGTTGCTTTCCCATATACTGTATGGCCAAGGGTTCCATCTTCCTTCCTATTTATGAGAAAGTCAAGGAATGGCAGTTGAATGTTGGCTTCAACCTCCATGGTAAATTTTATTTTGTGGTGGATGCCATTAAGGTGGTCTAAAAAAGTATTGAGGTGTTCCCTTCCATGAGGCCAAATCAAAAATGTATCATCCACATATCGCAACCATAAACTGGGTTTAAGAGTTGTTGTTCTTAGTGCCAACTCCTCAAAGCTCTCCATAAAAAGGTTCGCTATAACTGGTGAGAGTGGCGATCCCAATGGAGCTCCTTCCACTTGTTTGCATCTTTAGTTCTCGTAAACAAAATAGGTGTTCATCAGACAGTGCCTTGTTAAGTCTACAAGGTGTTGAGGTGGTTTGTATTTTTCTATTATGATATCCAAGGCTTCGTCGATAGAGATGTTGGTGAAAAGGGACACTACGTCAAAACTTACAAGAAGACACTCTGGTTGTAAGACCGTTTTTATAAGAATTTCGATGAAATGTGTCGAATTTTTTACATATGAGTCTTCCCCCTCTGCAAACGGTTGAAGTTGTTGGGCTAGGTATTTGGCTAGGTGTTGTGTTGGGGATCCAACTGAGCTTACTATTGGCCTCAAAGGTGCACCTTCTTTATGTACTTTTGGCAACCCATAGAATTTCGGACATCGCGATGACTTTTCATGCGGAATGAGTTGCAGTTGGAGATTTTTGTCGATCCTACTTGCTTGGATTTTGGCCTTGGTTGTTTTCTCCAAATAAGTTGTTGGGTCAGTAGTAATTTGTTTATATACTGGATCTTGTAGCAATGTTTGAATTTTGTTTGAATAATCCGCTGTATCTAAAATTACAGTCGCATTTCCTTTATCAGCAGGTAGAATGATAATGTCCTTGTTGAGGCGAAGATGTTTCAAGGCCTCATTTTCTTCTATAGATAGGTTCCTTTTGGGTGGTTTAGACTTTCTTAAAACATGTGACAAATCTTGTCTAATTATCTCAGCGATGTTCGCATCTAATTTTGAAACTGCTGTTTCCACGCCACATATTATGCTCTCTGTTGGTATGTGAGAGGGAGCAATAGCGTAATTGAATCCCTTAGCCAACACGCCAATCGAGGTAGAGTTCAATTAGACCGAAGATAAGTTATAAACGGTTTTAGTCGTTTCCAATTGCCGTGAGGTTAGACTGTGACCGTTTTTTCCGAGAAAAATTCGTTTTTGGGCTTCTGTTGGAGCTTCAATTTGTTAAATTTTGCCTGTTGTTGCATTGTTGTCAACTCTGCATTCGTTTTGGGCCCTAAATTCGCTAATTTCATCGAATTTATCCCATATTATTGGGTGGAGTGTATTGCTTACCTGTAGGTGGATATCTAGGAGTTTAGTATTAACAACATCCAAATCTCTTCTGACATCACGTATGCCTTCCCTAAGTAGGGCACAACTTGCTTTCCATAAGATATTCTGTGTTTTTCTGTTGTTCTTCCAGAACTTTACCGTCATGTTTTTCGGAATAACTCCTTCATCGCGGCATCGTTGTAAAAAATGTAAATCGCACAAAAGTTTGCTTCTTTTCGCGCATAATTTCTCAAATATTTTACACAAATGAAAAGTATTCTCCCCGTAGAGATTCGCTATATTTGTTTTTAAGTTTTCGCGGGCACTAAATGTTTTAGGTGGTTTCCGGGAATTCATCCGCGTAGTTGATAACTATTTCCTGCCGGGATCGATGGTAAAATGACGACGTTTCGGCAGAGTCACATCTGCCCTCTTCAGGTCGGTTCGCATAATTCTCGTAGACTTCTGCTTTCGCTTCTAGTTACTCGAATACTAAGATTTTCAGAAGCGCTCGCGCTGTTATATAGTCGCGGCACCGCGAACGGCTGCGTGTGATTGGCCCTGGGCGCTCAGTGGGCACGCCTCCCGCCTGCTGATTTTTTATTTCCGGTTGAGTTGTTATTGGACGGGTCCAGGCCGGTACGGTGTTTAATAGAATTTTCCAAAAATTCGATAAGTTCTGAATTTCATTGCGTGCGTTTAGACTGTGAGGCCTCTTCGCTATTTCAATTGCCTCTCTTACGAGTCTTGATTTCGGGTGTTCTATATTTGCCAGTACTCTGGTGTTCTCAAAGTCTATTCGGTGTGACATCGTCGTGGCGTGTTCCACAATGGATGTTGTTTTTTCCTGCTTTCTTACAGCGTTCTGGTGTTCATCACGTCTAGCTTGAACTCTTCTATTAGTTTGCCCCACATAGGTTTTATGACAGTCTGTACATGGAATCTCGTACACTCCCTGTTGTTCTAAAGGGATCCTCGTCTTCGGGGTCCTCAACACCGTGCTTATTTTTCTGTCTGTATTGAAAATAGTATCGATATCGTGTCTCCGTAGAATTCTTGCAATACTGTCCGTGGTCCCCTTTACATACGGTAAATAAGCCTTGGTTATTGGTGTGTCATGCTCCTCGTCTGTTTGTCTCGGTTTTGATTTTAGGGCTCTTTGTATATTTCGGTCTGTAAATCCGTTTTGTCTCAGAGCTGTTTTTTTAAACTGTCCATTTCCTGTTTGATGGTATCCTGGTCAGCTAGTCTTTGTGATCCGGTGACTAAATCACCCGCAGCCGTTCGCGGTGCCAACCAGTAGGCGCCGAGCCGCGACCATATAACAGAGCAAGCGCTTCTGAAAATCTTAGTATTCGAGTAACTAGAAGCGAAAACAGAAGGCTATTAGAATTATGCGAACCGACTCTGCCGAAACGTCGTCATTTTACCATCGATCCCGGCAGGGATCAGTTATCAACTACGCGGATGAATTCCCGGAAACCACCTAAAACATTTATTGCCCGCGAAAACTTAAAAACAAATATAGTGAATCTCTACGGGCAGAATACTTTTCATTTGTGTAAAACATTTGAGAAATTACGCGCGAAAAGAAGCAAACTTTTGTGCGATCTACATTTTTTACAACGATGCCGTGATGAAGGAGTTATTCCGAAAAACATGACTGTAAAGTTCTGGAAGAACAACAGAAAAACACAGAATATCTTATGGAAAGCAAGTTGGGCCCTACTTAAGGAAGACATACGTGATGTCAGAAGAGATTTGAATGTTGTTAATACTAAACTCCTAGATATCCACCTACAGGTAAGCAATACACTCCACCCAATAATATGGGATAAATTCGATGAAATTAGCGAATTTAGGGCCGAAACGAATGCAAAGTTGACAACAATGCAACAACAGGCAAAATGTAACAAATTGAAGCTCCAACAGAAGCCCAAAAACGAATTTTTCTCGTAAAATAACGGTCACAGTCTAACCTCACGGCAATTGGAAACGCATGAAACCGTTTATAACTTATTTTCGGTCCAATTGAACTCTGCCTCGATTGGCGTGTTGGCTAAGGGATTCAATTACGCTATTGCTCCCTCTCACATACCAACAGAGAGCATAATATGTGGCGTGGAAACAGCAGTTTCAAAATTAGATGCGAACATCGCTGAGATAATTAGACAAGATGTGTCACATGTTCTAAGAAAGTCTAAACCACCCAAAAGGAACCTATCTATAGAAGAAAATGAGGCCTTGAAACAACTTTGCCTCAACGAGGAGATTATCATTCTACCTGCTGATAAAGGAAATGCGACTGTAATTTTAGATACAGCGGATTATTCAAACAATATTCAAACCTTGCTACAAGATCCAGCATATAAACAAATTACTACTGACCCAACAACTTATCTGGAGAAAACAAACAAGGCCAAAATCCAAGCAAGTAGGATCGACAAAAATCTTCAAGTGCAACTCATTCCGCGTGAAAAGTCATCGAGATGTCCGAAATTCTATTGGTTGCCAAAAGTACATAAACAAGGTGCACCTTTGAGGCCAATAGTAAGCTCAGTTGGATCCCCAACACAGCACCTAGCCAAATACCTAGCCCAACAACTTCAACCGTTTGCAGAGGGGGCAGACTCATATGTGAAAAATTCGACACATTTCATCGAAATACTTAGAAAAACGGTCTTACAACCAGAGTGTCTTCTTGTAAGTTTTGACGTAGTGTCCCTTTTCACCAACATCCCTATCGACGAAGTCTTGGATATCATAATAGAAAAATATAAACCACCTCAACACCTTGTAGACTTTACAAGGCACTGTCTGATGAACACCTATTTTGTTTACGAGAAACAACGATACAAACAAGTGGAAGGAGCTCCAATGGGATCGCCACTCTCACCAGTTATAGCGAACCTTTTTATAGAGAGCTTTGAGGAGTTGGCACTAAGAACAACAACACTTAAACCCAGTTCATGGTTGCGATATGTGGATGATACATTTGTGATTTGGCCTCATGGGAGGGAAGACCTCAATATTTTTTTAGACCACCTAAATGGCATCCATCACAAAATAAAATTTACCATGGAGGTTGAAGCCAACAATCAACTGCCATTCCTTGACGTTCTCATAAATAGAAAGGAAGATGGAACCCTTGGCCATACGGTATATAGGAAAGCAACTCACACCAACAGATACCTTCATGCTAATTCTCATCACCACCCAGCCCAGCTACAAGCTGTCGTCAAGACTTTAGTAACCAGATCACAAAGACTAGCTGACCAGGATAACATCAAACAGGAAACGGACAGTTTAAAAACAGCTCTGAGACAAAACGGATTTACAGACCGAAATATACAAAGAGCCCTAAAGTCAAAACCGAGACAAACAGACGAGGAGCATGACACACCAATAACCAAGGCTTATTTACCGTATGTCAAGGGGACCACGGACAGTATTGCAAGAATTCTACGGATACACAATATCGATACTATTTTCAATACAGACAATAAGCACAGTGTTGAGGACCCCGAAGACGAGGATCCCTTTAGAACAACAGGGAGTGTACGAGATTCCATGTGCAGACTGTCATAAAACCTATGTGGGGCATACTAATAGAAGAGTTCAAGCTAGACGTGATGAACACCAGAACGCAGGAAAAAACAACATCCATTGCGGAACACGCCACCACGATGTTACACCGAATAGACTTTGAGAACACCAGCGTACTGGAAAATATAGAACACCCGAAATCAAGACTCGTAAGAGAGGCAATTGAAATAGCGAAGAGGCCTCACAGTCTAAGCGCACGCAATGAAATTCAGAACTTATCGAATTGTTGGAAAATTCTATTAAACACCGTACCGGCCCGGACCCGTCCAATAACAACTCAACCGAAGATAAAAAATCAG
Source organism: Octodonta nipae (assembly GCA_034190945.1). Lineage (NCBI taxonomy): Eukaryota > Metazoa > Arthropoda > Insecta > Coleoptera > Chrysomelidae > Octodonta > Octodonta nipae. The sequence goes on along the minus strand of CM067216.1, from coordinate 115,906,493 downwards.
CAGGCGGGAGGCGTGCCCACTGAGCGCCCAGGGCCAATCACACGCAGCCGTTCGCGGTGCCAACCAATAGGCTCTGAGCCGCGACTATATAACAGCGCGAGCGCTTCTGAAAATCTTAGTATTCGAGTAACTAGAAGCGAAAGCAGAAGGCTACGAGAATTATGCGAACCGACCTGAAGAGGGCAGATGTGACTCTGCCGAAACGTCGTCATTTTACCATCGAAAACATTTAGTGCCCGCGAAAACTTAAAAACAAATATATATATATTATATATATATATATATATATATTATATCTTTGATTTCACTTTTGACTATTAATATATTATATTAATATATATATATATATATATATATATTTTTATTAGAATGGGACAAAAAATTATAATTTGTTTTCCATTGCCATGAAAATAATATTAATAATAAATTTTATATCTATAATAATCTTTATTACCCAACAGGACAAAGCTCCCATTTATAGGGTTACATAATTTTATATTAACAACGACAGACAGATGCAAGTACAGTTGCCAAACATCTGAATCTATCCAGCATGTCAAGCGTTCGCTGCAACAGAATACAATGAACGACACGATGCTCTGGCAAAAATACTTCACCAGGAACTCGCACTGAAACTTGAATTATCACAGTCGGTAAGATTACCATACTATAATTACAAACCAGAATCTGTTTTAGAAAATAACAACCACAAGCTATACTGGGACCGCACGATACTGACCGATCGGACTGTTGCTCACAATAGACCAGATATAGTTTTGGTAGATAAAGTATCTCGGAAAACAACTTTAATTGACATAACAAATCCTAACAATAATTATATAAATACTAATCAAGCTGAGAAAATAACCAAATATAGAGATTTGGAATTTCAAATAAAGACTCAGTGGGACATGAACAAAACCCGAACGGAACCAATTGCTATGTTAACAACAGGACTAGTCCCAAAACATTTATTAAACAATTTAAAATACCTCGGTCTGGACGAACATCTTTACAAACACATGCAAAACGCCGTCCCTAACAAGACGGACGGTCAGGAAATTCATGGGAAACTGCCGCCATGACTCCAACCACGGGCCTGAAAACCTGGCAAGGGCTCCCACAGAGCTAAACCCTTTTGATATCAAGGATATCTGGGGCTTAGTGAATTTCCCCCTAAAAGCACTCATAGCGTGCCTTAGAGGGAGTGTGATGCCATACATTGTATGGACAAGTCGGAATTTTATTCTTATTGAAATACATATTTAGATACAATTTCAAGATACAGTTAAAATTTTCTACCGAATTACAGTTTATTTTATAGGATACAACTCAACAAGTAGCTGTATAGCTGTATATGGTTGTCCTTAAAATATATAACTAAAAAATAGCATTTATGTATATATATATATATATATATATATATATATATATGTATTAGATGGTTTCCGGGAATTCATCCGCGTAGTTGATAACTGATCCCTGTCGGGATCGATGGTAAAATGACGACGTATCGTCAGAGTCACATCTGCCCTCTTCAGGTCGGTTCCCATAATTCTCGTAGCCTTCTGCTTTCGAATTCGAGTAACTAGAAGCTTTTACAGTTGTCGGGTACCTTCTGGACATTCTTTAGAAGTTGAGCTTCACATAACGCGTTTGTGTCAATAGGATATGCGTAAAGTTCAGAACACAGTTTCTTACGAGTGGCTAACGGTTTACACGCACACGCGTATATAGGGATAGGATATAAATGAAAGACTGTGTAAGGATGTTGTTCGACTAAAGGGATTCTTAACACAAATATAAGATCGGTATATGTTTGAAATGCCTCTAGTTCAATGATTTCTAGATATTGTGGGATGCTCGAGTACTTTACAGCCAATGGAAGGTTACTTTTGACTAAATTTTGCGATATTTCCTGTAATGAGGTAATAAGATGTTCTGGTGTTAAAATTGAAGAGTGAATTATTTTCAGACGCGCGAATGTGATAGGATTTAAAACATCATTTAGATTATCTTCTAAGTGGAGATAATTCTCCATAAGTTTTTCACATATTTCAAGTAATGCGAGTTTTGATTCGACGTAGGCGACCTTATCATTAATTTTTCCGATAGTGTTTTCCAGCTTTATCATGTTATCGTTAAATAGGTTTTCGTCAATTCGATTTTGGATAGTTTCGTTGAAGTTTTTAATTACGGATGTGGTGACACTTGATTGTTTTTTTTTGTAAGTTCTCCATTTGAAGTTGGCCTTGATTTAAGCGGTTTATGCTTTCGGTAAAGTATTTTCTGTCGGCGGCGTCTAAATTGCCGGTGATTGCCTTAAAAAGGCTACCTGCCCCATGAAGTATACCTCGTTTGTGTCTTTTAGTGTCCATGTGAATGTCAGTAAATTTCTGTTTGATTGAGTTAGAAATTTGATTGAGAAGTTTAATGTGGGTTTGTATGTCTGCGCGAAAGTAATTCATAGCAAAAGAATTGAAGTTAACAGTTTTTACAAGAGTTTGTAATATTCTGTTATTTGTTGTAAATACTTGTTCTAGTGTAGAAATGTTTCTGTGTACTAAAAGTGACCATTTATCATTGGATACAGTTATTTCTGCTTCGTTATGGAAGTAGATACCTAAAGTATTGTTTATTGGTTGTATTTGAAATTGGGGTACTGCTGACCCGAACAGCAGGCAAAACCTGAAACAGAAATTAACTTTCTGAGAACGGTTTCATTCGGTCGAAATTTACTTTTGATTTTTGGTTAGTTTTAGGGTTTAGTACTGTTGCGGAGTTTCTGTTAATCTCCAGGATTTCGAATGGACCATTGAATTTATTTTGGAGTTTGTCCTTGATCTGGGATTCCTTAATATAGACTTTATCGCCTATTTGATAGTTAGGGAGATTTTCAGAAACGTGTTTATCAAATCTGACTTTCGCTTTATGTTTTTGGATTTCCGTTCTTTCGCGAGCAATTTTATAATAGTGAGAGATACGATTATTGAGATCTCTGATGTACTTAGTTATCAGAGCTTGTTAGTTGTAGAGAATTTCTGGAGTCCTACTCGAAGTATGTCCATACACAAATTCGTAAGTGGTGAATCCATGAGTTTTGTTTACAGAATTGTTATATGCAATGATTGCATAAGGGAGGATATTAAAAGAGTGTTCGTCAGGATTTTCTAGTTTATGGATTCTAATCATCTCTAATAAGATCGAGTGGAATCGTTGTAATGAACCATTTGACAATAGAATAAGATAGTTTGATGTCAAATAATTTACACAAGTCTCTCATTAGCGTGTTGTCGAATTCCCTGCCTTAATCACAATGTATTAGTAATGGAGTACCGAAGTGTTGGAAATAGAGTAGTAAGGTACTAACAACGGTTTTTGCGGATTTGTCGGTTATGGGGTAGGCCTGAGAGAATTTTGTTAGTTCGTCCCGGATAGTTAATGCGTAGTTTTTTGTCGGGACTTCTAGAATATCGATGTTGACGCGTTCAAAGGCTGTCCGTGGGGTTTCAGTAATGACAAGTGGGCTGTCGAGATTTTTCCGGTAAACTTTTGCTCTCTGGCAAGTTTGACAGTTTTTGATAAAAATGTCAACGTCCTTAGTCAGTCCTTGCCAATTGTATTTTTCTTTTATTCTTCGGATCGTTTCATTGATACCTCGGTGTATATTATTTTTGCCGTTATGGAATTGGTCGAGAATGATGGGTATTTGGTCATTCTCAACCGTTTGGACGATATTTTGGCAAACTTTCCATTTGATATCGATTTCGGAAAAGATAAACGAAACCATTTCCAAAATGGGCGTTCAATGTTATTCTCAACACAGAATACTTCATTTTCAGTGAACACATCTCTACTATTAAACAAAGATGCAAAAAGAATCTCGTTGACTACTTCTGGGTCAGAAGGGAGAGGGACGATGAAATAGCGTGTTTTTCTGACATTTTTGCTTGCAAAGACATTTACTCTAGGGGTACGGAAATCAGCATTTTCCTCAAAAAGGTCTTCGATGATGTCATGGTGAAAATCTTTCATGAGAGAGCCTTGGGGAAATACTAGGATGTTTTTGTTTCCTCGGTCTAATCTATGAGTGAGACGGTTTGATATTGCTCGACAAAAGTTCTAAATTCTTCAGAGATTTGTTGGAGATTAATGGGACTTCTTGTCTGGGGTTCTTGTGAGTCATCGTCAGTTTGGTTTGTTGGGAGTACAGTAAATGGTGTTAGAAGATTGTTTGCTTGAAATGATATGTATTAATTAAAGTTGTTATGTTTAATGCGAGAGAGAGCGTCGGCGTTTTTATTTACTTTGCCGGGTTTGTAAATTTTTTGATAGTCGTACTCCTCGAGCTTAAGGCGCCATCTTGCAAGTCTACTTCCAGGATACTTTATAGAAAACAGCCAAGTTAACGGGCGGTGATCGGTCAGAAGTAAAAACTTACGGCCAAAAATTATCGGACGAAAGTGTTTAATCGCCCACACTATTGCAAGGAGTTCTCGATCTATGGTTGAATACTTAGTTTCAGCATTGCAGAGAGTTCTGGAGGCATAGGCTGCGGGTAAATCTTTACCTACGGGGCCTTGAGAGAGCACTGCGCCGATAGCAAATGAACTGGCGTCGGTTGTAAGAATAAATGGCTCCTCAAAATTAGGGTATATGAGTATGGGGGTAGAAGTAAGGGCTCTTTTTAATTCGTCAAAAGATTTGACGCATTCTGAATCGAACTGGAAAGGTATGTCTTTTTGAAGTAATTTTGTCAAAGGTTTCGAAATCTTGGCGAAATTGGGGATGAATCGCTTGTAATAACCAGCTAACCCTAAGAAGGACTTGATATCTTTTTTTTTGGTTGGGGAAAATTTAAGATACAATCTACCTTTGTGGGGTTAGGCTTCACGCCTTCGGGAGTTATAAGGTGGCCAAGATAAGCGACCTCTTTGCGAAGAAACTCGCATTTGTCGGGTTGGATTTTTAGATTGGCTTTTCGCAATCGTTTGAAAATTTCAGAAAGTCGGGCTATGTGCTCATGTATAGTCGGAGAATAAACGATAATGTCGTCCATATAGACTAAACATCTCTCGTTTTGAACACCTAAAAGAATATTATCCATTACCCTTTGGAAGGTGGATGGAGCGGTTTTAAGACCGAAGGGCATTCTAACAAATTCAAAATGACCAGTATCAACTGTGAATGCTGTTTTTTGGATGTCTTTTGTATCGATTTCGATTTAGTGAAACCCTGTCGAGAGTGGTGAAGTATTGGCATTTGCCAAGTTGGTCAAGTAAATCCGAAATGTTCGGTAGTTTATGATAATCGACGACGACACGCCATTTTTAACCGACTTCCAAAAAGGAGGAGGTTATCAATTCGTCGTGTATTTTTTCGCTTTTTTTTTGTATGTATGTTACCTGAATTCTTCTCCTGTGGTGCACCGGTTTGAATGAATATGGTCTTGTTTAATAGAGTATATATCCGGATTGGTGAAACTTCAAATTTTGGAACAGAAATCTATTGGTAAAGTGATAAAATTTGTGAATGAACACATGCGTGCATGGAAATCGACCAATATCCCTAATATTTTAGTCGATTTTTCGATAACTCCTTATGAATGTGTATATTTTTGTAACGTTTAGTCTATTAAGGAAGATCCTTAGGTGATCTCATATATTTTTCTGCGACGTGCAACTTGCAGTTTTGCAGAAAATCGCCGAAAATTCCAAAATTCTTATTAAAAATTTCATTGAAATGACATAACGGATATTTCCTCATAAATATTTTAATTCCAACGTAATAGTGCGGTAATTTTCTGAGAACGGTTTCATTCGGTCGAAATTTACTTTTGATTTTTGGTTAGTTTTAGGGTTTAGTACTGTTGCGGAGTTTCTGTTAATCTCCAGGATTTCGAATGGACCATTGAATTTATTTTGGAGTTTGTCCTTGATCTGGGATTCCTTAATATAGACTTTATCGCCTATTTGATAGTTAGGGAGATTTTCAGAAACGTGTTTATCAAATCTGACTTTCGCTTTATGTTTTTGGATTTCCGTTCTTTCGCGAGCAATTTTATAATAGTGAGAGATACGATTATTGAGATCTCTGATGTACTTAGTTATCAGAGCTTGTTAGTTGTAGAGAATTTCTGGAGTCCTACTCGAAGTATGTCCATACACAAATTCGTAAGTGGTGAATCCATGAGTTTTGTTTACAGAATTGTTATATGCAATGATTGCATAAGGGAGGATATTAAAAGAGTGTTCGTCAGGATTTTCTAGTTTATGGATTCTAATCATCTCTAATAAGATCGAGTGGAATCGTTGTAATGAACCATTTGACAATAGAATAAGATAGTTTGATGTCAAATAATTTACACAAGTCTCTCATTAGCGTGTTGTCGAATTCCCTGCCTTAATCACAATGTATTAGTAATGGAGTACCGAAGTGTTGGAAATAGAGTAGTAAGGTACTAACAACGGTTTTTGCGGATTTGTCGGTTATGGGGTAGGCCTGAGAGAATTTTGTTAGTTCGTCCCGGATAGTTAATGCGTAGTTTTTTGTCGGGACTTCTAGAATATCGATGTTGACGCGTTCAAAGGCTGTCCGTGGGGTTTCAGTAATGACAAGTGGGCTGTCGAGATTTTTCCGGTAAACTTTTGCTCTCTGGCAAGTTTGACAGTTTTTGATAAAAATGTCAACGTCCTTAGTCAGTCCTTGCCAATTGTATTTTTCTTTTATTCTTCGGATCGTTTCATTGATACCTCGGTGTATATTATTTTTGCCGTTATGGAATTGGTCGAGAATGATGGGTATTTGGTCATTCTCAACCGTTTGGACGATATTTTGGCAAACTTTCCATTTGATATCGATTTCGGAAAAGATAAACGAAACCATTTCCAAAATGGGCGTTCAATGTTATTCTCAACACAGAATACTTCATTTTCAGTGAACACATCTCTACTATTAAACAAAGATGCAAAAAGAATCTCGTTGACTACTTCTGGGTCAGAAGGGAGAGGGACGATGAAATAGCGTGTTTTTCTGACATTTTTGCTTGCAAAGACATTTACTCTAGGGGTACGGAAATCAGCATTTTCCTCAAAAAGGTCTTCGATGATGTCATGGTGAAAATCTTTCATGAGAGAGCCTTGGGGAAATACTAGGATGTTTTTGTTTCCTCGGTCTAATCTATGAGTGAGACGGTTTGATATTGCTCGACAAAAGTTCTAAATTCTTCAGAGATTTGTTGGAGATTAATGGGACTTCTTGTCTGGGGTTCTTGTGAGTCATCGTCAGTTTGGTTTGTTGGGAGTACAGTAAATGGTGTTAGAAGATTGTTTGCTTGAAATGATATGTATTAATTAAAGTTGTTATGTTTAATGCGAGAGAGAGCGTCGGCGTTTTTATTTACTTTGCCGGGTTTGTAAATTTTTGATAGTCGTACTCCTCGAGCTTAAGGCGCCATCTTGCAAGTCTACTTCCAGGATACTTTATAGAAAACAGCCAAGTTAACGGGCGGTGATCGGTCAGAAGTAAAAACTTACGGCCAAAAATTATCGGACGAAAGTGTTTAATCGCCCACACTATTGCAAGGAGTTCTCGATCTATGGTTGAATACTTAGTTTCAGCATTGCAGAGAGTTCTGGAGGCATAGGCTGCGGGTAAATCTTTACCTACGGGGCCTTGAGAGAGCACTGCGCCGATAGCAAATGAACTGGCGTCGGTTGTAAGAATAAATGGCTCCTCAAAATTAGGGTATATGAGTATGGGGGTAGAAGTAAGGGCTCTTTTTAATTCGTCAAAAGATTTGACGCATTCTGAATCGAACTGGAAAGGTATGTCTTTTTGAAGTAATTTTGTCAAAGGTTTCGAAATCTTGGCGAAATTGGGGATGAATCGCTTGTAATAACCAGCTAACCCTAAGAAGGACTTGATATCTTTTTTTTTGGTTGGGGAAAATTTAAGATACAATCTACCTTTGTGGGGTTAGGCTTCACGCCTTCGGGAGTTATAAGGTGGCCAAGATAAGCGACCTCTTTGCGAAGAAACTCGCATTTGTCGGGTTGGATTTTTAGATTGGCTTTTCGCAATCGTTTGAAAATTTCAGAAAGTCGGGCTATGTGCTCATGTATAGTCGGAGAATAAACGATAATGTCGTCCATATAGACTAAACATCTCTCGTTTTGAACACCTAAAAGAATATTATCCATTACCCTTTGGAAGGTGGATGGAGCGGTTTTAAGACCGAAGGGCATTCTAACAAATTCAAAATGACCAGTATCAACTGTGAATGCTGTTTTTTGGATGTCTTTTGTATCGATTTCGATTTAGTGAAACCCTGTCGAGAGTGGTGAAGTATTGGCATTTGCCAAGTTGGTCAAGTAAATCCGAAATGTTCGGTAGTTTATGATAATCGACGACGACACGCCATTTTTAACCGACTTCCAAAAAGGAGGAGGTTATCAATTCGTCGTGTATTTTTTCGCTTTTTTGTATGTATGTTACCTGAATTCTTCTCCTGTGGTGCACCGGTTTGAATGAATATGGTCTTGTTTAATAGAGTATATATCCGGATTGGTGAAACTTCAAATTTTGGAAACAGAAATCTATTGGTAAAGTGATAAAATTTGTGAATGAACACATGCGTGCATGGAAATCGACCAATATCCCTAATATTTTAGTCGATTTTTCGATAACTCCTTATGAATGTGTATATTTTTGTAACGTTTAGTCTATTAAGGAAGATCCTTAGGTGATCTCATATATTTTTCTGCGACGTGCAACTTGCAGTTTTGCAGAAAATCGCCGAAAATTCCAAAATTCTTATTAAAAATTTCATTGAAATGACATAACGGATATTTCCTCATAAATATTTTAATTCCAACGTAATAGTGCGGTAATTTTATGCACTGGAGGTTTTAATTGCGAATTTGAAAATTTTCTATGTACATCTCAAGCATATAGGTAGTAAAGCATAGTATTTTTGGCTCCTTAAATCAATGAGTACCAAGCTCGTTTTATTTGTATACCAGGCAAATACCTATTTAAATGCAAATTTTTCCATTTTGCGAAGACTGCGCTTTTGGTTTACACATTCTCCCGGCCTAATAGAAAATTCAATGACAACACATGTCAAACTTTAAACTGCTATATCGTACGTTTATAGACAGGGTCTTTAGTTATAGCAAACAAAATCACAAAGTAAAGTGATAAAAGGAGTTTCATTTATATGAAGATTGAAATATAGGACGGACTAGAATGATAGTGGTCCATAGGCAGCCGTATATACAGGATGGTTGGAATATAGGGTGGACTGGACGTTTAGTGGTATAAAAATGTTGGAAAAAATGTGAAATTAAAATGATATAACGTGATTAAAAAACTGTTATATGATGTGGACATAAGCAAATCATATACAGGATGGTTGAAATATATGCTGCATTTGAATTATATTTATACAGTGTGATTAAAAAAAATATTTCTTTAATAGCCCATAAGAAGTTGCATAAAGAGTGGAGAGGAATTAATGTTACACAGGACGATAATGGAAAATGTAAAAAATGAACTAATTTATGGGCTAGCCCACAAGGAGTTATTACTATGGTTGAAATATAGGACGGATTTGACTCCGTAAATATGGGATGGATTCTGCTCCGTTCTATAGTTTACAGAAGGCAGCTAACAAATTTATGCTTGTCCGTGGGCAGTCGTATGTACAGGATGGTTGGTACATAGGTTGGAGTGGAATTATCTATAGTTATACAGGGTTGTCAAAAAAAGTTGAAAAAAGGTTACATAGCGTAGTCCATAAGGCATAAATATATTTTGGCCGGCTTCAAAATATACTAGATTGGTAGGTAATTAATTTGTACAGAATGAGCACCTTTTAATGTTTACATTTTTTACTTCCTGGGTAGGTACCTAACAACATTGAATGTGCTATTTATTTGCTAGAGTTGTATTTTGTTATAATTATTTTTAGCTTTTTAGTTATAGGTAGAAGTCGGTTATATATATTTTTTAAATGTTTTATTGGGTACCAGATGCGTCTAGTTTTTTGGGGACAACCCAAACCGGGGATGACCACGGCGAATTAGACGGACGTATAATGCCTTGGTCAAGCATCTTTGATATCTGACTTTTTACCTCTTGTTTGTGTATTTGTGGGTACCGATATGACTCTGTGAAAGAGGGTTTCGCGTTATTAGTGTTTATTGAATGTTTGATTTCGTTTGTGAAGGTCAGTTGGTCACCTTCTAAATAGAATATATCAGAATATTCGAGGCAGAGTTGAGAAATAAGTTCGGCTTCCTCCTCGTTCAGATGTTCTAACCGAAGTTGTTCCATAATTGTAGTTTGTCTATCAGGCTGGGTAAAGTTTTGTGAGTAGTTTTCGGAAAGAATGTTTATCGGATCGAGTTCCAAATTGTCGAAATTAACAGTTTTGGGGATAGCATTCGCATTTAAAATTGAAGCAAGAAATTCGCCTTTTTCATTAATTTTAACAAGGGCACGGGGAAGATAAACTTTTTCTATTTCGGCAGATGATAGGAAAGCCTCAGTGTTATTGAGGTTACATTTTAATTTACATATCTGTTCTGTTCGGGGTTCTAAAGAGATTGTATTGATTGGGATGCAGTTATTGGAAGTTGAAGGGTTCTGAGTACGCATGACAGTATCATCCGTAACTTTGTAGAGTGGTAAGGTTTTAAAATTAGTGCCAAGTTGTTTGCTGTTAAAGTCTATAACGCAGTTATAGTGTTCAAGGCAATCTAAACCCAGTAATCCGTCGAATTCGAGGTCGATGTTGCAAATATACACCTTGTGTGGGTCGGCGACATTGAAAGGTACAAGGTTTGATTCGTTGATTAAGATTTTCTGATCAGTGATTCCTCGGATGACTACGTTTTCGGGAAATCGTTGTTTGAAGCGTTGGCAGGTTTCAGGTTTAAAAATTGAAAGTCTTGCACCCGTATCGATAAGAAGTTTATAGGTGTTTGAAGAATCAATTAATATAATAAAGATTCTTGGAGTTGACGGAAAGAAGGGGTCTTACAGAAAGTTCTGTTCTGGGAATTTGACATTCGGGCTGAAGTCGTCCAGATTCATTGTCTGAATTTGGGTTTGACTTTCTGAAATTTCTTGGTCTGGGGGTTCTGACTGAGCGGGGGTCAAATGAAAATTTACTTGAGAAGAATCAGGTTTGTCAGAATAATATTCGTTAAACTGTTCAGTGTTGAAATATTCTGGTTCATCGTTTTGTTCGAAATCATTAGGGAAATATTATTGCACGTTTCCGTACTCATTGGGTAAAGGGTTGTATTGATTTTCGTTTTGAGAATAGTTATAGTCATTGTGATATGGTCCGAATTGCAGATTGTTCAAGTGATGAGTCTTTGGTTGTTGGCGTTGTTGATGTTTAAAGAAACTCGGGTTCGGTCTGTAATTGCCAGACATTTGGGGTTGTCTACTGGTAGATGGACGAAATTGTTGCTGTGAAAATTGTTGACTGGGATTAACATTTGTAGATTGATTAGCAGGTTGATTGGAAAAATGAGGGCGATAATTGGAATAATTATGATTGGAATTCGGGTTGTGTTGAAAATGTCTCATCCTCAATAAGCATTCATTGCTTAGATGGCCCATTTGTTTACAAAATTGCATTGTTTTGGAGGTAGGACGTTATTTGGTTTACGAGAGGGTTGTTGGAAACTTCTATTACCAGAAAATTTCTGGGTTTCTAAATGTGATAGTTGTAGTTCTCGTTTAATTCTGGAAATGGCAGTGAGAATTCTGCAGGGGTCGCTAGCGCGAACGAGTTGACCAAGTTTGGGCTCTAAACCCGTGAGGAGGCTATTAAGAGGCATCGACTCTATTAAGTCAATCTGTGCTTGTTTTTCTTTAACAGTTAGGTTTTGTTTGTTTATGGCTGCTAGCATTTTCGCCTGATGCGTCTGAAGTCTAGCAGAAAATGTAAGAGGGGATTCATTAGGAGTATGCCGCATTCTTTGCAAGTCCTGTATAAGAGCCGAGAGATCCCTAGGATCTCCAAAATGATTTTCTAGGAGGGTTTGAATTTCAGCTAATTGACTAGGGTTTCTCGAATTAATTAACTCAGCCGCTCTACCGCGTAACTTATTTTTGCTATGGAGAATTAGCAATACTTGCTGATTATCCGTTGCCATGCTGTAAGCAGTATTACAGGAGCATATGAAAGTATTCAAAAATATCGGATTACCATCATACTCAGGAATTATGGCAAATATTTCCGATGGCTTATAGGGTTCTACGGTTGGTGTAGCTGGTTGTCTAGTGGTGGCCATTTTTATAAATGTATAAATTCGCACAATAAATAAAAATTGAATGTTGAGGTTTTAAATTTAAATGGTAAATGTCTAGTTTATCAAAATCCAATATCGAGCAATGTTTAATAGAGTAATAACAAATTTGAAATAGGAATGTATAAATGGTAAATTAATAATAAACTTGAAATAATGTTTTAAATACTTCGAAATATGTAAGTCAAAGTAATGGAAATAAAATAATATGATTATGTAAAATATATAGTTTCAAAATTATTTAGGAAGGTAAGGTTATGAGGAATAAAATATTATATAAATGACAGAACTGGTGGTCATTCAAAATAAAATCAAAATAAAAAATAGTTACTTTATGTGATTCTTAAGTTATTATTCCTCGCATCGGACTGTTCTCCGCGTCACTTAGCACTGGATAGCCTGTTTGTGTGTTGCCTTGCTAGTACTTGGTAGTTGTTGTCCTTTTCAAGTAGGTTTTGTCCAGGATGATTTGGAAATATCCACAGTCAGTTAGTATGTACGTGTTCTAACTGTGTTGGACTACTGACTGCGCCAATTTTATATTCACTTTGATTCAAATCACTTTTTAAAAAAGATTATTTATTTATAACATACAAAATCAAAATGTAAACAATTATTTACTTGAAATACTTAATACTATAAGTGATAATATTTGAATGACAACACGAGAACGTTTCCAGTTGCTTTTATAACATTGGCAAAACTGCTGATGCAAGTCAGCGATTTTACTGGGTAAACGGACTCGTGTAGGTTTCCGGGAAGTTGTTTGCATATAATTCGAGATGAAAGTATGATGATGTATTGTATGCTGTATTCTTCGACCTTATTTATATTATATAAATTAGTTGATTGTACATTTTCATGATTTTAGGTCGTTACAAATGATAAGACGGTGTTTATTTCATATGTCTTAATGATGACCCATGTTTTTGGCCTTTTTCAAATCTATTCTAAAACTATTAACATTATTGATGCATTTAAGAAATTATAGACTATATACTTTTTAATTTGACTTACCTACAGCGTTAGTACTTGTAAAGTCACAATTTTTTCTGTTAAAAGTTTTACATTTTTTTCAACTTGACACAACACTAAAAACTAACATGGAGTGTCCTTTCAGAGACAATGATAGAAACAAATCAGTTTGGAATAGTTTTTTTCGTTTAAAATTTTAAAATGTAAATAACACGGGAAGAATTTTGTTTTTTATTATGAATTGCATTACATCGAATTATTTTATTATTAAGTACACTACATATTCTTATTTTTTCTTGAAAGCCCAAGAAATCAAACAACATATTCAGCCATTTTTTCTGAGTTCTTTGGGAATAACACCACATAAACTTGGAAGCCTGTATATTTCAAACGTCGAAACGTTTCAAGGTTTAAATCTGACTTCGTTTTCAATGGTATTAATACAAATTGAATAAGAATTTGAAAAATTAAAAAATTAAGAGGATTCACATTGACATATATCATAATCACAATTTGGCATTAATGTTGAAACGTTTGGACTTTTGAAATTAACAGATTTTCCAGTTTATGTGATGTTGTTTCCTCAATGATATTTGTAGCATATTTTTCAATGTCTAAGTACTTTCTTGGGAAATAACACCACAGCTAAGAAAATTGCTTTATATTCCAAACGTTTCGGGGTCTAGGAGTTATTCCCAAAGAATTCAGAAAAAATAAAAACCAGAGATGCCACAACGATCATTCAGAAAACAACATATTCAGCAATATACATTATATACATTAATAAATTTTCGAGAGATTAATCCTTTGTGTGTTCAAACATAATGATCTCACAACCACATTACTAGTGGATATCTGAGTTTCATTTGCTTTAATTCCTTAAGTACACTTATCCCTATTTTGCTTTATACTAAAGTAATATATTTAACTACAAAATTTCATACAACTTCGAACCTATGATTCGGGTAGCAAGGACAATCTAGCAATATTCGTTTAAAAAATATTTTGATAATAAAGTTTAGCTCGAAGCATGTGAAGGTTACATTCCAGAATTAATTTGGCACAATTAAAAAAAGAGTTATAAACATATTGTTGGTATCTTCAGATTCAATTAATAATTTTTCATAAGCAAAATTGGAAGAACTACATTTTTGAGCGGCTTATGCAGATTTGTTAGGTTTTTATATAGAATAAGAGACATGTTAATCACAAGTATGGCTATAACTGCTTACTGAAACTTTCGACAGCATAGAACAGTTTCAAATAATTTAAGATCAATCAATAAAAACAAACCGGGCTTTTAAATAAAATGAACAATGAAAGCACAGATGCGTATATTTAACGTTACAGATATATAAGAACTCTAAGCCAAACAGGTTATTACCAGAATTCTGTAACTCATATATAACGAAATTAATTTCATTTTGAAATCGGTATGCCACACAATTTGCCGAAACGTTGTCAACCGAAACCATACAACGGATATTAAACTGTTTGTCCAAAATAATTTTGGAGTAAACCGCCGAAATGCAAAAAAAGTTATATTTCATTCCAACAGAATCGCCTTATAAATCGATAAAAACTTCTCGTTTGGTGGTCGACGAGCCGGACCCGGGCCGGATCAAAATACAGCGTGAAAGTGCGGTTTATCGGCTTCGCATCTGATTCAAACCCTTTTATAGAAATATGAGATGTTCCCGCAGCGTAGGTGTTAAACGTGATGTAACATTTTCGGATCAGTAGTTCGTAGTTAGTCAAGTATAACAATTCGAAATTCTTTCGTAAAATCAAATACGTCATATAAACTTATTGAATGTCCATTAAAGTATTACCGTTGTTATTAGCACGTCAAGAATGTTCGGAGTATCTAAGAAACTTCTAAAAAAACATCTAATATGTAGATGAAAATATGTATGTATCTCTACCTTACAGTAAGAAGTTTGTCGTAACACCTAATTAGTTTGCTCAATGATACTACAAAACATTTTTAATTTATAATGTTTGAATAATTAAACCTGTTATTATTTCATACCAGATTTCTTGAAAATGAACTAAGTGCATATATCAATATCAATTTTGAAAAACTTATCAGTGACATTTGCAGTGAATTACTAGTAAATAGTTATTTTAAAGAGCTTTTAATGTTGTTGAGATAAAATTTGGAATACAAATACCGCATAATATTTAAAATACAGAACCTTTTCTTTAATACTGGATATATTGATACACTTCCCATGTAAGAATAGATTCAGAACTGCCAACAACGAAGAAATAATCATGATATTCGGGTATGTTCCAGGCTAATTATAACAGACGCCGGTCGTACAAGTTGAGTTAGTTTAGTTGAGTTTATATTCGTGTGATTAAATGGAAAGAAGAAGTCAGCTGTAGTACTCGTATTACCCACTGTTTGTAAACAGTGATTTTGTTTGGTAAATAAAGACGTTGAAAGTGAAAGTTAAATGTTGTTTTAAATTTGAGTGGAACCCACAGGATCCATTATAGTAAATTGATGAACTGTACTTTTTAACAGAATTCCTAAACGGCGGAGGTTATCAATTCGTCGGCATTTTTTTTTATTTAAGCACAGTGATTATTCAAAAACGGTTTTGGCATTTTTGATGATATAAACTACACTGTACTAAAGAATATTACGGAATGGTACCTTATAGATTTCTATTAACTGAAATTTACGGTTTCCAGAAAATCAGAAAAAAAAGTAATTAAGGAACTACAATTCAGTTAATTTCAACGATTCTTCACTGCTTTCTCAAAACCAGCTCAATAAATTTAAATATTTTAAATTGTATGCTACAAAGAGATATTCCAGCTTGATTCCGTATAATTATCTAAAATCGTATAAATATTTGCAAAAACACGTAAACATCAATGTAAACGTCAAATTTTCGTCATAAATATCTAGCTTAACTCTCAAGATATATAATAAATGTATATCGTATAGGGTTTTCATTTTACGAGGCTTACAGCCAAGTGATGTGGCAGAAAATATTTCATTAGTCTATCGAAAGGAAAAATTGTTATGCCGGCTATCATTTTTAAACGGTATAAAGTTCTAGATGTGTGTGTGTGTGTTTTTTTTATCCGAAGAGGGGGGAAATACATTGCTTACTTAGCAAGCACGTGCTGGCCGTCGTGCGGGACTCCCGATGCAATGACTTCAAAGCAAGAGTAGATCGTTGCATTGAAACCAGTATACCATATACCCGCTAAAACCCTAACCTCTTTCTCCTACAACCATGGTCACCTGCGGCACTCTTTGTCAATACTACTTCGCAAGGGTGGTTCATTGCAGATGTTTACTGCTCTTACATTGAAAGCCTCTAAAGCCTACTCCTCGAACGTATTGCGGAGTTATTTGAGGATAGTCTCCGCGTAATCTGATACCAAGTTCCAGGCTTGGGGGCCCTTGAGCATGGCTTCTACTATTTGTTCTGGAACGATATTAGTCTCCAGAATCCACTCCACTTCGGCACGTTGATCCTGAAATCGGGGGCAGGAGAAGAACACGTGTTCCGCGTCCTCTACCACGTCCGTACAGTGTGGGCAGTTTGGGGAGTTTGCCCTCCTGAACCTGTGCAGGTATGCTCGAAAGCATCCATGTCCAGTCAGGAGTTGAGTGATGTAAAACCCAACCTCCCCATGCTGGCGGTTGACCCAACGACTGATGTTAGGTATCAATCGATATGTCCACCGGCCTTTAGTAGAGCTGTCCCACCTCTCCTGCCATTGCCCTAGACTCATGGCTCTTTCATCGCTGTTTCCTGTCGTTTGGTCTTTTTCTAACTTTCTACGATAAAGCCGTCCCCTTTCTGCAGCCAGGATGTCGATTGGCAGGGTAGAGGCAATCACACTCACCGCCTCGTAAGACACAGTGCGGTAGGATGATGCCATTCGAATCGCTGAGAGCCGCTGGACTGATTTCATTTTCCGGCGGTACGATGGTAGCTCGAGCGATTTCTCCCATACCGGTGCCCCGTACAACAAAACAGATGTAGTTACTGTTGCCAGTAGCTGTCTTCTTATCTGTCTAGGGCCTCCGACATTCGGCATTATTCTAGATAATGCCCCCTGTACCCCAGCTGCTTTCTTGCTGGCCGCGATTATGTGCTCTTTGAAGTTGAGCCATGTGTCCAGGAGCACCCCCAAATAGCTGATGAAGGGCTGCGACTGTATGTAGGTGTCGCCTATTTTGAGGGTGATGGTTTCCCTTGCCTTCCGACTGCTAACAAGAAGTGTTTCGGTCTTTTGCTCTGCTAAACTCAAGTCCGCTGCGAGCATCCAATGCTGAATTGTGGCTATAGCGAATGAGAAGGTTGTTGGTATCTCCTCTATGTGCTTGCGCACTATGATCAATGCCACATCATCGGCGAATGCCACTAGCCTGACGCCCTCAGGCAGACCGAGCAATAGCAGGTCGTTGTAAATTACGTTCCATAAGACGGGCCAAGAACAGAGCCCTGAGGAACACCTCCTGTGACCTTATAGTCTACTTGCCCATTTTCAGTTTGGTACAATAAGATGCGGTCCTTGAAATACGCTGAAACCATTCTCCGCAAGTACTGAGGAATTTCCATCCTGGCAAGAGCCTCCAAAATGCGGTCCCAGCGGGCCGAGTTAAAGGCGTTCTTGATATCCAGGGTGGCTATTAGACAGTACTTTTTTCCACCTCTTCTCCATCTCTTTCCCGAGATAGCCTCTCTGGCGATGTTGGTAACGAGTGTCACGGCATCGATGGTTGATCTCCCCTTTCTGAACCCGAATTGGTTGGTGGAAAGTTTTGGCTCAACGTAGGGCTCCAGCCTATCTGCTATTATTCTTTCAAGGAGTTTTCCCGCAGAGTCCAACATACAGAGGGGACGATATGATGGCGGTTCGTCTGGAGATTTCTTTCCCCCTTTAGGTAGGAGCACAAGCCTCTGCTTTTTCCACTTAGTCGGGAAAACCCCCTGCTTTAGGCAGGTCTCATACATGTGTAGAAACATGTCAGGCCTATTGGCTATGGCGCATTTTAGCGCGATGTTAGGTATGCCATCTGGACCGGGAGCCTTACCATTTTGGAGCCTGTTGCACCCGCCCGTCAGCTCATTCATAGTCACTGGTGGTATATCTTCGTCCCTCACCTGCCACGAAGGATAAGCGGGTAGCTCAGGCTTCGCAGGAAACAAGTGAGTGACAATGCGGTGCAATGATTCGGGGCAGTTCGTTGATGTCATGGGGGGCGCCTTGATTTTATGCATCACGATTTTATACGGTTTTCCCCATGGATCTTGGTCAACTTCGTCACACAACTCCTTCCAGTAGGATCTCTTGCTTGAGAGAATGGCTCTTCGTAGCTGTTGTCTTTTGATCTCATAGTCGAGCCTTAGTTCTTCTGTTGTGACCCTGTCGCGTCTCCGTGCTCGTTGATGCAGCCTTCGTGCTTTGAGACACTCTCGTCGGTGTTGTGAGATCGTGTCGTTCCACCAGTAAACTGGTGGGCGGTTGTTGTAATGCCGTCTCCTTGGCATGGAAGCATCGCAGGACTTGACAACGCTTGTCATTACCTCTTTGGCAGTGGCTTCTGCGCTTGTTGCTATTGACAATGGTTCCTGCTCCATAACCAAGGCGAATGAATCAGCATCGAAAGCATTTTTGTTCCAACCGACTGGCTGTGACCTCGCACGACTGACACACAATCTTCGTTTGGGAGTGGTGTTGATTACCCAAATAATAGCTTGGTGGTCGCTATTAGTAAACTCTTCATCGACCCGCCACTCACAGCCCCCTTTAATTAGGTTGCTGCTAACGAATGTCACGTCGATAATGGAGCTGGCAGTGCCTTTGCGATATGTGCTTACGGCTCCTGTGTTGAGGAGTACCAGGTTGAGCGAAGACGTGGTCTCAAGGAGAGCTCGTCCTCTCGCGCTCGTTTCCCGGCATCCCCAGTCAATTGCCCTGGCGTTGAAATCACCTGCGATGGCGACCGATTCACGCTTCCGTACATCCTCCGCCAAGGTGTCCAAGAATAACTCGAACTCCTCGAGCTGTGCACTAGGAGGTGCATAGCAGCTATAGAAGTGAACCCCTCCCACTTTGGCTCTCACAAGCCATGGTTCGGGGGTATTTGGGAGTTGTTGGAACGGAAGTTTACCGCAAGCCCATATCGCTGCTCTGTCCGTTCTGTCATTTACCCAGGACAGGGTGTCGAAGTTTTTGTACTGCTCGCAGATTATTGCTACGTCGCAATCCAATTCCCGCACCCGCTGTACCAGTAGGTCTGGGGCTGCTTCGCAATGGTTGAGGTTGAGTTGCAGTACTTTCATTTACGGGTTTGTGCTGCTCTCATCGCCTGTTGGTAGATCGGACATTTCCAACTACCCGCAACGTGCCGGCAGTCTGACCTACTATCTAGCTCTTTGCAGAGTAAGCACTTGGCATTGTGACCAGCGCCTCCGCATCTGTGACAACAACTGCTTCGGTCAGTCTTGCCTCTGCACGCCTGGGCGTTGTGCCCAAAGTGCCAGCATTTGAAGCACCGTCGAAGGCTGATCTTCTCGCGAACACGTACTGTGCCCCACGCAAGTTTCAGCTTTCCAAGTGCGTTGGATTTCTTGGCCTGGACCTCTGGGAGACAAACAACTGCCGTTTGTGTTGATCTATATGCTCGTCGAATTGATTTCACTGCCTCCTCAGTGATCTCTGCCAGGCCGTCGATATTATCTTTGAGCAGCTTTACCACGTCTTCCTTGGTACTGATCTCATCCAGGTCTTTAATTTCAATCTCGATTTGCGGTATTCGAGATTGTACAGTGGCCCCGCTTGGGAGCTTATTCTTGATGGCGTTACAATAGCGTTCCATCTCCTGAGCGTCTGCCTTCGCGAATAACAACAGGAGATCTCCCTTAGCTGTTCGTCGGATCTTATTGACTTTTTTGCCTATATCCTGCAAGGTGGGATCATTTTTGATACCTCGCAAGATATCTGCATGGGAGCTCTTCTCGCCTTTCTTTATAAGCAGCGTACAATGTGGCGCTGGTTTTTGCTTATTGGTCCTCGGGGCCTTTTTCCTCTTTACCACTTGCCAGTCAACTGGTTTGAAGGTTGGATTTTGGTCTGCGGTTTAAACTTGGATTTTAATCCATTGTTTCTCTCCGCTTCTGAATTGACCACCCTACTTGTTGTTGCCTGGGTGGTTTGTTTGCCCGATGTTCTGGCAAACTTCTTTACCGGGCTTTAGCTTGCTAGCTAGCACCGGTTTAAGAGTTTTAAGTGGTGGTGCCTTGCTTGATGAGGCTACTGAAGGCGAGGCCTTCGGTGGCGAGGTCCTTGCTACAGAGGCTACTTTTATTGAAGCCGCCTGCTTTGGGGCCGCCGGTGTTGATGCAGCCGGTTTTGAGTTAGCTGCTTTTGAGGCAGCCGCTTTTGGGACCTCGTTTTGCTTTTCACCTTGGGTCTGAGTGTTTGACAACTTTACTGGCGATGTCTGTGTTGTAGCAGGTTTCGCTACAGGAGGTGGCCGCGTCGTTGACGTCTGATATTTGTCATATTCTGACTTAATGGCGTGTGCCAGTTTCTTGATCTCATGATGTACATTGTGCCTAGGCCCAATGAACCTCAAGAGCTCATCGATCTTTGCTCCTAATTTGTTTGGAGCGCCACTCTCATTTGTTGCCCTTTGTTGGACGTCAACTCCACTATTCGCCTTTTGGAGGACTTGGCTGGATAATGTCTTGCTGCCAGCTCTAGTTTTAATGGTCGATGTTGTACCATTACTAGTGTTCTTCTTTTTGTCACTATGTGACGGAACCAGTGATAATTCGCTCCCCCCAGAATCCGTGGAGCGTGCACCGGCCACCGAGGCTTTCACTCGACCGGTGGCGAGATTATCCTCTGCAGAGGTACCCACCTGGGGTATTAAGTTCACCTTATCACCCATATCCATAAATGGTTTATTTTCGGGGTTCCTTCCCCTATCTGATTTTGGTCCGCCCTGAGGAAATCCTCAGTACTCCCCACTGCTGGAGAGCGTTCCCCTATCCGCCACCTGGGGAGGCGCCCGGTAGTGGACCAACAACCACCCCGGGTGTGTGTGTGTGGGTGTTTGTGTGTGCGTGCATAGAAATTCAAGGAGCAGTCAATGTGCCCATTTGAAATATAGGGCGAAGTAAAATTGCCGTTATACAGGTGAGTTCAAAAAATCTTACAAGTAAATGTAATATGGGGTGGCACAAAAGCAGTTGAATATATAGGATGCTTGAAATATAATGTGGAATGAAATTAAAATTATAAAAGTTGGTCAAAAAATATTAGTAGTTTTATATACAGAATGGTTGAAATATAAGGTGATGTAGAATTATAGTTATACAGAGTGGTTCAATAAACAGAATACAGTGTGGAACATAAGTTGTTGCTTATACCAGGTACTTGAAATAAGAGTGAAGAAGAATTATAATTATTCAGGGTCTATCAAAAATGTATTACATAAGCATAAACAGTTATTGTTTGAATTATAGAGTTATAGAGATGGGTTGAAAATTTTTTAGAACCAGTAGCATATACCGGGTGTTTTGAAATAAATCGTAAAGTAAAAATAATATTATGCAAAGTAGTTTAAATATGTGACAAATTTTGTTAAATAGGGTATACCATGAGAAGTTGCATATATAGAATACTTGATTATGGGGCGAAGTAAATTTATAGGAAAAAAGGGTGATTCAAACATTATAGAAATAGAAACATTTAATAGGTTGGAACGGATTTATACTATACAGGGTGATTTTACAAATATCAGGGCAGTTGCAACATTGTGTAGAATTGAATTTGAATTAAAGGGGGCTTGCAATGTAGGGTGAATTGGAAAGTGGTCAAAATTTTCAATCGTTAACTGTTTCGGAAATATTAGGTGTATTCAGATGTTAGTTTTTCAAAAACTAACATTAAAAATAGAAAATTATTTTATTTCACTAATTCACTACATTATAGTAAAAACCTAATAAGTAATACTGATACAAAAAACGAAAAATACTTATGTCAATGTAAGAAACGTTCAAATTGCTCGCAGCGAACGTCTTGGCAACATACTAATCTGGTATAGAAATGTCTTCTTACTTTACTCAATATCTCAGGCGTGACTGATCTAATCGCAAGCGTGCGTGATTCGTCTTTTTATGTCATCTGAGTTGAGCAGTTTAGTTTTGTATACAGTTCTTTTGGCACATCCCTACAAAAAGTAGTCCAATGGCTCCAAAACAGGAGATCGTGCTGGCCATTCTATCCAACCGCGCCTCCCAATCCAAAAATTTGTTTCAGGTACTGCCGGACATTGATTTCTTAATGGAGCGGTGCTCCATCTTGCAGAAACCATATTGTATTGGCAGGAACTTGTGGGCTTACTGGATTAGGATATAAGTTTGTCAACGTTACCACGACATTATTTTGGAGCAGTTCTAAAATATTTATCTCCATTCAAGTTGTCATCAATGAAAAAGGGAACTACGATTTGATTTCCAACGATTCCTGCCCAAACATTAACTTTTTCAGGATATTGCATATGTTTCTCTGTTATCCAGTGAGGATTCTCATTAGACCAATAACGGCAATTTTAACGATTAACATGACCGTGAAGTGTAAATTATTCTAATCAGAAAACAAACCAACCTCTAATTGGATCACATTGTTATCTAACCTTACCATCATTTGTGCACAGAAATACGTTCTCATATAGAAATCGTCTTCCATGAGCCCCTGAGTCGGCATCAATTTATAGGGATGCATTTACGTTCCTTTAATACTCGAAAAATTGATGTGTGGCTAACGTTCAACAGTGACGTTGCTTTTCGACCAGAATTATGTGGGTGTTCTTGAAACTAAGGCATAATATCCAATTTCGTATTATTACTTACAGCATTGGCAGCTGCTTTTTTTATCTGTCTTACATGACCAAGGTCGCGAATCTTCTTTTTTATTTTGCTAATTGTTCTTTGAGATACAGGCTGCAAATTTGGAAATTTTTCGTGAAATAAGCGAGAAACTTCCAGTTGTGTCCGTGTGTTATCTCCATAACCAATCATTTGTAACATGGTTACTTTGTGTATTTCTGTTAAATGAACCATTTTTCTGATATTATTACGTACAGTTAACGAAATTTAAACGACAATACCACTCACACTGATCACCACTGTCATGCAGGCAGACAACAAGTTGTTATAGCTACGAGTTTTGACAAAAATAAATAAAAGTGTTTTTTTACATCAGTAAAAAAGGAACGCAGGAATGCTTTATTCTTACTCCCTCAATATCAAGAGCTAAATAGTAATTAAATATTGAGTGTAATGTAGCGAATTTGTGAAATAAAATAATTTTCTTTTATTAATGTTCATTTTTGTAACAAATCTGAAATCACTTAATCTTTCCGAAACAGTTGAAGATAGGTGTAGGGCATTGTACATGAATTATGTCTAGAATTTTCTGGAGAATTCAAAAAATAAAATTTTGAAAAAAAATAGTAAATATAGAACGTTGCCCGAACAGGAAAAATAAGAAGAAATCACTTAATTTTGGGGGGCAAATTATAGAATTAAATTAAAATTAAACATCATGGAATACATAAAATAAAAGGTCCCATTCGGAGGAACACAAATATATTTTGTTCATTTTTAAAAAAGATAATTAAAAAGATATTAACGAAAAGATACCAAAATTTACGCATTCTCCGAAACTATAAAACGCAAAGTTTTGAAAAAAAATAGAGGTATGGGTTCTGACCTGAAGTTTACTGGAAAAATAAGGAGAAACCTCTACTTATAATTTTCGAAGGCAAATACCAGAATTAAATGGAAAATATAAAAAATTTTACACATTCCCCCCTCCTTATGATCGAAACCTTAAGTTGTAAAATTCTGAAAAAAATAGACGTATAGCGCCTCACCTGAACTTTACTGGAAAAATATGGAGAAACCCCTAATAAGGATTTTGGGGAGCAAATTATAGAATTAAATGGAAAATAAAAAATTAAAATTGTTTCTAACGTATCAAGTAATATATCAAATCATTATGACGAATACAATTTTTTTCCATATTTTTAAAACAAACATATTTTAAAATATATTAATAAAAATATAAAAAAATACCTATGTCCTCTTTATTCCCCAAACTATAAGACCTAAAATTTGTTGTTTACAGAAAAAATACGAAGAAATCCCCAATATTAATTTTGTGGGCTAAATTATGGAGTTAAACGGA
Organism: Octodonta nipae; assembly: GCA_034190945.1. Classification (NCBI taxonomy): domain Eukaryota; kingdom Metazoa; phylum Arthropoda; class Insecta; order Coleoptera; family Chrysomelidae; genus Octodonta; species Octodonta nipae. The sequence continues at coordinate 115,881,948 of CM067216.1, read as the reverse complement.
AATAAAAGATATCATGCAATACATCAAATGTAAGGGCTCATTGTGGGGAAAACAAATCTATATTATTCATATTTATAAAATTAATTATTTAAAAGATATTATCAAAAAAAATTAAAAAAAATCTCATTTCCCGCTTTATTTCCGAAACCATAATTTAAAAAAAAATACTAGAATACCTCAATATTAATTTTTGGGGAAAACTTATATAATTAAATGGAAAATAAAAATTAAATTTTCAAATGTATCATGTAATATATTGTTACCAGAATTCATCCGACAGCTGGTGCAATCGGCCATCAACCAATTCATGGAAAGAACATTATTCCGATAAATTCTGGGAACCCGAAATGTTTGTCTCTCAACAGGCAGACCGCTGCCGTTACTGGGAATTCCCTTAAATCTTCCAGAACATGATGGAGTTTCCCAATGGTTCGTGGACGTACCAGACAATTCTGAGATAAATATATAAAAGGAACCGCTGGCAATAGGAGGCATTCAGTTTTCGTCGGTCGTATTGAATACTTAAGTAGATATAAATTTTAAATAGTTGTGTTAAAGTAGTGGAAATAAATTAGAGTGAGGTGGACTGTGTTTTTAAATAAATCCAAGTACTGAACTGAATCCGAGTATGAAAATAAAAACATTACAGTGGTGTCAGGTGTGAAGTGAATTTGTGGAACTTTATAAGTGGAAAATAAATAAACTAACAATGTATAAAACAGTGAGTTTGGACCAATTGAAAGTGGCGAACTTAAAAAAAGAACTTGAAGAAAGGGATTTAGAAATTAGTGGAAAGAAAAGTGAATTAATTCAACGGCTACGAGATGCTCTAATAAATGAAGGTAACGATCCCGATACTTATTTGTTTGAAGTTTCTGGTAATGGTGACATGTCTATGTTATTAAAAAAAATTGGAAGAAAATTTAAAAGAAAATTTAAAAGTAACCTTACAAAAAAAATTAGAAGACAATTCTAAAATCCTAGAAGACAAATTGCTAGAAAATTCTAAAAACTTGAAAGAGGCGTTAGAAGATAAATTAGCAGAAAATTCTAAATCCCTAGAAGAAAATTTGAAAAGCATGGTACAGAAAAACTCAGAAATGCTGGAAGAGAAAATATTCGAGAATGAGGCTCAGATGGAAGAGCTAAGGCAAACAATGGTCCAAGAGTCACTCAAAAGTGAAACGCGGATAGAAGAGCTAAAGCAGACAATGTTCGAAGAGTCAGACAAAAATGAAACGCGGATAGAAGAGCTAAAGCATATAATGGAGCGTGAGATCAGCAAAATAAACGAACAGGTAGTCACTATACAAAGGGGAGAAACTCAATCAAAAACCGTAAGTAGAAACAGTCCAGAAGTAGTGGATTCAAAAATTGGGCTCGAAGGAGCAAGACACAAAATGAAACCTCCACAATTTGATGGGAAATCGTCATGGAACTAATTATAGGCGCCAATTCGAGGCTACAGCAAAGTTAAATGGATGGTCGGCAGAGGAGAAGGCTACAGCATTAACCCTAGCCTTAAGAGGGGATGCTACAGATATCTTACAAATGTTGAATACCTCGGAGCAAGAAGACTACGAACAACTGGTCAGACATTTATAACTGAGGCAAACCCATTTGGAGCACGTTTATCACTCCCAACTGAAAAATCGCTACCAGAAATCTAATGAATCTCTACAAGAGTTTGAAGCTGATATTGCCCGTCTGATTCGTCTTGCCTATCCAGCCACACCGGAAAATGTGATAGAAAGATTAGCAGTGCAGGCATTTTTGGATTGACTTCGGGACCACGAAGCCAGACAACCATTGACACTAGCTCGACCCACTCATTTAGTAGATGCACTGGCTCGAGCTTTAGAATTCGGAGGCTGCGAAAAATACCTGCAGAGGTCAAGCCAGAGTCCGAATCGTTGATGGAGAATCCGAAGATGGCGGAAACGATGAAGCCTCTGTAAGAAAGATAATAGAGAAAGTCCTTACCGAGAAAAGACCACTAAGATGTTGGAAGTGTGGGAAGGTCGGACACATTAGAAGTCGTTGCAAGGAGTGCAACGTAGGCCCGACTTCCTCGTCGAAAACTAAAGAGGGTCGATGTGAAGGGGCCATCGTCATCCTGTAGCCAACAAGCCCCAACTATTTACGCATATGTCGCTTCTCTACGCAACCACGTTAACAGTGTCTTTGTAGATGGCTTTATTAATAAGAAGCAATGTGCAATGCTGCTGGATACAGGTGCGACAAAAACAGTCATAAGGTCCAATATCGTTTTAGAGACGATGATAAAACGAACAAAATGGCAACTGCGAACAGCGACAGGAGAAGCAGCGAAAGTCCATGGTGAAATAGAGGTTGAAATGGTCTTGGGAAACACAGCATTCCAACATCGGGCATTAGTGGCGGACATCGAAGACCAAGTCATTATTGGAATGGATGTCACGAACTCCAAGGGATTCCAGTTATGCTTTAAAGATGGAATTCTGCGAGTGAATGACGAAGAAGTGGTGCTTCATGGAAAAGATGGCATAATGCTGCGAGCCATCTTAGCAGAGGATGTCAATGTTCCGGAAAGAGCTGATATCATTATAGATGCTTGCTTGGATGGAAAAGCTAAAGCTGGAACAGTAATGATGTTTGATCCTGAACTTAACGACGGAAACGTAGGCAGAGGAATCGCACTGGGGAAGACTCTGTTTCGTGCCAAAGAGATTGTGCCAGTAAGGGTAATGAACCTGAATCATTACTCGGTTGTGGTAAAGAAAGGAACAACTTTGGGCCATTGTTCAACAGTTTCCTCTGTAGTCAGAAGCATACAGCATGCAGAAATGCCACCAGGTAAACTATTTGAGGAACTGGAAAGACTCATCACCGATTCATCTAAGATTTTGAAATCAAACCAGAAAGCAAAATTGAGGGACATCGTTAGAAACTACCGGGACATCTTCGATATAGGGAATGGCAAAAGAGGACGAACTGATCTGGTGAAACATAAAATTACTACTGGGGACGCTCAACCTGTTCGACAGTCGGCGAGAAGACTACCCCTTGCTAAAAGAGAAGAAGCCGACAGGATAGTCCGCGAGATGGAGGAAGAAGGTGTTATTGAACCATCCAACACCCCTTGGGCTTCTCCAGTTGTCTTGGTTAAAAAGAAAGATGGTTCGACTCGATTTTGCGTGGACTATCGGCAATTAAACCACGCTACAAAGAAAGATAGCTATCCCCTTCCAAGAATAGACGATACCGTAGATACCTTGGCTGGATCGAAGATGTTTTCCACCCTGGACTTGAAGAGCGGTTATTGGCAGGTGGAACTTGCTAAAGAAGACCGATAAAAGACTGCTTTTACCATCGGCTCAGGACTTTATCAATTCACGGTGATGCCGTTTGGACTGTGTAATGCTCCAGCAACGTTTGAAAGATTGATGGAAAGAGTGTTAAAAGGGCTTTCATGGAAAACGTGCCTTGTGTATCTTGACGACATTATCGTGGTTGGAAAATCTTTTGAAGACCACGTGAGGAACCTGGAGGAGGTATTTCGGCGACTTCGACGTTCCGGACTAAAGTTAAGCCCGAAGTAGTGTCAGCTGTTCCAAGAAGAGGTGCAATATCTTGGACATGTAGTTTCCGCACAGGGAGTAGCTGTTGACAAACAGAAAATCAAAGCCGTCCAAGAATCGCCGATACCTAAAGATATCCACTAGTTAAGAAGTTTCCTGGGGATATGCACGTACTATCGTCGGTACGTCCCCGGATTTGCCAATATCGCCAAACCACTTACTAGACTCACAGAGGGGAAGGTGCAGTACCAGTGGGACGAGGAATGCCAACGGTCATTCGAGACACTGGAAAGAGCATTGACGAGTGCCCCCGTCTTAAGTTATCCTTTGCCAGATAGGAACTTCGTTTTGGATACCGACGCAAGGAATGTCGGAATTGTTGCGGTGCTTTCGCAGATCCAAGACCGTCAGGAGAAACTCATCGGCTATTTCAGCAAGACCTTGAGCAAGCATGAAATGAATTACTGCGTTACTCGCAGGGAACTCTTGGCTGTGGTAAAGGCGGTAGAACATTTCTACAAGTACCTCTATGGTAAAAGATTTCTCCTGAGGACTGATCATGCAGCACTGAAGTGGCTCTTGCAGTTTAAAAACCCCGAAGGACAAGTGGCCAGTTGGATTGAGCGATTGCAGGAATTCGACTTCGAGACTGAACATCGAGCTGGAACAATCCATAAGAATGCTGATGCCCTATCGAGGAGACCATGCCCTGATGATTGCAAACATTGTCAGCGCGCAGAAGAAAAAGGGGCTGTTCTCTGTAGAACTACCGCCATCGAAGACCATTGGCAATCTGCGAAGATCCACAAAGACCAGAAATTAGATCCTGATTTGAAAGAAGTTATCCGGTGGAAGGAAGAAGACCGCAAACCTACGTGGCAAGAGATTTCCCAATATTCACCAACCATAAAGTCGTACTGGGTTGAGTGAAACTCCCTCATCTTGGAAAATGGAATTCTCAAGCGCGTCCTGGAAACTCCAGAGGAGGGAAACGACAGAAAACAGATTGTAGTTTCCAGAAAAAGGAGACAAGAGGTTTTACGAGAACTGCATGATGGTACAACTGGAGGACACCTGGGAGTAACGAAAACCCTGGGGAAATTGAGAGAACGCTTCTATTGGGTAAACAGCCAAGTAGGCGTTAAGGAGTGGTGCCGAAAATGTACGGTTTGTGCAGCAAGTAATGGGCCTCAGAAGCGATCGAAAGCTCCCATGAAGCAATATAACGTGGGCAGTCCATTCGAAAGAGTAGCTATTGATGTTGCCGGTCCATTTCCTGAATTCGACTCTGGAAATAAATACATTGTGGTGGTGATGGACTATTTTAGTAAATGGGCCGAAGCATTTGTCTTGCCGAATCAAGAAGCCTTGACCGTTGCTGATGTCCTTGTCAAGGAATGGATCAGTCGTTTTGGTGTTCCCTTGAAGTTGCATTCAGACCAAGTTAGAAATTTCGAGTGTACTCTTTTCCAAGACGTCTGCAAGCTCTTGAAGATCAATAAAACACGAACGACAGCATTACACCCGCAATCCGATGGAATGGTAGAACGGATGAATAGAACCATTAACCGCCATTTGTCAAAGGTAGTCTCTGACCACCAAAGAGACTGGGACCAGTATCTGCACTTGTTTCTAATGGCATATCGTTCGTCTGTGCACGAGTCCACGGGTCAGACCCCGGCCAGTGTAATCATGGGACGAGAATTAAGACTTCCATGCGATTCAAAGTTTGGATGGCCCCCAGGAGAAGGGACCGCAGGTGAAGACTATGTCAGCTAGCTTCGTCAAAAGATGAACGACATCCATGAAAAAGTCCGGTTAAACATCGAGAATGCCAGTGCCCGAATGAAAGAAGCCTACGACATCAAAGCCGAGGGCGGAGAATTTCAATTTGATGATCTTGTTTGGTTGTATAACCCGCAATGTCGTCGTGGATATTCACCCAAACTACAGAGATCTTGGGAGGGGCCGTACCAAATTGTGAAGAAAATCAACGATGTTGTCTACAGAATAAAGAAGCTACCTCGGGGAAAACCAAAGGTGGTACATTGCAACAGGTTAGCCCCTTATGCCGGAAGCCATGACAGCGAAGATGACCAAGCCCAAGTCCGGAGCATCCAACCACCCGATGGCGAGATGACCTTCGAACAGTTTATGGCACTTTACTCTAATGGGCAGAAAGTGCAGCACGACGTGACCACAGAGGAACCCCGAGACCTGTTTGAGGTGTCCATAGAATATGCCGTGGCTCACTGTGTGGCTCGAAATCTCCGGATGTCCAGAGGAATAGCCAAGGTGTTTGCCAAAAAGTACGGCCAGTTCCAGAAGCTACGGGAGCAAGATCCAGCGGTAGTGAAGGTCCTTCATCTCGAAGATAAACAACCAGTGGGTACCAGAGACATCTTTTATTTGGTAACGAAAACATTCTCGCAGGACAAGCCAACATACAGCGATGTTTGGAAGACTCTGGTAGAATTGAGGAATGTAATGACGGAGAAGAATCTGATGAAACTGGCGGTCCCAAAGATAGCCTGCGGGTTGGATGGACTGAATTGGAGGGTGGTGAGAAGTATGATGGAAACAATCTTTCGATTCAGTGGCGTCGACATCCTGGTATGCTGTCTCAGTACTCGCAGTCCAGATTCGAAGACCGTTGACTGTTACTTCCACCAAACTTCCCGTTGTCGAAATGGAGAGTCCTGCAAATATCGTCATTCCAGGAAGGATTCTGGGACATTCCGGGACGAAATGGTCTTAAGGAGGGGGCAATGTTACGAGAATTCATCCGATAGCTGGTGCAATCGGCCATCAACCAATTCATGGACAGAACATTATTCCGATAAATTCTGGAAACCCGAAATGTTTGTCTCTCAACAGGCAGACCGCTGCCGTTACTGGGAATTCCCTTAAAGCTTCCAGAACATGATGGAGTTTCCCGATGGTTCGTGGACGTACCAGACAATTCTGAGATAAATATATAAGTAGATATAAATTGTAAATAGTTGTGTTAAAGTAGTGGAAATAAATTAGAGGGAGTTGGACTGTGTTTTTAAATAAATACGAGTGTGAAAATAAAAACATTACAATATCAAATAAAAGGCTCATTATGAGTATTACAAATATATTTATTTCATGTTTTTAAATCATTTATTTAATAGATATTAACAAAAACATTAAACATCGACTTAATTCCCACATGACAACCTACACTATCTAGAAATTTGAAAAATATATTTTATTTGTATTTTTAAATAATTTGTATAAAATATTTAATAATTTATTATTTAAAACTTAACCTACTTTTCCCTTTATCTTTCAATCTACAGAGCCTAAACTTCAGAGAGTAGATTATAAAAGGCTTACCTAAAAGTTTATTAGTAAAATAAATAAATATTTTAATAAAAATCAAGGGAATCATGTAGTAGATAAAATAAAAAGTCTATCTGTGGAAAATAAAAGTGTATATTTTTTATAAATTTAAAACGCTTCCTTTAAAAGATATTACGGTAAATATAAGGAAATGCACTCATTCCCTGCTTGTCTGAAACTGAAATGTTAGAATCTTAAAGGACCAAATTATTTGTTATCGAATTTATTCCATTTGGCTGTTCCACACTGTATAATAAAGAATTTGACAATAAGAACCGACATAACTAACAGAATATACAGTTTCATATAACAGCTTCTTACAAAATAGATGAACTTTAGTATTTAATGCGGCCCTCATATGTGGAATTTGTTATGAGTTTCGCCAAAAATTAAATCAAAGATTTCTGATGTTCCAGAGCTCCGATTAAAGTCATAAGAGAAAATCTAGTAAAAACTTCATGAATTATCTCAATACTGGGTTTTTATTTTCATCGTTTTCACCATTTACTTTCGTATTGTATTGTGTCCTTCTTTGTGTAATAACTTTAACATTTGAAATTTTATTTTATGACCAAGGTCCTTGGTATGTTTAGAAAAATTTTTGTTTTTACAAATTGTCGCTTTTGTATGTATATTTCAAAGTCCTACAAGGAGAGATCATAGTCGAGTAGAAATACCTACAGGATGCAAACCATGCATAGAACAAAATCAACGATAATACAAAGCCAAAAAATTACATGAAATATAAAACTTTAAATTTGAAAGAAAAATGTAGAGCATAATAGGGCATTATAAACTATAGAGAACTATATGGTCAACAGAATACCTTAACACTACTTTCTGCATAAGTTGTAATTCTTATTATACGCTTAGGAAACTAGTGAAATTTAGCAAGACAAACATCGCTATTGTTTGTTAGACAGCATTTAGCAGTTTTTTGGTTCATATTATATAATTTATTTGTGGCATATATCTGTGCATAAAATTATTTCATCCAAAAAAGCTAACCAACGTACAAAATCATAATATACTTATTTACCTACAATATACTGCATTGGTCGGTCTCGTTATATAATGGGAATTAATTTCCCATTTTGCACTCTGAGGATTTAAACACATTTTCAAATTAATTATGGCTGTAATATCGTTCCGTTTATTATGGCCGCGTGAGAATATAATTAAACAATATCGACCATCATTCAACCCTTTATCGGTAATTCCACATTTCCAGGTATTCGCTGAGAACATTTTGTTCTATTAGATACCATAAATTTGAATGTGTATATATATATATATATATATATATATAAGAAATAGATGATAACGGCTGAATTAATATAAAAAATCAATTAATTGGGAAGCAGCCAGTTCAATAGAGGGTGTTAAAAAGAAATACTCTTTATTACTTTAAAAAGCTTTCAGAATACGTTTATTCCTTCGTCAGTTCAACTAAAATTACATAAAAAAATGAAAAAATTTTTTTTTGAATATAAACTTACGAAATACGAGGTTCTTAATCTAACAATTACTAGAGAAAAAAAAGGCCATACTAATATAAAACTCGTATTGTTCGTTAAATTGCACCATTGATGTTATAATAAAATTCTTGTTAGATATTTCATGATTGACTGACTTAGTCTGTTTTGAAGTTAGTTGAAAGGGATATGATTCGAGAAAAATCTGAAAGCAAAATCGTAATAATAATCTTAATTTGATTTTAACCAATTTCAGACCTTACAGAAATATTCTAAAAAGAGAGAATTAAGCTATTTTAAAAGAATTGGTCATGAGTGATCATTTGATATATTTGGTGTGAACTTTTTTGAAATTTTAACTTCAATATCCAACAAGTTACATTGTAACTTGTTACAATGTTGATAACATTAAGATTTTGTAAATCCGTTCTTTTATTTATGTTGTTTACTTGATTATTAATGCACACCATCTCTAGGAAGTTCCGTTTGAAAAGATTTTTTTCTTGTTCTAATACTGTTGCATTTTTAAAATCGGCAGTCTGATTGTTGTTGATGCAGTGTATTGCAAGAGCACAGCTTTCTTTGCCAAGCCTAATATCACTCTTATGTGAAATTATTCTGCTGTTGAGAAGAAGATATTAATCGCAGTATTCCATTTTTAGATACAAAAATAATAAGGGGCTCTGATAATTACCTGAAAATTTACTGGTACCGAAAACCCTTAAGTTCCGGGAGATATCTAAACTACCACTCAAATAATCGCAAGAAGATGAAAATCAATTTGATTACTGGGATGAAAAGATGGATATGTCAAATCAGCCATCCTTCTCTAAGGGAAAAGAACTTACATATCTTGTATCAACTATTAATAGAAAATTCATACCCTTCTGGTTTTCTAAAAAGGTTAATCTATAATACTCCACGGCTTGTAAATATGGGTACACGACAGCAGGCGGCTTCCAGTAATAATACTCTTATTAACCCCAATAATACTGCATTAATACATGTATCAATTCCATATATTCAACTATTCAACTTATAAATCAGTTAAAACTGTTGCTAACATATTTACTAAAATAAAGGACAAAACACCGAATGAAAAGAAATCAAATGTAGTATACTCTATTAATTGCAAAGACTGTCAAGCTACCTATGTTGGGCAAACATCCAGAAGCCTCAACAGCAGAATAATTTCACATAAGAGTGATATTAGGCTTGGCAAAGAAAGCTGTGCTCTTGCAATACACTGCATCAACAACAATCACACTGCCGATTTTAAAAATGCAACAGTATTAGAACAAGAAAAAATCTTTTCAAACGGAACTTCCTAGAGATGGTGTGTATTAATAATCAAGTCAACGACATAAATAAAAGAAGAGATTTACAAAATCTTAATGTTATCTATTGTAACTTGTTGGATATTGAAGTTAAAATTTCAAAAAAGGTCACACCAAATATATCAAATGATCACTCATAATAGCTTAATTCGCTCTTTTTAGAATATTTCCGTAAGGTCTGGCATTGGTTAAAATTAAATTGAGATTATTATTACGATTTTGCTTTCAGTTAGATTTTTCTCGAATCATATCCCTTTCAAATAACTTCAAAACAGACTAATGTCAGTCAATCATGAAATATCTAACAAGAATTTTATTATAACATCAATGGTGCAATTTAACGAACAAGACGAGTTTTATATTATTATGGCCTTTTTTTCCTCAAGTAATTGTTAGTCTGAATAAGAACCTCGACTTTTAACAATTCTTACTGTCATTTTTTATGTAAGTTTAGTTGAACTGACGAAGGAATAAACGTATTCTGAAAGCTTTTCAAAGTAATAAAGAGTATTTTTTTAACACCGTCTAGTGAACTGGCTGCTTCCCAATTAATTGATTATATATATATATATATATATATATATATATATTGTAATGTAAATTATATTTTCTTAGAACTATAACTTAAACTATTAATTTAATTGTCTTCAAAACCTAAACTCTATTGAAAATATACAAATTCAACCACAACTTTCATAAAGTATATATATATATATATATATATATATATATATATATATATATACATATATATATGTATATATATTTATATAACCAAAAAGACTAGTCGGAATAGGACAATCAAAATAAACAGGTTGTTAAATGCTTGCCAACGTTTCGCTTTATTATATTCAAAGCTTCAACAGGGCTAAAAACATCCAGGAAAATGTGTATACAAATTACATAAAATTTAAAATAATATACAAAAATGTGAAACTATGGATAAGCCATTACTAAGTGAAATAATAAAATTATATATTCATACGTTAGATGACAAAACAAAACAAAATTATTAAACACAAAAATTGAAAAATAAGTATGTGGTATAATCATATCATAATTACATCAATGAGATAAAAGCTTGGTTAAACAATGACATACTTCCCAGGACATTCAACATAACAGAATATTCAAAAAACAACAAAGATAGAAAAAACATTATAATATATGTGCACATTACCTTGCATTTGTTATTGTTTACCCGGTTGAAAAAAATAATAAACCATCACTAGCATTTTCAAAAACGTATAAACGACGGATACAGAAATCTTGAGTTCATTAGGCCAATGAATTATTTCAAATATAATAATTTGTTTCCTTATTTAAAAAGAACTCTTATCAGGCCTTACCACGTTTTCTAGTTAATTTGACAATTTTATTTTTTTATATATATTTTATTCGACAGACAATTGAATTAGCCATCTGTTATTGATTTATTTTACTGACGTATTCTGTTATTTACAATAAAACTTTGTATTGGAAATTTGACGGTTGCGGTTCATGTCAACAGGGGAGAGATCCATAAAACGGTATATCATTTTAATTTAATAAATTATTTATTTATTAAATAAGAGAGAATTAAATAAATTAAGATCCAAAATAATAGGAAAACGTTTGTTAACTAATTAGCTTGCTATATATTGAACTCAAGTTGTTTGTGTCCGTTTTGAAATTAACGGCTTTATATTTGTTTTTATTAATGTAAAGCATTTCTAATATTTTTCTTTTCCTTGTATTACCTAGTATTAGATTCTAAACACCATACAATAGGGTGATCAAAATCAAAATTGTGACCAGTTGTAAAATGGTGGTCAGCCAATGCCGTTCTAACCTCTTTAGACATGTTGGAATTTCGGCAATCATATTTATGTTGATAAATACGTTTGGACAATTTTTGTTTGGTTTCCCCAATATAGTTTTTATCACAGTTAAGGCAGTTAAGTTGGTATACTAAATTGGATTGATCACCGATTGGGGTTTTACCTTTAGTGCGTGTGAATAAATTACCAACTGTTTTCATAGTATAAGTGACAATTTTTTTATTATTATTTTGTAGTTCCATGAGACGAATAAGTTTATTACTTAAACCTGGAATCATAGGGATTTTAAGAAATTCCGTCTGATCTCTAAGAAGTGTTCTATTATTATTAGAGGAGTAAAGAACTGAGTTTATTAAAGATAGGGGGTACTTATTTAATATACATATCCGTTTAATGAATTCAAAATTTTTCTCTTTAAACTAAGGGTTGCCGAGATTTTCTGTTCTGTGTGTCATTGATTTAATGATTGCTACCTTATGTGTTAAACTATGATTAGATTTAAAATTAACAATTCTACCCGAAGCAGAGGGTTTTTGATACCAGTCAGTGGTTAAATTGTTATTAGATTCTTTTATAACCAAAACATCTAAGAAAGGATTTTGATTTTCCCTTTCCGTTTCAATCGTACATTGTAGATTGGGATGGAAGCTATTGAATGTTTCCAATACAATATATTTACTGTTCTCAGGAACTGCTGTAACAATATCATCTACATAAAGAAACAGGAAAGGTAAGTCAAAAGGTAACTTAGGTATAACAGTGATAAGTAACTCATTCATTACTAAACAAGCAAATATTGGGGAAGAAGGGTTACTTATAGCAGTACCGAAAATTTGTTGATAAATAATGCCATTATATGAAAAAAAGCTAGAATCATAGATGAAGTTAATTAGTCTATTAAAAATATTCAAATTAATTTCCGTATAAGTGTTAATGACTTGCCAATGCTTTTCAATAACTTTTAATACACGATCTTTAGGTATGTTAGTAAATAGAGAAGTTACATCTAGAGACACAAGCATTGGCAATTAGCTAAAAGAGAAGAAGCCGGCAGGATTGTCCGCGAGATGGATGAAGAAGGTGTTATTGAACCATCCAATAGCCCTTGGGCTTCTCCAGTTGTCTTGGTTAAAAAGAAAGATGCTTCGACTCGATTTTGCGCGGACTTTCGGCAATTAAACCACGCTACAAAGAAAGACAGCTATCCCCTTCCAAGAATAGACGATACCCTAGATACGTTGGCTGGATCGAAGATGTTTTCCACCCTGGACTTGAAGAGCGGGTATTGGCAGGTGGAACTTGGTAAAGAAGACCGAGAAAAGACTGCTTTTACCATCGGCTCAGAACTTTACCAATTCACGGTGATGTCGTTTGGGTTGTGTAATGCTCCAGCGACGTCTGAAAGATTGATGGAAACAGTGTTAAAAGGGCTTTCATGGAAAACGTGCCTGGGTGTATCTTGACGACATTATCGTGGTTGGAAGATCATTTGAAGACCACGTCAAGAACCTGGAGGAGGTGTTTCGGCGACTTCGGAGTTCCGGACTAAAGTTAAGCCCGAAGAAGTGTCAGCTGTTCCAAGAGCAGGTGCAATATTTTGGACATGTGGTTTCCGCAGAGGGTGTAGCTGTTAATAAACAGAAAGTCAAAGCCGTCCAAGAATGGCCGATACCTAAAGATATCCACCAGTTAAGAAGTTTCCTGGGGTTATGCACGTACTATCGTCGGTACGTCGCCGGATATGCCAACACCGCCAAGACACTTACTAGACTCACAGAGGGGAAGGTGCAGTACCAGTGGGACGAGTAATGCCAACGATCATTCGGACACTGAAAAGAGCATTGACGAGTGCCCCCGTCTTAAGTTATCCTTTGCCAGATGGGAACTTCGTTTTGGATACCGACGCAAGCAATGTCGTAATTGGTCCGGTTCTTTCGCAGATCCAAGACGGTCAGGAGAAAGTCATCGGCTATTTCAGCAAGACCTTGAGCAAGCCTGAACGGAATTGCTGCGTTACCCGCAGGGAACTCTTGGCTGTGGTAAAGGGGGTAGAACATTTCTACAAGTACCTCTATGGTAAAAGATTCCTCCTGAGGACTGATCATGCAGCACTGAAGTGGCTCCTGCAGTTTAAAAACCCCGATGGACAAGTGGCCAGTGGAATGAGCGGTTGCAAGAATTCGACTTCCAGACTGAACATCGAGCAGGAACAAGCCATAAGAATGCTGATGCCCTATCGAGGAGACCATGCCCTGATGATTGCAAATATTGTCAGCGAGCAGAAGAAAAAGGGGCTGTTCTCTGTAGAACTACCGCCATCGATGACCATTGGCAATCTGCGGAGATCCAAAAAGACCAGAAATTAGGTCCCGATTTGAAAGAGGTTATCCGGTGGAAGGAAGAATACCGCAAAGCTACGTGGCAAAAGATTTCCCGATACTCACCAACCATAAAGTAGTACTGGGCTCAGTGGAACTCTCTCATCCTGGAGAATGGACTTCTGAAGCGCGTCCTGGAAACCCCAGAGGAAGGCAAGGGCAGAAAGCAGATTGTAGTCCCTAAAAATAGGAGACCAGAGGTTTTGCGAGAACTACATGACGGTACAACCGGAGGACATCTGGGAATGACCAAAACCTTGGGGAAGATGCGAGAACGCTTCTATTGGGTAAACTGTCAAGTAGACGTTAAGGAGTGGTGCCGGAAATGTATGGTGTGTGCAGCAAGTAATGGGCCTCAGAAGCGACCAAAAGCTCCCATGAGGCAATATAACGTGGGCAGTCCATTCGAAAGAGTAGCCATTGATGTTGCCGGTTCATTTCCTGAATCCGACTCTGGAAAAAAAAACATTGTGGTGGTGATGGACTATTTTAGTAAATGGGCCTAAACGTATGCCTTGCCGAATCAAGAAGCCTTGACCGTTGCTGATGTCCTTGTCAAGAAATGGATCAGTCGTTTTGGTGTTCCCTTGGAGTTGCACTCAGACCAAGGTAGACATTTCGATTCTACTCTTTTCCAAGACGTCTGCAAGCTCTTGAAGATCAATAAAACACGGACGACAGCAATACACCCGCAATCCGATGGAATGGTAGAACGGATGAATAGAATCATTAACCGCCATTTGTCAAAGGTAGTCTCTGAAGTTTGGAAATCCCCCAGGAGAAGAGACCGCAGCTGAAGACTATGTCAGCCACCTTCGTCAACAGATGATCAACATCCTGGAACGAGTCCGGTTAAACATCGAGAATGCCAGTGCCCGAATGAAGGAAGCCTACGACATCAAAGCCGAGGGCGGAGAATTACAAGTTGATGATCTTGTTTGGTTGTATAACCCGCAACGTCGTCGCGGATATTCGCCCAAGTTACAGAGATCTTGGGACAGTCCGTAACAAATTGTGAAGAAAATCAACGATGTTGTCTACAGAATAAAGAAGCTACCTCGGGGAAAACCAAAGGTCGTACATGTCAACAGGTTAGCTCCTTATGCCGGAAGTCATGACAGGGAAGATGTCCAAGCCCAAGTCCGCAGCATCCAACCACCCGATGACGAGATGACCTTCGAGCAGTTTATGGCACTGTACTCTGATGGGCAGAAACTGCAGCACGACGTAACGAGAGAGGAACCCCGAGACCTGTTTGAGGTGCCCATACAATATGCCCTGGCTCATTGCGTGGCTCGAGATCTCCTGATGTCCAGAGGAATAGCCAAGGTGTTTGCCAAAATGTACAGCCAGTTCCAGAAGCTACGGGAGCAATATCCAGTGGTAGGGAAAGTCCTTCATCTCGAAGATAAACAACCAGTGGGTACGAGAGACATCTTTTATTTGGTAACGAAAACATTCTCGCAGGACAAGAAAACATACAGCGATCTTTGGAAGACTTTCGTAGAATTGAGGAACGTGATGATGGAGAAGAATCTGATGAAATTGGCGGTCCCAAAGATAGCCTGCGGGTTGGATAGACTGAATCTGGTTCGAAGACCGTTGACTGCTACTTCCACCAAACTTCCCGTTGTCGAAATGGAGAGTCCTGCAAATATCGTAACACCAGGAAAGATTCTAGGACATTCCGGGACGAAATGGTCTTAAGGAGGGGGCAATGTTACGAGAACTCATCCGACAGCTGGTGCAATCGACCATCAACCAATTCGTGGAAGGGACATTATTCCGATAAATTCTGGGAATCCGAAATGTTTGTCTCTCAACAGGCGGACCGCTGCCGTTACTGGGAATTCCCTTAAACCTTCCAGAACATGAAAGAGTTTTCCGATGGTTCGTGGACGTACCAGACAATTCCAAGATAAATATTTAAATGAACAGCTGGCGATAGGAGGCATTCAGTTTTCGTCGGTCGTACTGTACAGTTAAGATAAAATGTAAATAGTAGTTTCTGTGAATATAAATTGTGTAAAAGTAGTGGAAATAAATTAGAGTGAGTTGGACTGTGTGTTTAAATAAATCCAAGAACTGAACTGTACCCGACTGTGAAAATAAAAACATTACAGTATGAAACAAAAAATGGAAGTAACAAAAACTGTGATAGTATCGTGAGCATGAAATTAGTTATTTTCCGATATCTTTTTATGTCGACAATCCGTCTAAAACAAATACATTTTTAATTCTCTTTTTATAAACACAAAAAGAAAATGCAACTTTTCCTCTTCAGATATTTTTTGGATACCTACTCTAGTTCATTTTTTGGTAAAATATGAAGTTTCTTATAACTTAATAGAATGCTGGGCTATTTATTATATTAATCATTAAGTAAATTTTAGTTTTTTTAATAAAAACAACAATTTTTCATATTTGTACTATTGTACTGTAGCAGAGCAGACCTTAACCTAACAGTTTTCAAATTCGATTACCGGTAAACATGGTATGTTTTCCAGGTCTTAGCAAGGATTAATATTGTCTGTTAGTCTCATTATGCTTATCGACCGTCAGCTGGTGACAGATTTTTTCTTACTTGTTTCTCAATATAATTGAGCGCAATTTGCGAGAGATCCGCTTGGCTAACAATGGAAAAACTCGAGTTTAATTTCTTGAAAACAAGATATTTTGCTCCAATTTTCTCCCGTCTGCCGTGTTTCTTCCCTGTTGACCAAATGAATTCTATAATCCAGCAAAGTATTAAAATACGATAGACATAAGTGTCGCATGTAGTCAGTGGGTTGATATAATATGGTGACCTTGTAAGGAAACGTGACAATATCCCCACATTTTCTCGCTTCTGCCAAGGGGAAGAATTAAACTCGATATCAAAGTGGTCCACAAATAAAATGGGATATAAGGTTTACGAATGGCCAAGTAAGATTAAGTAACGATTTCTGTACTTAATGTTACTTGGCCTTTTGCAAACCCTATCCCAGTTTTTTGTAGACTACTTTCGATATAAACCCTGCGATACTTATGTCTATCGTATTTTAATACTTGCCTGGATCATTCAATCATTCATTTAGTCAACAGGGACCGACGCGAGAAAATTGGATCAAAACATCTTGTTTTCGGAAAATGAAACTCGAGCTTTTCCATTGTTAGCCACGCGGATCTCTTGTAAATTTCGCTCCATTAAATTGAGGAATAACCTAATTTTCAAGATGAAGAAATAAAGAATTTCGAAAGCTTTCTAATGTAAGAAGTGATTACTACTTATTGAACTACCACAAAGGCTGCTTTCCCGTAATATTTCCTACATAATTGTCTAAATAATTCATTCGTCAATATATATATACTTCAAGTCTTGCGTAATAACTGCTCCTTAATCTGCCTGCTCCCTTTATATACTTTTCTGTAATTTCACACCAATTCCTGCTTACTATCTGCTGCTTAATCTGCCTGCTTTCTTTATAAACCTACCTGCAATCTTACTCCAATTCCTGCTTACTACCTGCTTCGTAATCTGCATGCTCTCTTTATTAACTTTCTGCTACACTGATTGCTTTTTGACTTCTCCTTCGCGTATCTGCCTCTTTGAATTTACTTCCCAATGTAATTGATTATTACTTCAAAAGCATATGCTATGAATTGAAATCACAGATACTGGTTGATGGTCGCTTTATCTTGACTTGTTGTAATACAATTGCACAATTGCAAAATTTGAATTTTCAAAAAAATGTTTTTCAAAATTTTCGGAGAGTTACTAAGCGTCAATTTTTAATCTCGACCAATCTTTACTTTACAATTTCTAAAACTTGTATACCCTAAATCACATGTCCACTCGCTTATTTATAGTTTTTACATTGACATGGAACGAAAATTCATTTAACCTTTTAATTACTTAATTTCTAATCTTCATTCCTCCATATGTTGATATGTTGTTTCCCTGGTCTAAATTTCACTTTCCATATGCTTAGATTTCCAAAATCGTTTACTTCAAATCTGTAATTTTCTTGCTTCTTCTTCCTTTATCCAATTGTCCCCTGTACTTAAAAAATGTAACCTGCTCCTGAATTACCAAAAATTTTGCATTGTTTGCTCCCAATAATATTTCCATTAGAACCTGATGTATGTTCTTATCGTACTGCATAAATTTCAAAAGGGTGCAGTCGTCGGCCATGTCAATATTTCGTTCCTTAAATTAACTTTCATATCATTTGTAATTCTGAAATAATATTCAAACATTGTTTCCTCTGAAATTTTCAAACAAGCTCCCAAAATTATTGATTGAAATTTCTACTGTAGCTACAAAAAATATGGAGTTAATGAAAAACCTGGATTTATGAATTTATTAATCCTCATTATATCAAAATCAAGGTATAATTTCATTCTTTCATTACTTAAACATTTCCGATATGATATACTGAACTATTAGAATATTTCTTAGTTTCTTGTTAAAAGATCAGTTGTTTTTCAGAAATTTTCTTCAAAATGTCAGATTTGTTAGAAGTTACTACATGTTCTAGATTTATTATTGTAAGATCCTAATATAAATTATTGGAGCTACACTTCAACTACTTTACCCAACGTTATAATACTTAACTCTAATTATGGTATGTGTTTATTTCCATTTCAATATATATGTATAAAGCTTACATTTCAGAAATAGCCACCCAGAATAACTTTTAGAATTTCTTTAAAAGGAAAAGACAAAAAATACGTTAATTTATATTTATGGGGATACACAATTTACAGGTTATCGGTCAACCTGCAGTTTTAATCCCTAAGCCGGGGTGAATATAACTTATAAATGATTAAATACAAACGGGTATCTTGTGATACCTCTTTGTTAAAAAATAATGGAGTACCAAAGCGAATTATCTATTTATAATTTTATCATTAAGAAAATGAAGTAACTGTCGAAATTTAAGATTTGAGCATATATTAGCTTGCATAAATTTTATACCACTAAAAAATATAATTTAAAATTTCCATATGCGCCTAAGCATTACGTGTAATAATAATGCAAACTGTGGTAGCACAGCGGGAACGTTGAATACTGCGTCTTGAATTCAACCCTGAAGGGTTTTTTATATATAAATAAATGCTGAAGTACTTAAATCATTTATTCGTTAACAAATGAATTAAATTAAACATTTTTCACTGATTTTGCACGATCGTTAGAAAACGCCTTACAATTTAATCATTCTACACAAAATTTGACAATAAATTATTTTGAATGTCTGAGATTACAATGACTCTGAATTTAAAATTAATAATCTCTAGCCAATTTCTAAAATTTTAGAAAATAACATTTTATATAGTGACAATGCTTTTCTAATTTGAACATTCAAATTTCTACATATATATGTCCTATAATATAAAAAGAGTCGGATCAAAATGGGTCAACAAATTAAAATTTATAGGGGTGGCTCTAGTTGTAATTAATCAGTACAGTGAGATGTTATATTGAGGGATAAATTCATTTTCAACATAATTCTGAATGCAAATAAAAAATCCTGAAACTGGTCAGTTTGTATATATGAAACTTCACCTTCTGAATAACATTATTCAGCGGCCACTTCAACCCCCTTCTAAATTTTTTTAAGAAGGGTGGTATCATGCATTACCAAATTTAAAAGGCCTTTCTAATCTTTATTCCGTAATACGGTTTTTTTTTATCTTGGTACGTGGGTACTCAAGAAAAATGTAATTTGAATTTATAAACAAGTAGCCTTCGAGTCAAACATATGTTACTATTTACTTGTCTATTAGTTCTGCGTTGCCAAAAATGGAAAATGTGTTTGTGTTATTTAAGAGGTATTTGGTATGAGATTATTGTGACATTTAAGATGTATTTGAAAAAATTAGTTAGCTAGACGTCGTTAATACTTTTCAGTTATTAATTGTTTATTTAGGTATTTATAAACATTAATTTTGTATGTTTTATGAGTTTTTCTCAGAACCAAAGATTTAAGATATTAATATTAATTGCTAAGACTACGCGATAGATATAATTTTTGGTCGCTGAATCCATTTTCGGAAATGGTTTACCCCCACAACGTCAGGGGTTTTGAAAAATCGTAAAAACATCTCGAAAATTGTTAAATTTGTATATTTTTTATGTTTTTTCGGTTTGCATAAGGGCCCCTGACGTAGGAGAGGTAATCTGACTCCAAAAATTTATTGGGTGAGCCAAAAATTTATATAAATGCGTTTTATCTCTGGGTGTGTCTGTGCACTCATTTAATTGTCATCTAAATTTAAGATAAAAACAACGCAGCGTTTCATAATATCAAATATCAGTCTTTTCTCACTCCTGTGGTGTAACAAATAAGTATGGTAAAGTTAAATAGAATTATACTATACCATCTACCCTTACAAAGCAAAGCAGAGCCATGTCTGAAACATAGTACTTTGTCCATCTTTCTTACTATAATTACAAATCCTGTTCCAGTTTTATTCTTGTAAAGTAAAGGTGACATTTTGTACATTTCCGGTATTTGTATAGTTATTGTTTCTATTTGTCCTGGTGAAATATTTTTGACTAATCCTCCTCTGTATATTTTCGATCAGACAATAAATCTATTTTGAAGGCATACCAAATGTTGTTTACATGTTGAATTCTTCTCTTATTATTTTATTTGGTCGAGTATTAGCCAGATCCTATTGAAAATATGAGACTTAAATTAGCTGATAGTCCACCAAGCTAGCATACATATTTAGTGAATAGTAAGTGATAAAAATGAACATGTGAACTTCAAAAAAGTAACCAACACCAAAAAATATGTTAGTCTGAAGCTGGTAGACAATGTAACTAGTTTCTCGAAGTTTCGATGGATTTCCATCGTCTTGAAGTGGTGATCAACTAACCTTCAAGACCACTTTAAGACGAGGGAAGTCCAAGGAAACTTCGAGGAACCAAAAAATATGTTTCGATGAATTACTCAATTGCTAGATGGTAATAAAAAGAAATATATGTGCTATAAGTGTAGTATCCATACAAAAATTCGTGATGACATTGAATGTTTACACCAATAAGAGTCAAATATCGTGCTGCCAATATATAAGCAATGCGAAACAAGTAGTTAGCCCTCTACCTCAGGACAAAAATAATTACTAACATTAGAATAACATATGACCAACTTTCTGCTTATCCGTGTGATAAAGACTTTGCCTATTTGCAGGTCTTCTATTAATTTGCATTGTCTTCGATGGAAGCGAAGTTTACTTGTTACCCCGGCGTATACACTGAAATTACAACGTAGTCTTTAGAGCACGAGAATAATCGTCTTCGCTAAGATCCCCTATGGATTTAATTATACAGACTACTTCAGCCTTTACCCTAACTTAGTTGGAGCTGCACTCATTACTAAAATATAACAATTACTTTTTTACTCCTTAGAGTAACGCGACACCTGCCAGTTATTATTAGTAATTAGATACCCTACCGAGTCGGAACTAAATGCCTTATAGAATCCATTATTACTACGAGTTAGTAAAATACGTTCTAATGGATTATTGACCTATAGTAATTCTAATATTTTTACACTATCATTTTCTCCTTGGAAGAGTATTTGTTAAATATAACGAAAATGCTTTGCATACATTTTGGAACACTATATGTAAAAGATAGTTTTGGGCATATCATTCTTTTAGGAGAATGGGTCATCAATAATTTCGTTTCTACATTTAATTATTCATTTGCAGGGCGCAATTGTTCAATCAATAAAGAGCTTGGCCGTGGTTCACTCAACAAGTACTTAAATTTAATCTGAGTATTTGCCAATAGAACTAGCTCTAATATCATCGAAATTGCCGGTTATTAATAATTACTGCAATATGGAATAATTATTCAAAAATAATAAGTGAAGTTAAGTGATGGTAATGTGAACTGCCGTCATTTGACATGACTGACGAATTGGTTCAGTGTCTGTTCAGTTTACATAAGAATGCGCCAATGAATTATTACTAGTTTGCTTCAGTAACAAGGTCATTCATTTGAAATATTTTAAAGTGTCCATTCCGAATATTCCCATTAGTTTAAAAGAACGATTAAAAAAGAATGGTGCAAAAAGAATGATTTGTTTGTGAGTCACCCAACTATAATATTGGAAAATATATAAGCGAAAGGTAGTCGCGGCTGGACTAGTTGAATACAATAACTAGAAAACTTATAGCAGTTCCTGTGGAAGTGGAACAAAAGTTTATTGTTTACACATATTTTATAGCTTTCAAGATAATTTTCATTTCTTCTTCAGTCAATACTACAAAGATAAAACAACAATGTAAAAAAAGAGCGGCAGTCAGTTGAGACTGAACGCTGGAAGCGAAAGCTTCTTAGGAAATATAATTATATTTCCTTTTTCTCGTAATCTCACTGTCTCTATTTTTCTTTATTTGTGTTACCCTTAGTAATGGATATAAATATCAAGTGAATTAAAATAATTGTCAGTATTTTGATACCAGTCAAGTATTACTCCTAATTAAGTTCTTAAATTAAATATATCTAAAAAGAAATATAAGTTTATATATTGAGTAAGTGTTGGTAAATAGTTTTGTTCATCTGAATAAGAATAAGATGGCAAAGAAACGCTCGTTTTGTCCTTAGCTAAAATCGTTAAAAACAGATAACATTTATGCAAAACAATAAATTATATTTCTATATATTTCACGGTAGCAACAATTTAATTTTTTTCTCATTCTTTGTAATATGAGTTTTACTCATTTTATGTCAATTGAAAATAGTACATGAAATTAATTAACAATAACATAATATTAAAAAAACTATATTTGTTCTCGGTTTTGAAACCGATATTTGGATGTTATATGGGTCCCTCTATTGTGTACATTGTTTACTATTACGGTAACAGAACAATGTTAACAAAGGACATGTTTTGCTTAATGTGTATCCTTCTATGAGTCTATATTCGTTAAAAATATAAAAGTTTAATGCCAAGTTGCCTTTTAATCTGGTATTATTTTTAAGTTCTGACCTATGAGGCTTCTCACAAATAGAGAATTGGAGTGTTTACTAGAATATTCTGTATTATTTGGATGTTATATTGGTTTATTTCCTATAATTATTGATTTT
The DNA here is from genome assembly GCA_034190945.1 of Octodonta nipae. Taxonomy (NCBI): domain Eukaryota; kingdom Metazoa; phylum Arthropoda; class Insecta; order Coleoptera; family Chrysomelidae; genus Octodonta; species Octodonta nipae. The sequence goes on along the minus strand of CM067216.1, from coordinate 115,858,921 downwards.
CTATAAAATTATTATTTAAAAGTCTTAATGTAATATCTTTACTTGATAATATGTAGCTAGTCAATAAATAAGTTTAATCGTGTTCTTTCTGATGTCTAACGTATGCCAAGCCTCTAATTTAATGTATCGCAAAGAGAGAATTCGAGTGTTTATTAGAACGAAAATCTAATTTTGTGCAGGTATTCTATATAACTTGGATGTTATATTGGTTTATTTATTATTTATTATTGATTTTCTATAAAATTATTATCCAAAAGTCTTAAAGTAAATTGTTTACTTCATATAATGAAGCTAGTCAATACGTAAATTTAATGGTGTTCTTTCTGATGTCTGACGTATGTCAAGCTTCTAATTTAATGTATCGCAAAAAGAGAATTGGAGTTTTTATTAGAACGAACAGCAAATTTTGTGCAGGTATTATATATTAGTTTATTTTCTATAAATTATTGATTTTCTATTAACGAAGAGACTCTTAATATATTACTTGGTCCCTGTTTCTTACACAGAGAAATAAATTGGATAGATTTGAGATTGAAGCAGTGTGTAGTGTCGGTCTCGGGGTCGAAACAAATGAAATCTCAAATTATCCAATTCGTTCCCTGGCTCATCTATTTTCAAATGTGTAAATGTGGGCTCCCGATAAGAAGCTTTCGCTTGAAAAGTTCAATTGTATGAAAAGAAATTTATAAAAACGCAAATAACATAAATCTAACAAATGCTGTCAAAATGTAACCTGCGTTTCTAACTTATGACATAGTTTCCTTTTAGTGAAAGAAGTTTTAATATCGGTACAGTACTTGCAAGCAAGTAAATAATTTTCTTTGTTTATATGTTAGTATAGATTCAAAGATAATATCTAATTTTTATATTGCCAATTGTATTTAAAATATGAGCTTACCTGTACAAAAAATATATTTTCTAAAAATATTTCACATTTATTCCGAAAGTTATAAGAATTTACGCGTGTTGATGAGTAGATAAATTCCTGAAATCCCAGCACAATGTAGAGCATTAATTGACCTGTCAAATCTTCAAAAAAGTATACAGGAATTCTCGAATACACCAGATTTCGTAGTATTTCATATTTCTAAGAAATCGCCAAGGTAATCTAGCATTCTATTCAGGTCTTTAACAAATAACGTAGCCAAACACACTAATTTCTCATCAGTTCTAAATTTACTTTGAATAATGACAATCATTAAATTCAATGGCACTGCGTACAGTTTTGATATTTATTTTATTCAACCCTACGTCAGTTTGCGGTTGCATATGATTCAACATTACATTAAGTCGTCTAAGGCGGCAACTGACGAATAAAGAAGCCTGCTAGATTATTAATATCAGGCACAGGTACGGATAGTTCAATATACACATTAGGATAAAACTAATTTATTAAAGAGTGTTTCACAATTCGCATAGAAATGATGTGGTAATTAGTTTCTGGAAATTAGTGTGAGTTGTTCGTCTGGAATTTATTCACTTGTTATTTTAATAATATAATGTTTATTGTGTTGTCAATAAATAATTCATATGAGTGTTTGGTTATTTATGAAAGACGCAACGTAATTGTTTTAGCGTTAGTGCTAGGGTATGGTTTGAATTATATATGAAAGTAGTAATTTATTACAAGCCATCGAAAAAAGAATTAAAGATAAACATATTAAACGCTATTGTAATTCCAGCCAGTGTCATAAGTTTTAGACAAAGGCTGGCATTATTATTTAAGTTTAATATTTCACAAGATATTTGGTTTATAGTAAATCACTTGCCTACTTGTCTCCAGAAGATAGCTGTTAGGTCTTTCAGTCAACACAGATATAATGCGGCTTGAGAGCAGAACTGTAACTACTGTAACCCACACAATACATTTTTTAAAGAAAACTTTTTTATTATTTACCAGTTACTTAAAAAATCTCTTGAAGACAGAAGTAATTTTAATTTTCTATGACTTATTATTCAGCAATAAAAAATTTGGCTTGCAGTAGTGGAATAAATCTCGTACATTGTATTTCCAAACTTAGGATTGTATTTTGTCCAATCTAAGGGACTTGGAATAGTTCTGATATATTAGTTGACTAAGTAATAGAACAAATAAAATGAAAAAATATGCTGCATGGATTCTATGTCAAAGGGCTAGGATCACTCGTAGCTATTAAAAATCAATTGTGAAAAAAACATTTAAATGTAATACAGAGCTCCTTCATGACTAAATTAATTCAGTCGAAAAGTGAAAATACATTCCAAGAAGAACTAAAATCCTACATAGCTTACTTATCTAGTACTTCATCATACTTGCTTGTTGTTTGTTACCGACTTCAAAAATTTACTTTACTTTACTTCTTATTTCTACTTGGAAGTCGGTTAATATATACTTTTTAATGTTTTATTTTCAACTTTATAGTTTTTAGGGTTGCGTATATACAATATACCCTTATAATAGCACATCTTCCCCTTTCACATCACAGCAATTTTCTCCTAAACGGAAAAGGTTGATATTTGGTTTCAGTCTATAGCTTCGTGACGCGATCATGAGTAATATCGTAAATGAAGAAATGTTAATTTTAGAAGTACTTCTGGGGGAAAAAACTAAAAAAATCCACCGAAACTAAAAAGGTTAAGTTTTGAAAAAATTAGAGATATAGGGCCTCACCTTAATTTTACTATAAAAATATGGACAAACCACTACTTTTAATTTTAATTAAATAGAAAATATAAAATTAGAATTGTTTCTATCACATCATGTAATACATCAATTGAAAGGGTTCATTATGGAGAATACAAATACCTATTTTCATATTTTTAAAATAAATTATTTAAAAGATATTAACAAAAATATAAACAAATTTACCCATTTCCCCTACCGTATCTCCGAAACTATAAGCCGTAAAGTAAAAGAAAAAAATGGGGATATAGGACCTCACCTGAACTTTACTGGAAAAATAAGGAGAAACCCCTAATATATATTTTAGGGGGCAAATTACAGCATTAAATGTAAAACACAAAACTGAAATTATTTCTAATGAATCATGTAATATACCAAATCAAAGAGCTCATTATGACGAATACAAATATAATTTTTTCGTATTTTTGAAATAAATATTGTAACGAAATTTCCCTATCTTTGGATGAAAAACGTAAAATAGAATTAGAAAATCTTGTCACTACGATGAAAAGCGAACAACAAAATTTAATTGAGGGAACATTTTCGAAATTTGAATTAACAAGACAACATGAATTTTAATTATTAGACGAACAGAGACAAAATGATTTTAAAGTATTTGAAGAGAAACAAGATCAAATTGAATTAAAACGACACGAAACTGAAGAGAAAAGACAACTGCAATTTGAACAATTAATGCAAATAGTAGCACAAGTGTATGACAGAATGCAAATAGTTGAGTCAGACATAAAAGAAATAAATGATGACATTAAGACCATAAAAAATACCGTGGACACTCTTAAAACCAAAGTAGATGACCTCGACTCCATCCAAAGCCAGGTAAAGTTTGAAATCAGTTCTATTCAAAATACAGTTGTTCAAGATAAAATCAGTGCCATCCAAATCATGATAGAAACAGAAATTAAATAAAATGCAGCAGTACTTACAGCGAGGAAAATACCAGCACACCATGAGTACCAAAGTTTCCGTTAGCAAACCACCCACATTTGATAGCACTTACTCTTGGCCTATTTATAAACGGCAATTTGAAGCCGTGGATACAGCTAATGGATGGGATAACGCAGAAAAATCTACGTCTCTTGTACTTTCCTTAAGAGGTCCGCCCTTAGAACTCCTCCAAAGCATTACAGTCAATGAACAAGGCAGTTTCGACAAAATCATCGCCGTTATGGACAAGAGATACGACAATCAATCCTTGAGCCAGGTATACCAAGTCCAACTCAGTAGAAAAACGCAAAAATCCAGTAAAAGCGTCCAAGAATTCGAAGCAGAGATTAGACGGTTAGTACACTTGTCCTACCCAGACCTGCCAGAGGAAACGAAAGACCAGTTGGCCACACAGTGCCATAAACGGCATCAGTGATGTGTAAGTGCAAAGAAATTTACGACTGAGTGGCATCAAGAAAAGTAATGAAGCTTTACTTCGGGCCTTGGAAGTAGAGGCAATCATAAACATGTCCAAACCGAGGGTGCGAGCAGTTTTCTTCAACCAGGAAGATCCAGAGTCACCATTTCAAGCGCTGTTGGCCGGTATGAACAAACTATTAGAACGGTCACAAAGAACGGGCACCAGAGGAGCATGTTACCGTTGTGGACGGACAGGGCACTTTCAACGTGATTGTCGAGTGAGGCTACCTGAACGATCACCGACCAGGGGTAACCAACAGAACAGCTACATGTCCAGGGACCGTCAGCCAGTCAGCATAAGGGGGCGAATGTTGACTGACCCTCCATCAGCCTCCAAAACACTATCCATCCGGGGATTCTGCAGAGATAGCAGCAGCCTAGTCAATGGCCGAGCAATTACCATCACCATCGACACTGGCGGCGCTGTGTCCATTGCCAAGTCCAGGGTTTTGAGAGCATGAGCTAACAACAACATCCAGCTCATGACAGTCACCGGCGGGTCCATGTCAATACAGGGTGAGGCAGATGTCGTGCTACAGATAAGGGACAACATGATCTGGCATAGGGTCCTGGTAGCGAATATTGAGGATGATTTTATACTGGGTATGGACCCAATCAGTCAGCATGGATTTATGTTCGACCCGAGATATGATGTTCTTCGGATCCTAAATGAAGAATTTGTGCGTGGATTACAGAAAGCAGAATGACGTCCCGAAGAAAGACAGCTATCCACTACCCCGGATCGATGACACTCTGACCACACTAGACCTAAAAAGTGAATATTGGCAGTTTGTTCTACACGCAAACGACAGAGTGAAGACAGCGTTCTACATCAGTAAAGGGCTGTTTCAGTTCACGGTCATGCCCTTTGGGTTATGTAATGCACTCGCTACATTTCAGAGGCTAATGGAGTATGTACTGAGCGGGTTAACATGGAGGACGTGCTTAGTATACCTCGACGACATTCTAGTCATGGGTCAGACATTCGACGACCATCTGAAGAACCTGGACGAAGTATTCTCCAGAATTAATAATGACAACCTGAGACTCAACCCGAAGAAGTGTTCCATGTTCCAAAAAGAAGTAGAGTTTTTGGGCCACCTCGTTTTCGAGTCAGGAATCCGCACCAACGAAGACAAGATAGAAGCTATCCGTGATTGGCCAGTCTCACAAGAGACACGCATGAGCTTCGAAGCTTTTTGGGGATCTGTTCCTACTACAGGCGATTTGTTGAGGGATTTGCCAGCATTGCCGCGCCTCTAGATCGGCAGACCACTGAGAAAGAGACCTTCCGTTAAAATCAGGATTGCGAAACATCATTCAGGCGTCTGAAGGCAGCACCATGTTCCAGCCCAATCCTAGCCTTTCCTACACATTCCGGCAAGTTCATTTTAGACACCGACCCTAGCAACACAGGTTTGGGGGCCGTCCTATCCCAGATGCAAGAGGGTAAAGAGAGGGTGATCGAGTACTACAGCCGTGGATTCTCGAAACCGGAAAGAAATTATTGCGTCACCAGAAAAGAATTTCTTGCAATAATAAGGGCTGTAGACTATTTCCAAAAATACCTCTATGGTCGTCATTTCTTAATCAGGACAGATCATGCCGCCCACAAATGGCTGCTGGACATGAAGAGACCGGAAAGGCAACTGGTCAGGTGGATGGAGAAACTACAGCAATACGATTTCAAGGTGGAAAACGGTGCCGGCCGTTTGCAGATTAATGCCGATGCCATATCCAGAACACCCTGTAGAGCAGAATGCGGACATTGTCTGAAGACGGAAGAGCGAGAGGGTATCTCCATCAGACAGATCCGAGTGCAGACCAATGAAGACTCGACAACTGAACAGTGCATCCAGGACAAAATGGATGATCCAGACATCGAACCAATCTTGTCACTTAAAACGAGAGGGGCACCCAGGCCACGATGGGACGAGGTAGCTAGATACTCGGGCGTGCTGAAATCGTTATGAACGCAATAAGACTCTCTAAGAGTAGAGAATGGAATGCTCAAGCGAGTTTGGGGAAGCACCGATGGCCAAGAAACCAAGTCCCAACTGGTAGTTCCTAAGAAAAAGGTACCAGCCATCCTGACCGAAGTACATCATGGGATTACCGGGGGCCATCTGGGAATGAACAGAACCCTAGACAAAGTTCGCCAGCGATACTACTGGGTAAATTACTTTGAAGACGTCAGAGCTTGGTGCCGGAAATGTGACACCTGTGTAGCCACCAAGGGTCCGAAGACCCGGACCAAGGGCAGATTGCAGCAGTACAATGTGCGCGTCCCATTTGAGAGAATTGCCATCGATGTCGCCGGTCCGTTTTCCGAGTCTGAGAGGGGGAACAAATACATTCTGGTCCCAATGGATTACTTCAGCAAATGACCTGAGGCATATGCAATACCCATCCAAGCGGCAACCGCGGTAGCGACGGTGCTAGTAGAACAACTATTCAGCAGGTTTGACGTCCCGATGGAACTACATTCAGACCAGGGGCGTAACTTCGAATCGAATGTATTCCAGAAGGTCTGCACGATGTTGGGGATCAGGAAAACCGGAACAACACAATTGCACCCACAGTCAGACGGAATGGTGGAAAGATTCAACAGGACCTTGGAACAACACCTATCCAAGGTAGTCAGCAATAACCAGCGTGATTGGGATAAGCATATTCCCCTATTCCTGTTGGCATATCGCTCTGCCGTACATAATAGTACAGGCCTGACTCCAGCTAGGGTCCTATTCGGAAAGTAGCTGCCATTATCCTGCGATATGGCTTTTGGCTCCCACGAATAACCTTCCCAAGACATCAACGACTTTGCCGACCAGCTTCGACATAACATGCTGGCAATACACGAATTAGCCCGAACGCAGATGTTGACCACCAGTGACCGGATGAAGACACGATACGGCCACAAGGCCAATTCAGTCGGGTTCCAAGAGAGGGACAAAGTCTGGCCGTACAACCCCCAACGGAGCAAGGGTAAATCCCCAAAGCTTACACCCGCCTGGGATGGTCCATACGAGGTGCTCAAGAGGCTTAATGACGTCGTCTACTGGATTTGTCGATGCCCCAGGGCTAAGTTGAAGGTAGTCCATTTAGATCGACTTACTCCCAACCATGGAGAGGATGTTTCTGACCGGGACGATCAGAATTAATGGGGGGCGGTGTAACGAAATTTGCCTAAGCCGGCCCTGGTTTCATTTCAGTACGACATCGATCGCTTTTAGGACAAAAAAAAAGATCTCGAAATGGCTCGGCAGCTGTAGAATTGATGATGGATTGATTGTACGAGAGTTTTCGATGCAGGTTTTAAAAGGAGCGACCCGTAATCGCGGCAGTTAGTTAGTGCAGCGAAGAGCCTATGTAGAATTGTTATTGTGATATTCGAATCAGCTGTTGTAGATATTTGATGTAAATAAAAGTTCTAGAAAGTGGTAGTGAATATTAGTTTTTAAAATTTTAATTGAACCCACGGAGTATATAACAATAAATTAACAAAAATATTTAAAAAAATTACCTATTCACCCCTTTATTCCCCAAACTATAAGACCATAATTTTTTTGTTTACAGGAAAAATACAAAGAAATCCCTAATATTAATTTTGGGGGCCAAATTATAAAATTAAACGACAAATAAACAAATATTTTTTAAAGGCATCATGCAATACTTCAAATGAAAGGGCTCATTATGAAAATGATTAGGGGTACTGGGGCTCAATTGAAATTTATAAGAGAAATTAGTGGAAAACACCAATGTTAATGTTGGAGACAAACTATAGAATTTTCAAACGCATCATGTAATATATCAAATAAAAGGCTCATTATGTGATTTGTAAATATATCATACTTTTAAAACAAATGTTTAAAAGATATTAACAAAAAAAAATTTTAAACATCGGGTTAATTCCCACTTTAGACACTACATTATCTAAAATTTTGAAAAATATATTTTGTTTATATATTTAAATAATTTTGTCTGAAAGATTTAATAATTTATAATTTAAAACTTGACTTATTTTCCTTTTTATCTTCCAATCTACAGTGCCTAAAATTCAGATAGTAGATTATAAAAAGCTTCCTTGAAAATTTATTAGTAACATAAAACCCTAATGTTAATTTTGACGGCCAAATTAAAAAATTAATTACATATTTTTATGAAAATCAAGCGAATCATGTAGAAGATAAAATAAAGATAAAAAAAATTATGTGTATATTTCTATAAATTTAAAACGCTTCTTTTAAAAGATATTAGGGTAAAAATAAGAAAATGCACTTATTCGTTGCTTGTCTGAAACTGGAATATTAGAATCTTGAAGGTGGTACGGAACCCTTAGTATGCGAGTCCACCTCACACTTCACCAAATTATTTTGAAATATGTTAATTTTTTTAAACATTTTGTTTTCAACTTTTTAGTTCTATTTTGCACTGGGGTAGTTTTTATTCTTTACATTTTATTTTTATGTATATTCTTAGTTGTCCAGGATCAGGTATATTTGTTTACCGTTTCCAAACCAGATTTGCCGGCAATGGTGAATAAACGGTGATTATATATGAAGTAAAGTACCTGTTAGTAAATGAAACTTTCTTACGACAATTGACAACCCCAAGAGTGAGAGTAAGAACTTAAATTTTTAAATAAAGAACAAAATGATAGGTAACGTTGTTTAGAATTCAGGACTATTAAATAAATCTAAATTTGTGAGAATTTGACTTTTAGAAGTCGAAAGTGATTATAGCAGTAAATGTCATTATGGTCAGTATGCTGAATAATTAATGAAGAGGTCACATAAAATGAAAAAGTAACATTTAAACATGATTATTGGTTCTTTTACATTGAGAAAATTACCTCTGATAGGAAGTTATAAATGAAGTTCGATAGTATATAATAAGTGGATATCTACGACTTAATAAATTTAATATTTGTGATTTTAGAATGATCAAAATGAAGTGTAAGAATATTATACATTATATCAACAAGAACAGTTTATATAAAACTACCTAAAAATTTCCAAACATGTCATACTATTTCCTGGACCATGTATACTTCCTTGGTGCTTCAATTCTATGCTAATAGATAAATAAGAGATGGTGTATGTAAAATCTCGTGTCAGATGTGATAAAGTATAATTTGCAACATCAAATCACATATTCAATATGTTTAAATTTGTAATCCGCACTCTAGGTAACAAACGTTGGAATAATACATCTAAGAGACAGATTGGGTTTTCATATTTCTACTTATCTTAGTAAATAAACCTAAAATTCACTCTACCGAAGAAGGTTTTTTTTTAAACGAAATTTAATAAAATTAATAGAATTATTAAAATTATTGATACTGATGGTTTTATCTGTCCTTTCCTGAGTATACCCTTTGATGAATTACGCACTGTAAAGTATTTAAAATTTGCGAAGGTGAATTCAGAATTTATTTAGTTATTTTGTCGCTGATTTCGTTACTCTTGCAGTTTTCAAAAAACAAAAAATCTGGCTACCATATATTAAATTTTCAGTTACTTTAGCCCGTTGGGAAATTAAGAAACTTAGCGGCTATAATTGTCAAATTTAGTGCTCCACTCCCCTTATTTGCTGCTTGGGAATTGGAAAAATAATATTCTCAAAGTACATCCTCTCTTGGTCACACCTGTTCACCCCTAAATCGTCTAAGTATTTAAACTGAACACTTCGGCAACAGTAAATTCTTGTTGAAGCCACAGTTTCTTAACTAAAGCTCACACTAACACATATGAATATCCATAAGTATGGTAATGAAGTGCAAAAACTGAGATAGTATTTGTCTCGACATTTCGTTCCGACCGGCACCGCACTACATAGATCTTGAATAACTCATAAAAGTTAGTTTTCTTTGTAAGAAACCGGGACCAGTTTATATACTAAGTGTCTATTCGTTTATTGAAAATCAGTAAATTATAGTAAAAAAAGCGGCAGTTATATGAGACTGAAAGAGTTCCGGCTATCGTTATCGGCTTGTCTCTGTTTCTCTTTCTTTGTGTCATTCTTACCAGCACTAGATATAAATTTCAGGAGAATTAAAATAATTGTTAGTATTTTGTTATTACTTAAGTATTAATCTTAACATGTAATTTAATTTTTAATAGAGTATAACAGCACATATGACGTGAAAATTAATTTTTAATTAAAATAAAAAAAAACGGTTGAATTTGAGTATTTCAAACATACCTATTTAATATTTTGGGAATATATAACGTAGTTCCTATGATTATTTCACGTTAAATTATTGCAACATTATTTAAATAGACATGTTTTAAATACTACACTATCCTAGACAATTCTTAAAACTACCTGTAGAAATATAGTTTAATTTAATGCATATTATTGACTGACACCAAAATGCTCAAAATTAGTCTGGCGCTGATGTGGCAAGTAGGTGAATTTTTAACAAAGCGGCAAAAGATTTTACTGTAACTCATAAATATTTAGGAAAAATATATATATTTTACATACCTTGGTTGAAAATAAGAAACAATTTGTTTAACATCAAAATTATTTATTTTTAACAATTGATATTATACCCTCTTTCTACATCAGCACCATTCTAGTCACTTCTTGAACTTGTTATTTAATGCCTTAAGTTACACGTTTTTTCAGTTTAATTGCCAGGAAAATTTGAAATCCTTGTCTCTACCATCTACAAACTTGATCTTTTTGGCGGAGTTCTAGTTTGTCATCCGTGTCTTGTCGCTACCATATAACCTTGCCTTTTTTTGAGCTGTTGTAGCGTATGTCAATGCTCTAATTTAAAATACCGCCAAAAGAGACTTGGAGTGTTTATTAGACAAAATAGCAAATTGTGTGCAGGTATTGTATATTAATAGAATGTTATGATTGTTTTTTTACAAATTATTAATTTACTTTAAACGAAGAGAGACTTACTATATCACCTGGTATTTAAAGATAAAGGTATTGTGGTGTCGGTCGGACATCTGGTGTCGATCGGAACGAAGTGTCGAAACTAATGCAATTTTCGTATTGCATTTTATTAGCATGCTCATCTATTTTCATATGTGTAAGTTTGGGCCTCCGTTATGAAGCTTTAAAAATTAACACATATAACATCCAACTAATATACAATACCTGCACAATAGTTACTTTTCGGCCCAATGAACATGCCAATTTTCCGTTTACTATATTTTAAATTAGATACTTGACTTAAGTGTTAAGCCAGCATTAGAACAGCATAAAAAGGTCCATTTTATGAATGATAAAGACAAACTATATCTGGGAAAACTGTGGAACTTTTGGTATGTCACAGACGTATAAACACAACGTTTTGTACTCTTACACCAAACCTTTCTTTTTTCACACAACGCACGTTTTAACAGAGAAGCTGTTATCATCAGTAGTAAACCAAAACTATATCTGTACATGTTTATAGACAGTAGGGACAAATACGATAAACGTTTATGGGGATTAAACTGAACAATTGTTGAGCTGAAAGCATTAAATAACCAATTCAAGAAGTGACCAAAATGACGCTGTTGTAGAAAAGGGTATGATTTGAAATAGTAAATATAAAGTAATATTAATATTAGGTTTTTCGTATTTTTTCAACCAAGTATATGTATCTATAAAATATTGAAAAATTTACACGTTATGTGTTCTTTTGCAATTATATCAATTTAGAAACTAAATAACACGTGAGGATTAATAATCGAATCGTAACAAAATGTGACAATTATTTTAATTTTTCTGAAATTTATATCTATTACCGAGAATGGCCAAAGAAAGAGAAGCAGAGACAGGGACATAACGAGATGTAAATTATTTCGAAAGATTCGGCTTATGTCGCCTCGTTCAGTCTAGAATGATTGCCGCTCTGCTTTGTCGATATTTATAACAGCGTTTAAAATTTTGCTGCCCCAAAAATTTCCGAGAAACAGTAACCAATATCACTTATCTTATGCGACATTTACCTGGAGCTATTTAATAAATTAAAGCGGATGTCACAATGAGACAACCGGGTAATTTTAATACTATTGTTAGCTTAAGCTTAAGCTATTCTTTCCAAATATACCTACTACGTCATGCCGAAGTTGTTAAATCTACCCCAATGCGATTTTGTTGTTTTACTTGTTCCCGGGAAACGACTTTGTAGCTAGCACGCTTTCCAAATAAACGGTGGCCACTCCAGCTGGAATTTGAAAACTAAATTGCAGAATTGTGCCACGAAAAACGATTTACGCTACGACAGATAGCTGAATTGGGATTACATATAAATTTGAACCGACCAGGTGCATTCATGATTTCAAGCAACTCATTATATTCTCCTGTTCTGATCATGCCTCGCAAAGACGTGCGCAAAGGAGGGACAACACCCAGAATCGGCTGGACTGAGATGCTGGACTCCCCGAGATTCAGATGTTTACTTGAGCAAGATATCAGCTTATGTCAATTGGAAGTTATTCGAGGAAAGGAGGAAATTCAGTATTTTGTAGTTCGAAATACTTAAGGCAAAGTTACATTCTTCTCAAACATTTATTCTAAAATTGTAGAAAGAAACTGAAGAAGAAAATAGTATAATTTCATTTTGTTTACCAATTCACAGTACAGAAGCTCCACAAGCTTCACACTGCAGTTTTTTCATGCATTCTAGAACTGTTTATACAACTAAGACCAAAAACGGGATGCGGGCAAATGAAGAAAATCAGTTACTCAGTAGCTGGAAGACTAATTGGCAACGCACAAACCGCTATACCCTCCAATGCTATTTTAGGGTTTAGAGTTTGCGATATTTGCCCATGTAATTGGGTTGTTGCTCCAGAAAGTTTCTTTGAGATCTCTGAAATGTCTTCAAGAAATTAGGTCCGGAGTGAACAAGAGAACGTTTCAACATGTTGGATTGTAATTACCTGGTCCCACATCTAGTAATCATATGTAGCAAAGTTTAAACGACGATGACGATCTGGTTAGCAACTTTCGTTCCAGCCCGATGTTGTTTACCACCAAATCTAGATTTATATTGCTTTACTTATGGTAGCCCTGACACTGCGAAACGAAGTTCGCGCAGTTCTCTATCATCGCCCTCAGAACAGAATACAGAACAAATTGAGACGCCTAGCAACTATTTAGTACTGTTATACTATGTCAGGCAATAATTTGCAGCACTGTTGACTTCCCAGGAGACAATTTCTGCTAAGAAAGGTAAAAAGTTAAACCTACATACCATGCACTAGGAGCAAATTTACGAATAGAAGGTCAACAATAACATAAGAGGAGATTTATTATTTTGAAGGTTCTGTTACAAAACGATTCTAACGCTGTTACGATAGAGCTAAAAAACTGACAAAAAGAAATCAGACTAAAAGTATGAATATAAAAAACACAATTCGGCGTCATGTTTGCAAAGTACAGACAACAAAAAACATAAGCAAAGTTTTCGATAAAAGAGTCTAAATCCTTTCAAACGACTCAGAATCTTTTCAGAGTGTGGTATGTGAATATGTATGTCAGGAAGATTATAAAAAGAGGAAATCGAAGGTAGACTGGATTCAGTGTATCAAATGCAAAAATTGTCTTTACGAAAGTGCAATTTTTTTTCTGAAAAAATAAAAACCAGAGATGCCAGAACTATCTTTCAGAAAACAACTAGAAATCCGCAAAATGGTGTTTGCTATTTAGTTAACACGTATTTAAGTTTGGCAAATGGATAATTCTCCTATTAATTCCTTTGGGCAAGTATCCCATACGTCAGTATCTCATGGCCGCTTCAAATCCACAGACAATACCACTATCCTCATTTATCAAATTGTTTATTTTATTTGCAACTGGGTATATATAATCTAAACAGTATTAAATTATCCAAATTAGTTTCTTCATTTATTAGTACACAAATCATCACAAAATTTTAAAATTATTAAAAGCTTAGCTTCTCTATGTTAATGGTCCATTTCAATACGTTAGACAACTATCCCACATTTATCCTGATGTTACTTAATGTGTTTTTTAATTTGTATTTTTTAAATGAGTGTTTATTATACTTAATTTATATACTCTAATTTTACTTGTTTTTGGTTTTCGAATTAGTATATGTTCTATACTTTATGTATTTTTTAGTTAATACCAACACATAGTGTTCACACAGAAAAATGTGTTAGTAACGCATTGTTGTTTCACAAATCATAAAGAAGGCTCACTATACGTTCTCCTTAGACGAATAATAAATGATAAAGAGCTCGACAAACCACGGGCCTCATGATAGAATTTATGCTATTCTTTCCGATGCGCTTCACGGTGTCCACTTTCCGTAGCTCGATTCCGAAACGAAGTACTTTTTTGTAGATTACAATAATTAATCAATCTTTCAGTAGCAGCAGCCACCTACTGTGATAATTAAGTTTTAGATGTCGTTTTGTAGTGTTATTAATTATGGTCGTTTCATTTGAGTTATCTAACTCTCGAAATGAATTTATTTTCTTGTGTCCTTTGTTTACAAATTCTTCAAATGAATTATCTGTAAGGTATTGAGTCCTCTTAGCACAAGGATATAAGCTTAAAAATTTCTTGAGAATTTATATTTGTACCAAAATCTGATTAGGTATTTCGCGCTTTAATATCAAGAACATTTTATTACTTCTTAAGTATTTTTTTCATTGTGTTATTTTGGGGTGAATAAAATGTTTGTGATTTAAATTATGTTGCAATTGAGTAGAGAACATATAGTGCATGATGGAGATGTTAATTCACTCAACTAACTCAATTCAGAAATATGCAAATTGAGAGAAATGGCTACAAGAAAAATAAAATATATATACTTACCATTCTAAGGATTTCATTGGGGATATATGCACACTATAAATGTAACCATCTCTAATATTATTGAAAATTTATCACTAACCAAACTTATTGTTTGTCTGATGGGGCATATAAAATTGGTTCATTTATTGATCGTAGATTGTTCTTCATGGTCCCATCATTAAAATGTATGTACTCAAAGTTTCAGTAAGCGTCCTTGTGTAACTCGTTTGTCTGCCCAGTATAACCTGTAAAACCCTGCTAGTAAGCATGTTATCAATAAGTTGCAAGGTTTGTTTGCATGAGACTGTTTGGTAAAGTTTATAGAGTAATCCATGTCTCATACATTGTCGTAAGCTGCAGAAAGGTTCACGAACACGGCTAATGTTTTCAGGTTGGTTATCTTGGAAGCCTGCTTCAACATGTGTTTTAATTGACATGATCTGATCTGTGCAGCCTCTCTCTGGTCTAAAACCGGCCTGTTGGATGGGGACCATCTCCAATATTTTGCTTTTGATTCTTTTATAGAGAAATCTCTCAAGGAGCTTATAGACTGCGACTAGTAGCGCTATTGGACGGTAACTTTTCGAGTCATCATTCGGCTTTCCTGGTTTGAGGATAGCGATAACAGTGAACGTTTTCATTGCGCTTGTGATTTATCCTTTTTCCATGATGTTAGTAAAAAATTGGGCTACATATTTTGTTGTGTATTTACCACTGTGCAGGAGGAATTCTGGATGGATTCCATCAGGCTCCGGTGCTTTTCCCACCTTTGTGTCCCGCAGAGCGTCCGCCACCTCGTCCACGGTTAATGCGAGTTGAGTGGGCTCTCTCCCGTGGGGCTCTTGATGTGGCCACGACGTGGGAGGCAATCCTGTCTGGATGTATATCCGTGTCGTTTTATGCAATTCTTAGACCCTCACCGAATTTTTTTAGGAGTGACCATGCATTCTTGCTGGATTTTTTAAAGTCTAGGTTGGTGACTGTTTCTGTCCACCGCTTTTGGTGGGCTATCTCCAGTCTGTGCAACAGTTCATCAGCCATTTCTTTGTCTCCGCTCTCAAAAATTGTCATATATAGTTCTTCACAGTCATTATTCCATCCCGGTATGTATTATTTGCAGAAACGTCTAGGTATAATCTTTTTTGCTGTTTCGATAATCGCTCGTATGAACCTCTGATAGTTTTCGGTTGTTGGTGGGATCCAACCTATGCATTTATCGAGTCTATTAGAGTAGTTCTCCTAATCGGCTTTCTCACCCGGAACCTAGCCTTGTTCATAGTAATAACCGCGGAAGCCTCTCAGAACAGATACATATATATATATATATATATATATATATATATATATATATATACTCTGGAAAAACGTCGTCATTTTACTATCGATCCCGGCAGGGATAATGAATTCCCGGAAACCACATGCAACATCTAGTGCCCGCGAAAACTTATAATCAAATATATATATATATATATATATATATATATATATATATATATGTATACGTGTTAAGTTGTCACCTCCGTACAGTTTAAGAGGCTGTCTGACCTCCAGGTCTATCAGATGATATTTCTGTAAGATTGCTTTATATATGAGATGAGGGGGAGTTATTGTAACGGTTTTACATTAGAGGGGAAAGAATTTTTGTAATTTAAAATTTTATATATATATAAATATATTTATATATAGTAGTAGATATACAAGATACGTAAGGACCTCATTTGCCGAGCATTTCAGGTGTTGTACTGACCTCCATCGGTGTTGCCTGATTTATGAATTTGCTACACTTTCTACCAACGCAAGTAACGACTTTACATGTGATATGTAAATAGTTTCAAAACATAATATTTAAATTTGCAGAAATAAGAAGATTTTTAACTGAGGTATTTTATTGCAATGATTTACCTACTTCTGATATAAATCTATTTATTATTTAGGATATCAACTGTAGAAATATTATTATTTTATGTAATTCATAATTTATTATTTTTTTGCGACCAATGCGGCCTATTACAAATATATGACAATCAACTAATTATTTTTTTTTTCATTAAGTGTAACAATTAAGATTTTATCATAGGAACAGTTTTTGGAAAATTTGTTATATCAATCAGTCTTTGTATTCCGTCCTGGAATGATAAACCTGAATGTTTAAAAAGAGGCAATTTAATTCAGTTATGTTATTATAGAGTGAGGACGCGTGGGTTGGAACAAATTCATTTAAAATTCAGGTGTTGGTTTTATGGAAAAACACTCGGCCACTTCGGTTTTTTTTGGACTGCGGTCTTTGTGATGATAAACTCATTTATACAGGGTGGGCAACAAATAAGTTGCGACCATCAACTTCATATTTTCAAATGGTAATATTTGTTTTTATTTTATTTTTGAATTCTGCATTGAATCCTAAGTATTTTTCATGTTCAATGCTCTAAACCGAAAATTAACAGTTATTAAAAAAATATATTTATTTCTAAACTTAAGAAAACAACGGTAAAAATAAGGTACCTATATGTTGGTTTGAACATATTTATTTACATTTGGTTTATATAATTGTTGGCAGTATTTTTGTCGCATGAATGGAAACCCTTTTTTATGATGGAGTTTATATCAATTGTTTACGTCCATATAAACTGTACTATAATTTTATTTCAAATAAGTAGTTGTCAAGTGCAATTGTAAAGTTTCAAAGTATGGCGCGTTGAACTGAAAAGCCGCGAATAGAAATTTTGAAGATGGTAGGATATGGCAACAGAACTCGAACACAAGTTGAAGTTTGCGAATTGTTTAATATGAAGTACCCGGCGAGAAGTAAAATAGAAAAAATATTTTTAGAATATTCTAGTAAGAGACAATTACAAAACCAAATATTTTCCAGAAGATACACAATTAAATGTTTTGCTCGATTTACAAGAAAATCCTCACAAATCCAGTAGACAAATAGCCACAGAACAATCAATAAGTAAATCTTGTTTTCTAAAATGCTTGCATAGCAATAATTGGCACCCATACAAAATTCATTTAGTTTAGAACGTACTGAAGATGCTTTGGACCGGAGAGTGGAATTAAAGTTATCCGATAATGCATTTCTGATACTTTCTAGGCTTACAATTTTTAGCCAAACTTCTATATGAGATCACATACACAGCAATTTATATTGCGCAATAATTACTATTTTTTTTCAAGTTCTTAATATTTTATAAAATTGTAGTCTGTTAATTAAAATCAGAATTATATTGCAATTAGCCATATTATTTCTGATTTGTGACTATTGACAATATCGTTTAAATTTATGTTCTTTGCGTTTTAACAAACTTCATTTCATACAATGAACTTAAAGTGTTTATAATGCGATTATGCAAAACTCAATAATCTGATAGAGTCCACAAGTACCATGTTTAAAGAAGAGCTCGTAAACCATTATTTTCTGAATAATCTGTGCTTCAGCTTGAAAACTGCCTCAGTTATGGATTTTTCAAATATTATGAATGTTAGTGGTTATTCCAGTTTTCCCTGGTAATGCTCCGATCATGCTTTACAAAAATTAATTTTATAACTTTTTTCACTTTTTTTACAAATATTCTTTCGGAAGCATTGCTATATAGTCAAAAATTTACAAATTATATAGGAAAAAAGTTTAATATTGTTTGTTTTGCTTTATTGTCGAAAAATGTAAAATGAAATGTATTGGTTGGTAGCTGCTGCATTTATTATATTATTCAACAAACAATCAATTTAAAAATAGAACGGATTCCGGCTTTCAAGTTCGAGAGTGTCAGTTTGTTTAAACCGAGAACACTAAACTCAAATTCAAAATATGAAGAGGGAAGCTGAAACGAAATTTATTAAATACAGATAATTTAATGAATTATATCATTATTATATCAATAAATTCATAGAAATAAAAACGAAACAAATTTAATTTAATATAAAATACTGACATATTTTTGACATATATAATGAAAGAAGAGTATAAAGAAATGTCGAAGCACACATAAAATATTTGAATGATGTTCTGGCAGTTACACACAGTAACTAAACTTAGTACATTTTACAACAATTATTAGAAAAATACGGCCCGAATTTTAGAATTGTATATAATTTATGGTCTGTATCTGAGATTTTAAATCTACTTATAATTAAAGGTGTAGAAATAAAAAAAAATTACACAATAATTCTAAATAGAGGACAGACTGTAAATGACATATAGAATTTGTTTTGTCGTTGTAAACAAATTGGTTCAAAGGCAGTAAGGGTACACATCCCCAAAACTACCCCCTAAAGTTCACATATTATTTAGCCTCACATTCCTCATTATATTTTATTTAGTATTTCCGTTTGTTGTACATTGATAGTCATATCCATCTATTTAAATTCATTTTATGCGCAACCAAAAAAGTAATCTATCTAAATTGGTAATGAGCGACAGGAAGTATATTTCGTAACAAGCTTTCGCTTCCATCGTTCAGTCCCAGTTTTTTTAAATTAAAAAATATATCTAAATCTGTGTTTTATTTAGTGGTGTCACGGTTAGGAAGGAAAAAAGGGCCATCTATCAATCAAACTGTACGCCACTGGTTGAATTAATTCAAATTGCTTCTCTACAACAATTGCCTTTCAAAGTTTATTAAAAATGTAATGTGATGAATTTTTCGCCAATATGCGTTTTTGAATTTTAAAGATTAACCCTCTAAATCTGGAATATGAGTGGTGAAAGGATTTATTAAACAAACTCTCAAGGCTGTAGCTAGAAAAATAGTTTGGGAAGGGGTGATTATTTTAGCCATTTGTTTTTAATATTGTGCACTGATTGGGACCGCGAAAGTTAGTTTTCTATTCAGTATACTTCCAGTATATAAGAGATGTATAGAATAAAATAATATATTCTCATGAAGAAACTTGTTATTTTGTTAAAATTGAATCTTCAATTCCCAAATTTCGTTTTCAACCACGAACCTCCCCTGGCTACGGCCTTGTAAACCATATTTACTTCTCTATTTCCTATTGATCATACCAATACCAATACCAATACCAACTTTTTTGGGACATCTTGTATTTATATAGCCTGTTATCGCTAGGATTATTTTTTTATGAGTTGGCTTTGCCATTATACAGTGCTATCTATTCAAAACAAGCCACACAAAATAACTTTTAAAACATCCTTAAAGGAAAAGACAAAAAACAAGTTTTTTATATATAGGAGGGACACATTTTACACGTATCGGCCACTCTACAGTTTCAACCCTTAAGCGGGGGTGAATATAATTTCTTTAAAGATCTCACAACAAGGTAACAACAATTAGAGCGAGAAACTAGTACAATTTGGAACTGAAAATCGAAAAAGTTGTATTAATGCTATGAAAGAACTAATAACTGTCCTAGGGAAGTAATGAGATTAACAGATAAAAAAATTCGAAAAACAGAAGGATACCCATATAAAGCCCCTGACACCCTAGAAATACAGATGACTGCCAAAGGAAGACCAGAAGTTCTCGTGGAAGAAGTGGAGTCAGCGATTAAAAACATAAAGAATGACAATACAATAGGGAACGTCGGAATATCGCCCAAATATTTTCGCAATATACACACATACCACACAAAAAAGGCAGAAAGAATCAATTTTCAGTTAGAGCACGATAAGTGTATCGGTAGTCTATAAAGTGTTTACTGAAAGTAACAATTACGAACTCAGTAGAGATTATCAAATACTACTCGCCTTGATTTTCATGGACTTCGAGAAAGTGGTCCACACTAGATTATCGAAGGCGAGCAGAATGTCGATAGACCATCTACATAAACATTGATTAATATGCAGGGCTTTCATTTCAAAACTACCCACCCAAATTATTTTTTAAAATATCTTTAAAAGAAAAAGACAAAAAACACAATAATTTATATTCACGGGGGACACATTTTACAGGTATCGGTCACCCTGCGGTTTCACTTCTAAAAGTTTAAATACAAAGGGGTATTATGTGATATTTTGTTTTAAAGTTCTCTTTTGACAATCTTTTGAACCATCATTTGTTACAATAAGATTATTTTTACAGACTAATATCATTTTAAACTTTCAATTTAAAATAATTATTATTTTCTATGTATTTATTATTAAAATTGTATTAGCGTTAGAATTACCTTGTACTTAAATTAAATGTTCAAAAGGTTAAGGAGAGATGTCTCATTAGGCCAATTTCGTAGAGGCAAGGCTTATAATCTGGAGGTGCTCCCTACTGTTGAAAAAATAGCTTTTCTTCGTCTAGCAACAAAGTTTCTTCTTAATTTATTCAGTTTTCTAAAGATTCGGTTATAAGGCTATTCATCACATTTTCTAATAATAAGTCCAAATACAATTCTCCAGCTAAATTTGTTTCCACGAATAAAGAACCTATAATTTTATAGTTTTATATGTTAGTTGTTCTCTTCCTGAAAAACTTGTGGGTTGGTATTGTTGTAGTATCTACAAGTGTTTAGTGGCAAATCCATTTAAAAAAAATCCTGCTTCGTCAGAAAAAGAAATATTTAAAAAATAGAGTCTGCATTTGCCCTTTGAATCATTAATTCCCAGAACCTTCTGTCATAATCATCCTCAGCAAGCTGTTGAAAAGCTGTATTTTGTAGGAAACGGATTAATTTAGGCATGACGTTTTATGCACAGAGCCGACCGAAATATTTGTTAACCAGTTAACCTTGAGAAATTTATGAACTAAATCCAACACATACCTACTAATGCCTAATATTCTTATCGGGATGTCTCTGATGAAAAACATGAGCAGTTCTGCGTGCACCGCGTTTTTCTTCCCCATAAATATATATTATTTCAATTCTTCCTTGTAAAGAATAAAACATTGTCGAAATTTGATCGTCAGTGTTTAACGGAATCACTACCTACTAATAATAAATGTGTTACATTTACACTCACAGATATCTTTGGCATAAATATTTAAGGATTTTGTCTCACTTGTTTATCTCTGTAATTATTCTACCCCTGTGTATTTAAACTTTTAGAAGTGATATTCACCCCCGGTTAAGGGTTGGAATGCAGGGTGACTGATACGTATAAAATGTGTCCCCGTAAATATAAATTAAAATGTTATTTTTTCTTTTTCTTTTAAATATATTTTATAAGTTATTTTGGGTGACTAGTTTTGAAATGAAAGCCCTGTATATATTATGGACCAAGGGATTAATTGGACACCACTCCCGGGCTTTTGGAAAAATAATTTGACAAAAGCATAATATCTATTTAAATCATTAAATAGCCCATACATAAAGTCAAAGTAAAAAATAACATGCTTTATTACCTTTTTTTTCTGACATGAAATCAAAATTTAAAACACAAGTAACATAAAACTTCTTCGTTTTGTAGACCATCTTCCCTATGATTAAAACAAACAATTTAAATAATTAGGTTAATAATTGGTACTTATTATGAGAGGGTTCAACATTTAGAAACTACTAGTTCTTAGCTGTTAAAAGTCAAATTAAAAATATAAGACAAATAACACAAAATGGTAAGTAAACAAAAATAAGGAACACGATCTAGTGAGCAGTAAAGCAATTGGAGTCAGCAGTCAGTCATCGCAGGGCCTTTGTCCACCCCTGTATGCCTCCTCCGTTAAGGCATCTGTATTATACTTTGCCCAACCAGTGGCAGATTCAATGGGGGCTCAACTCCCCCCCTCCCAATCATCTGAGTTTTTTTAGCATTTATTTTGCTAAAACCTACCTTCAGCCGGACCAAGCCTTCCACCCCACGATTATCACAGCAGTATTCATAATGCCCAGGCAGTTTGATAAATAATGAAGTTTAGATAATATCACTTGGCCCGACATAGCTTGCAATTATTCATAATGCCCGGGCATTACAAATAATGCCCTCATTAATCACTCCTATCTTCGCGCACGCTAGGCGAGTCAGCTTATTTGACATATTTATTTGAAATTTTTTTAATTTGGTAATATTCACATCGTTTAAATTTTTAGATTTTTTTCAAATCCATTTTAACTTTATCATTCATGGGCGAAAATTATATGGCAACAAATTGTTCTAAAAATACATTATTTTCGGATTTAATATGATGAGCTAGTTTTCGTTTCAGGTTTTTTGACATTTTATTGCTATTTTTAAAGTTTTTGGTGTTTTATACATTTTTTCATTTTTGATATTTTTGAGGTTTATGGCATTTTTGAGGTTTCATTTATTCCTGGTATTTCTGATATTTTTGTATTTTTTTACATTTTTGACATATTGACATATTGTTTTTGACAATTTTTGGGTCTCGTTTGCATTTACGGTGATGTTGGTATTTTCACTCATATCTTTATTTTGGCGTTTTTTTTTTAGATTTTTCTCGTTTTATGTTGTTGACACAATAACTTTGATAATTTTGTCAAATTTTATATTATTGTGATGTTTTGGTGTATTTAATATTCTTAACGTTTGAAGGTTTATACTTTTTTTTCAGTTTTTGGAATTTATTGTTACTTTATAGGTCTTAGCTATCATTTGAAAATTTCAACATTTTCTAATTTTTAAAGATAATGCCTGCACTAAATCTGATAGTGACCCCACGCCCTCACTACTGGCAAACATTTAAGAACAGATTCAATTTATCACCTCTCATGGAATGAATAAATACTCCACATTCCATTTATCGGCTACGTGATGATCGCTAAGTGATTAATTCATTTCTAGTCATTTCAGGAGAAGTGAATGTATATCAACTTTCGCGCCTGCATCTTTTTTGTAGCTTAAAAATTGCTGACACCTATCGTCTTCCTGCAATAACAGATTCTTCGTATAATGACACATCAAATCTCAATAAATTTAATGAACTAATATTATAATTTTCATATCTGTATTATTTTCGGTTCCCAAAATAGTCATTTTTTCTTGAAACATTCATCGCTTGCCCCCTATCGTATACCTGAATGTTCACAATTTGATAAAACTCTGTTGATTTTAGAAGAGTATCTATATCAAGATTCACACCAGTATTACTTTCTATTTCGGATATATTAAATTCTTTCTAAAACAATACCAACCTCCTTTTCATCCATTTTGACAAAATAGCGACTCACATATTACTTCATTTAATGAAGGACTCAACCTCTTAATTCTTTACTTCAGTTTCCGGAAAAATAGTAACTTTTTGGAAAAAAATATTTCCCCTCCTCACCCCCATGATTTAATTAAATTTTGCAGAATGACGATACTCATTATTATTTGTTTGGAGAGAGAAGTATATACACCAATTTTCACATCTTGTTTTTCTGGATAGGGACAATCTAATCAGCTGGCGACATGAAATGTACTTTAAAACCTACTCTCATACATATCAAATATACAAAAAAAAAAAATCATAAAAATAGGTCGAGCCCTTTCGGGGGAGTTCGACCACAAACACCCTGACATGAGATTTTGTCCAAATTTTATTTTTATTTATATTTAAGAGTATATTAAATAAAGTTTAAAATTTTGGAACCTTAAATTTTGATGACTCTTTGTTTCTTTCCTCAGGACTTGGGTTCGGGGTTAATGGATCTATTTAATTCAACTATTGATATTCACTTATAACACATATGTGTTAGTTTATCAACAACATTTATTGAAACCTAATTTTCTCAGACAATTAATATGTTATTATTTAATCATTGCCACTGTACTGAACTCAGAACTATAATTTATTATGACATTAGACTTTTTTAAAATTATATTTACCAATCAATTTTTTTTTCTGGATATGGACATGAAATATATTTTACAACCTATTGTCGTTCCTATCAAATATACAAAAAAATCATGAAAATCGGTGGAGCCGTTTCGGAGAAGTTCGATCACAAACACCGTATCACGATATTTTTACGTATTAGATATGCCTTTACTTTAAATACTGCTACTATATAAACCGCGATTGCTCTAAAATGCATATTCTGTCATTCATGAAAGTCATAATAAATATTTGTTCAAATCGGATTTTTGAAAAGTAGTATTTTCAGTATTCATGCCATATTTATTTTCTATTTGAAATCTGAAAAAAATAGGTTTTCTATTATACGAAAGTTATGTATTTCTGCAACAAATTATTAAAGGTGAAGTAGTCACGTAGTGTTGATAAACATTTACGACTATAATTCAAGATTTAAAGTGATATTTATTAAGAAATAAATAATAGTGTATTTCAAGCTCATTTAACCACGGTGAATAAACAGCAAGAGGATGTTTGTTTTCACAATGTGCCCTCCTTTGATTTCGCCCTTAGGTATATTCAGACAGCCCCAATTATATAAATAAATTCCTAACAACTAAAATTAACCCATCTACAATCTTAAATCCCACCCAAAATCGAAAAAGTTGAATATTTTCATAAAATAGCATAACCCATGAAATCTAAATTTTCAATAAAGACCCAAAACCTTATGAAACGACTGAATAATTTTACATTTAATTAGATCATTGAGTTCTCTAAAATACAAATTACTATTATGAAAATTTGTAAAATTAAATTAAAAAATATATCGCTTATCTTTACCCACAGCGAATTTCAATATGAGATGTAACAGAGATGCTCTGTCACGCATTCTCGATTTCACAAGAAGTAGACGAAGAAGACCTGATAACAAGTTACGGTTCAAATTCACAGCGTTGCTGAAATTTGGAGGTTACAACGACGAACGTACAACCCGGAGGTCAGAACTCACTTTTTGTATCACTCTTAGGCAACTAGCTCCAGTGGTGAACCCTTGAACTAAATGGACGACTCGAGGATACTTTAGATGCGTATAAGCCTCCAATAAAATTTTGCTGATTTTACATTCTGTTACCATACAATCCATAAATATTCTCAAATAAAGGCAAATCGTTGTGACCTCCAAAATCGGAGGTGGTAGCGTCATATATGAGGTGACAACGTATATCGTATACCTGCTTCTGAGGCCACAACGATACCTTTATACATATATATATATATATATATATATATATATATATATATATGTTTTAGGGGGTTTCCGGGAATTCATCCGCGTAGTTGATAACTGATCCCTGCCGGGATCTATGGTAAAATGACGACGTTTCGGCAAAGTCACATCTGCCCTCTTCAGGTCGGTTCGCATAATTCTCGTAGCCTTCTGCTTTCGCTTCTAGTTACTCGATATATATATATATATATATATATATATATATATATATATATATATATGTTCTGAGAGGCTTCAGCGGTTATTGCTATGAACAAGGCTAGGTTCCGGGTGAGAACCGCGTCTGAATTTATTATATACTCGACGTTTCGACTCCTGCTTTGGAGCCATTATCAAGAGACAAAAGTGAAATAGAGTTTCAGTCTAGATCGAACTCGGGGCCTCAATCTACCTACTCCCCAAGAGTCACTAGGTAACTGAACTGAATTTAAGTCTGCTCTGCATCTTTTATTTATAGTTAGCGCTGGGTTGGAAGGGGATGTCATGTGATGAGGCTGTGTTGTGATTGATTGGGTGTTGGTGGGTGTGTCTGCTTTGTTTAATCTAGCAATTATGGAGGTCCATGCTGTGGGAAGGCGAGAGCTGTCATCGCTTCGGTTTAGACAGAGGGGTCTTTTCTCTATTTCTATAGCTTCGCGAATAGTAGATGCCCTGAGGGAGTTACGAGATACGATAGTCCTACTGTCCTCGTAGTTGATAGAGTGTCCTGTTTGGATATTATGATGCGCGAGAGCTGAAGTCGGATCTTTTTTGAGAACTGACAAAGAATGTTCATATACTCGATGGTTGACGTGCCTATTTGTACGACCGATGTAGCTTTTTGGGCAATCGCGACATGGTATTTCGTAAACTCCTTGATCCTTGTTAGGTACTTTATCTTTAGTGTTCCCGGTTAAGTTGGCTATAGTTTGAATGTTGTTGAAGACTGTCTTTATTTGATGTCGGTGTAGGATCCGTGCTATTTTGTCAGTGACTCCTCGAATGTACGGAAGAAAGGCTTTCCGGTGTTGTTGGTCTGTTTCTGATGGGGTTGGTGTACTCGGGGGTTGTTGCGATTGATTGAAAATGCGTGCAATGTGGTCTGGGTGATAACCGTTTTGTCAAAGGATTTGTTGAAGATTATTAAGTTCGTTTTGTCTATTGTCAGTGTCCGTTAAGCGAATAGATCTAAGAGCCCAAGATTTCATTACAGAACTTATGTATGTATGTGAGAATCTGCCATTGCTGGTTTTTGTTATGAGGACATCAAGAAACGGGAGCGAAGAATCGGATTCGATTTTCATTGTAAATTGAATGTTAGAATGTATACCATTGAGGTGTTGTAGAAAGTAGTCTAACGAATCTCTGCCATGAGGCCAAATGACAAAAGTATCTCAACACTAAGGACTATATTCACAAAATGAAATCTCTACTCCACACTCCTGACTACGTAATAATTAACAATAATCCGACTACTTAGTTATAAAACAAGACCAAGGAAATCATCAACACAATACATGTTCCTCTTGACGTCAAAAAGACCATCATTCCTAGTGAAAAATCTTCTAAAATTCCCAACATTTACGGACTACCCAAGATTCATAAGCCGGACATTCCTCTTAGGCCCATTGTCAGTTCGACACAATCCCCGATCCAAGAATTAGCCCGGTACTTAGCCAAAACCCTTCAACCTCTAGCCGATCAAGCATCCTCGTACGTAAAGAACTCTTCTTCCTTTCTAGATATGTTAGGTGCTTATAGAATTTCAGAAAATGATATCCTGCTTGGCTTCGATGTTGTATCTCTTTTCACCAACGTCCCCATTTCAGAAACGCTAGATATCCTAAAAACAAAACACAATATCTCTTCGCAAACTTGTACAGCACTGCTCTCCTAATACATATTTTTCATTTCAAGACACTCTGTTCAAACAAGTACGTGGGGCCCTGATGGGTGCTCCTCTTTCTCCAGTGCTTGCTAACACTTTCATGGAACAAATCGAAACCCAAGCCCTAAACTCGTCTAATTTAAAACCTTCCTGCTGGCTTAGATATGTTGATGATACTTTTGTCATTTGGCCTCATGGCAGAGATTCGTTGGACTACTTTCTACAACACTTCAATGGTATACATTCTAACATTCAATCTACAATGGAAATAGAATCCGATTCTTCGCTCCCGTTTCTTGATGTCCTCATAACAAAAACCTGCAATGGCAGATTCTCACATACAGTCTATAGGAAACCAACCCACACCAATCGTTACTTAAATGCCCAATCACATCATCACACTGCCCAATTAAGTTCTGTAATGAAATCTTTGGCTCTTAGATCTATTCGCTTAACAGACACTGACAATAGACAAAACGAACTTAATAATCTTCAACAAATCCTTCGACAAAAGGGTTATCATCCAGACCACATTGCACGCATTTTCAATCAATCGCAACGACCACCGAATAAACCAACTCCATCAGAAACAGACCAACAACACCGGAAAGCCTTCCTTCCGTACATTTGAGGAGTCACTGACAAAATAGCACAGGTCCTATACCGACATCAAATAAAGACAGTCTTCAACACCAGTCAAACTATAGCCAACTTAACCGGGAACCCTAGAGATAAAGTACCTAACGAGGATCAAGGAGTTTACGAAATTCCATGTCGCGATTGCCCAAAAAGCTACATCGGTCGTACAAATAGGCGCGTCAACCATCGAGTATATGAACATTCTTAGTCAGTTCGCAAAAAAGAACCGACTTCAGCTCTCGCGCATCATCATATCCAAACAGGACACTTTAACAACTTCGAGGACAGTAGGACTATCGTATATCTTAACTCCCTTAGGGAATCTACTATTCGCCAAGCTATAGAAATAGAAAAAAGACCCCTTTGTCTAAACAGACGCAATGACAGCTCTCGCCTTCCCACAGCATGGACCTCCGTAATTGCCAGAATAAACAAAGCAGACACGCCCACTAACACCCAACCAATCACAACACCGCCCCTTCATCTATAATAAAAAGAAGAAGAGCAGACACAAATTCAGTTCAGTTACCTAGTGACTCTTGGGGAGTAGGCAGATTGAGGCCCCGAGTTCAATCTAGACTCTGAAACTCGTTTTCTTCACTTTTGGTTCTTGATAATGGCTTCAAAGCAGGAGTCGAAACGTCTAGTATATAATAAATTCAGACGCTGTTCTCACCCGGAATCTAGCCTTGTTCATATATATATTTTATCATAAAATATGTTTTTATAATAATGATATTGGAGAATCATTAATAGTTCCTTCATGAATTTTCTAGAGTTTAATAATTCAAATTATGCACAAAAATGTTCACTTTACCTTTTATTATAAATTAAGTCAGAATTAATGAATTCTGTTCTCACGGCGAATACTTCCAATAGCCCATATACAAGAGAAGTAATTAATCTTTGTTCTTTGGGGCACAATGGGCTGAATTACGTTAAACCGTAGTCTAACCGTGACGGTATATATATTCTCTGCTAAGGAAATAAATGATGCCAGAAATTAATGTTAAATAGACCAAGTAACTGGAAATATGAACCATTTAACATATCGGCTATTAATTCTATGCTCCATTTGTTGAGTTAGAAAGATACTGTTTAAAATTACCGTTCTGAAGTTTTTAGTCGAGTTATTGTTATATAACTCCAAAAATTTTGTATCAGTAGTGTACAGAAGATCTCTTTTTGTAAATTCTTGGTTTTTGATGTATTGGAAAAAATTGAAAATATATATTTGTACAACAGAGAAATTTAAGCATTAATCAACTCATAAGAGTGGTGGGTGATAGATAGTTTTGATTAATATATAACAACTGATGTGCATTCACATGGATTGAACTTGCTTTAGAAAAAAATTAAAAAACTTGTTGTATTAACGCATAGTCTATATGTAGAACATAATTGCCAATGACTTCGAGTAGGTGAGTTATTTCACTATTTCATTAGATATTAAACTGAAAGGAATAATATTATAAAAGCTGCAAATACAAGCGTTTCAACTATAGATGCTTGATAAAGTCAAAATACCAAAGTAAATATATTATCGCGGAACAAATTTCACGATGACCTATTGTATTCAGTTATATGTAATTAATACATAAAGAATTATTCGAAATTTCAATCAGTAAAATGGACCGCTACTGATGAAGGTTCTGAACTAGAAATAATTTGCCTTATGAGATATATTGAAATTTTGACCAGATAGGCTATTTTACTCGATTGGTAGGTGAAGCAAATGAACTCATTGGATGCAATTCTCAATTGAGTGAAAGAGCCTCTTACCCTCACTATTGCCCTCTCTTTCTAGCCTTTGCACGATGTTTATGCACTGCATGCTACATCTAGGAAGTAGATGTTCTAAGTATACTTTAGAGATGTGTAGGTTTGGATGGACACGAATCCTCGGAACCACTTGTTGGTATTTTATAAAAATGCCATCCATGAGCAGTACTGAATCAATAATAGCGGACTGGAACTACGGATTGGAGAGAGCGGAATGGTATAACCAATAGTTTGATCATATAGAAGTATTGTTGGTTCATGGTTATATATTTTTATCGTTCCAGTTGTCAACTAAGGCTATTTTTATTTATAATTATTATTTTGATAAATGTTATGTTATTGATTCAGTGCCATAATGTCTTGCTATCAGTATTACATTCCAACTTTCCGTCTGAAGTCCGATTCCGGTGATCACAGTTAGACAGCCGGACCCATATGAGTCCGACGGACACGGGACCTAGATCTTTGGAACTGGATGCATATCCGAATGTAAGTCCGAGTTATGAGCGGACCTACCCATCTCTACAGTGAATATTTATATGGGGAAATGTTCTTGTATGAATTGCTTAAAATTGTGCGTAAACTAAAATTATTATATCCAAGGCTTTAATAACTCCTAAAGTAAACTGTCAAAAGTATCGAATATAGAAAATAAATAATTCAGTAAATTTAATATGATAAAATTTTATCTTTAATAAAATAATATTCATTATCCCATTATGAGTTTAATTTTCGATGGTGGTCTCAGTTTTAGATATTGGTTATTATTAAATCATTATTACGCACATACTCTGTACTTTTACTCTCGTCCACAATAGTGATAACTTACTGTAAAAGTAATTCGTTTTGAACATATGACTTCTTCTTTCCTAACATGTTTTCCATTATCTGAACAACAAGACATAAATCACGGATTAAAATAAATTTCCACATGCACTGGAATATCATTTTCGTTCTGTTACTTTATATACATTTCAAAAAGTATAACATACGGAATTATGCCTCGTGGATATCATTTTGTTTCCACTAGGAGCGATCAACGTCTTCATGGTTTCCAACCATCGATATTGTTATTATCTCGCTCTGTTAAATTAAAATTCGCAACATGGTGCTGAAACTGGGAAAGGCTTCCAGCAGAAAACGAAATTAACTTGTTTTATTACTCTTTTCGCTTACAGACCCAGTTATTAGATTGCTTTAAGTTCTCACTGACACAATTCCGAATTGAATACTGAATAGCAAAAAAGGTTCACGTTCCAAACTTTTTTTTATTACGGGTCGCCAAATTAACCAAGTTTAAAGCGGAAATCTAAAATTAAATCTGCTTAGTTTCGAAACGTGATAATTAGAAAAGTGTGTCTAAAAAAAAGTAAACTTCACTGTGTTTGCTAAAGTTGTTTCAGGGTTAAGCTTTATTTGGTTATAAAAAAATAATGAAGAATTGTAATATCAAAAGTCAGGCTGAAATATATTTATCATATCATAGTTTTTTAGCATAATATAACATATGACAATAAAAATGTCTTATCAAAATGCAAATTTGTCATTCGAATTATTAACCTCTAATTTCTTTCACAAAATATTCATTTAATCGAATTAATAATATTAATATATACAGCTAGCAGATTCTCGAGGAAGGCGCAAACATCACAGTCCTAACGTATATATTGGCTTTTCTGTTGTTGGTTATGGTTGCTCTCTTTACGCAAAATGGTTTAGGTACAGTAACACGGTATAATCTGCTGTCTCATTTAGTCGGTGACCTATCCGCGTCCGGGCAATAGCAGTATATCAGTATTAAGTATATGGACAATTCGTCATAATAAGATAATATTAACCCTAAAAAGTTACATTTATCATTTTGCATATGATTGTGTTTTGAATAAAACCCTAATCTAATTTCAATAGTTCAAGTTAATTTTTTTTATCTCGTAGCCCTTCCGGATTTAAACATTCAAATCATTGCATAAAATAAACATAGAATAGAAGTTCCATCACATTCCGTCAACTAATAAAGATTGTAGAGGGGTGGCACTAGTTGAAATGGGTCACCCTGTATTTCAAAAACATATCAAAATATAAATTCAACATTGAATTGTTTGACAATTTTTGGATATTCTTTATGTTGGATTAAGTTTCTGCCAGAAGAATACTAAAACTGAAAATTCATGAGCAATAATTTATTATTAAATTCTGCCAAAAGAATAAACAATTTGCATGATTACTTTATTACAATTTAGTGGACTAAGATGTATTATCAAGAGATAGTTAAAATTACCTTCAGATGATGGAAACAGAGTTGTCAGTTTCCTGCCAAATAGAAATAATTGCTGAAAAATATTACGTGCTACTTTTGCACAATTCCAATAATTCCCACCCAATTTCCAAGACGGCGCGCCATCCTTCACTTTTATAACTCGACTGTCAATTCGTAGTGACAAATTTGGCAGAATTGGATCGACACAAAATGAAAAAGCTATCGAAAACTTACCAGCGAGAAAGCTTGTATTATTATAACTGACTGATATAAAGAAACCAATTTCTTTTCTTACTGTTAACCCATAATTTACCTCGCACTTGAAAGACATAAAAGGTAAGAGGACATCTGAATTAAATTGAAAAATGGCGATAAAACATTTAAGATATAATTCAGCAAGACTACATAAAAGGACATTTCGCATGAATGGATATAATTGATTTTTTGATTAAAACCAAATACTTCTAAAACAAAACGCTGACAGGATTTTAATCAATATTTGGTAGGACGACATTTAGTAACGAATAATATAAACCCCCAGAATACTAGCAGTTTCAATTTTTCTATTTTACTTACCAGATGTGGTTAGCCTAATAGCATATCCGTAGGACAGAGTACATTCATCACCATATAGAAATATGAAACTATATATTATTTTGATACACAGTCATAATGTACAATTAAAATATATTAACGATATTTAACTAATTTTCAAGTGGCATAGCTGTATAAAAACAAATCATTACTATAAATAGCAATATCTCCTACAAACTGATATGTGATGTTAGACTCTAGCAAAATAATAGCAGAAGAACTATTGAAGTACTGGGTGATTAATTTGTATCGCATCTAGTTGGCAATGCTCAAATTTTAGTGGCAACAGCCTTTACAACACATTTGGTATATATATATATATATATATATATATATATATATATATATATGTTATATGAGAAGTGTACTAACTTACAATTCTCACGCTAAAGATACCATAGGTGGCTGAACCACAAATGCCTTCACACAAATATCATATTACAATTTCCTAGAATTTTTAGAAGTCACGTAGCCGCTTTGTTCAAATGAGAACTGATGACGTAGCGTCAGCATTTTTATGTTATAAATGTAACCGCAAACTATTCACAGCGTTCATTATATTCACATAACTTCAGACTTATAAGATTGTATTTTGTAACTTAAACATATAAGTTTTTGTGAAATAAATAATTTTTTAAAAAGTGAATTTAGTGAAACCAAACCTAAAATTGTGGCAGTCCAGACGTAATTAGAACAAGAAACATTCTAACTAATTACGGTGGTTTCCTAACCTTCGAGGATACAAAGAACCTACTTGGACACCAACTACCGAGCTCAACAAGGGAACAAACAGCGGCTAACCAGTGTTCAGTGACGGTTAGAACAAGTCCTATCATAGGAATAATCACGTAAGCCTTAAAAAGTTATAATATTTAATAATTTTTGAACAACCAGTTCTATCATTCTTCCTATTTTAAGAGAACCATCCTAAATATTTACCCAAGAACGAATCTTGAAATTTTATTTCGTATTTTATTTTGATAATTTTAAGAAATTCCAAATATTTATTTATGGTTATGCTTAACTTCGCTTTTTCCAAACTTTGTATTTTCCTAATATTGCACAATCTTGAGTAAAATTATAAAATGCCAGAAAGTAGAGCTGTAGCACCAAATGTAGAGCCCTGAAAGCTCTTAGAAATTTTCGCCATTATTCCCGAATACGATGGGAACCCATTATTTTTAAACACATTTATCTGTTCTTGCAATACCGCATATAATATGGCATCGGATAATCAGCAAGTTCTGTTAATTCTTCAAATTAAGAACAAACTCCGTGGACGAGCCGCTGAACTAGTTAATTCACGTGACCCCAGCCATTTAGCGGATATTCAAAGTCGGATAGAAAACCATTTTGGAGATCCAAGGGATCTCTCCGGCCTCATTCAGGACCTCCAAAGAATGAGGCAATTACCAAACAAGTCGCCATTGACATTTTCAGCCAGGCTAAAAACGTACCAAGTTAAAATAGTGGCAGCTGTTAATAAACAAAATCTAACTGTCAAGGAGAAACAAGCCCAAATTGACTTAATCGAGTCAATGGCTCTAACTAGCCTACTTACGGGTCCAGAGCCGAAAATTGGCCAAATTGTGCAAGGCAGTGATCCCAGAGATATCCTTACCGCTATTTCCCGTATTAAAAGAGAAAACAGTTGTTTAATCTAGAAACTCAAAAATTCTTAGTCAACCGAAATGCACACCAACCGCCTCGTAAACCGAATAACGGTCCACCCCCAAAACAATGTTCGTTTTGCGAAAAGATTGGACATTTCAGCAGAGAATGTCTCATCAGAATGAGACAATCCCAGACTAACCAAATTTCTCACCCAAACTACTCGAACCACCGCCCATATTATGCGAATCAGTCTGCTAATCAATCTACGAATTTTAATAATAGGCCTCAGTTTTCTCATCAACAACAACAACCTTCAACAAGTAGACCAACCCCAACTTCTAGTAATTTCAGGCCAAATCCGAGTTTCTTTAAACAACAACAGAAAACTCATCACTTAAACAACGAACAATTCGATCCGTATGAACATAACTATGATTTTTCTTAGAATGAGCAACAGAATTTTGAAACACCAACTGAATACAAAAACGTATCCGACAATTATTACCCTGATACACAAAAACATGACAAATTCGAATATCATTCAAGCGAAAATGTTTGTAATGATAATTATAACCAACAATATGATGAATATTACGATAGCGAACAGTTTTCTTCCCGACAAAATTTTCAGACTACCCCGGTAGATGCAAAACCTCCCGATCACGACATCTTCGATCTTCAAACACAAATTTAAACGATGAACTTGGACAATTTCAATCCAAACCTAAACTTTCCCGAACAGAATTTTCTGTAAGACCACTTCTTTCGGTCAATTCGAAAAACCTTTCCTACATCACCGACTCTTCCAAAACATATAAACTCCTTGATTACTTTTATGCTTTTTTGTGCAGTAACACCACAATCGAAATAAAACGACGTATATTGAAAGAAAACCAAACGTTTCAAAGTCTATTCTGACTTCGTTGTCAATGGCTTTATATTTATTGATGTAAATTGCAAAATGAAAATTTGATTTATGACATTTAAATTGACATTGGAAAATTTGTTGTTTTTAGATATACAGGTAGAACAAAAAATTCTAAAGATCGTGTATTATAGTTAAACAGCTTTCAAGTTAGAAAAATTTGAAAGAGTTGTTTTTAGAATTTATAAGTGACGTTCCTAGGTACGACTTTGTTCTAAGATAGCGCATTCGCCAACAATGCGATCAAAGAATTCTATTGTTTCAGTGATCCCATTAACGTCATAAGGGAAAACCTAGGAAAAACTTATGAACTATCCCGATATTGGGTTGCTCAAAAGGAGGTTACCATTAATAATTTCTTCCTTAATTGTCGGTAATCAGATACGATTAAATTCTACAGAAGTAGAAGCGATACAATCGTCTTCATTCAAAAGAATTAAGGCAGACTCTTTAATTTTTCGTTTTGTGTTATGTTGTTCTTTGTGAAGTATAGTTGAATTGTCAAATTGTATTTTATGGCCTAGGTCCCAAGCATGTTCACAAATTTTTGATTTTTCAAATTGTCGTTTCGTTATGTAATTCTTGTGTTCATTTATTCGTACGTTTAATGGTCTCGATGTTTCTCCAATATAAAATTTATTGCATTCGCAAGGAATCTTTTTTTGAGTCCTGGGTTTTGTTGGTTTGTTTTGTTTTCGATATTAGAGATTTCAGTTTGGAATGTTGTTTTAACATTAAATCTGTTGTCCACTCTTTTTAATCATTCTGACAGACCCTGTATATATGGTATAGTTGTATCTGTTATGTAGTTGTCCTGAGTAGTAGTAGTGTTAATAAGAGAAGTTCTGGGCTTATTCGGAAGGTTTGTTTTCTGTTCAAGTCTGTTTAACTCTTTGTTAATAAATTTTGTGTGGTAATTGTTTCCAGTGAGAACATTTTTGATAATTATTTTTTCTTTGTTGAATTTATTATCATCAGAACAGTTGGCCTTTGCTCTATCTTATAATGACTTAATGACAACTTTCTTTACTGTATTGGGATGATTTGAAATATAAACTATAAGATTTACCCTAGAAATTGAAGAAAATAACATACTATCTTTCCTAAACATTTTAATAACAAAAACGGAATCTTCATTCGAAACAGAAGTTTATAGATAACCAAACCATACAAAACAGATACCTAAATTTCAGTTCAAATCATCCGAATACAGTAAAGAAAGGTGTCATTAAGTCATTATATGATAGATTAAAGACTAACTGTTCTGATGATAATAAATTCAACAAAAAAATTATCAAAAATGTTCTCAGTGGAAACAATTACCCCACAAAATTTGTCAACAAAGAATTAAACAGACTTGAACAGAAAACAAACCTTCCGAATCAACCCAGAACTTCTCTTATTAACACTACTACTACTCAGGACAACTACATTACAGTTACAACTATACCATATATACAGGGTCTTTCGGAAAGATTGAAAAAAAGAGTGGGCAACAGATTTAATGTTAAAACAACATTCCAAACAAAAAATACACTGAAATCTCTAATATCGAAAACAAACCCAACCAACAAAACCCAGAACTCAAAAAACTGCATATACAAGATTCCTTGCGAATGCAATAAATTTTATATTGGAGAAACATCGAGACCATTAAACGTATAAATAAATAAACACAAGAGTTTCATAAAGAAACGACAATTTGAAAAATCTAAAATTTGTGAACATACTTGGGACCTAGGCCATAAAATACAATTTGACAATTCAACTATACTTCACAAAGAACAACATAACACAAAACGAAAAATAAAAGAGTCTGCCTTAATTCTTTTGAATGGAGACGATTGTATCGCTTCTACTTCAGTAGAATTTAATCGTATCTGGTTACCGACAATTAAGGAAGAAATTATTAATGGTAACCTCCTTTTGAACAACCCAGTATCGGGATAGTTCATATGGTTTTTCCAAGGTTTTCCCTTATGACGTTAATGGGATCACTGAAACAATAGAATTCTTTGATCGCATTTTTGGCAAATGCGCTATCATATAATAAAGTCGTACCTAGGAACGCCACTTATAAATTCTAAAGACAACTCATTCAAATTCTTCTAATTTGAAAGCTGTTTAACTATAATACATGATCTTTACAATTTTTTTGTGCTACCTGTATATCTAAAAACAACAATATACGTCGTTTTATTTCGATTGTGGTGTTACTGCCCAAAAAAGCATAAAAGTAATCAAGAATATGACACAAAAAACGTTTAGAAGACAAATATAAACTCCTTATTGACCCGGAGCAGGAAAGTCAATATTTAAGCCAGAAACTTGCCAACGATTTAAACAACGATTTCCTGAAAACGTAGTCATCCAAGGAATCACTGATCAGAAAATCTTAATCAACGAATCCACCCTTGTACCTTTCAACTGATTTTCAACATCGACATTGAATTCGACGGATTATTGGGTTCAGATTTCCTTGAACATTATAACTGCGTTACAGACTTCAACAGCAAACAACTTGTGACCAATTTTAAAACTTTACCTCTCTACATAGTTACGGATGATACTGTCATGCGTGCTCATAATCCTTCAGCATTCAATAACTGCATCCCAGTAAGTAACATTTCCTTAGAACAAATCTGTAAATTAAAATGTAATCTTACTAATACTGAGGCTTTCCTATCATCTGCCGAAATAGAAAAAGTTTATCTTCCCCATGCCCCATGCCCTTGTTAAAATTAATGAAAAAGACGAATTTCGTACTTCAGTTTTAAATGCAAATGCTATCCCCAAAACTGTTAATTTCGACAATTTGGAACTCGAACCGATAAACAATTTATCCGTAAACATTCTTTCCGAAAATTACTCTCAAAACTTAACCCAGCCTGATAGACAAACTACAATTATGGAACAACTTCGGTTAGAACATCTGAACGATGAGGAAGCCGAACTTACTTCTCAACTTTGCCTCGAATATTGCGATATATTCTATGTAGAAGGTGACCAACTGACATTTACAAACGAAATTAAACATTCAATAGATACTAATAACGCGAAACCCTCTTTCACAAAGTCATATCGGTACCCCCAAATACACAAACAAGAGGTAAAAAGTTAGATATCAAAGATGCTTGACCAAGGCATTATACGTCCGTCTAATTCGCCATGCTCATCCCCGGTTTGGGTAATTCACAAAAAACTAGAAGCATCTGGTACCCAAAAAGGCGTGTCGTCGTCGATTATCGTAAATTAAATGAACTTACTGTTGACGACAAATACCCCCTACCGAACATTTCGGATTGACTTGACCAACTTGGCAAATGCCAATACTTCACCAGTCTCGACTTAGCTTCAGGGTTTCACCAAATCGAAATCGATACTAAAGACATCCAAAAAACAGCATTCACAGTAGATAATGGTCATTTCGAATTCGTCAGAATGCCCTTTGGTCTTAAAAACGCTCCATCCACCTTCCAAAGGCTAATGGATAATATTCTTTAAGGTGTTCAAAACGAGAGATGTTTAGTCTATATGGACAACATTATCGTTTATTCTCCGACTATACATGAGCACATAGCCCGACTTTCTGAAGTTTTCAAACGCTTGCGAAAAGATAATTTAAAGATTTAACCCGACAAATGCGAGTTCCTTCGCAAAGAGGTCGCGACTCTTGGCCAGCTTATAACTCCTGAATGTGTGAAGCCTAACCCCTTATAGATATCAAGCCCTTAGAGTAAGCTGGTTATTACAGGCGATTCATACCCAATTTCGCCAAGATTTCGAAACCTTTGACAAGATTACTTCAAAAAGACATACCTTTCCAGTTCGAGTCCGAATGCGTCAAATATTTTGACGAATTAAAAAGAGCCCTTACTTCTACCCCCATACTCATATACCCCAATTTTGAAGAGCCATTTATTATTACAACCGACACCAGTCCATTTGCTATCGGTGCAGTGCTCTCTCAAGGCCCCATAGTTAAAGATTTGTGTGTAGCCTATGTCTCCAGAACTCACTGCAATTCTGAAACTAAGTATTCAACCATAGAACGAGAACTCCTTGCAATATTGTTTACGGTTAAACACTTTAGACCAATAACTTTTGGCCGTAAGTTTCTACTTCTGACCGACCACCGCCCGTTAACTTGGCTGTTTTCTATAAAGGATCCTGGAAGTAGACTTGCAAAATGGCGCCTTAAGTTCGAGGAGTACGACTATCAAATAATTTACAAACACGGCAAAGTAAATGAAAATGCCGACACGCTCTCTCGCATTTAAGTTAACAACTTTAATGAATACATGTCACTTCAAGCAAACAATCATCTAACACCATTTACAGTACTCCCAACAAACGAGACTGACGATGACTCACAACAATACCAGACAAAAATTAATCTCCAACAAATCTGCGTAGAATTTAGAACGTTTGTCGAGCGATATCAAACCGTTTAACCCATAGATTACGACAAAATTCAATTCTCTAATTGCCAACTCTTAGACCGAGAAAACAAAAACATTCTGGTATTTCCCCAAGACGCTACCATGAAAGATTTTCACCATGACATCATCGAAGACATTTTCCCTAAGAGTAAATCTGTTTGCAAGCAAAAGTGTCAGAAAAAGACGCTAATACATCGTCCCTCTCCCTTCTGACCTAGAAGTAGTCCACGAGATTCTTTTCGCATCTTTATATAATAGTATGGGTGGATAGTCGGACCTCGTTGGTCGGTCGTACGAACGCATGATGAGAATAACATTGGTTTGCCCATTCTGGAAATGCTTTCGTTCATCTTTTCTGAAATCGATATTAGATGGAAAATATACCAAAATATCCTCCAAACGGTTGAGAAAGGCCAAATACCTATCATTCTCGACCAATTCCATAACGGCAAAAAAAATATACATCGAGGTACCAATGAAACCATCCGCAGAATAAAAGAAAAATACAATTGGCCAGGATTGAATATGGACGATGATAATTTTATCAAAAACTATCAAAGTTGTCAGAGAGCAAAAGTTTACCGAAGGAGTCTCGACAGCCCACTTGTCATTACTGAAACTCCACGGACACCCTTTGAGCGTCTCAACATCGATATTATAGAAGTCCCAACGAAAAACCACGCATTGACTATCCGGGACGAACTAACCAAATTCTCTTAGGCCTACCCCAAAACCGACAAAAATGCACAAACCGTTGTTAGTACTTTACTACTATATTTCCAACACTTCGGTACCCCATTACGGATACACTGTGATTATGGCAGGGAATTCGACAACGCACTAATGAGATATTTGTGTAAGCTATTTGATATCAAACTGTCCTATTCTAGCGTAGGCCATCCCCAGTCAAATGGTTTATAAGAACGATTCCACTCGACCTTACTAGACATGAGATTAGAATCCACAAATTAGAGAATCCCGACGAAACCCTCTTCAACATCCTTCCTTATGCAATCATCGCATACAACCTGCAAAAAAAACTCACGGATTGACTCTTTACGAACTTGTTTACGGACATACGTCGAGTAGGATTCCGAAACTCTCTACAACCAACAATAATTGATAACTAAATACATCCGAGATCTCAACAACCGTATCACACACTATTATAAAATCGCTCGTGAAAGAACGGAAGTTCAAAAACACAAAGCGAAAGCCCAATTTGATAAACATGTTTCCGAAAATGTCCCCAATTATCAAATAGGCGATAAAGTCTATATTAAGGAATCCCAAATCAAGGACACACTCCAAAATAAATTCAATGGTCTTTTCGAAATCCTGGAAAATTCCGCGACATTAATTAATCCAAAGAGCAAACAAAAAACTGAATTAAATTTCGACAGAATTAAACCGTTCTCAGAAAGTTAATTTCTGTTTCAGGTTGTGCCTGCTGTTCGGATCAGCAGTAGCCCAATATCAAGTCGAACCTATAAATAACACATCAGAGATATACCATAACGAAGCCCGAATCACGGTTTCTAACAATAAATGGACACTTTTGGTCCACAAAAATATTTCGGCCTTCGAACACGTTTTCAGGACAAATAATAGAGTTTTACAAACACTTATCGAAACTGTTAACTATAAATCTTTCGCAATGTATTACTTCCGCTCAGATGTACAAACTGATATAAATCTTCTAAACCAAATATCCATCACAATTAAGGACACATTTATTGAAATATGGACAACAAAAGACCAAAACGCGGAATACTTGATGGCGCAGGTACTCTTTTTAAAGCAATTACCGGAAACTTAGACGCGGATGACGGTAAATATTTTACTAATAGTATAAATAGGCTCAATCAAGGTCAATTACGGATAGAAAATTTACTCAAAAGCCAAATCAGTGTAACTACCTGTCATTAAAAACTTCAACGACGAAAAACTCTTTAACAGCAATATGAAAAAACTAGAAACCACAATCGAAAAAATTAACGATAGAGTCGGTTACATCGAAACGTAAACCTATGTTGCTCGAATTATGCGAGAAACTAATGGAGAATTACCTTTACTTGGAAGATAGCCTAAATAATCTGCTAAATTCAATTACTTTCGCGCCTGTTAATATCATACATATATCTATTTTAACGCCCAAACATCTCATTACGGCATTGCGAGAAATATCACAACCTCTAGTAAAAACCAATCTTCCACTACCAATAAAATACTCAAGCATTGGTCAATACTGAAAAATTATCGAGTTAGAAGCTTTAAAAGCAAACTCAGATCTTATTTTTGTCTTAAGAATTGCATTAGTAGAACAACAACCATATACTCTTTTCCGGTTATACTCTATCCCAATTTACGATGATAGAACTGTGTTACATCACGTTTTGTCTTTCACTCAAAAGTACCTCGCGAAAAACGAAGACTCTTTAATGCGCATGTAAACCGCTTGCTATCGGAAGGAAATTGTGTCCCGACCTATACGCCTATCCTATAGACTCTAACGCACCGTGCGAGGTGCAACTTCTGAAAAGTATTCAAAATGTGCCGGACAATTGCAGAAGTGCAATAATTTTTAGTCAGAG
This sequence comes from Octodonta nipae, assembly GCA_034190945.1. Classification (NCBI taxonomy): domain Eukaryota; kingdom Metazoa; phylum Arthropoda; class Insecta; order Coleoptera; family Chrysomelidae; genus Octodonta; species Octodonta nipae. Next base: position 115,816,367 of record CM067216.1, on the reverse strand, counting down.
TCACAGTGTCCAAAAACTTGAACAAAATATGTGGCTTGTCGTGACCTCCGAACCTTTATATGTTATGGTGAGTTGCAATCAAAAGAACTCAACTACTTTAACTCTAGTGCGCAACTCCATTCTATAACTTCAATCGGAGTGTAGTGCCTTTGTAGGTGTTACTAAGGTCCAGGCTGAGTCCGGAAAAGAAACAGCCCTTTCCGAAGTCTATTACACAGTTACAGTACCTTACAACTGTTGCGATACGGTTCCAGAAAAGGTACAAATTCCTGAGCTGAAACTCTTCGATATACGCAGCATCAACGTGGAGGAACTGGATGTTGCAAACCATAAGTTAGAACAGTACTCCAGAGACCTAGATGGTCTTTCTTGGCCAAGAAAATCTCTTGGTTTAAGTATACGACTATAGCTGTCGTCATGATCATTTCAGCGATCATAATTTTCAACATCATCAAAAAGAAAATTGAAAAGCGCCCAAAAGCCCAAGAACCAACCAACCGACGAAGCCTTTATCGTCTCTAAGAATGCTGCCTAAAATAAGACCAGTATTAAAACCAAATCCGATCACAGAGACAACTGTATAAACATTTCATTTATAATAATGTATTTTTATATGTTTTACCCATATTTTATGTATTACCCTTTTTATTTTATTTTACTACCCTTGGTTCATAAGTTACTTCTTTTTGCGAAGACTTGAACATTGAAAACGCGGGTAACGGCTAGTTTTGAATAAAAGCTAAGCTGATGCCAGTATGTAATATTTTGTGCGTGCGGTGGAACCAATTGACTAATTGTATTACTCAACATTGAAGTTTTTTCGCTATATCTACCGTTTCTGTCAATTTACGGAGATAAAGTCAAACTATAGGCTTTGCAACAAAAACAGATTCAGCAAAATCTGTTCAGTAGTTCTTACGTGATGCCCGAACAAACAAGGAAGGGCACAGTCACAGAGTGTCCTAATAAAAGAAGAAAATCTGTAAACCGCAGCAAAAATAATAATAAAGATCATATCAAGAGTGCTAGAAGACAGAACTACTAGTGGTTTCTATAATTTTTTATAATCCTGCACAATTTACATACTTGGGGCAACGAGAATCCACATGTATTGGGAGTGGCCAATTCACAATATCAACTTACTATCAACTTATGCGATATTCTTGATAATGAAATATTTATACCAGTTGTTTTAACATATAAAATTTCTTTCTTTCTAGATAAGCATAACTACGAATCGTTTTTCTACGAAATATATTCCTTTGCATCTAATAGTTCATATGTCGTTTTAACATGCTTGTGCACTGCTGCATTTTTAGCTCTTTGGATTAGACGTTGGACTCCAATTGGTTGGCCTGCTCAATTACCTGATATATAAATCCTCTGGATCTTTATTTCTGGTACGCCAGAAAACCACGTCGCTGCATTACTTCAAGTACCAGAGATTTGGGTACGGAAAAGGCACATGCCACCAAGATGCCAGATGCATCAAATGCTCTGGACTAAACATGGCATCAGACTGTCCAGTAAAAGAAACTGACCCAGCCAAAGACGCAAACTTCCAGGAAGCACACGTAGCCAGTTACAAGGTATGCAAGAAGGCCCCGAGGCCAACAACACCTATGGTAAAACCACCCGTGGTCGTAGAAGCTGTTAAACAGCAGCAAGAAGGCTCCCCCACACCACAGACCCAAACACCATCGAAAATGATGAAAGCCAAAACGGCACCCAGCCAGAAGTTTTATGTCAATGCCGCCAGGCTCGAGATAGCGGAACTGGGAAAAGTTATCCAAAAGATTTACAAAGGCTCAACGAGGTCAACTCTCAATTAGTCCCTCTCGATGGCTAATAGAACGAGAGCAGCAGGTCTTTCAACATCGATGAATGCAACAGGAATGCGAACAGCCCTTTCTCGTGAAGACAAGGAAACCACACTACCTTTGTCCTGACCGCGGACAACGTTGCATCGACCCAAGCAACAGGCATTCAGGTAAGTCTGACTAATAATCAAAGTAATATCTTTTATTTGTATACATACCTTCGAACCCTGGTTTCTCGGATGATGATTTCGACGCTCTACTACCAGATCGCCAACAAACAATCCTTATTGATGACATGAACTTCAAATCACCACAATGGAACCGCAAGAACACAAACAGAAATGGCACTAGGCTAGTGGCCTACGCGGCTACCCAAGACGTCACAGTCATGGGGCCTATCTCACATACACACTATCCTTACGACACAAACAAACGATCCGATGTCCTGGACATCGCAGTGATCAACATGGGTATCAACAACGACACGTCTTGCTGATGTCCATACAGGTCAAGAGGGATCAACTGATCCAGACGAGCACAGAGACTAAGAAGAGGAACGCTTCCAGAAGGTGAAATGTAACCTATTTCGAAGGAACCTGGATCGCACACTGAGACCAATCCCTGTGATCGGCGGTAGGGGAGAGGTCGAAGCGGCGATCCAACTCATAGAGGATCGAATCAATGCAGCTTTGGAAGCCAGCACTCGTAGCATCCGAAAACACAGAAACGAGCAGTAGGCCAACCTTCCAGATGACATCAAGGAGCTAATCCTAGAAAACAACAGAGCGAGAAAACGAGCAGAAACAACAAGGCAACCGGACGATAAGCGCAGATCCAACGTATTGAATCAGGCAGTGAAATCTAAGAACGCATTGCAGTGATCGATGAAATGGTTACCTGGAGCAATTGGAGCTGCACGACACCAAGCTTCCAAAATCTGCAAAAAACCTGAGAACGGACAGGCGTCCTGTACCTCCACTTCATGGCGAACATGATATACCATGAAAAGGCAGAACCACTCGTTGACAGCCTGGAGAGAGAGTGTGGACTGAACCAACATGAAGACGACGCCGGCCACGAACTCCGAGTCGAAAGACAAGCCAGAAGATTGAGGAACCAAGATAATATCCACCGATCAAGACCACAACCCCGGAAGAGGTACAGGACCATATCAGATGACTCAAGCATCGAAAAGCACCTGAACATAACTGTATATCCAACAGAATAGTCAAACGAATCACCAGGAAGGCTGTCGTTTCCTTAACAAATATCATCCATGCAATGATAAGACTTAGATACTACCCGAAGAGATGGAAGTATGTCGATATTATCCTATTACTCCACTACAAGCCATGAGTAGGCTAGGTGAAAGAATCTTCGCGAATCGACACCAAGAGACTACAGATGAACTAAACGTGATTCCAGACAAGCAATTCAAACTCAGACATCGACACCCCACCGAACACCAAGTTCTACGAATAAAAACCTTCATCTTCCTGGATGTAGCAATAGTCTTTGACCGAGTATGGCATTACGGAATATTGGTCAAGATGGCCCAAATAGGATTTCTCCTTAACATTATCCCTTCATCGAATGGTACGAGTAGGCCAAGAGCACTAAAGATACCAGACCACCCAGGCAGGGGTTCTCCAATGAGCAGTCTTGTCTCTGATGCTATTTTCAATATACACTGCAGACATACTACGACCAGCCGACGCTGTACTTTAAATTCGAGCCAGCCTTGAGATGGCTGCAGCAAGCCACTGACGATTTAGCGAAATTGTGCCTTCAGTGAAAGATAGCCATCAACTAGGACAAAACTCATGCTCTGCTCGTCAGCGGAAGAAGCCACACGATGGTTCCGACAGGAAACCTGACCGTAAACGGCTGAGAAATTTCATGGAAGAAAGAAGTCAAATACCTTGGAGTCATAACCGACAGTAGGTTGATTTTCAAGAGGTAGTTCCAAAAGACTCGTAACAAAGTCCGGGCTGCCCGTCACAGAATTTACCGCCTAATACGGAAGAGCAAGCAAGCTAGGACTCTTAAACAAGCTGACACTCATCAAGGCAGTCATCTTACCAATGCTGATGTACGTATATGTATGTATACAAAAGCAACAGGCAGGCCATCCAGAAGAATGAAAACCTATGCCTACGCCTCACAGTCGACGCACCCTGGTTCGTTCGTAACACGGTAATTTTCAACGATTTACGACACCAACCAGCGCTTGCAAAAATGAAGAAGAGGGCCATACAGGCTTACGCCAAACTGGAACAGCACCCAAACCTTCACTACGACAGCTAATCGCCTTACCAAAGGCAAAGATGAAGAAGCCCAGAGGTAGAAGACAGGTGAGTATAAAATGAAATACATAATATTCTATTTTTCAGGAAACAACAAGGGGACCTGGGGGGAAACCAACCGTACCACGCAAATTGAAGACAGAAAAACGCACTAATCTACCAAAATAAACGAAGACACCGTGCACCCCCATAGAAGCGTATAATAAGCAATATATCATGAATGAGCCACTATCCACAAATAAGACAGCTGCTATAATAATAATAGCAATATAAACAAATCAAAGCCAAACTATCCCAACAAGACGACAGCGATTATGCAGAAGAAAATCTGCATTAGCTTGAGGACCTAGTTAATACTCTGAGGGGGTGGATGGCAAGGGAGCTGGAAGGGTAAATCCAGATCCTGGGATCGCACAAAGGGAGTATTTCTGGTACCATTTGAAAGAAACTGTTTATATGATAAATATAAGATTTGGTAGAATTAATAGATGACAGATTTCGTGAAGTTAAAGAAAATCGCCGTAGTACAGAATACATGCAATCAATTGATTAATCCATACTCAAAATTTTGTGAGTGCTTTAATTTCGGCGAGTCCCACAAACTTTCTCTCTGCAACTTATTTCAAAATTATGGCTTTAATTGCGCAGGTTCAAATTATATCATGACTATTAGTTTTACTATAAATACATAATTCGTTTTGAAACATTGTAAGCTAATTTCGTTAACATATTAAAAATACATTTTTTGTTACCATGCGTAATTTTTTTGAGCATTTTTCACACCATTGGCATGTAAATACAATGTTTTTTTGCTCGAAATAAATGACAGAAATTGATGCATGCCCACTAAAAATTTTCGAATATGAAAAGGCCTATTATGTACAGCTATTCAACAATTATTGATGTAAGTAACAGCCAAAATATAACATTTTGACGAGGTTCTGTCTTTCGGTTAAAAGCATGAGGTAGATTAGAAAATTGATAACATAATATCTCATTGTCCCACCCAAATATGATTGTAAATGTCAGGACGACGAATTAACGTAAAAATACTATTAAGATAACTCAAAAATGCAAAAATTTCAGCAACAGTAGAAAGAAAGCTTAGCGGAATCGCCGAAAGGAAGCTACTCACAAAGTTTAGAGTATGTATTAATAATTCGATTTTTTAAACCGAGTGTGAAATCTCTTACGTCCCATTAATCATTGGTTTTAGTTGCTTAGCGTTTTAGGAGTTTATTGTTTTATATATGTTACAAAAACAAATGTTCAGGTTCTCCGAAAGTGCTTGATTAGTTACAAACATTTATTACCATGTATTTTGAAAATTAACGATTACCTGACCTACGTTTATATGAACACTTTTCTTTTTGTTATGGATGATAGATCTCCATGTTTTTTTAAGACCCTATATATTTGCTATGCACGAAAAGCTGAACGGTAATCATCTAAAATTTGTAATTTCTTTACTGACATTTTTTTCTGAGGTGAAAAGCTAATACCTACCTAATCAAACTTTTTAAAATTATCGTTGTGTTGTGAATTTAGGAGCTCTCCGATTTTTAAATACATGTGAATTCTTCAATTGTGCTACGTTCCTTCAACTGATTATACTTCAAGCAAACCACAATTTTCCGATTTCTAGTCCCGTGAGTGCTATCAGTATCAACAAACAGTTTGTATAAAGTATCACTTGTGATTGATGGTTAGATTTCTTACATGTTTGTTTTACCAAGTGTGGCACCTTTATTCAGCACTAGAATACCTTATACGACCACTGCCATGTATAGAGATTGTCAACAAATGATCAAGTTTAGCTATTGAATAAAAAACTGGTTGCTTATCTATCAAAGAATGTATTTCCTATTGTCTGAGTGGCGAGGTGTCGTTTACAGTAAACACTGCTGCTTAAGTTATTTTTTTAATTGTTAATTATTCAAGTAAGTTAGGTGAACTCGAATGCTGACATGAGAACTTTATGTACAGTGCATCCCATTTTGGTTGAGATTACCAGGTTACTCGGTTGTTATTGAAGATAGAGTCTTGCGGTTTTCACATCCCTGTTCTATTTTTTGTGAAACTCAGGAGGGCCATATCAGATTTTGCATAAGTGTTTCCATTTATAAGATACAGGGCGATTTTGATAATTTATACTTTTTCGACCCCTTCTATATCTACGAAGTTATTAGAAATACTCTTGCGCTAAGAACTACGTCTAATAGAAAATTTTGCATAGAATCTAGTGGAGTACTCAATTTTTTTCCGAGTATGGTTTTGAAGATACTACACAACATTATATATTTTTAAATGGAACACCCTCTATTTTATTATTTCATTGAATTCGTTATTTTTTCCCTTTAAAATAATGTATAATACAATACACATGGTATTATTAGAAATGCTAAAAAACACTAAAAAGCTGAGTTTTTTGCTAGTAGGCCATGTATTTTCCATTTAAAAGAAGAATCAAACAAATAATTCCATTTGAGATTTTTTATAGGAGTTTATCAGCAAAGAAAAATAATGTTAACAATAATTCAATAACATGAAACACGAAATTTAGGTACCTAAAAGCAACTAATAAATAGTTATACATCGTTCCTTATGTATAACAAACAGAACAAGTATTACAAATCAAATATCTATCTTAAAATTAATTTTGGACATTATTTATTACCTTATTGATTTAACTGTTCAAATTGTTGTCCATTTTCCCTAACACATAATTGGCAAACCTTTTTGAATACGCCTGAGTGCATTTAAAATTATAACAGGTCACCTTTGTAAATCCCGAAAAGCTGCCTCCGTTGCGGCACGAAGTTCTTCGCGACTGTTGTGTCTGTTGGTATATATTTTATTTTTCAAATAATCCCACAAAAAAGTCCAATATAGATAAATCGGGTGATCTGGGAGGCCAACTAATTGGTCCATGTGTTCCTATCCAACATCCTTGAAAATTATTTTCTAAAAAGCGCCCAATTAATCTAGAATTGTGGGCAGGGGCGCCATCTTGTTGAAAGTGTATAGAATTGCGAAAGGCGAGGGGAACATCTTCCAATATTTCGGGTAATAAGTCTTCTAGGATTGTCAAGTACCTATTGGAGGTAAGGGTTCCTTCAAAAAAGCGGTACTTTATCTTTGTCCCCAGTATGAAACAGGCTACATTAAAACCAAATCGACCCTGCTGTTGTCGCTCAAAAATTAAGTGCGGGTTCTCATCATACCAGTATCTTATATTCTGCCTGTTAAATATACCGGCACTGCTTATATGAGATTCGTCTGACCAAATAACTTTCCTTACAAAATCATTGTCCCTTCGGGTTTGGTCTAAAAACCAGTTGCAAAAATTTAACCGTCTTGCTGAATTACCAGGATATAAGTGCTGGGCAATATTGACTCTGTAAGGTTAAAATTTATATTTTTTTAAATTGTTTGGACCCGTGATTGAGAAACTCCAGTGTAATTTTCTAATTTCGCACAAGAAGTCTGGGGATAGGCATGAACGCTAGCTAACACATTTATTTCATTCATTTCTCGATTTTCTTTGTTATACACCTTTGATCGAAAACCAAAACTTAGTAAATTATTCTTTAGTCTAAATATAGTTGATCGACTAGGTTGATATCTGAAAGTTTTAAAAAGGCGATGTCATGAAATATCTTATGGTAAAATACTCGTACTTTATACCTGTGGAAATATAGTTGTAAAGCTTCTTCAACATTCTCATAACATTGATTTAAACATTGTATCATATCGTATTTTTCGTTATTTTGAAAAACCAATTCTCTTCCAGTCATTATCAATTATCAACCAGCAAACTCACGAATAATTATTTATATAATGATCTTGTAAACTCAAACACGATAAAACACGATAGTTACTAACAATGACAGCTTGATCAGATTTGCGTTTTTCTCTCCAGCTCTCACTAGATAAAATATTGTTCCGAAAGGAATTTTAAATGGATTCATGCGAGATGCAAAGGTTTGCCAATTATGTGTTAGGGAAAATGGACAACAATTTGAACAGTTAAATCAATAAGTTAATAAATAGTGTCCAAAATTAATTTTAAGATAGATATTTGATTTGTAATACTTGTTCTGTTTTTTATACATAATGAACGATGTATAACTATTTATTAGTTGCTTTTAGGTACCTAAATTTCGTGTTTCATGTTCACTGAATTATTGTTAACATTATTTTTCTTTGCTGATAAACTCCTATAAAAAATCTCAAATGGAATTATTTGTTTGATTCTCCTTTTAAATGGAAAATACATGGCCTACTAGCAAAAAACTCAGCTTTTTAGTGTTTTTTAGCAATTCTAATAATACCATGTGTATTGTATTATACATTATTTTAAAGGGAAAAAAATAACGAATTCAATGAAATAATAAAATACAGGGTGTTCCATTTAAAAATATATAATGTTGTGCAGTATCTTCAAAACCATTCTCGGAAAAAAAATTGAGTACTCCACTGGATTCTATGCAAAATTTTCTATTAGACGTAGTTCTTAGCGCAAGAGTATTTCTAATAACTTCGTAGATATAGAAGGGGTCCAAAAATTATAAATTATCAAAATCGCCCTGTATCTTATAAATGGAAACACTTATGCAAAATCTGATATGGCCGTCCTGAGTTTCACAAAAAAGTAGAATAGGTATGTGAAAACCGCAAGACTCTATCTTCAATAACAACCGAGTAACCTTGGCAATCTCAACCAAAATGGGATGCACTGTACATACCGTTTGCAATTTGAGAAAATCGAACTAATGAACAATTAACGTTTTAAGCATAAGATGTCTGTACTAAAACTCAAACGCACACTGTGAAATGGCACTGAACTGGTCAAAACACTAGTCTAACATCAGAGGTTTTCAAAATATTACTTTAATCTGCACATACAGCTTGCAGTTTGCGGAGTAGATGTCATTAAATTAATGTGTCAAATATTTCTAATAATTCAATGTATATTATTTGACAAAGTAGATATTTAAATTTATTCTGAGGATTGGAATTTTCCGAATGGTTGTTGAGGAGGTTTTTCATTATTTATATGGGTAACATTGATATTTGTTTCCTCAGCTTACTCATGGCAATAGATAAGCTTTTTAACTTTAAAATGTATCAAATTGTAATAGGGCAATTTCGAAAAATGTTGGCGAATAACTCGTGTATTGTAAGGGATAGAAATGTCTACAGTCTGATAAACTAGTATTCTTGAATGTAAATAGGGCTTTGCCAGTGTTAACAGTTTGTGGAAAAAAAACAACAAGTGTTCAACTAAAACACGCAATGATTGTTAACGACTCCAGATATGGCACTGAAACGCCTCTAAATACAGATATGTATCACACAATATAATAAAACACTCTGAAAACACACGAGTACTGGTTGATCATGTTGTAGATATATTTTTCTCTTAGGATATTTGTGAGGAGGAGTTTCTGTAGAATCAACCACTAATCTGTGTAAATTTTCAAATGTGCCAGACTACACTTTATACCACATTTAATTTTCATTTGGAAAAAGAAAAAGCTGCAAACTACCCATGTATAAGCAAAATATTGTGCCTGTTCATTGGGGTAACACATAAGTATTTGAAATTTGTAATGGAAACAGAGTGAAATAGAAGCAATTACAAAAATGGTTAGTGGTTATCTCTTACAGAAAGTCTTGTTCATAAATATTCTGAAAGAAAGAAGTTTCTACATTGCGACCAATAGGCCCTTTTCTAGTGAGACTGGATTACTTCGGGATTACATATGTCGTCTTACAGCAATGGAGTTCACTACATAGCCAGGTAAGTAATGGAACAGCTAATATCGAATTGTGGTATAATCTAAGAAAAGTAATTATTGAAATTTAGTTGCGAATTTGTGAGTAAATAAACAGAATTTATTATTGGTGTAATAAATAATTTGAGCCCCGAACTTTGCAGGAATAACATATTTGTAATGTATTGTATCCGCACCAAGAGTTCCGTACCAGTTGTTGGTTATTTCTTTACCACCACTTTTGACGTATCACATAGAAGCCTTCTTATTATCATTTTGTTTAAAGTGTCAGTGGAAAATGTCAGGACCAAAAATTCCCCAAAAATCTATTCCATTTTCACAATTTTCACTGCGTTCAGCTGATCATCCCTGTTCAAAAAAATATATTTACAAATTTATATTCTTCTATTTTAGTAAATCCGGACAAAATATTCGGTATATTATGATTGCAGAAAATCGAATTACTTTGTTTAATATCACTAATTTATTTATTTATTTAATAAATAAAGATAAAAAACCATGACTAGTTTCGACAATACTATGTCATTTTCAAACTGAAACAAATTCATGAATGACGACAAAACATTTTGAAATAGACCTGCTTGTTAACTAGTACTACTTAACGAGTAGGTAGAATTTCAAACGAGCATCCTTTTTAAAATTTTTAAGTAATTAATAATCAAAAATGATATATTTAAATTTTCTTAATCCGGTACAATTTTGTTTTTATTGCAATACTCTTGTACACATAAATGCCATATTTATTTATTTATTTACGGTTGTACCACTTTACAAGAAATTAACATTAATTTTAATAAAGAGTAAACAGTGATCAAAAATATGTATACATAAAATGTAAATTAGAAACTTACATGTTCAAACGTTTAATTAATCTATTAAATGTTGTTGTAGATATTCCAAATAACTCTAAACTACTACCATGAAGATTGGCCAGTCTTAAAATCCTAGTAATAGGTTCATTACAACCATAATTTGTACTATGAAATGGAATGTTGAAAATCGCAGTATTACGTGTTCTTCTAGTATTAACATTAAAATTTATCAAGTCTAGTAACTCTGGAATTTGTATATTTCCGTTCAAAATGTTATAAAGGAACCTCAAATCTGCTTCCATTCTTCTGTGATGTAATGACGATATGTTAAGTATTGAGAGGATCTCATCATATGTATACTGTTGTCTACAGATACCTAATTTATATGCGCATACTCTTAAAAATTTGTTTTGTACTCTCTCAATGTTGTCTATATCAGTATTATATGAAGGAGACAAATAAGTGAACCATATTCCAAAATAGATCGAACTAAGCTAAAATATAACAACTTCAAGGTTTGTACAGAAAACTGATTGCTATGTCTAAGAACAAATCCTAACTAAGGCCTTAGTTGTAATATCATTAATATGATGCTTAAAAGTTAATTTTGAGTCAAGGTAAATTCCTAAATCTTTAATTTCGCCTTGTTCTTGCAGCAGTATATTATTTATATTATAACAGTAATTTACAAGTTGTCTAGTCCTACAGAAAGTAATTTTAAAACATTTTTTTACATTTAAGGAAAGCATATTTACATCACACCAACTGGCTAAGCATTTGAGGTCATTTTGTAACAGAGTGGCATCATTTAAGTTGTTAATTATTCTTGCTATTTATAATAATTGAAGATAAGTCATTTACAAACATGTTAAACAATAGAGGTCCAATATGAGACCCCTGAGGGACTCCTGATGTCACAGTTACGCGCTGAGATAGACAATTTCCATATTTCACATACTGGGACCTACCGATAAGAAAGCTACTTATCCAGTCAAGCACTTTACCCCCAAATCCATAACCTTGTAGTTTGGCAATAAGCAGATCATGGTTAACTCTATCAAAGGCTTTGGAGAAGTCTGTGTAGATGGCATCGACCTGATTTCTGTTCCATCGAATCGGCAATAAATTGGCTATAAAGTACCAAATTAGTACTTGTAGATCTACCTTTGCAAAAACCATGCTGCTGATAATCTACTAAATCTTTACAATCACATATTTGTTAACAAGGCAGTCAAATAATTTAGGTAAGGCTGATTGGTTACAGACAGCTCGATAATTTTCAATATTATTTTTATTGCCAGACTTGAATATAGGCACTAAATAACTAGTTTTCCAAAAATCTGAAAAATTCCAGAGCTTAACGTAGATTAAATAAGTAATGAATAGGTTTCACAAGGGTAAATATACAATGCTTAAGCACAAATGCTGGCAGGCAATCTGGACCAATGCATAATTTCCATGGTATATTTAATACATTTTCAATTATGTCTGAAACCTCAATATGATAACTATTCACATCAATGTTCTGTTTGTAATTAAAAATTGGAATCTGATTAATTTTAGAATTTGAACTTGTATAAGTAGTAGAGAAAAATGTACCAAATAAATTAACTATATCCTGATTATTATCACCTGAGCTATTACCATAGAACATACTAGAAGGCAGACTAAGAAATTTTCTTTTATTATTTATAAATTTCCAAAAATGTTTAGGATCCGATAAAATCTTATTTTCAATATTATTTAAGTAGTTTGTATAACACAGAGTGGAAAGTTGTTTGCATTCATGTCTCAAATGAGAAAATCTTAAGTAATCATCTCTTTGTCCAGACAATTTATATTTTCGATGCATTTTTTGTTTTAGATAAGTTAACTGCTTTAATTTGCCATTAAACCAAACTGGAAATGAAGTTGTTTTAAATTTCTTAATTGGGATGAATAAGTCAAAACCAGTATATATAATATCATAAAATACCGCTACAGTGTGATTAACATCATGTACGTTTTAGCTCCCAGTTGATGCTAGCAAAGTAATCATTTAATCCTATATAATTTGCATTTCTAAAATTAAAATTCCTCATAATTTAGATGATCGTTTTTGCTACAACCAGGTAATTTTAAAACAATGGCCGAATGATGTATACTATTATCAAACAATGGATCAAGTGGAATAGCTACATCGACATTATTTAAATTTGTAAAAGCTAAATCTAGAAAAACATTTCGACTATTAGGTGTATTATTAATTTGATACATATTGAAGTAACCGAACGAATTAGATAAATACACTGCAGGAGAGTCATCTGGGCATTCCACAACTAAACCAAGGTTATCATTGCCCCATGAAGCATTTGGTATATTGTAATCACCACATACTATCAAGTTTCCAAATTCTTCCATAATGTATTCAACTGAACTGCAATGAGACATATATGTACTTACGTTAGAAGCAGGAGTATATAAACTCCACCCAAAACTATGCACTTATTATTGATCTTTAACATTACAAAGATTTGGTCAACTTCACAATCGGGAGTTATTACCTTTTGCACATTTAAGTCACTTTTACAGGCAATTAAGACACCCCCACCTCTAGTTTTTCCAGTAAGAACAGAATTGCGGTCACTTCTAAACACAACATACCCATTCAATCCTAATTCAGCATCATTATAATCACAAGTTAACCAAGTTTCTGTAAAAATTATTACTTGATAATCACATTGAGCTACAGCTATTTCTAGAGCTTTTAGTTTAGTTCTTAACCCACCGACATTTTGGTAATAAATTGATAAAGATGATGATCCTATGGAATGGCATGTGGTAAGTTTTTTTGAGACGAATTACCTTTTATGGAATTCCGGTATACCTTTTATATATTTTATTAATCTTGTTCACCTTGTTGTTGGCGTTTTCTAAGGTCACTTTTCACTTTGTTGAGTTTGTCTAGTTTCAGATCGGAAGATATAAATATGTTTTTAGCTTTAGCAACTTTAAACTTGGTGACATCAAAAGAGTTATTCAATACAACTTTTAGTGAACGAGCTCCATTCATTTTATGTAATCTTTCCGAGAATTCAACTCATACCTACTGTTGTAGACAAGAGCCTTAGGTCTGTTTCAAAATGTTTTGTCGCCATTCATTAATTTGTTTCCATTTGAAAATGGCATAGTATTGTCGAAACTAGTCACGGTTTTTTATGTTTATTTATTATATAAATAAATAAATTAGTGATATAAACAAAGTAATTTGTTTTTCTACAATCATAATGATAGTATATCACAAAAGTAATGGCTTCCACCATCAACTATTCGGTATATGTTTTTGGTCGTATGGCAAAATAATTTCAAGAATAAGTTAGGTAATTTGTATAATTTCCGTACAAATATGTCTCCTCAATACAATCTAATAAATGATTCCTAACTTTTACTTAAAACGTGTACTTCACTTTTAGTATTTTATAATTTTTAGATTTCCTAATCTCTGTAAAATTATATTAATTAAAGATATTCATTGTGTCTCTTGACCTCGTAATCATCGATCACTTATGTCCTACCGGATTTACAAATACATTTCCTGTAGGGAATAGGATATACGTTGTCCCTAGTTTGCGTCTGAGGGCTAATTTATTTTCATCTATTCATCGATAACCCTTCGGCTACAGCCAAGTATACTATTTTCAGAATTTTGCTACAATGATTACAACTGGCGGTATATCGGTTACTAGAAGACAGAACAATAGACAAATAAGAAATGCTTCGCAGAAATTATAAACTGTTTTAAATTTAAGATTGATTAACTTTGAAAAATATAAAATCTATCGATTTGTATGATCTTCAATAACTCAGTTACATCAATTGTGTCTCTTAAATTTTCGTATTTACCAGAGTTCCACATTGCACAGATTAAAGCTTATGAAATTAAGGTAAAGGGTTAGTGTAATGCAGTCTGGGTGTTTTCAATAGAGTCAGCTCTATTAGTTCCGTTTTAATCCATCAGCATCAATACGACATTACATAAAACAATATTTATAAGCTTTATCTCTGCCAAATCCTATACTCCGCCTTTAAAAATGTCGGACCACAACTGAGATCACCTCATCTGCTGGAACCTAATTATTGACTAACCTCAAATAATTCCACGAGCAACAAATTCATTCTAGTTTCTCTCTTATCTAGAGAAGTACTGGAAACTTTTAAAAGTTCGACTTCTGTTCCCCAAAAATGTGGTGTCACCAGCACGTTAAAAAACTAATTACGAGCAAAACTTGTTTTCATAGGACCAACTTTGAGCTTGAGTGGGTCATTGCTAGCGAACTGCTTGACGTTCAACAAAATCGAATTCACAGGAAAGCCCTAAACTCGCCATATGCTTCAAGAAAAACAAAATAAGTATCCATTATGCGAAAGTTACTATAACTTTCCCTTCACCATAAACTATCGATGCTAATAACAGAGCACAGTTTATATTTTTAATAAAATGTATGTAATATTTGACAATCTTTAAAAAAAAGTATTTATGTTAGTTGTAAGAAAGATACCTAAATAAAATTTAATAATAAAGAAGAGATATGGCATCAACAGTGAACCAACGCTAAGAAACAGGTTTACTAAGATATTTTTTAGGAAAGGGAAGAATACTTATGGAGTTCTTTAAAAATTAATAAGTAAATCTCAATCTGTCACATCTGAGGACATTTTTTATCAGGAAAATATTACTTTAAAATGATTACCTACTTATACTCAATTATCAACATTTAAAGTAGTCACGTAATATTTGAACGTTCCACTTGTAAATACTAATGTAAAAATAACGAAATTTACATGCATTTTGAGATTAGAAAAATGATTAATACATTAACAAAATTTAAATTGTTTAAAATAGTCATTAGACTTTTCATGACAAAACGCGAAACTTTTTGTTAATTAAAAATTAAGAAGAATTTATGTTATTATTTGAAACATTACTATGGCCATGTGATTCGAATTGCCTTTACATAGCTGAGACAAAAATTCCATAAAATATATTTAACATCAACAAAAATAACAAAAGATTTACAGATAGCCGGGGGATTTAGTTAATAATACAAAATTACACCACTGGATGAAAAATATGTTTTTTAGTTTAGATTCAATTAACTAATATTAAAAACGACTAGAATATGTTAAATTAGTGCAAACCTTTATTTTAATTTAGATCTCAATTACTTTTACTAATCCAGCATTTAGGTTAATATTTTCCGATAGTGAATGTCGGTGAACTATTTTTTTTAATCAATGTTGTTGAATTTCAGGTTATCCGAAAAGTGAGGAGACAATTTTACATACTCTATTAATAAAATAAGCTACTTTCTGTTACCTTCCAATGATAGCAGGTACACCAATGAAAAGTACCCAACTATTTTTTATAGAAGCTGCTGACAATCAGGAAAACGATGTGTATATCCCAAATCAAGGAAATACCAACCGTCGATTAAAAGTGTCTGCACAGGCTTATAGCAGTAGTATGCTATTTGAAGATGATCATTTGTATTGTATTAAGATGGAACCGGCAGCTGAGTCACCGCATACATATACATATATATTTTTCAGCATGCCAAAAAAGGGTGAAAGAAAGAAGCCTTTAACTCGAAATAGCGAGAGTCTTAGAAAAGAACTATCGAACTAGAAGATAAAAGCAAGAAGAGCTAGTAAAATGATCACCAAACAGTTTTTGCAGATATTATGTCAAAAAATGTAAATTAAGTATTTTTTTAAATGTTAACTATGCAACTATAAATGTATTTTTTTGCGAATCAAATGTTAAAGCCAAAGAGAATACGTTTTTCACTAAATGAATAATTTATCAAAAGATCATATGGTAGGAACTGTAGAATTTTGTACTGGAGAGCAACACATGCATTTTGCAGACCCTGCATTAGTTTTTATGTTGCAAGACATTTATAAAAAATAAAAATATCCAGTTTGTAATTTTTTCGGCAAATATTAGTCCCACTGTAGGTTTAGTATGGAATTTAAAAGAAATAAATGTACATATTCATTCTGTTAGTTTGGAGATGATGGCTACAGTATGTGTCCAAGGAAGTATTGCAAATTCATTTCATTATTGTTTGATTGATGGAAGAGAAATTATTATTATTTTTATTGCTTTTATTTATTAAAACATGCGTGAAATACTTTACTCACAAAAAAATCGCATTCATATATTGTGGATATATATCAGCAGGTAAGTGTTAATTTTAATTTCGCGTTTACAGTGGTCAAGAACAACTAAGACCATCAACTTTCATTATCCAGGTTTTGTCTCAAATTCAACGTGTGTTTCACCTAGCATATCCTATACCTAAACTCATAATTACAGAGAAATTTATGGTTGAACTAATTAATAAAATTTCTTTATTTACATTTTTTTGAATTTGCGAAAAGTAGTGAATTATATCAAAACGAGAGATAAGCAAATCAAAATAAATTTTTAAATTATTAGAAATTATTTTTCAGACCACAGGCAACTCAAACGTCAAATCCTTGTAAGGTTGCAATTAACATTGTTGACAGGACTTCTTGCATTTTGCTCTTATTTGATCATTTACTTTGATTTGTTGACTTTTGTTTATATTTGAAAAAATGAAATTAAAAATCCCTTTACTTTAAGAACATCCGGTATGCATACCTTGATCGTTCAACAAAAACTAAAAATTGAGGATTGCAAGCATTTGTGCATTTCTCCATAAAATGATCTTAAGTTTTAAATAAGTTTGTTTTAACCAACACACCGTCACTGTATGTATAAACTTTACATTTAAATTTGTTTTCTTAGATTTAAGGAAGAGTCAGTTTAACATGTAAATAAGTAGTGCCATACCAAATTTGTTAGTTATTCTTCAGCAAATGAAAAAAAAAATCAAATTTAGCTTAATTTGTTTCGGTGGTACAGCTGTCTATTGAAAATATTTGAAAGCAGAATGCTGCATGGATACTGTGCAGTATTTTAAGTGTTGTGTATTTACTGTTTTCTTAAAATAGAACTCAAGCTAGATATTTGGTGTTGAAGAAGTTGGTTACAAGATTTATCGGTCATTGGGCAAGAGGTAAACACCTATTTTAACATGGATTTGCCATTCTATCTTTATTGTTGGGTGTCGATTTATTTGTCGTAGGGCTTACTTATGGTTCTAATTATATTCCTTAGTACTTGGGAGAACGTGGTAATTACTGCGAATGCTTGTCAAATACTTGCTCATTTAATCTCTATTGCGAGTTTTATAAATCTTTTTTTTTAGTCTAAGATTAATGTGGCCATTATTGCAATGGACTAACACGGACTGCCATCGGTTTGGAAAGATATGCTGAATGTGTCGCTCGTCCATTGTCTTACACCAGTTGTTAATTTTTTAAGAATAATGGGTTTTACAAGATACTACAGAACGGGGATTATCCGTAGTCCAATATCAAACATTTTGTGATGATACAATCCCGTTTGTACTGAAATTGTATTCGACGGAAAACATATTTTGTAAACAAATTCTTGTTTTCAAATAACTCTTCAGCTCATAAGCTATATTCAATACATCCTTCCACTTTCTTGCAGTTTCCTTTAAGTCTTGTCTTAGAAGAATCAATAATAATGGTCTTCTAAATGTTATTTGTGACATATTCTTGATTATTTTGATGTTTTCTTGGGAATAACAGCACAACCGACATAAAACCTGTATATTGAAAGAAAAACCAAACGTTTCAAAGTCTATTCTGACTTCGTTCTCAATGTCTTTAAAATGTTTATCGAAAATGTAAATTGCAAATTGAAAAGAAAACAACATTACATTTAAATTATTGCATCCAGTGATTGTTTATGGTTTGTTCTTTTGAGAGTTTAAGCTTAAGTCATTAAGCTTAAACTCTCCATCTTTAAGTTATTATAATTTAGTTATTATAAAATTTATTATAATGAAACTATCGACTAAGAAGAAGTATCGTGTAATTCTTTAAAACTTAAATTATTTAATTGGCATTTTGGTCCCATAACCTAACTATTAATAACATGGCTGGAATCGATTTATGTAAAAATTAGAGACAGTGTTTATCAGATAATCTAAATACATTAGTTTTGGGGGTCTGACATGTGTAGTAAGTAATTACTACATTTATTACGCTAATAAATGCAATTTTGTTAAGATTTTTCTTAAAATTTATACACAATTTTGTCAGTCTCACCTCTAATACACACTGGTCAACTATTATGCATATTGCATACACTCTAATCCCAGAATGCTGTCCTGTGAATCAACTGACGTTCACAAGACATCTCAACATTTTCAACATCATCGTTTGCTAGATATTCAAGTCATAAAATCTAATAAAACACCATCCATTAATATGGAAATTTACAACAAATCTCATTACGGAAATTAATTTATGGCTACATTTAATGCCATGTCCAACATCAATAAATACATTAATGTTGACATATTTACAACCTTCATTTTATGTATTCTATTGGAAACCTATATAGGTAAAGACAGTCGGTAGGCACCTGTGGGGATATTTCCAGTTTTATTGATATTATTACGCAATAACATTTTTTTCGGTAGCTTCCAATCGAATTAAATAATTAATGAATAACTAATACTACCTACTTTATTAGACAAATTGTAAATATATGTGTTTTTTCAAGAATTACCTTTATGTATACAAGACTGATTATTAATATTTTAGTAAATTCATTGTTTCCTTTGGTTCGCACTCATCCATATTTTCGGTTTATTAGTTTGATTTTATAATGTGTAAGATAACGATGGTTTCTTTATAGTTGTATTTGTGTACTACATAACTATCCAACATAATACAAATGGCGTTAAACACATGTTTTTAGAACCGCCGAACGCCGGTGGATATACTGAACTGATTTAGAGTAATCTATGATCATACAAGGGAAACATTTATTACTTCGGTTTAAAAAATAATTTTAATAAATTCGAAATTTTACAAAATGATAAGTTTTTGATTTTCGGTTATAATATTGCTTATTTGGGATTGTATATTCGGTCTTGGTATTCGTTTTGGTCTTGTTCATTCACTCTTGGTCTGGCACCTAAAATACTGCATTGTCTGCAAGATCAAGACTGATTTTACTCATGACAAATCTGAAGTAATAAGAATATACCATGTGCATGGTATGATTTTGCAATCACATTTGCTCGTCGAGGCGAAAAACAGAACAGATCGATTCACCAACAGGAGATTGTAGCAACCAGAGATATGTTTTATAATTTTATCTTGTCCAAAAAAAAATAACCACACCATAAATCATAAACTTGTGACACAGTAATATTTCTTACTAATAATATTCAAACAGAGAACCAAACTCTCAATGTCAGCTTGAACTATTTGAATCTCAAAAAATATAGTTAAAAAAATATTCTCCGACTATCAAGTGGAAATAATTATTATGGTAGGCAAGAAATAGAACATTCACAGTGGTTAAATGTACTTACTCACAAAATGAAAAATGTAAAAAACTGAAGGTGCTCATTTTGTACAAAGTAATTACCTACCTTTTTAGTATATTTTTGAAGTCGGCGCCAAACAAAACTAAAATCCAGCTTTGCTTATTTATCTAGTGTTTCATCAACCTTGATTATTGCACCGACTTCAAAAATATATTAGACTAGCTTTTAACCGCGGTTTCACCCGCGTATGGAATGTACAATTCTTTGCAAAAAGTAATAGGTTATGAAACATATTGGCTCGCCTATATCAAAAAATTTTCTAACTTTTTAGAAACACCCTACATTACTATACACCCACCAATCCGAATATATTTCACCTAAACACGTGCTTATGGGCCACTTTATATAACAGTTTTTTTCAACATATTTTTAAACCACCTTGTATAGCTGTAACTGAACTTCACCCTATTGTGCAACCCTCCTGTATATGCTGCTAGTTATTTGTCAACTAATATAACATTTTTTAAACGCCTAACTATAACTCTACTCCTCCCTATAATTCAGCTATTTAACTGTTTATGGTCTATGCTATATAACAAATAATTCTGAAAATTTTTGAGCCGCCTTGTAGAGTAAATTTCTCTCCACATTACATTTTAACCACCCTTTGTATGAAACATTTTTAACATTATGTTAAACACAGTGTATTACTATAATTTTGATTCGACCCATATTTCAGGTATTCCATATAGTAGGATGCAGCTTTTCATGGTAATTTTTTCACGTTTTCTGATCCACCTTGTAAAACTATATATCTACTTCGCACTCGATTTCAACCATCTTTTATATGCAGCTACTTATGGGCTACCCAATATAACTTTTTTGTACCACTCCGTATAACTATAAATTCACCAATCCTCAACATATTTCACCCAACCTGCTCCTTCTTATTGTCCACCCTATAAAAGAATTATTTTATTCTGCTTTTTTTTGCACCCCCTTGTGTAACTGTAACTCTACTTCCATATGTATTTAAACCATCCTATATATACTACCATCAATTACTTAACCATTATAAAATTTGTCTATCAGCTTTTAAACTATTATTTTACCCTGCAAAATATTTCAACCACCCAGTTTATGGGTCTGCTTAGGGGCCATCAATTATATCATTTTTTAAACGCTGTATAACTATAATTTTTTACTTCGCCTCATGTTTCAGATATTGCATATGTGCTCATGTTCTATCCAACCAAAGGTTACGAACATTTTATGTGCCCTCTATTTCAACCACTTTGTATATGCAACTACTTATTGGCCACCTAGTATAACAATTTTGTACCGCACTGTATAAATCTAAAATCAATTCTCAATATATTTCAACAAACCTGCAACTACTTATTGGGCAACCTATATAAAAATTGAGCGTAAAATTTTTTTAATCGTCTTGTATATTTATTTCTATTTCAACCTGTGTTACAACCAACCTGTATCTGTTGCTGCTTAACGGTCACCCAATATAACATTTTTTAAATACTTAACAATAACTCAACTCCACCCTATATTTTAATTATCCTATCAACTGATTATGAGGTACGTTATTTCACAATTTATCCTCATATTTTTTAACCACAGCATAAAGTATAATTTCTCTCCACACTTCAATTAAACCACTCTTTCGATGCAAGTTTTAATAATCTTGTTTGAATCACACTATGTAACTTAACTTTACTTCTCCTCACTTTTCAGGTACTGCATATATAGAATTGTTCATGTTCTACCCTATATACCAAATTTTAATCTACTATTTTTTTTACCCAACCTGCATAATTATAATTCTACTCCACTGCAATATACCATTTTTGTACCACTGTGTGTACTTACAATTCTACTACACCATTTCAATAATCCTTTATATGAAACAGCTTGTAGATCATAATATCTGTTTGTAAGAAATTAATTGTGGATATACAAAAAAAATGCTACCCTATAAACTATAATTCCATCCCGTCTTATATTTCAACCACCCTGTATAAAAAACTGCTTCTAATATCTGTTTCAACCCACCCATTTCATGACTATAATAACTCAAGAACATAATTTAGATATCCTAACTGCTTACATAAGACAGTTTTTAAAAGATTTTTATCCACCCTCAATAACTATAATTCTATAATACTCTTATTTCAACCACATTGTACATGCCACTACTTATGAGGCAAACAGTATACCATTTTTTCGTCCACCCTATATAATTCCAATACACCTCTTTTTAACTACCTGGTATATGCAACTATTTATGACCCACCTAATATAACTTTTTTGAACCATATACGAGTATACCATATAACTAATACTATTCTCCCTTATTTCAACCACATTGAATATATGCAGCTGCTTATGGGCTATATAATATAACTTTTTTAAAGAATTTTTTAACCCATACTTCGCTCTATGTTTCACCTGTCCTAATAATAATAGAGATACTCTATGTTACCCAACATCGTAGAAGTTTTTTCGCTACAGGTACTGTTTCTGTCAATGAAGGGAGATGAAATTTATACCAGATTTTAAGTCAAACTATAGGCTTTAGCAACAAATAAAGATTGTGCCAAATCAGTTCAGTAAATGTTACGTGATCTCGGAACAAACAAACAAATAAAAAACTAATTTTTTTAAGTAACTAGCCGTTACCCGCGGTTTCACCCCGTATGGAATTTACAAATATTTTCAAAAAGAAATAGCTTATGACAAATATGAGCTATCCCATATGCAACTTCTTATGGTCTGCGCTATATAACAAGTTATTTCTGTTAATTGTTAAGCCACTTTGTAAAGTATAGTTTTTCTCCAAGCTACATCTACCATCTGCAAGGATGGAACTGTTCACGGTCTATCTTATATAACAATTTTTGATCCACCATGTAAAACTGTAATTCTACTCCGCCCTTGCTTTCAACCAACATGTATATACAACCACTTATAGGTCACCGAATATAACACATTTTGTTCCAGTCTGTATAATTCGAGTTCCCCCAAACCACAACATATTTCAACCAAACATCAACTGCTTATTAGCCACCCCATATAACAATTTTTTTCAACTTTTTTTTTGAGCCGACTTGTATAACTATAACTCAACTGCCATCATTATTTAAATCAGCATGTATATACTGCTGCCAATTAGTAAACCATTATAACCTATTTGTCTACTTGTTATTGAACCATCCTGTTTAACCTTAATTTAACCCCACAAAACCCCTGTATATGCATCGTCTTATGTGTAGCCAAATACACATTTTCAAAACACTTAACTACAATTGTGCTCCACTCTATATTTTAACTGTTTATCTATGCAACTGCTTATGGCCTAGGCTATATAACCATTTTTCTGATATTTTTTTAACAACCATGGAAAGTATAATTTGTGTCCACTTAATATTTCAGCCATCCCTTATATGTATAACTATTATTGTACTGCGTCCCATATTTCAGATATTGCATACATGCAACAGTTCATGATCTATCCTACAAATTTTTTCGAACATTTTTCATCCACCCTGTTTTACTATAATTCTACTCCACCCTCTATTTCCACTACCTTGTATATGTAACTACTTATCCGTCATCCAGTACAAATTTTCCTATACCACTCTTTACAAATATAAATCAATTAACTCCCAATATATTTCACCAAGACTGCAACTGCGTATGGGGCACCCTATATAACAATGTTTGTTGATCATAACATTTGTTTATAATATTTTTTAAACCCACCCGTGTATATAAGCAACTACTTGTGGATATAAAATAGTTTTATTATCAAGCCTATAAACTGTAATTCCATTTCATCTTATATTTCAACCACCCTGTATAAAGAAAAAATATTTTCAACCAATTTTATAGCTCTAATAATATAATATAATTCAAATATCCTAACTGTACACATAACACATTTTATTTAAGATTTTTTTATCCACCCTGAATAGACATAATTCAACACTTCCCCCATTTTAACCAGATTGTATATACCACTTCTTATGAGCCAAACAATATAACATATTGTTATCCAACCCTGTATCTATATATAAATAGGCAAAGACAAAACGGTTAGGTACCATTTTCTTCTCTGTCCCTCAACCGATTTACTTTATTTTTGTATTGTTTATGGTTTGTCATCTAAAATTAGAATTGTGTATTGTGTGGCAACTGATCAATGTGTTTCCGATACGCTAGTAAAGTAACTTTGACAATAGACATTTGCGCCATCTCGTGTTTTATTTGTGGAACGCTGGTTCTGTCAAGGCCGTAATTTAAGTTTGCTGTATTATAGATTAAAATTTACCCATAAAATGGAAAAAAAAAACATCAAACCGAAAGTGCGGTGTAGTTGATTGTGAATAGACACCAAGAAAAAACCCAAAATTATACCACTTTCATGGATTGCCATATCAATTAGAGATGAAGAAATAATGAATTGCAGCAGTTTAACTTCATGGGTAAATAAATTTGATTTCCACGTTCTTAGTCATTATTGTATGTATAAAATTAATCATAATTGTTGTTCTATTAACAAAACTGAGATTTTTTAATTACAGCAGGGGGGCAATCCATCTCAACCAGAAGCAAATTCAATGATTTGCAGTGGTCAAATTGTTTGGGAAAAAAGTAAAGAATTCACCTAACAAAACTAACAATCCAACTATATTTCCTGCAATATGTATATAAAAAAGCAAAATCTTCATGCTGATTTGTGGGCTGAAAGATTACGAGTACCTATGACAAGAAAAAATTGCATCTTCAGGAGTCGATGAAGCTCCAATTGAGATTAACAATAGTAAGTAAATATATATAAGAAAAAATTAATTATCTTTATTCATTATATATAATTTATTGGTAGATTTTACTGACAATGAAGTTTTAATGGATCAAGATAAAAAGTTGGAACAAGGATAATAAAGCAACAACAGTTGCAAATGTACACGTTAATTCACAAAGAAATGAATATTGATTATATATTATTTATAGCATTTGTAATAACTAATAATAAAGAAGCGCTCATAAAAAAGTAAAATTATGAGAATGAAAAGTGTTATTTATTTAAAAGAGTATAAATAATGATATATTACAGGAAAGATAGTTAATGTAAACTTTGTTATGTATCTATATTGTTTGATTTTTCTCCTCCATCGAAATGAGCACAGCAGATCCTTGAAGATGCTCCTGTTTGCCATGGCTTTTCATCCCTCCTGTAACTAAAAACTTCCTTTTTTTCTTTATTTCTAAAAGAACATATTATTAATTAAAAAATTAAAAATTATTATTTTTGGAATGAAAAGTATTTACATGAATAACTTTTCGAATTACAAGAGTTATTGAATCTTATTTTTGTTAAGAGAACAACAATAGTGATTAATTTTATGTATTTAGTAATGACTAAAAACGTGGAAATTTAATTTAATTGCCTTTGACGACGAACTGCTGTAGTCCATTTTTTCCTTCCTCTCCGATTGCTATAGAAATCCAGGAAAACGGTAGAATTGTAATTTTTTAAATTAATTTTTCCTTGATTTATTTTCAAAATCAACTACACCACACTTTCGGTTTGATGTTTTTCTATCTATTTTATGGAATAACTAAATTTTACTCTATAACACAGCAAACATAAATGACGGTATTGACAGAACCAGCGTTCCACAAATAAAACACGAGATGGCGTAAATGCCTATTGTCAAAGATAATTTACTAGCGTATAATATTTTATTATTTTGACATTATACTCTTACTTTATATTGTTTCTATTTTAAAGGCTAATAATTTCATATAATTTAACTAATCTTACAAAGCCCATGATATAAATACAATTTCTGAGATTTAAGATAAATTGTTATATCTGACATCATGGCGATATTTCCAATGTTCTTGGCCATCTTCGTTTTGAATCATTTTATCCAATCTGATTATTTTGATTTCAGTTTGACATATCATAACATTGTTAGCCGTTAGGTTAATGTACCTTTTCAATTCAATGTGAATATTATCAATTTATTATTTGAACAATTTGAATTTCAATGCAATTACAAGAATTGTCAACATAAAAAGTATTATTTGACATTAATTATAAGCAAGTGCATTGTAATTATTTATATTTTTGATACAATATAGAAAAGTCATTGTTAATTTGTGTTTTAATTTGAAGTTATTGAGATTATACATACAGTGTAGTTTAAGGTGTACTAATATGTAAGTACTTATGTATCTATTTATTTAAACAGCATCTTCATAGTTACTTATGAGTTCGTTTCTTGCATTTTCTTTTTAGAAATCGAAATCGTAATTATGAAATATCTGAATAACCGTAAAACATTTTGGAAAACTAAAGTTTAAAATATTACTTATGTTTAATATTATTTTATTTACCATGCCTGCAAAATCTTGCCTCTTAATACAGGGTGAATGACTTGCCTAAGATGAACATGTTGTCATTGTAAATATGTGTATTTTATTAAAAAACTATATGTAAATACACAAATGTAAAAGAGCTCGATACTATTTCATTCTGTTGTGAACCAACTTTTAAATTTTTAATTGCTAATTGATTGGCTTTAGTGTTATTAGTTTAAAGAAATGGATCAAACGGCCAGCATTTTACTTTAAAAACAGTTATTGCTTCATCCACTCCATAATAGCTGAACTAGCACCATTAAACCTTCCACCGCTAGAGGACCAAATTATTTCATATATTTTCTAATAATTCAAATCAAGAGTTTTTATAAATGTCTGATTTTTATTTATATTGTAACTTTATGCAATAATAGTATGATGGCATGAAAATTTGTATATTATTTGGTATTGCTTATTGAATATGCCTCAGCGTCCTACATGTACTTTATTATCCTTGGATCCTTTGCGAAATATTTAGAGTGCAAGTATGCAAACGCATATAGGTAAATTATGTTAAAATTTTTAAAATGTTTTGGTCGAATTTCGACCACTTGGCGACCGCTAGTAAATATAATTCCAATACACCGGTTTTTCAATCACGTGGTATATTCAAATATTTATGGCCCACCCAATATAACTTTTTTGAACCACCCCTTATAACTATTTCCACACCCCCTTATTTCAACCACATTGTATATATGCAGCTACTTATGGGCCCAGTAATACACGAGTATTTTTAACCTGCCCCCATCTAATTCTAATCCACTCTTTCTCACCTATCCTATATATGGAACTCCCTGTAAAATTACGCTTGATATATCAGTCGATTTTTTTAAATCGAAACTGTCACCTTAGCATATTCAGAATTTTGAATACAACCTAAGCTAATGCGAGTGTCTAATTATTTGGTGCGTGCATTAGAACCAATCGAGTAAATGCTTTTTACCCAACACCATAGAAGTTGTTTCGCTATATCTACTTTCTCTGTCAATGTAGGGAGGAAAAACGTATACCAGATTTTAAGTCAAACTATAGGCTTTGCCACAAAAGAGATACAGCAAAAACAGTTTAGTAGTATTTCTTATGTGATGCTCGAACAAACATACAAACAAACAAACATACAGACAAACTACAATTTTATAATAGTATGGATTTCGAAAAAAACATTGAGGAGGTCTTGAATTATTTTGTCTGTTCATTGGGTTTTCTCTCCTCAATTTTTTTTCTGCAACAGATAAGTATTTGAAATTTGTATATGGAGAAGTGTAGTAAGTCAATTTCGTAAGATTGCCCGGATTACTGGCTGACTGTACCGAAATTCTTCCTCACAGTTATTCTGATATAAAGAGATGTCTACAAAATGATTGTATATTGTGCTATACTTATCTGTGTTTGGAGACGTTTCCACTCCGTTTATGGAGTCGTTGTCAATTTTATAATAGTATAAATAGATAAGTAGCAAATTGGTCTGTACAGAATCAGAAGCACGTTGTGTTGTTTAAGTTTTAAATTTTTTTTGAAGGTACCCAACAACAGTGAATGTGCTTTTTTTTGCCTAGTGTTATGTTTTATTAATTATTTTCAACCTTTTATTTCTACTTGGGAGTCTGTTAATATATATTTTTTAATGTTTTATTTTCAAAATTTTAGTTTTTTTAGAAATCTGTTTATTTTTAAATTTTTTCTTTTCAAGTTCATTGTTCGATTTTCCAGTTTTTATTGTTCATTTTGTAATTATATGAATTTATGGTTTTCCGTGCTAAACTAAACTCCCTTTGTACAATCGCACCGAATAGCAGTTTTAAATTTTGATATCTTTTGTCACTGATTTTTTGTTAGGCTACGAGTTGAGTACAGCAAAAGTACCGTCTTCAAACCATTAAACAGATGTTCATGTAAATCGATATTTAATAGGAATAAAAAATGTGTTTAATAAAATTAATTATATAATTCTTTACTGTTCATATGCTCGCGATGTACATAGAAAATTTTCAAATTAGCGATTAAAACTTTCAGTGTTTACAGTTTCCGCACTAATACGGTAGAATTAGACTATTTTTGAAGATATATCAGTTACGCCACTTCAATGGTATTTTTAATATGTATATTGGATTTTTCGACGATTTTATAAAAAACTGTGTGTTACAAATCAAAATATATGAGACTAATTCTGGGTCTTCCTTAAAACAATACAACATAATCAACACATCTATAACAGTTTTTCTAAAATATAATTTCACTAATCCGAATGTCCAGTGAATTAAATTAAAATAATAATTATTGAAATCAGTACACAACTGGTTACGAAATCAGGTAACATACAACGAAAAAAAATACACCCTGAATTCATAACCTCCTTTTTTGAAATTCGTTAAGATTAGGGCAGATATGGGATCCCTAAGACATAAACAGTAACAAGAAATAAAAAAAAAATCAAATTAAGTTTAATTAACCCAAGATTACAATTTTCTAACCGCTAAGTATATAAACAATTCAAATATATCGGGTTAACAATTGGAATCCGAACAAAAAAGTTTCCGAAGAAAATTTGATGAATTTTTTTACCAGCAACAGTCTATCAAAAGCAAATCAGTTTAAATCATATGATTTCATATTAGAAATAGCTAGTGTACTGTACATATTAATTAAAAAAAAAACAAATAATTTATCTCAATATCAATTTCCTTTAGGTTATATTAAACTATATAGAACAAATTTCCTTACATACCAATTTATATCTCATTTCCCATCAAATTTTGTTTTAGAAACCTCTTAGTTTATAAATGTGACATTAAAGTATTTTGTTTAGGCTATGAAGATATCTTTCAGTGTTTTTTGAAATAACATTTACTTGCTCTCAAGCACCAAAGAAAATATTTGTACAATGTTGAATTAAATAACAATATCAATAAAGTAAACGGTAAAGGTGCGTCAAATAATACTGGACACTTAGTGCCGTATACCCACAACGTAGGTGTCAGTTACAAGTACCCACTTTGTAGGGATACAAAAGTTTTCAGAGACGTATCGACCCACAAAATTTTTGTATGTGTTTGATGTTGTGTTCTAGACAATGTTAGGTATATTTAAGGGGCCAGAATTATTTGAGTTATTCCTTTATCTAATAAATTAACAAAATATTATAGTTGCTTAGATTGCCGTTATTATTTTCGCCTATATTATATATTACTGTGACCATAATTTTTTTTTGGATCAGTTATAATCCAATTTAATACGGTTCTGGCACCTCGTATGAGAATAAGAGTCAGATGGTAATTTAAACTTGACCCAGACATAACATCTCACATCGATACATTAACTCTTCGGATCTTCGGGTATGTATGCTAAAAGAGCCATTAAACTTACTCACCTTCACTGCGGATCAATTTGTTTTAATGATGGTGTTTTAAGTGGAAGAATGTGGATCTTTATTTTCATTGATATATGTTTCAATGCAAGCAGATCAAGAGCAAGACGTACTGGTGTTAAACCTATTAGAAACAACATTGGGTACTTTCTATTAAAAAAAAAATATATTTTTTACGGAGGGTAAAGAAATATATTTTGGCAGACATGATTGTTTGTCAAAAAATTTGAAAATCTAGCAACTTCAACGCCAATAAAGTTCAAACCCTGGGTGCTGTATTCCGTCAAATTAAGACGTTCGCTACCGCTCGTCTCATATATGAGTCGTCTTGGTTTATTATATAGACCACCGGCTCCTATATGAGCCGATGCAGCACTTCTACTTTAAGTTAATTTTTTCTGTCTGGTCTATCGCTAGAGACTCTATACTTTGAAGAGGTCTGTACGAATATATGACACACATACGAGTCGAATGGTCTCGGGATATTTTTTAAGGTTTCCAGTGTATGTGTAAGTAAATATTAGTGCGATTAGCTGTTAGAAGAAGCAAACATTGTTGTCGATTACAACAAAAGTATGTCTGGGATTGACATCAGAAAGCTACAGGGAAGAAAAAGACTTAACTGAACTTCAGGGACGAGATAATACAATCACTCATCGACTCCACGACAGCTGACAAGGAGACAAATAAGAACTATGTTGTCCAAAGTTCCAGAATTCCTCATTTTCCAAAAAAAAAATCGAAAAAAGTCTAAGATGTCGCGTTTGTTCACAAAATAAAAAAAGAAAGCAAACATCTTTTGTTTGCAATGTGTGCGTAGACAGCAAAGGAAATCCAATAGGACTATGTCCGGATACTTGTTTTGCGCAACACCATACATAATTTTTCCTGTTTTATGTTGTACAGTATAACAGATTGTTTTGCTATTATATATTTTGTTGCTAGTTTTCTATGAAAACTCAAATGAAATATAATATTTTTAGTTTTTTAGTGTGTAAAAGGGTGTCTCATATATGGGACTTGCGGTCTATTAGTGCAAATTATTACTGTAGACCACTGTCTTATATATGAGTCATATTACTATAAAGAAAAATAAAATAGTTTTGCGAAAAAAACTCATCAATTTATTTTCATTACCTTATCTACTTGCATCTTTTACAAAAAAAACAAAGTGGTCTGTGACAAACGATTTTTTTTTAAATGGCGGTAGCGAACGTGTTAATATCCTATTGACCATAGCTTCAGCTATTTGAAATTTACCTAGATTTAATGTTTTTTTTGTTCTCTCATTTATGACAACGAAAATAGACCCTTATAGAAGTGCACGTCTTATGGAGAGAATGTCCTTTGGTTACATTCGCTTTGTATGTAAACATCAGGGTATGTTACCCCCTCGGTAGAGGTGCTGGCGTTCCATTTTAATGCGATACGTATATATTATCTTAAAGAAGTATAACAAACTAGAAGGGGTGGTCGAGCATGTAAGGCGCTCGGCTGGTAATCTTATGTTCTAGAGTTCTCTTGGAACCCGATTGAATTGGCCTTGAGGCCGTTTCGCGTCTTCATCCGGTCATTGGTGGCCAACATCTGCGTTCGGGCTAATTCGTGTATTGCTAGCATGTTATGTCGGAGCTGGTTGGCATAATAGTTGATGTCTTGAGAAGGTACTTCAGTGGAGCCGAAAGCCAAATCACAGGGTAATCGCAGGTCTTTTTCGAATAGAACCCTGGCTGGAGTCAGGCCTATACTATTATGTACGGCTGAGCGATATGTAAACAGGTATAGGGGAATAGGCTCATCCCCATCACGCTGGTTATTGCTGACGACCTTGGATAGGTGTTGTTCCAAGGTCCTGTTGAATCTTTCCACCATTCAGTCTGACTGTGATTGCAACGGTGTTTTCCTGATCCGCAACATCGCGCAGACCTTCTGGAATACATTCGATTCGAAGATAGGCCCCTGATCTGAATGTAGTTCCATCGGGGTGCCAAATCTGCCGAATAGCTGTTCTACTAGCCCCGTCGCTACCGTGGTTGCCTCTTGATTAGGTATCGCATATGCCTCAGGCCATTTGCTGAAGTAATCCATTGCGACCAGAATGTATTTGTTCCCCCTCTCAGACTGGGGAAACAGACCGGTGACATCGATGGCAATTCCCTCAAATTGGACGCCCACATTGTACTGCTGCATTCTGCCCTTGGTCCGGGTTTTCGGGCCCTTAATGGCTGCACAGGTGTCAAATTTGCGGCACCAAGTTTTGACGTCTTCGAAGTAATTTACCCAGTAGTATCGCTGGCGAACTTTATCTAGGGTTTTGCTCATGCCCAGATGGCCCCCGGTAATCCCATAATGTACTTCGGTCAGAATGGCTGGTACATTTTTCTTAGGAACTATCAGTTGGGACTTGGTTTCTCGGCCATCAGTGCTTTCCCAAATTCGCTTGAGCATTCCATTCTCTACTCTTAGAGAGTCCCATCGGGCCCATAACGATTTCAGCGCGCCCGAGTATCTAGCTACTTCGTCCCATCGTGGCCTGGGTGCCCCTCTCCTTTTGAGTGACAAGATTGTTTCTATGTCTAGATCAGCCATTTGATCCTGGATGCACGGTTCCGTTGTCCAGTCTTCATTGGCCTGCACTCGGATCTGTCTGATGGAGATACCCTCTCACAATTCCGTCTTCAGACAATGTTCGCATTCTGTTCTACAGGGTCTTCTGGATAGGGCATCGGCATTATTGTGCAAACGACCGGCTTGGTGTTCCACCTTGAAATCGTATTGCTGTAAATTCTCCATCCACCTGGCCAGTTGTCCTTTCGGTGTCTTCATGTCCAGCAGCGATTTGACGGCGGCATGATCTGATCGAATTAAGAAATGACGACGATATAGGTATTTGTGGAAACGATCTACAGGCCTTATTATTGCAAGAAGTTCTTTTCTGGTGACGCAATAATTTCTTTCCGGTTTCATAAATCCATAGTGCCGCCTTCAGTCGTCTGAATGATGTTTCGTAATCCTGATTCTAACGGAAGGTCTCCTTCGCAGTGGTCTGCCGATGTAGAGGCGCGGCAGTGGTGGCAATTCCCTCAACAAATCGGCTGTAGTAAGAACAGAGGCTCAAGAAGCTTCTGAGTTCATGTTTATCTCTTGGGACTGGCCAATTCCGGTTGCCTTCTATCTTGTCCTCGTTGGTGCGGATTCCTGACTCGGAAACGACTTGGCCCAAAAACTCTACTTCTTTAGGTACAAGGAACACTTCTTCGGGTTGAGTCTCAGGTTAGCGTTATTAATTCTGGAGAATACTTCGCCCAGGTTCTTCAGATGGTCGTCGAATGTCTGACCCATGACCAGAATGTCGTCGAGGTATACTAAGCATCTCCTCCATGTTAACCCGCTCAGGACATACTCCATTAGCCTCTTGAATGTTGCGGGAGCATTACATAACCCAAACGGCATGACCGTGAACGGAAACAGCTCTTTACTAGTGTTTTTGTGTAGACCAACCTGTCAATATCCACTCTCTAGGTCTAGTGTGGACAACCAACGGGAGCCTGCTTGTATGGTCAGAGTGTCATCAATATAGGGTAGTGGATAGCTGTCTTTCTTCGTGACATCATTCAGCTTTCTGTAATCCACGCAAAATCGGGTGGTTCCATTCTTCTTTTTAAGTAGCAGAACGGGAGTAGACCATGGGCTGATGGATGGCTCAATAACTTCATTTTGTAATATGGACTCGATGTTTTCCTCGGCTGACTGTTGTTGCCCCAATGGTAGTCGTCTAGGTAGTATCCATATGGGCTGAGCCTTACCGGTATCTATTCGGTGCTGGATGATGTTGGTACGACCGGTAGTTCCATCTTGACTGTTAAAAACTGCTTGGCGTTCTTCTGTTCCTCTGGTGTAAGGTGTGTCATGTTGTAGGAATTCTTTACTGGGCCCTGTCTCCTTCACCGATGTCTGGTACACATCCTCGCCATGGATGATGGTCTCTACTGGCTCGAAACAAGCTATCTCCTGACCATTGGCAATTCTGATATCATTGTTGGACAAATTCAGGACTCTAATTGGTATATCTCGTCCGGTCTTAACTATAACGTGTCCAACTAAGTAGTCATGAGCTGACTGTACGGGCTCCACCATTCCAACGCAGCTCCCAGGATGGCTTTCTAGCTGCCCATGAATAATCTGTTCCGTTCGACTGGGAATTCTGGCTGAGGATTTTGACACAATTTTTCTGGAGATGGCTGAACTGAACTGAACTTCTCATTTAGGTACCGAAGAACATCGACCCAAGATAGTCGAACATAAATTCATGCTGGCTGATTAGGTCCATACCCAGTATAAAATCGTCCTCAATATTGGCAAACAGGACCCTATGCCGCATCACGTTGTCCCCTATCTGTAGCACGACATCTGCCTCACCCTATATTGACATGGACTCGCCGGTGACTGTTCTGAGCTAGATGTTACTGTTAACTGGCCGGATTTCTGATGACCTCAAAACCCTGGAAATGGCAATGGACACAGCGGCGCCGGTGTCGATGGTGATGGTAATTACTCGGCCATTGAAGGTGACCCTGATGCCTAGGCTGCTGCTATCTCGGCAAAATCCCCGGCTGGATACTGTCCTGGGGGCTGGAGGAGGGTTAGTCAGCATTCGCATCCTTATGCTGACTGATCGGAGTTTCCCTGGTTGGAGAGGTTGTTTTGTTGTCTACTTCTGGTTGGTGATCCTTGAGGTAGCCTCACTCGACAGTCACGTTGGAAGTGTCCTGTTCCTCCACAACGGTAACAGCTTCTCTGGTGCCAGTTCATGCCAGCTAACAGTGCTTGAAATGGTGACTCTGGCTCTTCCTGGTTGAGGGAAACTGCTCGGACCCTTGGTTCGGTTTGGAAATTCATGACGGTCTCTACTTCCAAAGCCCGAAGTAGAGCTTCATAACTCTTCTTGATGCAACTAAGTCTTAGATTTCTTTGGACTTCCACATCTCTGATACCATTTATGAAACTCCGTGTTGCCAACTGGTCTTTTGTTTGGTCTGGGAGATCTGGGTAGGACAGGTGTACTAACTGTCTAATCTCTGCTTCTAATTCTTGGAGGCCCTCTCCGGATTTTTGCGTTTTTCCACTTAGTTGCACCTGGTATACTTGTCGTACCTTTTGCCTTATTCATCGACTGGAATGCTTTGGAGGAGTTCTAAGGCCGGGCCACTTAAGGATATTACAGGAGACGTATATTTTTCCTGATTAATCCCATCCATTAGCTGTAGCCGCGGCTTCAAATTGCCTTTTATACATGCCCAAGATGAGCTGCTATCAAATGTGGGTGGTTTACTAAACGAACCTTTGGTACTCACGGTGTGCTGGTATTTCCCTCTCTGCAAATCATGTTGTAATTGTTTAATTTCGGTTTCCACTTTGTTGTGGATGGCACTGATTTTATCTTCTACTTCAGTTTGTACTGTTGTTTTACTAGAACTGATTTGGTCTTGAACTGCGTATTGAATTGAACTGATTTCAAATTTTACCTGGCTTGGTATAGAATCGAGGGCATCTACTTTGGTATTTTTTATGGTCTTAATGTCATCATTTATCTCTTTTATGTCTGACTCAACTGTTTGCATTCTTTCATTAACTGTTTCATTAACTTCCGCTACTATTCGCATTAATTGTTCAAATTGCAGTTGTCTTTTTTCTTCTCATATTTATTTCATTTTGTCTTGTCAATTCAGTTTGATCTTGTTTTTCTACAAATTTCGGGAATAATCCCTCCATTAAATTTTGTTGTTTTTCTTCCATGGCAGTGACAAGATTTTCTAATTCTATTTTACGATTTTCGTCAAAAGATTTCACTAACCTTTGTTGAATTTCTTCTTGATGTTGTTTCTCCTTCTTGTCACGGTTTTCCAGGATCTGAGTTATTTTTTCACCTAGTCCGCCCGTAAACTGTTTTAATATTTTTTTGGTAGTATCGTCCATTTTTTCTTTTTCTATACTTCGGGTTTCCGTAAATCAAAATTTGATGGTGCTACATTTTTATGCCCAGCGTCGAGAATGGCGCCATTTCGAAAATTCCAGTCCAACTTTTTATTAACCCAGCAATTCATGTCTCATCGGAAAGAAGCCAGGGCCGGCTTAGGTAAATTTCGTAACAATATTAAGACTCATGTTTATCTGGGTAAGATTAAAAAAGGCATTTCTAGCGAATTTATTAAATCACACTGTGTTGATATCGGCAATAATATTTTTGTAGAAGCATTACAAGTAAAAGGAGAAAATCAATCTTTTAAGTTGTGTTTTGATATTACTTTTAAAGACAAAATTATGTCTCCTGAAGCTGGGCCTACGGGAGTGATATTGAGAAAGTTCTTCACACATAAAAAATAACCAAACTAAGGATGTCATATAGGATTTTCCAGACCCAGTATCGGGGTATACCCGAACAGGCTCTGAGTCTTTTATCAAAATGCGAAACCAAACTCAATGTATTAAAGAAATCAATGATGATGAGTGAGTAGGCTGAACAAAGAGTTTAACGATACA
Source organism: Octodonta nipae (assembly GCA_034190945.1). NCBI lineage: Eukaryota > Metazoa > Arthropoda > Insecta > Coleoptera > Chrysomelidae > Octodonta > Octodonta nipae. The sequence continues at coordinate 115,779,834 of CM067216.1, read as the reverse complement.
GAACTGTTTATATATGATTATGATATTTTCGATGCGATCGAGAGGATATTAGGGATGACAAGGTTCGCGGTGGCGATGTGCTAATTTCTGCAAAGAAGTTTTTGGTTGTAATCAGGTTAACAGTCCCAGAAACTCATGTTGAAAAAGGTGAATGAATAACCTAACCTGATGACGATAGCAGATACACAGCTATTGAAACGTTGTGAGATCAACCACTTCAAGACGATGGAAGTCCAAGGAAACTTCGAGGAACGAGTTACATTGTCTGCCAACTTTAGACTAAAACCCCATCACCTTTCAATTTCAAATAGAAAACAATAATCTCAATAATTCTTCAGAAATGAAGTATCTCGGAATTACCTTTGATCGTAAGCTATTTGTTAGATCACATATAGAAGATATTAAATGCCGTGCTCTAAAGATTCTGGGCTTCATTCATAGGTCCTCCTCTGAATTTTCTATAACTACATTTAAATTGTTGTACTTTACTTTAGTGAGATGACTTTTAGAATATGGCTGCGTGCTCTGGTAACCATCATATCGATCACATGTCGATCTTTTGAAACAGGTGCAAAACAAGTTTCTAGGTAAATGCTCTCTTCGAGGTGTCATTCTCTTGTACGTAAGACAATATATATAACATATATTGTTTCTGGTTAAGAAACCTTTATCAGTTGCGCTTCCCACAATTGAATGTCCTCTCGAACACTTCTTTATGTATTTGATACATTTCGTTAAATTTGAAGACGCGAGATGTGAAGACCGACATCTAGGACTTTCGATGACACTCTAACCTAGGAATTACGGGTAATAGCAATTACATGGAACGGATCCAGATTCGGAACCTCTGTGTGCTTGTTTCCCCGAAAGTCCTAGATGTCGGTCTTTACATCTCGCGTCTTCAAATTTAACGAAGTTTCTACGTATTACTGCATATTGTTATCCTTGGAGAGCAGGAGAATTTGTGCAGATTCATGCATTTTGCATAAAGTAGTTAACTTATGTATAATATGCCCAGATCTACTGAATTTGATTTATTTAAATTTGCCGGACAGGCGCAGTAGGCATACTGAGCTGTTTAAAGTGCCATTTCATATGACTAACTATGGGTCAAAGGAATCACTAACTAGAATCACAAGAACTTTTAACTTATTTCAGGACCGTATTGGTATATTTGGAATGTCTTTTCAGAAATTTAAATATGATATTAAGAAGCTGTTTTAACTTTGAGAAGATAATTCGGATGCTTGGTTTTGTAATTTAATTTAGTGTGTCCTAGCGTGTTTTGTTGTAATATATTTTGTATTTTGTTTAACGGTCGAGAAATAAATAAATAAAATAAATAGAATATCTGCGAGGTAAAGATTCTGTAGAGGCAACTAATAATCCGTGCAATTTTTCGAAATTGCCTTGTAGCATTTTGTTGCATTTTTAAATTTGGAAAACATATTTGCTTCTGAAAAATTTGAGGAGAGAAATATCCATGTATATACAAAATAATCAAAGGCCACTTCACTAAATTACTTATATTCAGTCAGGTTCTAAGGTATCGGAAAAATTCTGTTTTGTACCAATTATGGGCATAATCCTATTTTTGTAAATGAAAATGTAAATTTTTGTAAATGAAACTACAACTTTGGAATAAAATTTTTTACCTGCCCCTTCTAGAAGAACTAACAGAAAAGTTGAGGAAAAACCACAGAAACATACCAGGAAGTACTTAGCTGGTGATAATGCTGTAAGTAGATCTTTTAAATGGATGAGAAAAAATAATTCGAGTTGGACTCGAATATTCCAGTTTCAGACAAGCAGGGTATGAGTGCATTTTCTTATACTTACCCTTATATCTTTTAAAGGTAGCGTTTTAAATTTATAAAAAATATACACTTTGATTTTCCACACATAGGCTTTTTATTTTATCTGCTTTAGGATTCGCTTGATTTTTATCACAATACATATGTATTTAATTTTCTAGTTTGGCCCCCAAAAAGTAACATTAGAGTTTTATTTTACTAATAAACTTTCAGAAATGTCTTTTATAATCCACTGTCTGAGTTTTGAGGCTCTGTAGATTGGAAGAAAAACGGCCCAATAGGTCAAAGTTTAAATTATAAATTATTAAATCTGTTATTCAAATTATTTTAAAATGTAAATAAAATATATTTTTCAAATTTTAAATAGTGTAGTTTCTAAAGTGGGAATTAAGTCGATGTTTAATATTTTTAATATCTTTTATACAAATGATTTAAAAATATGATATATTTGTAATTCACATAATGAGCCTTTTATCTGATATATTTCATGATGCGTTTGAAAATTGAATCTTTATTTTCCATTTAATTGTATAATTTGTCCCTAAAATTACTATGGGGGTTTTCTAGTAATTTATTTTCCATTTAAGTCTATTATTTGGAGGCCAAATAATAGAATTAGGTATTTTTTTCATATTTTTCCTATAAACAAAAAAATGAAGTCTTACAGTTTGGGGAATAACGGGGAGAACGGGTAATTTTTTTAAAATATTTTTAATATATTTTAAAATATATTAAAAATTAAAAAAATATATGTGTACCTATTTGTCATAATGAGCCCTGGGATATGATATATTACAGGAGCCGTTAGAAACAATTATAATTTTTTATTTTCCATTTAATTCTATAATTTGCCCCCCAAAATTAATATTAGGGGATTTTTCTTATTTTTCCAGTAAAGTTCAGGTAAGGGGCTTTACTTCCAGTTTTTCAAAATTTTTCAGGTTATGCTTTCGGAGATAAGGGGGGAATGGGTAAAATTTTTTATATTTTTGTTAATATCGTTTGATTAATTTATTTTATAAATATGGAAAAAATATATTTGTTTTCTTCATCATGAGCCCTTTTATTTGATATATAACATGCTGGGTTAGAAACAATTTTAATTTTATATTTTCCATTTAATTCTATAATTAAAAAAATATATTAGGGGTTTTTCCTTATTTTTCCAGTAAAGTTCAGGTGAGGGGGTATACCTCCATTGTTTTTTCAAAATTTTCCAGCTTATGGTTTCGGAGATAGGGGGGGGATGGGTAAAATTTTTTATATTTTTGTTAATATCTTTCAATTAATTTATTTTAAAAATATGAAAAAAATATATTTGTTTTCGTCATAATGAGCCCTTTCATTTGATATATAACATGATGGGTTAGAAACAATTTTAATTTTCCATTTAATTCTATAATTTGCCGCCCCACAAAAAATATTAGGGGTTTCTCCTTAATTTTCCAGTAAAGTTCAGGTGAGAGGCTATACCTCCATTTTTTTCAAAATTTTCCAGCTTATTGTTTCGGAGATAAGTGGGGGGAATGGGTAAATTTTTTTATATTTTTGTTAATATCTTTTAATTAATTTATTTTAAAAATATGAAAAAAATATATTTGTTTTCGTCGTAATGAGCCCTTTCATTTGATATATAACATGATGGGTTAGAAACAATTTTAATTTTATATTTTCCATTTAATTCTGTAATTGGCCCCCCAAAATTAAAAGTAGAGGTTTCTCCTTATTTTTCCAGTAAACTTCAGGTCAGAACCTATAAATCTATTTTTTTTCAAAACTTTACGTTTTATAGTTTCGGATATAAGAGGGGAAAAATGGGTAAATTTTGGTATATTTTCGTTAATATCTCTTTAAATAATTTTTTTTAATATGAAAAAAATATATTTGTGTTCCTCAGAATGAGACCTTTTATTTGATATATTACATGATACGTTTGAAATTTTTTTTATTTTTAAATTTTTATTTAATTCTATAATTTGCCCCCCAAAATTAACATAAATGATTTCTCCTTAATTTTCCTGTGAAGTTCGGGCAACGCTCTATATTTCCTATTTTTTTCAAAATTTTTGGCTCAGTAGTTTCGGGGATAAGGGGGGGGGAATAGGTAAATTTTGGTATATTTTCGTTAATATCTTTTTAAATATATATTTTTTTAATATGAAAAAAATATATTTGTGTTCCTCAGAATGAGACCTTTCATTTGATATATTACATGATGCGTTTGAAATTTTTTTTATTTTTAAATTTTTATTCCATTCTATAATTTGCCCCCCAAAATTAACATTAATGGTTTCTCCTTAATTTTCCTGTAAAGTTCAGGCAACGCTCTAAATTTTAGGCTCAGTAGTTTCGGAGATCAGGGAGGGGGGGAACGGTCGATTTTTTAGTTTTCCCCCCCAGAAATACCCCTAAAATCAAATTTTTTTCTTTTACGATATGTACTCCTGTTCGGGTCACCAAACTATACATTGATACCAAATTTCAACCTCTTCCGTCCAGTAGTTTAGGAGAAAATGGCTGTGATGTGACAGAGGCAGAAATCCTGAGTGATATTATAAGGATATCCGCATATTGTATATACGGAACCCTAACAAGGGAAATACTATCTATATAAAATTAAACTGGTTCAGGAATTAAATGACGGTGATCCTAATCATAGATTAGAATATTGTGAAATGGTTACGAATAAATGCCTAGGGTTCGGTTCCTAACAAAAGCTATTGTCCTAGTTAAAACTTTTACATTTTGCACACAAAACTTGATTCCTGCTGACCTGTATAATTATTTTGAAATATCGGCGATTGACCATCCTTATTACAAGACTACATCTTTTCGTAAATGTAATGGATATGTTACTAAAACTCAGTTAATATGACACAAAAAGTTTGATAGCATAGGGTTACATTAAAAAGGTAGAAAATATTCTAATTGAAAAGCGCATTATTAGAAATCCATTCATACGAGGGTGAATCAAATATGAACCGGACTTTTCTGTTTCTCGCCCTGTAGGTAATTCGAGTGGTGTGACGTCTCGATATATGTTAGGTAGGGATGTTAAGAAGAGGGGAGTTAGTCGGTTTGGCGAGGCGTAGTCCATGCGCTGTTAGTAGCATCATGTCAGAGCAAGAGGTGCATACGTCTGTTGCGCAACGTGTTTTTATAAAATTTTTGGCGCGGGAGGGCGTTAGACTGTCTGAAATTTTGCGTCGACTATCTGCATAGTTCGGCAATGAAACACTTTTAAGGACCCAAGTGTACGACTGGCACAAAAAGTTTTCAGATGGCCGAGAGACAGTGGAAAATGAGCCTCATGCACGCCGTCCCACGACAAGCATCAATGAGGCGAATATCTAAGCAATTCGTGAGCTGATTGAAGGTGTGCTGCTGATCGATTTTCTGCACGAACGCCGTACAATTAATGCTGAGTATTACTGCGAACTACTCCAACAAGTGAAACTTGCCTATCGGCAAAAGAGGCGGGATGACAACGCTCGGCCACATACAGCTGCATTGACTCAAGGAAAATCGAACAAAATGCATTGGGAAACCCTTGAACACCCGCCTTACAGTCCTGATTTGTCGCCATGTGACTACCACATGTTTGGGCCACTTAAAGAAGAACTGGGAGGCCACCACTTTGAGGACAACGACACGACCAGTTTCATTCTTTGAGAAAGGTATTAAAAAACTTCCGATTCGATGGGAAAAATGTATACATAAGAGAGGAGACTATGTAGAAAAATAATATGTATTAAAATTTGTATTGATAGTACCAATCAAATTTTTAAAACAAAAGTCCGGTTCATATTTGATTCACCGTCGTATATTCATTGTCATATGTAATGAACTCTTAAATATGTCTAGATGTTTTGAAATTTATTACATAAACAGCTCTATATTGATGATAAATCGTGGCATAATGAACTTCAAACCATTCATTTTATGTATCAAATACACCTAAACGAACAAATGCTCCTAACAAGACCACACGTAAAGCTTCAAAATGCATGTGTTAACTTTTCCTGGGTACATTAAAAAAATGCACAACAATGATAACGTGACTACTATAAATCGGGCATATATGGTCCCCAGAAAGAGTATCAGCCTTCCTTCTGCTGTTTGCAAAACCGCACGTGAGGATAATTAAGTCCAAACAGGCCTTTATGGATATCACGACTCAGCTAACACGATGATTTACTCGGCTTTGATAAACTCGGGATATAAACTATCTGTTCGAGTCCGGTAATTACCGCGCGTTTCGTCGGTTCATGACCGATTCGTTTTCGAATAACTTTCAGGACCGAAAGTCCCATGACAATATTAACAAGTGGGTAGGTAGTCGAGTCAGCTTTGCCGATATTTACTTTCGACTTATAAACCCTCGCAAATCAATCGTGGATCTTGATACCGCCGGAATGGCGCTACATTTGGATGATTTAATGGTGTGATGTTGCTTTGTTCCTCCTACTCAAGGGAAGTTACGTTTTGTCCTAGTTAAACTTAGTTCCGGCTTTCACGATTGTGGGAGACGAATTATTCATGAGAGATATGCTTTAATATTCATTAAATTTGAAAAAAATGTATGTTGTTATGATAGAAAATATAATACCACAATACTACTTAGTTTGTATAAACGTGCAGCTAAATAAATTACTAATCATTAATCACATAAATAAATTACAAAAAAAACAAAAAATTATCAAATAAAAGAAACGTTAAACCATGAAATATTAAATTTCTACATTTGAATTCTTATTTGGAAATCGATAGAACATAAAAATATTATGATTTGATGCCTAAGTTATGTATTATTTACAGTAGGTTTTTTTTTGAAGGGACAACTTCCCTTAGGGAGGCGTACACTTAGACAACATACGTTGATGAATACGAGAATGAAATCCAAAACCTGATATTGCATTGGCTTCGACACTTCGTTTCGACCGACACAACACTTTCTGGCTCCGGAAATTCCCATAAAACGTAATTTTCTGTGTCAGAAACAAGGAATAGTTTATATATTTAGGATCTCATCGTTTAAAGAAAATTAATAAACTGTAGTAAGTAAACAAATATAATAGCCAATTAATATACATTACGTTGTAATAAACATTTCAAATTTTCGTGTGCGATATTTTAAATTGGAGATTTTACATGCATTAGAACAGCACAAACACCGACAAGACAAACTTGATATTCGCAAAAAAGGTAAAGTTTATATGGGTGTATATGGGGACACCCTAAAAAAGGGTCCAGCTGAAAGCATTAAATAACAAGTTCAAGCAGTGACCAGTACAGCGCCGGTGTAGAAAGAGGGTATGATGTGAATTGCAGAATATAAAATAATATTTATAATACTTTTATGTTTTTTTGGGCAATAACACCACAATCGAAATAAAACGACGTATACTGAAGGAAAACCAAACGTTTCAAAGTCTATTCTGACTTCGTTGATTGACTTTGAAACTAGATCATTTATTAAAATTTGTAGTAACTTTTCCACCAGGGGACGATGGCCTTATAAATCATATCTCCATGACATAGAGATATGTTTCCAGTAAAAAGTTGATATTTCACCCATAGTTAAATACTGAAACCAGCCGTACTGGAAATCGAGTGTCCGGAGAGCAATGCCAGATATCTTCATGTTCAACGACCCTAACAACTCCTGGTTAACAAAATTGTACTCATTTCGTCTAATATATAAAGAAGCATAATTTTTATATTATTCAACACTTCGGGGTGGGTTTACATTTTTCTAATGCACAGGTGCAAATTCTCAAATTTCATTGATTACGTATGATCACAAATATTGTCCTCGTTTTAAAGAATATAATAAAAAAACTCTCGATCCAAATTATTATGCAAAAAATCAATAAATATATTTTATTTCTTGGAATAATAAATTACATATCAGTATTATATTACTACGTACCCTAGAAAAGCTTTAACCCCCCAATATCAACCTATTCCGTTTATGAGATCTTAAGAGGCCATAAACTATTAGTCTTTTCCCCGTTCTATCATGTTGACTTCCCTTACGTGCAGTTTTTCGCAACCGCAATCTACTAATAGGATTCAGCAATTGATTTTCTTTGTTTTTAGTGCCATACTTAGTATTTCTAGCTATCAGAAACATGTTTGCTTGAGGCTATATATCGAGATTATCCGTGATTTATAGTTCATTAACATAAGTGTTTCTGAACAGGAATATCCCGTTAGATATTTCTTTCAATAAAATAATGTGAATTTTCTAACGAAAAAAGATGTTCTCTGCAATGACTCCCGAGTTTTGGTGACAATTCCATGCAAAAATATCCAAAATTGTATAATGTCCCTCTGATACGGACTTCGGTAAGATAAACAACATCTAAAAAATTTGGCGATAAAAACCTGTTATTTAATGTTTAATAAATGTTAGATATTTTCGTAACTATATATATTTTAAATAAACTTTATGAATAATCAGTGACAAATTACCAAATTCAGAACTGTGGTACTATAATAATATGTCAATTTTATAATTAGTATGTTCTCGTTCCTGGGCGTTATTATCTATTTCAAATAGATGGTGAAACATTTGTAAAAACACATAAATAATTTAGGAGACTTCGGTCGCTGGGGATGGCGCAACTGATGAGAGTCCCGCACAGCAACAACATAACGTATTGACATCATTTAGGAAAACGTTGCTGATGTGAAGTCCATGCCTATTATGTTTTGAATGTAGCTATAAAAAATAAATTAGATATTTGCTTTTAAAGTTTTGTTAAACTCGGGAAACGCCATCAGAATGTAAGTATATGCAAATGGCATGAAATTGCATTATTATACGCAATACATACTTCACACTACATTAGACATGTTAATATCTACAAGTTCATTTCAATGACATTCGTCGAATAAGGTTTTCATCCTCAAATAACTAATACCTAGTCAACCTGATGTTCGATCTCAGGAAAACACCGTCTGTTGATTAATACTTGTATACCATCAAAATGAGCTGCTGGATTATTGTTTCTAAAATATGATGCAATTGTACAAATGTTCTTTTCTGGTCTAATGTCACTTCTCTGTGAAGTGATTCTCTCTTTTAGGTTCCTTGTGGTCTGACCAGTATGTTTCCATGTACAATCTTTGCAATATATTTTCTACAGTACATGTTGTCTATCCTAATCTTGTGTTTAGTTTTGCTGAAAAGATAGCTAACACTTCCAATGACTTAAAAGGAATAATAATTCTATTCGAGAAGATTTTTTAGATATGACTAATATTTTTAATATACGTTAAAGAAGAATACCTTAAAGTGCATGTTGTTATTAGTGAAATAGTTATCGTTGTGCCTTTGAATGGCAATTTTTTTGATAATAATCACAAAGCTTATTTTGATAGGCAGGAGTATCAATCAAGGAAATAAATAGTTTTAAATGCTGTTTCATTGAGATGGTTTACTATTAAGCAACCCCTAATAGCCCCAACAAGGAAACATATTTACATAACGTTATTGTTATTATATATTTACTAGAAATTGACATTAACCACTATAAACCTAACTTCACTTGACACTAATGATTGAGTAAAAGATTTAAAGATTTAACAACTCTCATTACTTTTTATTTCTATCCCATTCCGTTTCAATTGAGAATATCGTATAAACTATATTTCTATTACTTCATTTCTGGTTAAAAAAGGGAAAACAAGCAAAGTGGAATGAATGACAATTTAATGTAAATTTGTAATAGAATTTGATATATATATATATATATATATATATATATATATCTATGTCAAGCGCATAGTTCCGATTCAAAATCGATGCTCGATCGCATAGTTCCGCGACATCTGTATAGTTCCGCGACTGCCTTGGAACTTTTATATGTACAATGTTTAGTTCCGGTGCAGTCGCGGAACTATATTTAGATAATTATAATTTCGATTAATCTATAATGTTTTAATAAACATGTTTAGACAGACTAGTGAAACAATTATTTCACCACTGGAAATTTTATTTTTTATATTACAGGATATTTGTCTCATATTTTCCTCAAAACATTGGTTTCTAACATTTAAAAAAATATTTTTGATGATTGTAGGTTTACTAGAATTAATTATATTTTATAATATGCTATAAAAGTCGAACATTAACGAAGTTTTCACAGAAAAATGTATTAAATTCCAGAAATGCAAGATAATAATTTTTATCAAAAAATTAATAACAAAATATATATGAAAAAAAAATTTCTAGTAAATATGTGAAAATGTCTTCCTAAAAAGTGTAGTAATTAAGCTTCAACTTATAGGTATTTGTTAATAAATAACTGGAACTTGAAACATTACACAAAAATCATTACAATCTTTAGGAAAATACTTAAAGCAAAAAACACTTTTAGATAGTTCCTACGACAACTTTTTCAGAATATAATAGCTTAATTAATTAGTTGTCGTACATATTGGATGGTTTGGCAACCTTGTAGTCGCACAGAATTCGAACTCATACGCGGAATTGATGTTACAGTTAAAAATGGTATTGAGAAGGATAGCACTGTTCTCAGAAATTATATTTAACTCGGAGAAGGTTAAAAATACCAAATACGAATGAATGAATATAAGAAATTCACCAACAAAAAGTTATGGTTGTGTTTACTTTATACTTCGAATAGATAATTATATTTTATTCCTTGATCTTAATATATATTATTGATAAATTGTTAAATGGTTTCTATTTATTTCTGTCTGATCTGTGGTTTCTATGTTGTTATATAGAGGTTTGCGCTATGATATTACAAATATCAATTATCCAATCTGTATTCACAATTTCTGTGTATAACTTATATTGTTCTAAGTGAATAATTAGATATTCTTAAAACTGAATTCCTTATAGTATAAGTTTGCAATAGGAATTATATGAAACATGATCGATAAACAAGGATTTTATATTATTAATTTTATAAAAATTAACTTACAAATGTTTCCAAATTTTATTTGATATTTTTCGAAAGATATGTTTTGCTTGCTACTGTTTAAGCTAGCTAGATATTTTGTAATTTTCAGAGAATAACAGTTATACATATATATAAAAACTCATAGAAACAAAAGATTAAATTGGTTTGTGAATTATTCTTGATTTTTTGTTTAAAAATATAATTTACAAATTACACAAATCGTTTAATTGTTCTGATTTGGTAAAAATATTTAAAGTTCTAGATTCATCTACAGTTTCATAAGGATTAAATTAAAAAAACTATCTTATGTCGTTGTTATTTAATTCCGCGATTCCTTTCATCATACGTTTTGAAAGCTATTTACATTTTTAACCGACTTCAAATAACGAGCCGGTTATCAATTCGTCGCCACGTTATTTATGGATGGGCAATTTTGATGATTTAAACGGCATTGTATTAAGGAATAATACAGAAAGGTAACACATAATTTTCTATAACGTGAGATTTACGGTTTTCCAGAAAATCTACATTGCTATGATTCTACACTGTTTTCTCTAAAACGACTCAATAAATTTGAATATTTTAAATTGAATTCTACAAAGTTATGTTCCAGCTTGAATCCGTATATATGTCGATAACAAAACATACCATTTTTCTGAAAATCGGAAAAATATGTGCAAAAAACCGGTAAACATCAATGTAAATATCTAGCTTAAATGTCAAGATGAAATATCGTACTGGGTGTTTGTAACGGTTTTCATTTTAAGGAGCTTACAGATGAGTGAAATGGTACAAAATACTCCATTAGAGTATCAGAAAGAAAAATTGTTATTTGAGCGATCCTTTCTATACGGTGGTAGGTGGGTGTGTTTGCATCGAAACTCAAGCAGAAAGCAATGTGCATAGTTGAAATATAGGGCGAAGTAATATTACAGTAATACAGGTCGATTCAATAAATCTTATAAATAATTGTGATATTGGGTGGTACATAAGCAGTTGCATAGGATGGTTGAAATATAAGATGGAATAGAATTAAAGTAATACAGGGTGGTTCATAAATGTTGCATTCGCGGCACATAAGGAGATTGAAATAAGAGTGGAGTAAAACTATAGTTATACAGAGTGGATCACAAAATATTAAAAAATTTGTTAAGTAAGCATATCCAGTAAGGATATTTGAGTTACAGCGTTCAGGATTCAAAATATGTCATAAGCGTTTGCATATAAAGGATGGTTAACATATAAGGTGGAGTGGAATTATAGTTAGACAAGATGGTTAAAAAATGCTATATAGAGTGGAACATAAGTAGTTGCTTATACCTCGAAGTTTCCTTGGACTTCCATCGTCTTGAAGTGGTTGATGTCAAACGTTTCAATAGCTGTGTATCTGCTATCGTCATCAGGTGAATGATGTAGTTAGAATAGTAAAATTATAGGTCTACAGGGTGATTTAAACAATAGAAAAATAGACAGTCAATAGAGTGGAGAGGGTTAATACTTAAACAGGGCGGTTGCAACATCGTGTGGAGTTGAATTATAGTTGTACCGGAGGGGTCCGAAAATGATAGACAAATAATTTATATTGGGTAACCAATACACAAAAAAATACAGGGTGGTTGCAATATAGGGTGCATTAGAGTTACACTAATAAAAAGTGCTCGAAATAATAACGAAACAAATAAAAAAGTTAAAAAATATGTATAAAATACTAATTAGAGAGAGGGGGGAAAGATAGATATCATAATACGCCAAAATAATAAATAATAATAGAAAATAGTGGTTGATTGCACAGGGTTTCTAAACGGTTTTTATTTTAAGCCAATTGAAGTCGGTTCTTTTTTAAATATGAATTTTTGTTTTTACTCATAATGAATCTTCATATAGGCCAATTTCCGAAATTTAATGAGAAACTGTTTTATATCTTTCTTCTACTAGGGGTTTGTTTGTGTTTTTTCAATAGGTTTGCCTGCTGCCAAGTTTTGGAAACAATCATTGGTATGATTTGTCTTCATTGAAATTTGTCCCATAAGTAAATAATTATGCGGAATTGCACCCGTTTAAAAAGGTAAACATGCTGTTGGGTAAAGGTATAATTTAATAGGGCCCGTTGGGAACATTGTCTCTAATTCAATACTAAGAACATCAAGTATCGAGCTGTTTGTGTAATTTTAAACAATTTAGTTATGTTAATAAATCTTAATATAGGTTTAAAATAATACTTTTTTGACCATAATGAGCAATTTTTTATTTATTTATAGTTTATCAAACAAAAATTCTAGCAAGGATGTTTACAATTAGGATTTGTGTCGTTGATATGATTTACTACATTCATATATTAATTAATTGAAGAGATGTTTAACAAAATCAAAGCTAGATTTCTATTTTAGTACATTTGAATTCCATTTTATTGTGTGCAGTTGTTTTGATTTGTTTAATTTTCAAAAATTTTAAAGTCACGGTTAATTTAAAAAAGGCAATTTCTACAAAAATGCTGAAGCAATATATTAATTTGGGCGAAATGTGTATAGTCAGTGTGTATGTAGTATAGCATTGTAAACACCATAATGGACATGCTATAGAAAAAATAAATATTTAACAGTATAGTTTTTAATAAGCCTTTGGTCATGAGAATAGGTAGTAGAAACTTTATAACTTAGGGACATTGGGAGGTTATCTACAGAGCCAGGATGTACATAATGAAGAGGAATATTTCCAATAGAGGCCCCAACTAGACGGAATCGGGGACTCAATTATTTTTTTCAGAAGATATTTGGGAATGAAATACGAAATGCAATAAACGAACGTTTAAGAACATATTGTCCAAGATAACAATTTACCCAAAATAAATGGTTTCATATAAAAGAAAAGTAACATTTAACACGACAAACAGAATCTCTGTTCTTGTTTTGCCACAATATTTGGAGCAAAACCACATTTTTTCACAAACGGTGTCCATATTCCTACACGCCAGATCTATATAGGACGTTAAGATCTTTATTAAAATCTCAGAACTATTAAATCGAGTTTTAATCTGAATCTTATAAAAGAATAGCGATATGAAATCAAACAGCAAGTAGTAATAAAAGGCTAACAAAAATATGTGAAACAAGATGGTGGACATTCAGAATTTATTAGGAAACGAACAAGAAACTTATTTTAAAATTAAACTTAATTCTACTATATTGATTGTTTTAGAGAAAATAAAACATCTGATAAATTTGATTCTAAAAATATATCTGAGACTACATCTTTTTAAAATATGTTTTTTAAATATGATGTTATTCTGTTCTCGTTTCAAATAGTTGAAATGTTTGTGTAATATGGAATTCATCTTGTACAATCGTAAAATATTGTCATGAATGCTAAAAATATTATTTCAGGATTGTTTGAAAAATATATACTCACTAACAAGGAATTTAAATTTAAAATTGTTTTGGTAAAACATAAATGTTATAGTAAGGAGCAAATATTTAAAATGTGAATAAAACGAGCGGCAGCCATTTGAGACTAAACGATGGAAGCGACAGCTTCTTACGAACTATACTTACCATCTCTTCTTATCTCCTGTCTCTGTTTCTATTTCCTTGTGTTATCATTAGTAATGGATATTAATTTCAGGAGAATTAAAATAGTTGTCACTATTTTGTTATGACTCAAGTATTAATCATAATGTGTAATTTTATTCTTAATTTAAATTTCTATAACAAATAAAATTTGTTGATTTATTTATTAACTTGCAAGTTGAAGCTCATATCTGACGAATTGTAAATGCGACAAATAATTTAACAAAAGGTGTATGAAATTAATAGCGTTCTGTCTCACTTCTGACATATGTCAAGTCCATAATGCAATATATCGCAAAGAGAGATTTGGAGTTTTTTAGAAAAGCAAATTTTGTGCAGGTTTTCTATATTAATTTGATGTTATATTAGTTTATTTCGCCTATATTATTGATATTTATAAAAGAAGAAACTCATAATCTATTTTACCTTGTCTCTGTATCTTACACAGTGAACTGAATTATATGGGTATTTTAATCACATTTTTTCATATAATAATTTGTGTTTAAGATCAAGGTTGGGTGTGGTGTCGGTGTCAGTGTCGGTATCGAAACAAATGAAATTTCAAGATATCCAATTCATTCTCTTGCTCATCTATTTTCATATATGTAAATGTGGACTCATGTTAAGAAACTTTCGCTTCAAAAAATACCAAGGAGTTTACATATTTTTATTATGTTTGTTAATAATGTGTTTGACCACCTATATACTCCTCAACACGACTTAGCATTAACTCAATACGGTGGTCTATAGTCACATATACTCATATTAATAAACCACGTGTTCGATTGTCAAAAAACTAATGAAATATTCGAATATATAAAAATATAACTGCTTTTCAATGTACAGAATGTTTTTAAAATCTTTAAACTACGGGGATTCAAAAACCCCCCGATATTTGGGATTGAAGACTCAATTTTAACGATTTCACAATTTTTTTCATAAAAATATATTTTTTATTCTATACATTTCTTATATACTGGAGGTATATGTTATATCGGTGGTTTCAAATATAACTTTTTAAAAAACTTTTTATTGAAAGAAACTAACACTCTAAATTACAATAAACTTATTTAAAACTTATGATGTTGACTCTAACTGGAATGAAATTAGAATGAATGTTTGATCTACAAATTCGATCTTTTATAATCTTGGTCAATTGTGTGGCATTTGCAGTTTAGTTTGTTATTCATAATAATTGACTGCAAGTGTCACTTACATAGGATGCTGAATTATTGGAAATACACGTGTGATTTATGAATGAGTAATTGTTTATACATACAATGTTTCATACAATGGTCCATTGTTACTAAAGGATGCTGAATTATTGGAAATGCACGTGTGACTTATGAAAAGTAATTGTTTATACATACAATGTTTCACACAATGGTTTATTGTATTATTTAATATAACAGCTTCCCTTTTTTTCAAAAAGTTGAGGCTATGTCGTCAACTTTTAAACTGAGTCTTTAAGTTCCACTTCTTCCTCGACAGGTTCTCCAAGGTGGATGCTTGGGCGTCGACGTACTAGTATTCGGTTCCAATTTCTGTAGAAGTTGCGGTTGGAAGTTCTCGGGGGTGAGGGTGGATCATCATCATCTGTGGCTGTGATGGCCATTACTCTTGAAGATCTTCTTCTTTTACATTTGTAAAAGACTAGAAACAAAATTAGTAAAATTATTAACACAATTGTTGTAATGGTGAACCATGACATATGCTTTTCTACGAAGGGCTGATTTATGATTTTGTCCAATTCTTCGGAGTATTCGTTCAGTTTGTGTTGGGCGATGTTCAGGTCTTCTACATCAAGTTTATTTAGTTTCAGCGGTTTCAAATTTGGGATGTACTTTTGGGAGGGAATTTGTTCACAACAGTCGTAGGGAATTATCACTGGGTAACTTCGGTGTGTCACGTTTTGATAGGTATCTATCAGTTTTCTTGCATGAAGTTGGGTACTTCCAACGAAGGCGTTGCAATTTGGTTGTAGCGTCAGCAAGGAATTTTGATTTATTAGTTTCGTGGTGATATCTTTGCTTGAACATTTTATGGTAACTGGTAGCGTTTCTGAAACTGTGATGAGCCAGTGGTTTGTTTCAATTTGTTGGATATTGTATCCTTGAGCTAATAGTAGGGTCGTTTGGCAAGTTCTGGGCAGGAACGTCTGCTGCTTAAGGAGTTGTGCCTCACAAATCGAGTCGCTGACGATGGGATATGGATATGTGTCTGAACAAATCTGTTGTCGTTTGCTTAGAGGCTTGCAAGTTTCCATATTTTGAAAGGATATGTAGAGCAGTGAATCATCGTTTCTCGCGATGTACCTTTTTGTAGTTGGAAGAATGTGAAACAGTTTTGTTCTTTCATCTGGTATAGGGATGGGATAAAGACGGTAGAGGGTATAGCTTTCAGGATTCACAAGTGGAATTTTCAATACAAATACAATTTTATTATCTATCTGAAACGCTTCTAGTTCAATAATATTGACATATTGAGCAATACTGGAACTTTATATTGGCAAAGGCAAATTATTTTTCTGTAATGATTGTGAGATTGTTTGTAAAGATTCAAGATCAGCAGGGGTAATTATTGAACTGTGAAGTATTTTTAATCGTGCGAAAGCAATTGCGTTCAATATATCATTAAGGGTGTTTTCTACAAATGTATAACTTTCCATGAGTGACTCACACATGTCTAGAATTTTAACTTGGGCTTCGTAATAAGCAAGATCGTCTGAGAGGGACATGATCGACTTTTTCAGTTCCTCTATGTCTTGGTTGAAGGTCTCCTCATCAACTTGGAGTTTTTGAATTGTTGAGTTGAAATTTTTGATTACAGAGGTTGTAATAGATATTTGGTTCTTTAATAAGTTTTCTATTTGATGTTCGTCATGAGATAGTTTATCAATGCATTTATTGAAATATTCACCATCAGAAGCATCTAGATTGCCTGAGATTGATTTAAATATTGATCCTAAGCCGTTAATTAATCCGCGTTTCTTCCTGTTTGATAAATAAGGATTTGTTTCAGCGAAGATTTCTTTATATTTTAAATCTACAGAGTTTGCTATTTGTTTTAAAAGGCTCACATGTGTTTGGGGTACCGATTTGAACGATATCATTCGAGGGGTATTGTCATCCAAAGTTTCTAATAATTCGTCTAGGATTTTCTCGTTATGATCTACTGCTCTTGAAAAAGGATACATGTCTTTATATACGAGAAGGGTCCATTTGTCGTTGGATACTTTCAGATAACCTTCTTCATGATAAAAGATTCCTATGGTATTATTGATAGGTGTCAGTGTATATTGGGAAATGGCTAGCGGGATTAGTACCAAGAATCTGAAAAGAAATAATCTTATTCAGTATAAGGTTTTAGTCGATTGAAATTTATTCTGATTATTTGATTTGTTTGTAGGTTTATGACAGTTGCAGAATTTTTAAATATTGCAGTAATTTCGAATGGTCCATTAAATTTTTTTTCTGATTTATTTTTTATTTGACCTTCTTTAACGTATACTTTATCTCCTATTTTATAGTCAGGGATTTTGTCTGATGCGTGTTGGTCATATCGTTCTTTAGATTTTTCTTTCTGTCTGTCCGTTTTTGAACGTGCGAGTTTGTAGAAATATTCCATTCTATCGTATTTAGAAATTAATTTTTCTTGGTTATATAAAGTCTCGGGGGGTCTACTCGAGGTATGTCCAAATATAAGCTCATAAGGTGTAAATCCATGGGTTTTATTTTTAGTATTGTTATAACAGATTATGGCATAGGGTAAAACACTGAAAGGGTGTTCGGTAGGATTTTCGGCATTGTTTGCTCTTATCATTTCGGCTAGGGTTGCGTGAAATCTTTCGAGTGAACCATTTGATTCGGGGTGTTGTACACTAGAAAAAGTTAATTTGATATCGTATAGTTCACATAGGTCTTTCATTAGGTTGTTGTCGAATTCTTTTCCGTAATCACAGTGGATACGAAGCGGGGTTCCATAGTGTTGAAAGAAAACTAATAATGTGTTTACAACTGTTGAAGCCGTTTTGTCATTTATGGGGTAAGCTTGGGTGAATTTAGTCAGTTCATCTCTGATTGTTAATGCATAGTTTTTCGTAGGGTATTCAAAGATGTCTATGTTTATCCTTTCAAAGGGCGTTTTCGGGGTTTCTGTTATTACAAAAGGGGTGGTTAAATTTTTTCTACAAAATTTGACTTTTTGACAGGTTTCACATGAGTTGATAAATTTTTCAACGGTTTTTGTTAATCCGGGCCAATTATATTTTTCTTTGATACGTCTGATTGTTTCATTTATACCACGATGTAAGTTATTTTTACCGCAATGATATTGTTGTAAGATGTTAGGAATTTCGTCATGATTGGGTGTTATTTGGATGTTTTGACAAATTAATAGTTTTACTTCTTTATCAGCTAATATGAATGATAAGATTTCAAAAATTGGGAGTTCGACGTTATTTTCAATGTAATAGGTTTCAGAGTTATTAAATTCATTTTGGTTTTTATATAAAATATAGAAAAGATGAGAAACAACTTTCTCGGGGTCGAAGGGTAACGGTATGATCATATATTTCCTATTTTTGACAGTTTTACTCGCAAGTGTGTTTAAGGTTTCAGTGCTGAATTGAGGATTTTCTTCAAAAATGTCATCGATAATTTTGTCGTGAAGTTCGTTGAGTTTGTTTTGCCAGAAAAAGGTAACTATATTTTTATGGGACCTGTCTAGTAACTGGGTATTTGAGAATTCGATTTTGGAATAATCAATGATTGATTTAGTTTTGTATAGATTAACGAATCTATTAAACTCGGCTATCGTTTGTTCGTCGTCAAGGTCTTGAGATTGATTGCTTTCAAGTTCGACCGGGTTATCATGACTCTCAGTTTCATTGTTGGCAAATATTTGGATTTTTGAGTGGAAGGTTGTGCACTCTTTAAAATGATTTACTTTTATACGAGAAAGGGCGTCTGCATTTATGTTTTTCTTTCCTGGTTTGTATTCGATTTTGTAGTCGTATTCTTCCAATTTTAATCGCCATCTGGCTAGACGACTGCCAGGGTCCTTAATGGAGAAAAGCCAAGTGAGTGGGCGGTGGTCGACCAGTATTGTAAACTTTCGTCCAAAAATGTAAGGACGAAATACCTTTACCGCCCAAACGATAGCAAGTAGCTCTCGTTCAATAGTCGAATAACGAGTTTCTGCTGCGCAAAGGGTTCGGGAAGCATATGCAATTGGTAAATCTTTTCCTACAGGGCCTTGAGAAAGTACAGCTCCTATAGCGAAGGCGCTAGCATCAGTTGTAAGGATAAATGGTTCTTCGAAATTCGGATATCTCAATATTGGGTCAGAAGTGAGGGCGTTTTTCAATTCTTCGAAAGATGTTTTACAATCTGCATCAAAAATAAATTTAACATCCTTTTGAAGTAGTTTGGTTAAGGGTTTGGAAATTTTTGCGAAGTTCGGAATGAATCTTCTGTAATATCCGGCAAGACCAAGGAATGATTTAATTTCTTTAGCATTTTGAGGTTGTGGGAATTTTTGGATACATTCAATTTTTGTTGGATTAGGTTTTACACCTTCTGGAGTGATAATGTGTCCGAGATAAGCGACTTCTTTGCGTAAAAATTCGCATTTGTCTGGCTGGATTTTAAGATTTGAATTTCTGAGTCGGGTGAAAACTTCGGTTAATCGAGAAATGTGTTCATGGATAGTTGCGGAATATACGATAATGTCATCCATGTATACTAAACAGCGTTCATTCTGGATGCCTAACAGAATATTATCCATTGCTCTTTGAAATGTGGACGGGGCGTTTTTTAACCCGAATGGCATTCGAATGAATTCATAGTGGCCATTTTCTATAGAGAATCCGGTTTTGGGAATATCTTCTTCTGAAATTTCTAACTGATGGAATCCAGACGCGAGATCTAGGGTTGAGAAATATTGACATTTTCCGAGTTGATCAAGAAGATCTGAAATGTTTGGTAAAGGGTATTTGTCATCGACGGTGACTTCATTTAATTTTCGATAGTCAATGACTACTCGCCATTTTTGTTTTCCGGAAGCATCAAGCTTCTTTGGGGCGATCCACACGAGTGAAGACCAGGGGGATGAGGAGTGTCTTATGATGCCTTGACTTAGCATTTTTCCGATTTGATTTTTTACTTCTTCCTTGTGGATTTGTGGGTATCTATAGGATTTTGTATAGATGGGTTTTGCGTTGTTAGTGTCGATAGTGTGTTTGACTTCATTTGTAAAACTTAAAACGTCACCTTCAAGGTAAAATATATCTTGGAAATCTAAACAGAGATTAGTTATTAACTCTTTCTCTTCTTCATTTAGATGTTCAGTTCGAATTTGGGCTTTGATAGTAGTATTTCTATCAAGATATTCTGAGTTGGGATGGTAGTCTTGTATGTTTGAATTCAAAACGGAATGTGATTCATTAAAAGGTTCTAAGAGCAGATCCGAAAAATCAATTGTTTTGGGAATTGCATTTGCATTTATAACGGAGGTTAAGAATTCTCCATTCGAATTGACATGTACAAGGGCATTAGGAAGTCTTACCTTTTCTCTTTCTTGGGTTTGTAAAATAGCATCAGTATTTTTTAGGTCACATTTCAATTTGAAAATTTTTTCTGTACGAGGTTCGATGGATACTTGGTTTCGTTTTTGACTTTGTGATTTATTGGGATTGGTTTTGAAAGGGTCAGTGTTATTTAGACTGTGTTCTACCTTATGCAAGGGAATTGTTTTGAAATTAGTTATTAATTCTTTCGATTTTAAATCTATTACACATTCATAATGATTGAGGAAATCTAAACCGAGTATTCCGTCAAATTCTATATCAAGATTGTATATGTAAACTTTATGAGGGTTGCCAGAAGTAAAAGGAATTAGGGTGGATTCTGTGATTGAAATCTTTTCGTCGGTAATGCCTTGGATTGTTATATTTTCGGTTGACCTGTTTGGGAAATTTTTCACTGTATTTTGTTTAAAAATTGAGATACCTGCTCCGGTGTCTATGAGTAATTTAAATTTTCCAGTGGCGTCATTGATGTAGTACAAATTTTTGGAATTGACTGTTAGGAGTGGTTTTAAAGAAACGTCTGTTCTGGGGAATTCAATTTGGGTATGGTATTGTCGATGTTCAAGTTCTGAATTTGAGATTGTAATGTTGTCGTTAGATCGGGAGGTTTTTCTAAATCCAGGGGACGTAGAAAATTTTGTTGTTCATATATATTATGTTCGGCAAGTGTATTGTCCGTTGTTTGTTCGTACTCAGGTGCAAACATGATTGGGTTAAAATCATCAGTGTTATACATAGTATTATCAGTATAATACTCATAAAAGTCATAATTGTATTCGGTTATCGGATCTTCATAATAATTATTAATTTGTTGGTTGAAATGGTGGGTTCTTTGTTGGTTTTGTTGTTGTGAATTTGGATTTCTATGAATCACTGAAGGGCGTGATTGATTTGATTGTGTTTGAAGATTGTTTGAAAATTTTTGGGTTTGATTTTGGTTCGCTCCTGGATTGGGGTTATTAAAGTTATTGTTGAAATTCTGTGTTGGAGCTCTGAAGTTTTGATTTGAGTTTTGATTTGGGACTCTGAAATTTGAGTATGAATTTTGAGTTGGAGTTCTGAAATTTGATTGTCGTTGCCTACAATCGTTTGCGTAATGTCCTAATTTTCCACAAAATAGGCATTTGATTTGTTGAGGTTGCTTCTTGACTGGTTGAGTGGGTCTGGAAGGATTGAATTTAATATTTTTTTGTTGTTCGAAATAAGAGAGTTGTAGTTCCCTTCTTATTTTGACGTGTGCTTCTAGGAGATTTCTGGGGTTTCCAGCACGGATGACCTGTCCTAATTTGGGATCTAGGCCTGTTAGCAGTGTATTTAGAGCCATTGTTTCTATTAAATCGGTTTGAGCGATTTTTTGATCTTGAGTTAAGGTGGTTTTTTGAATATTCGCATGCATTTTTGCGTTTAACACTTGAAGACGGTTATAAAACGAAAGGGGGGATTCGTTCGATGATTGTTTGAGACATTGGAGGTCTTGGATAAGAGATGAAAGATCTCTTGAATCGCCAAAATGTAGATTGAGGAGTTGTTTAATTTCTGGGTAACTAGAAGGGTTACGAGAGTTTATTAATTGAGCTGCTTTACCTTTCAGCTTGTTTTTGATGTGAATCACTAATAGAAATTTTTGTTCTTGCGTTGACATATTGTAAGCGCAATCGCACGCGTTCAAAAATGCTCCTAAGAATATCTGATCTCCTTCGAAATCAGGTATTATTGAAAAAATTTCAGAAAGTCTATACATTTCCGGTTCTGTATCAGCTTGTGCTTCGGACATCGTGAAATGTATTTATTGAAATGAATTAAGTTAGATTGACTAGATTTGTTTCTGGTCGGTTAGTAAGGAATGGTTTGTTTTGGGGAAAAAATGTTTTAAAATAGGAAATGTTTTAAGCGATAATTGAACAAATGTTTCAAAAATAAAAATGTACAAATAATCGAGATGATTCAAATGTACTCACATTACTTTCATGTCGATGCTGTGGTTTGCGTTCACAGTGGGGACGTCTCGACGTGGTTCGTTCCTTCTTGAGGGATGAGAATCCGCCGTTCTGCGTGAGAAAACCTCGTGTTCGAACTTTGCCTGTTAGAATTTTCGTGTTCAGGCGGTGTTCGTTGGAAAGCCTCGTGTTCACAAAACGTGTCTGGATCCTACTGACTGCGCCAAATTGTTATATCGGTGGTGTCAAATATAACTTTTTAAAAAACTTTTTATTGAAAGAAACTAACACTCTAAATTACAATAAACTTATTTAAAACTTATGATGTTGACTCTAACTGGAATGAAATTAGAATGAATGTTTGATCTACAAATTCGATCTTTTATAATCCTGGTCAATTGTGTGGCATTTGCAGTTTAGTTTGTTATTCATAATAATTGACTGCAAGTGTCACTTACATAGGATGCTGAATTATTGGAAATACACGTGTGATTTATGAATGAGTAATTGTTTATACATACAATGTTTCATACAATGGTCCATTGTTACTAAAGGATGCTGAATTATTGGAAATGCACGTGTGACTTATGAAAAGTAATTGTTTATACATACAATGTTTCACACAATGGTTTATTGTATTATTTAATATAACATACATGATTAGAAAAATAACTTTTTCGGTCCTAGTCAATCCATCCAACATCCAAAAAAATTCCTTGAGTAATCAACCTCCCCCCCCCCGAAATTTTTTTCCGGTTACGGCCTTGAATTTTTGAGAGATTAAAATGTATTGAGTTATTCTTATTTGTTATTTACGACATTTCTAGATACGGCGATTATGAGAATAGGCAGTCTGAAAGATCAGTGTACAAAATTTTTCGGCGTAAACATGCACTGGACTTTTTCAGTACCGTTCACGGCTTGTTGTATAGATATCTTTTTATGTTAATATCAATCAGATTTCAGTTATATGCAAACAAGTATTTGTATAATTAGTTATTAAAGTTATAAAACATAAAAAGTATATTGATCGTATTTGATTTGGATTAGGCTATATTAGATTAGGTATATAATGAAAATAATACTCAATGCGAAAGCGAAATATGCATTTTTCAATATGTTACAAATCAGTTTTTATCGATTATAATCAAACCTCAGAACTTTTAATATAGTACATTTAAGGAAGTCAAATGATTTCTAGCAATGATTCGATTGAATGAGCTGACAATAAGATTTACATATTTCACTTTTAAATTAAAACTCTTATTGGAATAAACTATAAAAATAATTACAGTTTACAAAAACTAAAAAAACAGGCTTTAATAGCAAACCGAACTAATTATTTGGTATTTATTTTAATCTTATTCTAAATTAATTAGTCATAATTGATTGTTGGACTTTCTATTGATGTAACACAAACTCTTCATATTTTTAAATTATTTCCTACTTTATATTAGTTTAATATTAAGCGTGTTTTTTAGTTTATGAAACTATAATTTATTTTACAATTTTTCTCGAAGTTTATTGATTCAAAACTGTTTTCGGATTTTTTAAAATTTTTAATGTTTTTTAACTAAAGTTTCATTTTTTAAAATTCAACCTAAAAACGGTCCATTATAATACGTTTGTTTTCATAGTTCCAATCTTAACCTGCAAACTAGTCTAGATATTTTCTTTTTATTCTGATTATCCTAGTCGGGATATTGTTATATAATTATCCACTCCGTCCCTGCCCAAAGCAACGTTAAACATTATTCATTTCGTTAAGACATCAATCGCTGAGATGATAGAACTGGAATTTTCGATTGGCGCAAAAACTAATTGCCTGGACGCTCGACGAATAAAGGTAATACCCATACAGAGGACTCGAAATTTTAACGTAGGATATAAAAGGCAATAATATTTTTATGATTTAGTTAGTTGACCTTATCTCGTTGTGTTGATGGTTTGGTTCAGAATGAGCTGTTGTAAATATTTGATTTTGCCTGTAAATAAAGTTCTAGAAAGTAAACTGAATGTCAGTTTCTAAAATTTATCAAATTTGAACCCATGGAATTTATTGCAATATTGTGACAAACATATGTAATAATTGTATTGTCACCTACCCTTGACATGTGTTCAAATTTTCAAGGTACTCAGACTTCTTTAAGTTGGTGAAAATAACCAGAAAGTTTCCGTTACATTCATACATACATTCAGGTCAGCCTAATAAGAGCTTCTTAATAATTAATAGTGTTTATTTTTGATCTTTCTTTTAAAATCCATCTTAAAAATTGGGGTATTTCCATTAAAAACACTTCGTGTCCTAATTAATAAATTCCTGTCCAAACTGGAAGTCATAATAAAGTACATTCAATGGCCCACTTAAAGACCTAGATCTAGAAGGGGAAAAATTACAAGAAATGCTTATATCTTAATTGTAACGAATGCTTATATCTAGGCATAAATATACATCAACGGGAAGTAAAGAGACAATTCAAGACAGAATACCTAAAGGGAAATAAACAAACAAGAGAAAATACAACAATACAGCTGGTAATTATGTATAGTTCGGATGTTTGGCAACTGTAGCAGAAACAAAAAAAAGTAATATAAGTGAGATTGAATTTTATATCGCCATGTGAGTCCCATTGGTGGTCTGGCAGGTTGTTTGTAATGATTTCGCTCTGTTTCTCGTGCACTTCCTCTCATATTTCTTTTCTCTAGCAAAATTTGTGTAGGCTCTCACACATCCTTTTGATCTCACCGATATTTTCCATTTGATTTTACTGAGTTGCATTTAGAACAATTCTGATGATGATGTTTTAGCATTATTATTGTGTATGGTGTTATGTATTTATCGTCGGGTCCATGACTAGTATTAGTGATATTGACAATACATTTAGAAAACTGATACTCGTCTTACTTTTGAAGTTTGTTTGTTCTTAAAATAGGCAGTAAATCAGGGTCATGTATAAGGCCAGATACTTTTCATTTTATCTATATGACGTATGTAGTAAATATTGCCTAATAAGAACAAAAAGATCTCTTCATATAGTGCCACAGTGCTGGCAGTCTGCTGTTCAATATTTCTATTCGAAAAAATTCTACCTACTTAGTGTGTCAATTATTAAATGTTATTGATTTTTGTTCCTTACTGTCACATCTTATTCTGTCAGAATAAAATAATTTGAAGAAGAATAACAAATTTGTAAAGGATACTGTAATTAATTAACATATTACTCACTAAGGGAATATCTATAAATTACGTCAGATGAATTTTGACGTTTTTCTGTCCCCCACCCACATGTAAGGGAATATCTAAAAATTACGTCAAATGAATTTTGACGTGTTTCTGTCCCCCACCCACCCACATGTAAGAAACTGTAAGACACAATTTCATCAACCACCCACCCCCACAATTCTTACGTAAGATATTATTTTTTTGCAATAATATGTTTTTATTTTGAAAGCAAGTTAAAATAGTAAAAACATATAAATACATATACATGGTGAATTTTTTTTTGATGGGCACTATAGGGATCTCGGAAACTAGCGGAGATATAGCAATGGTTAAATTGGGAAATATTTGCAGTTTTACTGGCCCAATTTAATGACACTTTCGGATTTTTGTAAAAAGTCATGGCTTACTAGATATTTTGAAAAAACCAAATTCTGTTGATATAGTCAAATCCCTCTAGCTCCTTTGTTTTTAATTTTATAAAAAAGTCTAAATATCAAAATTGAAGGGAATTGTATCTCGAATATGATTGTCATGTCCTCGTTTGCGTGACAGCTCTCGTTTTCGAGATATGACACAAACTTATCTTTTTTTTTTTTTGAATGGAAACCATAATTGGATATGACCTCAAAAAATCGGACATTTTTAGAGCTTTTCAACGATATAATACTCGATATAGTTATTCATAAAAATAACGGAGTTATGGATGCGTTTCTCTCTTATTTTCACGTTTAACGTAGTTAAAGTTAACATGAAATAGATTGATTTATTAATAACTATTCCAAAATACATTGAAGGATTTTTTTATTAGGTATATCAGATATAACGAAAATACTAAATAAGTAGGTACTTACTAAAAACTTAAGAAATTAAAGTACATAATAATGGTTACAATTTACGTTCGAATAGTCCACCATTGTTATTTAGACAAAAATTGCATCTTTTTAAGATTGACATTACCGCTTTCCACACAGACCGCCTATCAATTTCTTCAATTGCTTGTAATACCGCCTCCCTTAGATCACCAACTGTCTCATACTTTCTTTTGTATACTTTGTTTTTTAGCGCACCCCATAAATAGAAGTCTTTACTGCCAAATCGGGAAACCGGGGTGGCCATTCGCGTGGGCCATTTCTTCCTATCCAAGAGTTTGGATAGATATTATCTAAGTGTTGTCTTACTAATAACGAGTTATGAGCAGGTGCTCCATCATGTTGGAACCACTCAATTTCTAAACGAGTTCTCAAATTAAAATTATGCAACATGTCTTGAAAAGTGTATTGCAAGAAATGCAAGTAGCGCTCCCCAGTAAGTGATTCATCATAGATAAAGGTCCCCAGAATAGTAGATCCTATGATACCACACTAAACATTAAAACCAAATTTTATCTGGGGTCGTCTTTGTTCTACATGGAAAGGGTTTTCTTTAGCCCAGATATGCTCATTGTGTCTATTGAACATACCGCAGTTAGTATCTAGTTTCATCTGACCATAACACCTTTATGGAAACAAAATACGTCGATGTTCGTTACCAGCATACAAAGTTTGAGAAACTGAAAGTTTGTATGGGTGGAACTTGTGCACTTTCAGTACCTTAACTACAGTTTGTTGAGATGTGCCAGCTTCTGCCGCAATCTCACGAGTTGATGTAGATGGATTTTGATTTACCATTGCCAAAACATTTATTTGTGCTGCTTCGTTAATTTGATTACGTTCCTTTGGTGGTTTAGTAAAGATCCATGTCTGCGTAAACTATCGTAAAGCCTCTTAAATGTACATAGCGCAGCTTGACGATGATTAAAATATCTATGAAAGTATTCCTCCGCTGCAAGAACTGAATTTTTATGGCATATGATATATCATTCCACCATATTCAGTTTTTCTTCGATAGAATATTCCATTTTCCATTTTATCACGAAAACTTGTCAATATCGACTGTCAGTTCAGCACTTCTAATGGAATTACTCTCAAATGAGGAAACGTCAAAGTGAAAACAATCTTTTTCATGGCTACCTTTGTTAAAAGTGAAAATAAGAGAGAAAAGCATCCATAACTCCGTTATTTTTATAAATAACTATATCGAGTATTATATCGTTAAAATGCTCTAAAAATGTCAGATTTTTTGAGGTCATATCCAATTATGGTTTCCATTCAAAAAAAAAGATAAGTTTTTGTCATATCTCGAAAACGAGAGCTGTCACGCAAACGAGGACATGACAATCATATTCGGGATACAATTTTTTTATAAAATCAAAAACAAAGGAGCTAGAGGGATTTGAGTAAATCAACAGAATTTCGTTTTTTCCAAATATCTAGTAAGCCTTGGCTTTTTACAAAAATCCGAAAGTGTCATTAAATTGGGCCAATAAAACTGCAAATCTTTCCCAATTTAACCATTGCTCTATCTCCGCTAGTTTCCGAGATCCCCATACTGATCATCAAAAAAAAACTCACCCTGTATATATGATAGTGGGCCACAAAAAAACGATTATTATCTTTTGAAAGCAAAAATATTTACTCCACTAGCATCTTTAACTCAAATCTGTGAAGAAACAAATCTACAAAATACAGCCAATAAATATTTTTGAATGAAATTAGACGCCTAAATTTTACATTAAAACCACTCTTTCAAAAGGTCAAGTTAAAGTAAAACTAAATTTTACCTTTTTCATAGACAATTAAATTTCCTTCAAAAGTATGTATTGTTTGTATTTTGAGACATATTGTTTAGAGATTTGAGTGAAATATACGGGTAGAGTAAAAAAATCGAAATTCGCGAAAAAATTTTAAAATTGCGAATCACATTTTGAATTTAACTATTGTTGTCATCCTAAATATTATTTTGGGTGTCCCATTCAAAAAATAGACGATTATTTTGAACCAGTCTAATAGACATCGATATTTGAGATTTGAGAAAGGCTTCCGAAGAAAACTGACTTCAAAAGTTTTATTGGATTAGAACGTTACATATGACGACTAAAAATATTTATACATATTAAAATTTCGAAAGATGTTTTTCCGCTATTGTAAGTCAGTAGATGCATATAAAAAGTAAGGGTTTGATAATTATATAATTAATTGAATGCAGTCAATGTTATAACTATATTTATACTTGAAAATGCTTTTCAGGTAGAATTTAAATTTTTCTATAGGTAAGGATAATAGTTAATTTAGTCAAATAAAAGGCAAAAGCCTTGAAAAACTAATATTTAAAAAATTACTTTAAATACTTTTCAAACACCCACCTACTGCCAAATAAGATTTCGTGACGTTTTTGCCAATAAATTAATCAGTAGGTATTGTAAACAAGCATGGTTTCAGACGTTTTAGCCAACGAAAAGTCCTCATATCATCAAATACCCATGTACAGACATGATAATCAAATACCTCCTCAACAATCATTCAGAAGTGTTGTACCTAAAGTAAAGAATCTAAAAAAATGTGAAGCCAAATTCATTAAAATATACGCTTAAAAAATTCAATCTATGAGGCACACTGAATACAATATTTCAC
Organism: Octodonta nipae; assembly: GCA_034190945.1. NCBI lineage: Eukaryota > Metazoa > Arthropoda > Insecta > Coleoptera > Chrysomelidae > Octodonta > Octodonta nipae. The sequence goes on along the minus strand of CM067216.1, from coordinate 115,750,260 downwards.
AACATGAACGAATAATAATCCGTAATAGTTCCCACACCCTGTATATTTTAATAGTCATGGTTACTTTAAAATTCATAATTCATACATGAACTTGGCAGCCCTTGAAAAAATCAATATGATGAAACTAATAAATTTCACTATTGTTTTCATAAAATATTAACAAACATCACGGTAGTTTTACTTTTATTAGGCCACAAATACTGCTCAATGGCATTATTTTTTTAAATTTCTCAGGATTGGTGTATACTATAATAGCATTTACCCTAAAAACTTTCCACTGAACGCAAAGGTTACCAAAAACGTCTGAAGTTCACTCGTTTGTTTCGTCGAAACTAACCGCGTTGCCAAATTGGTACACTAGTCTGAAATATCGCAATAATTGACGTGCATTGGAACTTCGCGGTATATCAGCGTACATCACATTAATTTTGAAAAGTCGTTTTTTTTAGGGATTTTAACGTATACATAGTTTAAATGGGTACTGATTATTATAATTAACAGCAAAAATGATAGTGTTAGAAAATGTCGCGGAACTATACGTATGACATAAATATATATATATATATATATATATATATATATATATATATATATTATTACAAACTGTAATAATTACAATGTATTATGAATTTTCAAATTTATGATTACCTCAGGGTCTTTTTTGCTTGGGTTCAAGTTATAGATATTAAAAATAAATGAATTCTGTACTTATCTCATAAGTCTCTCTTTCTTCTCAGTGACACTAACACTTTTAAAATTTTGAAATTATATTTGCACTTTATTTTTTCTGTTTTAAGTTTTTTTTTTTAAATGATTAATAAATAATTTTCAAATTCTCAATCAAATTACAATTTATTAATAATGATTGTCCACAATACAATTCTAATATATAATATTGCCTTTACAACAAAATAAATTTCCTGGTTACTTAAATATTATTAAATTTCTATCAATTTGTTACAAAAATTTCAATCCTCTAATCACAAATATTGATTATACTAAATTTAAAGAAAAACCTTTATTTCTATCACTGATTGATTTTAGATTTCAATAATCTGTTTATTAAATAATGTTTCAAAAACTCACAGTTGTCTGGCTTGAATTCCCCTTTTCCTTAATTTTGGTTTTAGTATACTGCTTCCTGATTTGTTTTGGTTTATAAACTAAATTCTGCTGCTTAATTGATTTGTTTACTGCTGCACCAATACTTTTATTATTCCAACAAAATTGATTTTATCTCTCCATCCAAGGATTTCAAATAATTCCTTTTATGGAATATTTAATTTCTTAATTTCAAATTGATGATTCAAAACTTCAAAAATTTAACTTCAAACTTAATTTCTTGTCAAAAACTGACATGGAACACTTATTTCAATGATACCACAGATCATTTATCTTGTTGTCATGGAAACGTGATTTTACAGGAACGAAATTTTGAACTGCTCTCGTCGACGCTTGGAAAACAAAGTGGACTTTTTAATGTCAGATTTCCTATTTATTTAATAAATTTTGCCACCTGCTATTTCCATTTCCGCTTTAATTTATTTTATTAATTTCCAAATATGTTCGTTCTAAATCATATGCAAAAATCTAAACAAATTTTAATTTGAATTTCAATACCGTTTACTCTCCTAAATTTTATCTAAATCACTTAATTCATGTTTTCAAAATTTTTGATTTGACACTTGTAACCTGCTGGTCACCAGTCATTTAACAGGTACTTTAAAAAAAATTGGATTTTACTGAAATTAAGACTTTATATCTTTTGAACTATTGAATTTTAATAAACTATGCTCTAAGCTCTTTCTGACGGTGTAAATCTCTTTAGTGTTCCATCATTCCTTCCGATTTTTAACGGTCTTTATAATTCTGACATTTCAATTCTCTATTTATTAAACAAATTTATGTATTTAAAAATTAATTTTGATCTAAATGTGTTATATTCAGTGTTCTCATGGCCTAATATGTGATCTAAACTTATTTTACAAACTGTACTGTGATTTTCATAAGTGAATTTAACCTCTTTGATGTTTGACCTAAATGTGACTTCCTGCCTAGATTTTCTTATGTAAGTATCCAAATTCTACTACACTCTGCATGATAGATTATCTAACTTTATATGCCACCTTTTATCCTTTCAACAATTTGCTTTTGAAACATTCTTTTTACATAGTTTATATTTTTAGGTTAACTTTAACTTTGATTCCTGCAATTTCCTTTCTCTTATTAGATATATATGAATGATATTTACATTTCCCCAATCATTTACTTATTCAGATTACTAAACTTTTGTATTATTTCATGTCGGTTTTAAATCCATTACGATATATATATATATATATATATATATATATATATATATATATATATCATTTCAGATATTGATACCTTTCATATACAAGTTTGTATAATTTGTGTCTTACAGAGGATTATTTTATAAGAAATTAGCAGCCTTTGTTTTGTGATCCTTAGTCATTATTATAAGCAATGGAACAAATTAACTTAGTATTATGTCACGTATAAGAGTATAAGATAAAAATAAAATTAAAAATCGGGATCAAACACAATATGCATCTAAAATGTTAAGAAAGTTAGTATTTATTAACATTTTGCTCATGAGAAAATCAGAATAGAAATGCAGTTAAGCTTATACAATAATACAAATGAAAGGTGTATTATACAAGTAACTATTATATTTAAACAACATAGGTGAGTAACGAAACAACAATATTTATTCAATTATTTTTCAGTGTTAATTAATTTAGTCTGAAAAATTCTCTTTATAAATACAACTGTAGACGACGTCGGCTCTTTCGAGTCATTGGATTTTCTCAAGCGAATGGCTCTTGTCGAGGTGGAACAATATGGAACTACTGCAGGAACTTTGTAAACTTTGTTAGATAGAATGAAATACAACAGTTCTGTGGTTCATTCTAAAATTAATATTTTCTGTTTTTTAAACCTAATAACTAATTTTCTATACTTCTTCACATAGCGGTCCGACTCGACTACTCCCATCAACAAAATATTTACTGGTACTTATACTGAAGTTGTAAGGTCAAGAAATGCATTTTAATTCTTAATATTATTCTTGAAGTTTTGTGTCTCAAGAGTTATTTAAATTTTTAATTTAACTTTTATTACATCTAAAATATTTTTTACACGACTAGAAAATCATCAAATGTAGGAGCAACCTATAACCAAGACCTAACATTTATTTCACACATTTAATTGGTTTAAAAAGTTAAATGACAGCATCATCTTGAAAAACGTTTACCCCAAAGTTCACTCCAATTAACTTTCAATATTCTCTTTAATGAACACCTGATCAGAATATCAGTTTCCAGTTCACAAATATATTTGCATTAAGAATCTCGTTAAAGTCCCTGCATTCATCTGAGGCAACTGATTCCCCTGCATCGATATTCAAAACACCACACCCCGATAGGTAACGAAAAGAAACTGAACGATCTCTCAGAACCCCAAACTTTGTCTAAAATTACGACATCCATATTCAAACGCAATTTGAACGCCTCGTAGTGAAAATGTACGCCATTATCGCATTTGAAATTGAAGGGTTGCCTGAAGAATGTTGGTTCTTTAATGTTCGTAACTGGGGAGGTATCGAGAGCCCTTCTCGACGAACAAACATGGCACAGAAACGAGACGAGCCACTTAACTTACAGCGGCAAGCCATTGACTTTCCACTTGCCAGTTTTAGATTTTCCTTCTTGTCGAATATCCTGAGTAGAAAATAATTCTGAAATAGTATTATGCTGTGCTTGAGATTTCCTTTTTCACTTTTTGTAACAGCAGTGTTGGACATATTAAAAAGAAATAATGTCTCGAAATAACTGAATTAGCGTTCGCTAAAACCATGAAATTCATAACAATTAAATTTTTGTGGTATTTAATCTTTCACATGCACAATTTGCTTATATTGTTCAGAGGAAGCTTTCAAATATTAAAAAATATGTTCAGTAGGGTAAGATTTGCAGCTGAACTTGATAATGTGTAATTGATTTCTGAAGGTCATTTACAGCATTTTTTTACAACACAATGCTGTATATTTAAAAAAAAAATGTAATATATAATTTCATTTACGCTGCCAAAATAAGAACCCTTCGAAAAATCATTCGCCCTAAACAACAACCAAACTGTAAAAGCCATCAAATGAACAATGCACATAAGAAAGGATTTTTCGAAAATACGATTGATGATAATAAAGGCTTTCGAATCCACTTCGGTATTAGGAACTATACACGTTACCGTACCAGAAAACACGAAGGAAAATCTAAATGGCTTCGAGGGTATTAGAAGACAGCAGAGACAAGTTGACTTGAGAACAAAGCATTGCAGCGATCATCTGTTTAGTCGTCATTGCTATTGTAAACAAGTCGAAGATATTGTGATTTAATTTAATCGAATAAAGCCGATTATACTGAGTGTAAAAGATTTGTAATTGAACCAATATATATATATATATATATATATATATATATATAATAATTGGTCACGGTAAGTGGGCTCATGTAAAGTTTAAAATCTCAATTTGCTTATGACAACAATTAGAACTATGGCAGAAATGAAGTGGAATAATAAAAATATATTCATACAAATTAACGATAAGGTGGACGTGAAAGTAAGTCAGATCGTGGAAAGCCGTTGCTTTAGGGTGTACTGTCTAAGTTTAACGAAATAATTGAGATAAAGCAAAACGAACCGGTGGCGTATGTTATCGCTGTAAACATTTTCAATGTGACTACAGAGTGAGGCTACCAGACAGATCACAAGTCAGAGTTGGCCAACGCAAATATACGTCATGCAGGAGCAGCCAGCTAGTTAGTATGTGGGGTCAAAACCTGAGTAACTCCACACCAGCCCCAAGACGAGGGATTTTTCCGAGAAATCAACAGCCTAGACATCAGGGATACCATCAACGACTATGTCGATTGCCAGGTCTAGAGTTTTGGAAATCCGGCCAATTAACAATAACATTCAACTAAGGACAGTCACCTGCCAATACATGGAAAGTTGTGCTACAGATAAGGGCAACAGAATACGGCATAGGGTCCAAGTAACGTATATGGAGGATTACCTTATACTTGGCAATGACCTAATTAGCCAACATGTGTTCATATTCGACCCAAGATACGATTTACTTCAATAGCTAAATAGTAATTTGTATTGGCGAAGCCCGTCAACAACTCACACACTTTCATAAAAATTATAGAGAAATCATTAAACAGAATTCCCGAACGAAATGAATAGATTATTCATGGACGGCTAATAAGAGATCCTGAGAGCTGCGTGACTAGATGGTAGGACGGGCTATGGTTCAAACCAGACGATATACCAATTAGAGTCTTACTTATGTCCAACTACGATACCCGAATTGCCAATGGTAAAGAATAACTTATCGAGTATCGTGCCTATAGATACCATCGTCAATTGCGAAGAAGTTTGCCAGGGCCCGGCAAAGAAGATAGGTCCCAGTAAATTGTTTAGAAAACAGGTTGCCGACGATTTGACACAATTTGTTTCAGAGGAATAGCGAAAGGACAAGCAATTTATCATTAATAACTAATATTTTTTTACTAGTCAAGATGATATATTGCAGAAAGGCTCAACCTATAAGAATACCACCTAGGCGACTACCATTGAGGCAACAGCAGCAGTCGAGGAACATAACGAATCCATGTTACAAATAGTCTATTATTATTAGTTATTGAGCCACCTACTAGCACATGGTCTGCACTCATTGTTTTAGAGAAAAAGACGAATGGAATTGATTTTTTGTAGATTACATGAAATTGAACAAGGTGACGAAGAAAGACAGCTATAGACGCACACAACTCGAAGACAATCTGACCACAATAGCAGGTTTCCGTTTGTTCTCAACACTTAAGCGAATATTTACAAGCAGGTCTTCACAAGAACGACAGAGAAAAGACAGGGCTATTCACAAGTAAAGAGCTGTTTTGTTTTTATGTAATGCTCTTGCTACATTTGAGAGGTTAATGTAGTATGTATTGATATGTTTTATATGGTTAGTATATTTTAACAACATTCTGGTCATGGGTCACACATTCGAAGACTATCTGATGAGCCTCCGCGATTTTTTTTATTGAATTAAGAATGTCAACCAGAGACTCAACCCTAAGGAAGGTTACCTGTTCCAAAAAAAGAAAGATCTTTTGAGCCTCGGCGTTTCTGAGTCAGAAATTCGTACCAACGAAGATATGATAGATGCCATTCGTTATTGGCCTGTGCCGACTGACAAAAGTGAACTACGAAGTTTTCGGGTCTGTGTTCCTACTACAGATTGAGGAATCTGCCACCATTGCTGCACCCCAACATCGGCAGACCACCGAAAAACAGACTTTACCTTTGGTATCAGGATTGAGGCGACGATTCAGATTATTCAAAGTGGCATTATATTCCAGTCCAATCTTTCCTACACAGTATGACAAGATCGTTCTAAACATGACGCCAACAACACCGGTTTTGGGGCAGTTCTGTCCCAAATGAAACAAGGTGAGGAGAGCTTGATGGAGTACTACAGTCGCAGATTGTCGAAACTAGGAAGTATTACTGCGCTACTCTCAGTAATGAAGGCTGTAGACCATTTACTTAAATATTTTTATGGTCATCATTGACCAATCAGAACCGATCATGTTGCCTTAAAAAAGCTGCTAGACACGAAGACACCAGAGGGACCACTGACCATGTAGATAAAGATATTACAGCACAACGATTTCTAGGTTAAACATCGTCCGACCGTTTGGAAAAGCGAGAAGGCATCTCCATCCGACAGATTCATGTGTAGGTGAATCAAGACTGGGCAACAGAACAACGTATCAAAATCAAATGGCCGACCCAGACATTGAACCAATCCTTTCATTAAAGAAGGAAGGTGCATCAAGGCCACGATGGGATGAGGTAGCGAAGTGCTTGTGCTCCTAAAGACATTTTAGGCCCAATTAAACAAGAGAGAGAGAGAGAGAGAGAGAGAGAGAGAGAGAGAGAGAGAGAGAGCTAGAGCTAGAGAGAGAGAGAGAGAGCTAGAGCTAGAGCGAGAGCGAGAGCTAGAGAGAGAGAGAGAGAGAGAGAGAGAGAGAGAGAGAGAGAGAGAGAGAGAGAGAGAGAGAGAGAGAGAGAGAGAGAGAGAGAGAGAGAGCGAGAGCGAGAGCTAGAGCTAGAGCGAGAGCGAGAGCTAGAGAGAGAGAGAGAGAGAGAGAGAGAGAGAGAGAGACGAAAGTGTTTAATAGATATATTAAATTTCTTAAGAAGGAAACAGTTACTTATATTGTATACGGATGGGTCAGGTCTTTTTATGGTTTAATCCAGGATTTTTGGATGTACTTCTCTCAATATTTATTAGAGTCTACGTGGTTTGTTAAACAGTTACTTATACTGTATACGGATGGGTCAGGTCTTTTTATTGCTTAATCCAGGATTTTTGGAATGTACTTTTCAGGATGTACTTCCCTAAATATTTATTAGTCTACGTGGTTTGTTAAATACGGTCGGAATTTCTCGTGAAATAAATGGAGCGTTAGCTGCATTCCTGCCTGCCTCTCTCAAAGTACGATTTTGATTGTTCTGAACATTAATTTTAAAAATTCATTAATTGTAGGTAATATGAGCGGCAGATCAAGAGACACGGACCGACACTACGCTTCAGGAAGTGCAAAGCGTAAGGCAAAATATGAAAAAGAAAAAAAGAACGAAGTTGTTATATCAAAAACCCGCATGTTGTCCGAGTTTTATAACGTTCAAAGTAAGCCTGTTGAAACTACAGAAATTTATAATGAAACTACAGAAATTATACCTGTTGCCGATGGATCTACAATTATAAAAGATACTGTATGTCAAGAGACACCAATTTCTTCTATTCCAGACCTTAATATCACTGCAAGTCCTCTCGATCTACAGCAGCCGTCATGTTCAAGTGAAAAAGCAGTCGGAAGCATATTAATACACAATTGTAGTATCACAGCATTTCCAACCCAAAATCAAAACGAAAGTAAAATGTACTCCAACGATATTGGAGAATGGCCGAGTAACTTTGATATAGGTTATTGGATTGCAAAAGGAAGCAGCGAAGTGCAACATATAAATAGTGATTTTATGCCTTCAAAGAAAATGTATGAAATAGAAAATAGGCCACGTTTCTGCCAAAAGTCGTTTTTTACCTATAAACATAAACTGACGAATCAAGCTCACGTCAGAGATTGGTTGAGTTATTCGGAAACCAAAGGACGACTTTTCTGCTTTGTTTGCACATTGTTCGTCATCACGGTTTACGAAAGGTGGATTAGATGATTGGAAGAATGCGCACAGTTTTTTGTCATGAAGGAAGCAGTCAACATAGACAAACTGTAATTTCACTGTTAAACTTAAAAAACAAGAAAGCGCGTGTTGATAGTCAAATTGGGAGTCAAATTGAGTCTGAGCAAACATATTGGCGGTTCCTTTTAATACGAATTGTTTTTAGCAGAACGTGGACTTGCTTTTCGAGGCGGTGATGAAACTGGGGGTTCATCCCGTAATGGTAATTATTTAGGTTTATTAGAACTAATCGCCAAATGTGATGATTTTATGGCACAGCATATTCAAAGTCATGCCAATAAAGGAAGGGGGCATACGTCATATTTATCGAAAACAATATGTGAGGAGTTTATTCATCTAATAGCATCAAGCATGCTGGGTCAAATTATTTGTGAAATTAAGACCTGCAAATACTAGTCAGTGTCATTGGATTCTACTCCAGATATATCCTATGAAGATCAACTTACCCTAATAGTGCGCTATGTTCTACCATCTGGACCAGTGGAAAGATTTGTTAGGTTCTTGGACATGGAAGGCCATACTGGTCAACAACTGGCTGAAAGCTTATTAAATTTTTTAAATAAGAGTGGCATTGGTATCAAAGATTGTCGTGGGCAAAGCTATGACAACCCCAGCAATATGAGTGGGAAATACAGCGGCGTGCAAGCACGTATTAAGCAAATAAATAAGTATGCAGAATTTATTCCGTGTCGCACTCATTAAATTTGGTTGCTAAGTGTGCCGCAAATTGCTGTACTGAAGCCTCAATCTTCTTCGATTTTATTGAAGATTTATACCCCTTTTTTCTTCTTCTACTCATCGATGGGGTCGTCTTATGAATGGACTAAACGAAAATATGTCGAACAGTCCTGTATTGAAAATGTTGTCGGACACTAGGTGGTCAGCCCGAGCTGATGTTACGAAGGCGCTTTTGTGTGGGTATACTACTATCAAGAAAAATTTGGAAGACATTTCCAATGACGTAGATCAGAAGGCAGAGTGCCGCAATCAAGCTTAAGGTCTAGTTTCAAAGATGAAAAATTTGGAAACGGGAATAATGACAATATTCTTGAATAGAATACTAGAACCTTTGCAAGCGACTAGTGCTGCGCTGCAATCGGATGATCAAGACCTTAACACTGGATACGCCCTTTATGAATCATTACATGAATACTTACAACAATGCGAACTACATTTTCAGATATTGAGGAAAAAGTCAAAGAACTTACTGGCTGTGATGCATATCAGCAAGAAACTTCTAGACGCAGGAAAGGAAATACAAAATTCGACAATTATAACGGCTCATCTACGCCAGACGACTTTGTTGAAAATCAAACACCTGGAAAACGGAATGAAATTCAGGTGTTTATTGTCACCATTGACAACGTACTCACTGCTTTAGGTAAACGTATGAACAGTTATCATAAAATTGTTGGCATTTTTGGAATATTCCGAGAGTTAAAATCTCTTCCTTCAGAAGAAATTTTGAAAAAATCGGCAACCCTAGTAAGTGCTTACGCAGATGATTTGGAGGACAGTCTGGGCGACCAATTAGTGCAGTTCGCCGCAATGCTCAATTCTGATGTGGCTAGTATTATTGACAGCAGGAATCATAAGGCTCTAAAATACAGGTTTACAAGTTGTTGATAAATAATTCTATACAATCTTGTTTCCCGAATGTTGAAATTGCTTTGCGCATTTATTTGTCTCTCACGACCACCAACTGTAGTGGCGAACGATCTTTCTCAATATTAAAACGTGTTAAAAATGATTTAAGGAACACGATGAGCCAACAACGTCTGAATCACCTCACTTTAATGAATATTGAACATGATTTACTCCGAGAAGTGGATATCGACAGCATTATTTATAAATTTTCCCAAATTAAATCAAGAAAAGTTTGATTGTAACAGTTTGGTTTAATTTAATATCCTAAAATTTATAAGTAGCTAACCTAAAACAATCTAAGGGCTCCTTGATAGAATTTGCTACAGGCCTCGCGCCGGCTTACTTCGGCACTGCTCGTAGCCCATTAAAAACATTCTAATGGAAATTTTCTGAGGCTTGTGAGAAAAGTACGATTGAGAAAAATACCAGCCAGTATCGGCCCGACATACAAGAAACCCAGCTGGCTCAGGCTAGGCAAGGTCTTAGGCACAGCCAGTTGAGGCAAGGTACATATCAGAAAAATAATATTGATCGGTGATTCTGAATCTATTTATAGACATACGAGTTCATGGTCAAATTAAATAATGATGAAGTCCATATCCCAACTTTCATTTTTGACCGCAAAAGTTGAGATTCCACATTTGGAAAAATGAATTTGTTCTTGAAGGGCATAGTCAAATCTGATAAAATTACAATTTCCATTGAAAAATGACCTTAACAAAATGTATTTTTATCTGCTCTTTGATTTCGAACATTTTTGAGATATGAAGTCACCTGCAGATTTAATAAAGCGATCAATCATCCCATATAAGTTTGATATGAACGACTCTAGATTGTTTCAGTATTGGGTAAAATAAAATATTAAACAAAACTAATATGCTTTTAGCAAAAATGTATTTTCCAAATATATGCGGGAATACTCGAGAGTAACTGAGATGGATTCTAAATGTCGCAGTACACCAGCAACCTACAGTAATAGATTAGCTGATGTGCGACTGATCTTTTGGTTTAAGATTGTAAATGTTTTGTGTAGAAATAAACAGGGTTATTTTCAGTGTAACTCACACAGAGTTTATAATAATACAAATGAAAATTAAAGGTTAATAATTGAGGTTATTCAAATATGTCATACAGAAGCAGCAAATTTTCATAAGAAATTTTCAAATTGGAGAACCTCAGACCGGTGATACAACGTACTCTGTACAAATAAAGGTAATTCACTGGATTTTCTTATTAATTTACAAGAACCAAAAACGTTAAGACCAAAATACCAAAATTGAAATTACGTCGTCATATTAGCCAGCGATAGGTAGGGCCGATATTATTTTGGCTGTATAAGAATATTTCTGTCCTCAGTTTTTTCTTTGGAATAGATAAGTGTAAATGGAACAAAGTGTATTAGGGCAATGTGGAAAATTTGCCGGAATTAATAGTTGTCTCTATAAAAATTTTCCCCGAAAATATTCCGAGAACCTGTTTTCCTGCCTATAAATAGTGTTATGTAAATTGTGTGATACTAATCTGAGTAACCAGTTAAATCCAGGCAGTTAATTTCAGGCAGCATTTGGTATCAGCAAAATGCGTCAATATCCAATTTAAATATTTCTTCAGCTGTGGGTAAGTCCAAGAGGGCAAATATTTAAATACAACTTTTTATTGATCTCTCTAATTAGAACACTGACTATGTAATTTGCCGTTTCTGTTTGAATTATTTAATATTTTGGGTTGTCAAAACGTTAGTTTTCGGTAATATCTAAATTTTCGTAATTACTTTATTTTGCCCAATGGTGAAACAATCTAAAGTCGTACAACTGCTCAACCTTATATCATTTTAATAGATATTTTTTTAAGTTAAAAAAAAATCTCGCGGTGACCTCATGTCTCATGTTTGAAATAAACGTCTACCAAATACTGGAATAAATATTCTTCAAGAGTTGGGCATTAACTAAAATTAAGGTGTTCTCACACATTTGCCCGACCCTGAATAATAGATGTTTTCTTAAAATCACTAAGTTTGAAATAAATCTACGCTCGGATATATTCACAAGGCAATTTCTAATATTAAATGCAAGGTTGTGAATAGTTGATAAAGACTTATTCGAGGGTTTATTTCCAAAATCTAACACAGAATATGACATACAATATGAGTTGTATGAACTGAGTTATTGAAATGTAATAAATTGGTTTACTCAGATGCCACATCATGAAACAATTAAATATGAGTCAGCGCCTACTTTTACAGCCAAATTGATCTCAGTGCAAATCTCTTGCACAAAGCAACAAATTCTGTGAATATACTCCAGCATGCTTATTACAAACACTTCATAATTAACATTCCAACACTTGCAAAAACCGAATATACGACGTTCCCTGGTGGGATAATTATAAGGATTTGTCTCTCTGCGACGACATATCTTTAACATTTGTTCCGTATCAGCGCTCAGGAGCGTCTGTGTTCTCTACTGCGGCTGCACACAACTCAATTAGTTTTCGGTCTGTTCTACGAAAGTGACTCTCCCCAGAGAATGACATTATCTCTGCGAATGTTCAGATGTTTTGATATCCCTTTTCTTGGCGGCGTTCGGTTTCGCGTAGCGCACTTAATGCATCCCCATTCCCCATCATCTTATTTTAGCCGTTTCTGTTTTGCACTTTCTGCTGCATAGGGATCCGTCGGGTATCTGGTAACAAAACATTCCCGATTATTAGATTAAAGATGTCAGAATTTACTCAAGACTACCATGTTTTCTTATAAAAATAAAATTGAATATTGTCCTTATGAAAGGGGATACAAGGAACTGAATTATGTTTACACATAATTTCGGGATATTTAATCGCAAAACCTGTTTATGATTGGTACAACCCTCAAAACATGAGTTGTACATAAGGATAATTACCTGTATCGATTTAAGAACATTGCTAAAGTTGTGAATGTTACAAATGGTATGCTCACAATATGCTTCATAACTGTTTATTTACTGGGATTAAAGAATAAGCCACACATGATTTAATTCCCAGTTTGGTATTCTTTTCTTCAGACAGTGACAAAAATCTTGCGAAGACATGAGCGTAATATTTGAAAGATTTGCGAAAGTTTTTGCTATAACTCCACTTCAAAAGTTGATAATAAACGTTTGTTTAAAGCCTTTCACAGAAAAAGCTGGCAACTGTGGTTTTCCTAGTTCATTTAGAATCATAAGTATCTTGCATTTGCTTAGTGAGTACTGTCAGTTATGGTAACAACCTCATAGAGATCATTCTTTATGTAGAAGTGTGCCAAAACTTCAGTGAGATAGGGTAGAAATTTTTAAGACGGGGGAACTGGAAAAAGATTTAAGACTTGTCGATAGTATGGGCTAATAAAATTACCAAAAACCTACCAAATCAATACTAAGCCTATTAACATTAAAAACTGGAGAAATATCTGGCCTAATTTATGCAATCAAACCTGGAAAAGCAAAACTTTGTATACAAAACCTAACAGTTTATAGAAACAAGAAAAAACCTAATACTGTACGAAAATTAGATAGTGTCCACATTTCCGACTTACTATTTTTAGAAAAGCAACACATGGTATTTATTTCGTATTTATTTCGAATTGCTTTCTGCTTGTTGTAGAAATTAAGCCTATCTTCTGCAGCACATCTTTTTGTTAAATGAGCATCAAATAATATTATAAAATGGAAAAATAACAGTACATCTTTCAGAAATAAGTTTCTGGGTAAACGATTGCCCATTGGGTCTGCCTAATAAATCTCGGTCTATGTAAAATTGATAATAATCGTTTGGTGAATTCAATAATAGTTGAACTCCAAAATCTGAGCTTTGTGCATAAAGTTGCTTTAGCTCTTGACCATTTGTTAGTTTATGGTTTCTCTTGTTTGTAATATAAAGCAGCTCAATATATAGATATATGTATCTCTCTCAATTTTGCTGATAATTAGCAGAATGTTGATTTTCAGATTTCAGCTCCAATCTTCTGTAAGGTAAAATATACTGTATTAAATACCGAACAATAGTTGAGGTCACTGTACTGGGGAAGTATATTTTTTTGATTGATAATGGGCTGATTAGGACTGCAAAATGCATATTTTTGTTCATGTAATTCAAGAATATATAAAATTATATAAATATAAAAATTATTCTATGAAAAACATGATTAATTGGTTAAAATTGAATCTTGAAACCAAATATTCCAAAATTTCGGGGGGGGGGGGGGTTGAACCACCAGACCCCCCCGCTGGCTACGGGCTTGGATGGCTGGTACGGGCTTTTTCTTCGGAACTACCAGTTGAGACTTGGTTTCTCGGCCTTTAGTGCTTTCCCAAATTCGCTTGAGCATTCCATTCTCTACTCTTAGAGAGTCCCATTGAGCACATAAAGATTTCAGGACGCCCGAGTTTCTAGCTACCCCGTCCCATCGTGGTCTGGGTGCCCCTCTCTATTTGAGTGAGAAGATGGGTTTGACGTCTGGATCAGCCATTTGTCTCGCTGTTCCGTCTTCAGTTAATGTCCGCATTATGCTCTACAGGGTCTTCTTGCTAAGGCATCGGCATTATTATGCAAACGACCGGCACGATTTGCAACCTTGAAATCGTATTGCTGTAATTTATCTAATTTATCCATCCACCTGGCCAGTTGTCCTTCCGGAGTCTTCCTGTCCAGCTGCCATTTGAGGGCGACATGAGCTGTTCGGATTAGGAAATGACGACCATAGAGGTATTTTTGGAAAAGGTCGATTACCCTCTCTTCACCATGTTGCACCTGGGGTAGGACGGCCGCCAAATAGGTGTTGCTGGTGTCTGTGTCTAAGATGAACTTGCCGGTCTGTGTAGGAAATGCTAGAATTGGGCTGGAACATAGTGTTGCCTACAGGCTTCTGAAAGATGTTTCGCAATCCTGATTCCAACGGAAGGTCTTTTTCTCGGTGGTCTGCCGATGTAGAGGCGCGGCAATGGTGGCAAATCCCTCAACAAATCGCCAGTAGTATGAACAGAGACCCAAGAAGCCTCGGAGTTCATGCTTGGCTCTTGTGACCTGCCAATCACGAGTGGCTTCTATCTTGTCCGCTTTGGTGCGGATTCCTGACTCGGAAACGACGTGGCCTAAAACTCTACTTCTTTTTGGAACATGGAACACGTATTTGGGTTGAGTCTCAGGTGGGCGTTCTTAATTCTGGAAAATATCAGGTTCTTCAGATGATCGTCGAATGTCTGACTCATAACCAGAATGTCGTCGAGGTATACTAAGCATGTTCTCCATGTCAAACCGCTCAATACATATTCCATTAGCCTCCCAAATGTAGCGGGAGCATTACGTAACCTAAACGGCATGACCATGAGCTGAAACAGCCCTTTACTGGTGGAGAACGCTATCTTCTTTCTGTCGTTTTCATATAGACCAACCTGCCAATATTCACTCGTCAGGTCTAGTGTGGAGAACCTACGGGAGCCGGCTAGTGTGGTCAGAGTGTCATCAGTTCGGGGTAGTGGATAGCTGTCTGTGATCGTGACATCATTCAACTTTCTCTAATCCACGCAAAATCGGTTGGTTCCATCCTTCTTTTTAACTAACACAACGGGAGCGGACCATGTGTTGATGGATGGCATTTTGCAACAGGGACTCGATGTTTTCTTCGACTGCCTGTTGCTGTCTTAATGGTAGTCGACTGGGTGGTATTCTGATGGGTTGAGTCTTTTTGGTATCTATTCGGTGCTGGATGATTTTGGTGCGAACGGTGGTTCCATCTTTGCTGTTAAAAAATTGCCAGTGATTTGCAATAAATTGCTTGGCTTTCTTCTGTTCTCCTGGTGTAAGGTGTTTCAAATGGTCGGCAAACTGTTGTAGAAACTCTTTACTGGGCCCTGTCTCCTTCACAGACGTCTGGTACTCTTCTTCGCAATTGATGATTGTCTCTACTGACTCGAAACAAGCTATTTTTTGACCATTGGCAATTCGAATGTCGTTGTTGGATAAATTATGGACTCTAACTGGTATTTCTCGTCCGATTTTAACTACAACCCGTCCAACTATGTAGTGATCAGCTGAATGCACCTGCTCGACCATTCCAACGCAGCTTCTAGGATTGCTTTCTAGCTACCCATGAATAAGCTATTCCGTACGACCGGGTATTCTGGCTGAAGATTTTGCTAAAGTTTTTATCGACGTTGCTGAGCTGTTGACAGACCCTGTAAATACAAATTCTTTATTTAGGATTCGAAGATCATCGTATCTCTGGCCGAACATAAATTCATATTGGCTGATTAGGTCCATTCCAAGTATAAAATCGTCCTCAATATTCGCCACCAGGACTCTATGGCGGATTTTGTTGTACCCCATCTGCAGTCCTATATATGCCTCACCCTGTATTGACATGGATTCGCCGGTGACTGTTCTGAGCTAGATATTGTTAGTAACTGGCCGGATTTCTGATGACCTCAAAACCATGGAATTGGCAATGGACACAGGGGCGCCGGTGTCGATGGTGATGGTAATTGCTTGGCCATTGATGGTGCCCCTGATGACTAGGCTGCTGCTATCTCTTCAAAATACCCGGATGGATAATGTTTTGGAGGCTGGTGGAGGGTTAGTCAGCATTCGCCCCTTTATGCCGACTGGCTGACAATCCCTGTGACTGCTCCAATAGTTTGTTCATACCAGCCAACAGTGCTGCAGTTGCATTTTTTTAATTTCGATTTCTATCTTGTATTGCATAGCACCTATTTTATCTTGAACTGTGTTTTGAATTGAACTAATTTCAAATTTCACCTGGCTCTGGACGGAATCGAGATCATTACTTTAGTTTCATGAGTATCCACGGTATTTTTTATTGTGTTAAGGTCATCATTTATCTCTTTTATGTCTGTTTCAACTGTTTGCATTCTTTCATTAACTGTTTCATTAACTTGCGACACTCTTTACATTAAGTGTTCAAATTGCAGTTGTCTTTTATCTTCTAAAATTTTAAATTGATTTTTTTTCTCTTCAAATAATTTAAATTCATTTTGTCTCTGTTCTTTAGATATTTTTAATTTATTTTGTCTCTATTCTTCTAATATTTTAAATTCATTTTGTCTTGTTAATTCAAATTTCGAGAACAATCCTTCCATTAAATTTTGTTTTTTTTTTCATCTATATTTGTCACAAGATTCTCTAATTCCATTTTTCGTTTTTCATCAAAAGATTGTACTAAACTTTGACGAATTTCGTCTTGTTGTTGTTTCTCCTTTTTGTTACGTTTTTCCAGGATCTGAGTTATTTTTTATCTAGTCCCTCCGTAACCTGTTGGACTATTTTTTTGGTAGTTTCGTCCATTTTTTCCATGTTTTGGGTTTCCATAAATCAAATTACGATTTTATCTTCACTTAATCATGCACTCCTGATCCCCCAATTGCTATAAATTCATTGGGTTCAAATTAATTAAAGTTTAAAAATTGACATTCCCTTCACTTTCTAGAACATTTATTTCCACCTAAACATCAAATATATTCAACAGCTGATTCTAATACAAAAGCATCAAAATCGTAACAACAAAATAAACTGACTAAAAATACTGAAATAAAAATCGGCTTATATAGCATACGTTGAGTTTCCTACTCATCCAAGTTTTTGTTTGTTGTTCTTGCTCATTTTGCAGACTCCTGAAATTGATGTTTTTATGTTCTTTGGAAGGAATACTGTTTTACGTTGCTTTCGCCAGGGACGGAGTGGATACAGTTTATAACAATATATTTATATATATATATATATATATATATATATATATATATATATATATATATATATAGCTCGTAAAGTTGTAGAATACTCTTACTCTTAGAACTTCAATAAGGAACATCTTCTACAAAATGAAAAAATTGTTACATTAATAGAACATGTTTACAATTTTACAATTTAGTTAAATCAACCACACACAGGAGAATTGAATTGATCCCCAAAGACATTACGTAATATTAGTGCAATTAGAATATTAAACAATGTAAAGTGGCATTTATTAACTGAATTACAACGGGTGTGGGTCAAACATACATATGTCCAACAAGCATTCGCACTCCATTTAGGATTTAATGAACACACTTTCAGCCCACATTCAAACTGTATTTTGAATAACCCAGTTGCAAATATAACAATATTACTAGATTAGATTTTTTGAAGGACATAGCTATTAATGTGGATATAAAATTTAACGGAATGAGTTTAAATACCAAAATCAACATAAATTCCTTATTTCATTACAAAGAAGTTTGTTACGATAAAAATAACAACCGGTGTCGGTATCATGAACATACGTAGTGTCTTTGTTTCAATTTCTATTTTAGACAGGACATCATATTTTATTTCACATAACATAATAATTTTGTCTTAGGCGGGATCATAACATTTCTTCATTTTTCACTTGACATTATTTGCAGTTTCAAATAATTTGCATTTGACCAATTTTGCATATGGTATATTCAGATCATTATTTGTATATTGTTCAATTATTGAATATTTTAAATTGCCAACTCTTAATCTCATAATTTGTAAGTAGTTGCAGTTATGTAAGATCATTGTTTTTCATTTGCCTTGTTTGTAGAGGCTATGAAGGTGACACATAAATCAGTCGCTTATATAATTAAATAATTTTCAAAAATGAAGCACAATTTATACAATTTTTGCAAGTTTAAAGGCACAAAGCAAGTTGATCTAGCATAGTTTCGGTTAAAATAACAAAAATATTTCACACTTAAAGAAATATTGAAGTTTTGTTTTGTTGAACTACGGGCCAAAATTTTGTCAAATGTTGTTTGCTCAGTAAATTATTGCCAGTTTCAATATTTGGAGCAAGTAGTTCACTGTTTATATCCGAATTTTAACAAGTTTCATTTTTGTCGGTCCTAAACCCTCGTATTTTTCAATTTCTCAACCCTTAAAGGCGGTGTTTGCCTTAATGATGTAGCAATACTAACTTCTCAAACACATAACCGTATCTTATGACACTTGCGAAAGTCAATATTGATTCAGGTTATGTATGTACACGAAAACCCATCTATGGAGAGGTGAGGCAACGTAAACTAGAGGTGACATTGATACCAGTGACGGTAACGGTGCCTCCAATTTGAATAGACAGGGAGGTTGTATATCGACAATTTCAGCTGTCTCATGTAATCTAAATAGTAACGTCGCTTGACAAGTAATCGAAACGTTAGCACTAATCGTGATATATGGATCATCTGAACAATCAGATTACAGCAAAGGATACTATATAAATATATATAAATTTTTGTCAACGAGTTTCCATGCAATTACAGAAATATATCTCTAGTAACTGAACATACAAAACAGTAACCAGCAATTTGTAAGTGTATGAGAAGGAATAGATAATAAAAACAAAATATTTTTTCTTCCAACTAACGTAGTTTTGATGGTAATTATCTTCCACTTTACATCTGAAAATATATAATAAGTATCATTACAACTGTTATACCCAGAAGAAATAATTTCTTAAACTACAATTTTTGGCAGCGTGATAGGCTTACAGCAAGACTGAAACGATAACATCTGCAAGAAATTTTATTAACATGTAATCAAAAAAAGTTATATATAGGGCACTCGCTTAGCTGAGTACAAATCTAAGTATTTTCTTAATGATTGGTAAATTAAATAGCAACTTGGATTGTTCATTTTGTGGATTTTTACTTTTCACAATCATTTCTGAAGAGTAAAGAAATTTTAGGCAATTAATTGAACATAAAGACAATTTGAGGAAATTGCCGTCTTGTAGAAACTCTTGCTCCCAAAAAGTGGATCTATGAGTTTATCAGCTAGTTTTCATGTATAACTAATATATTTGGCTGTTTATTGTATGATACCTGTCTGTGTCTTGTGATGTTTCAATTTCATATCAATAATTGTTAACGTACAATGTTTATTT
The DNA here is from genome assembly GCA_034190945.1 of Octodonta nipae. Lineage (NCBI taxonomy): Eukaryota > Metazoa > Arthropoda > Insecta > Coleoptera > Chrysomelidae > Octodonta > Octodonta nipae. The sequence continues at coordinate 115,730,345 of CM067216.1, read as the reverse complement.
CCGACGCAATTTGTAAAAATATTAGTTTCCCTGACTTTTCTTGCAATTGTGAAATATATGATTATTTAACTGTGAAGTTGCCTTTTTGATGTTTATTTTACAGGATCTGTAGCCATGATACGTCTATCTCTATAGAGAGTATCCCAATTTCATCATTACTAAATAATATGCAGGCAGTTATTTTGATTTTCTTTTTTTATTGTGATCCTTAAGCAAAATCATTGTGTTTTTCCAGTCAATTAAGTGTATATCATTATCCCTTTCTACACTCTTTGCTAACCTTGTTCTGTCTATGTGTCTATATGTCTTCTTAAGATATTGTATTAATGCTATTTCTTTCATTGCTAGCTTCTTTTTGGAACTTTCAGTAGTGTTTACTTTTTTGTTTTTGTCAGATTTGATCGCAGTGTATTATTTGTTTCAAAAATCGTTTCTACTTTATATTTAATTTTTTCGGATAGACCGCAAACATAAAGTATAACGTGTTTAATTTTATATGTTATTAGTTTCTATGTATTTATTACAACTAGAAATACTTTGTGTTGTTTGTGTAATTTGTTGGAACCATATTTTTTTCACATGGTTAATTTTTTTTGTTTATGTTTCTTGGATATTCATTTTTATCTAAACCTTCCTTTAATAAACATAACCCTTTCTCAAAAGTTTCTATTGATAAAACTCTTTCTGGTATTACATATAATGATTTATTGATTCCCTTTTTTATATTCAAAGAGTGATTTGGGTAGAAAATCAAGAACCTGTTAGAAGGTATTGGTTTTCTGTTAATACTTACAGTAAAGGTGTTGATTGCTCGACGTCCAAAAATGGGTGTTTATTAACCGAGTTCCAAAAAGGAGGAGGTTATCAATTCGTATGCAACTTTTTTTTAGTATGTTGGGCCATTATTCAATAACGGCTTGGGCAATTTTGATGATTTACTGTATTATATTAAGGAACATTACAGATAGGTTCCATATAATTGTCTATAACATGAGATTTACGGTTTTCTAGAAAATCAGACAAAAAAGTAAATAAGGGACTAAATTTCAGCGATTTTCAATGAATCTTCACTGTTTTCTGTAAAACTGCTCACGCAATTTGAATATTGTATATTGTATTATACAAAGATATGTTCCAGCTTCATTCCGTACATTTTTCTATAACCCAAAACATACCATTTTTCTGAAAATCGGAAAAATATATGCAAAAAAGCTGTAAACTTCATAGTAAATGTCAAATTTTTATCATCAATATCTAGTTTAAATCTCCTGATATGCCATGAAAGTATATCGTACAGGGTGTTTTTAATGGTTTTCAATTTAATGCATTTGAAAATCAGTTTCTGTTAGAGACGAAATTATAGTCGCGTGAAATGGCAGAAAATATTCCGGTAGGTTATTGAAACGAAAAGTCGGCAAACTCTTCTATATGGTATAAGGTTGTAGGTGTGTGCGTGCGTTCATGTGATACTAGGTGGTACATAAGCCGTTGTATACATAGGATGGTTGAAATATTAGTTAGAATTGAATAAGTTATACAGGGTGTTTCTAAAAATATTGTATTGGGTGGCACATTAGTATTTGCGTATACAAGGTGGTTGAAATAAGACTGGAGCAAAGCTAGAGTTATACAGAGCGGATATTTGCGTTAGAACGGAAAATAATTACAGTTATACAAAAGGCTTTAAAAATTGTCAGAAGTAGTTGGATATACAGGATGGTTGAAATATAAGTTGGAGTAGAATTACAGTTAAACATGGCGGTTTAAAAAAGTTATATAGTTTGGAACATACGCAGTTGCTTATACAAGGTGTTTGAAGTAATGATAAAAGTATTGTTATTCAGGGTGTATCAAAAATTTGTTATATAAGCATAAGCAGTTAGGATATTTGATTTATAGAACTTAGGGCGAAGAATAATATAGACATGGATTCAAAAAAATTTAGAAGTAGTTCTATATACCGGGTGGTTGAAATAAATGGTAGAGTAAATTTAAAGTCATAAAGTGTGGCTCAAAAAGGTGAATTTTGTTATGTAGGGTAGACTATGAGCGGTTGCATAAATGGAAGATAAGACATATGGTGCGAAATAAAATCAATGGTATACAGGAATAATTTAAACAATACAAAAATAGAAAGAGTCAATAGTGTGGAAAGGATTTATACTTACACAGGGTGGTTTTAAAGATTTCAGGACCGTTGCGATATTGTATTAAGTTCAATTATAATTGTACAAGTTGATTCAGAAAATGATAGACCAATAAGTTATATATATATATATATATATATATATATATATATATATTAAAATTAATAAAAATGTTAAAATACATTTGGAAAGTATAGAAAAAGTATACAAATTAGAGAGGGAGAAAGAGAAAGGAAGAAAGAGAGAAAGGAAAAGAATACGCTAAAATTTTGAATTGAATTGTACCTTAAATCAGATAAAAAAGAAGACTTGTCTGAAAGTAGTGATTGACTGGACACGGTTTCTAAACGTTTTTTATTTTAAGTCAGCTGAAGTCGGTTCTTTTTTAAATATAAATTATTTTCATTTCAAGGTAAAATTTAATGTTTATTTTATAAATATGTTCCTTACTATATATAGACGTACGCTAAGCCATTTTAGTAGTATACTGTAGTTCGGTGTACGTTGTTATGGTGGTAGTTGTTATGTTATTACAAAGTGAATTCAAGTATTGCGTTGTGAAATAATGCCAGGGACTTTATTTCTTGGATAAAGTCCATAGTTTGATGAGCAATATGAGGAAGTGTACAGATCTATCAACAGCAAATATTACATCGTTTTCAGCGGAGGTATCGTACCCTTCTACAGCTATTGTTTACAATTATACAGAATCCCAAATTGTAACTGAATACCAGATTATGCCATTCTGCTTGCCAGTGCTGCCGTTTTCGGGACTAGTTAACACGTTGCTGACAGTGGTCTGTAGTCAAAAGAAGCACTAATTGTAGACTATACAAAACAAGTATAAAGACTCGAATGCAGCAAAACGCTCTCGTGGATCTAGTTGCCTGCTATCTTGGGGTTCTGCTGTACTTCTCGGTTAACCAGATGGTCTTCTTCGTCTTCCTCCACTATCTTCTGCCCACAAACGATACATATGCATAACTCTCATTGAAAAATACGTGTGCCCTGTGAAACTTGCTGAAATGGTAATAATTTTGATATCGTTGAATTTAATGCATTTTGTTATACCTAACACAAATACTTGTTTTCTGAATGATACTTGTGGCATATTTTTCAATTTCTAAGTACTTCTTGGGAAATAACACCACAGTTCAAAGAAAATTGCTGTATATTCCAAACGTTTCGGGGTCTAGATCAGACCCCGTTGTCAATGGTTAACAAACTACGGATAAAAAAGGGGCACAATCCTGAGATGTAAATTAAAATATTTGACAATATATATTGTCAAATATTTCTCTTAACAGGTTTGGTCGATTGTTATGACACGTATTGTGTTTTAGAGGGTGATATTTGATGCAAACTGGTTGCAGGAAAAAAAATTAACTCCTCCTGTAGGGTTAAGCCGATTTTGATTAAACTTGTTGCTTGTGTTTGAGTGAGTTACATATACATTTTATTTAACTCGCGAAGTGTTAAAGGAACATTTTTCTGAAGGAGAGATTTTGACAAAACGTTTGATGAGAGTGTTACAGATACAATATGACTCGGTTAGGGGCGCTGCAAATGTTCTGCAGAAATTTTTAAACTCCCCCAAAACCGGTTTTGATGAAACTTTTCCTGTGAGTTTATATGGCTACCTGTACGTTTTATATTCACAACTGTATTTGGTAGGGGTTCTAGGATATTTTAGAATATTTACATTAAAATAAAACTACATGCGCCACCGGATGGTCCAGTCAAATATGAAAGAATGGTATTCAGAAAGACATCTAACTGTATTCAAACGAACAGAGAGTATCTATTCATGCCACAATAGTTACACAATTAGCTTTGTAAAGGTATTTTTTGTTTTTTGTTCCAAAAACTGTATGAACAAATATAATAAAGATGTTATTCTGAAATGTGATAAGATGTCTTCTAGTGGTTATGGTTTGTAAATAATTGTTTGTGGAAGTATTTGCACCTTTTATGGTTTTTGTAGACACATTATTCCTTTGGTATAAACTAGTAATAACTACAACTATAGGTTTGCTATTTAGAGGTTCGCTGTAATTGGCATAGAGTATTGATCAAAATATATTACTGTGAGGCGAACTTATCTGGTTTAATGCTTCTCGGGCTTCAGCTAGTCTCGATTATACTTTTTTTAATCTGTCGTGGTTGGAGTAAAGGTGTTTCCAAAAATAACATAAATACTTCAACAACAATGTCATGTTCACCAAGTTTAAGATTAGTTTCAGCCTCTACTGAAATTAGGTGCTAATTTGGCCAATGAAAACAAAATATTGGCAAACAACTCTGCAAATTTTAAAGTACCTGCTGACTAAAAAATATGATGTGCCATTTGAGAGTTGAGACTGGTAAATAAGCATTGGAATATGGTCACTACCTAAGACGCCTTTGCGCTTTTAATGAAAGGAATTACATCTCTATGTGAAATTTAATATAAAACATATATTGCGAGTAACAGCTACTAATATTTTCTGATCACTCCATTGTTATCTGTCTAAAGTTTACCTCTAAAAAAATTGTTTAATATAAAATCGTATAAGTTTAGACATATTCAACATCTTTGGGACCTATTATCAATTTATTACTAATCTCAGATTATGCCTTACAAAACGACTGGGAGAGAAACACATAATTTTGGATTTGTTTTATTTAAATTTTTAATTAACGCTTTATATGGGTCCAATGAATTTTACAGTTAATGCTCTTATACCACCCGTAAACCACCTCGTTTGAAATCCAATAAAAAAATTCTGAAAATCCGACGAAAATAAACTATGGGAGCCTTACTCCTTCGACTGTATTGTCGATATCGGGCCATAAATCTGGTGTGCACAGAGCCCGATCCAATGCATTGTTGCTTTAGTCAATAATAAACGAGGAATATTATTTTTACAATGCGTTCCTGCCCGAAACACATCTCCACGCCTGTCTGTCCCTAATTGCTATTTATAGCTTCACACCACACATTATTCATGCATTCAGGTTATTTTGTTTCATCTAGATACATAAATCCTAAACATAAAAAAATATTATTTTTTACTTTAAAACTTCTAATTCTCAACATAGATAGAACATTTTTAATGTACTCTAGCAAATGAATAAACTAAGATAATAATATTATAATAAAAAGTATCTCTATTATAAATTTTGTTTGGTATATAATATCTCTTAAAATAGTTACATACAGATTTTTTTCTTACAGTTATTTTTAAAAAATCTAATTAAATTTTGATGAAACGTTATAATTATCAGATCACAAAACATCCACATATATTAAAAGATATTTATTCAACTTTCAATGATCACTTACGGTGTTTAAACTAAAGCTATCAATAAAACAGGAAAATTAGTAACACCCAGAATCACTAAGGGGTAAAGTAAATCTTTTTAAATCACAGATATTTTCACCTGTATAATAATTCCAAAGAGAAGATATTTATTTATTATTTAGTGTAAATGTTGTATTACTGCTAATAGAAATGAGTGGAGGCTTATAGTTAAGGAATCGTCATATATATTGTAAATAAAATAAATATGACAATTGTTACATAATGTAATTAAACGCTCTAGGCCTTCCTTTGCTCAATGGTATTCGGTCAGTACAATTACTTTAAGAACTCAGAGAACTCTAGAATACCTCCAAATATGTGATCTGTTTTTTAACACACGTCACTTTAAATTCGATCTAGTTTTTTATATAGCATTCCGGAATTTGACCCGTGAAGCTGACAGAAAATAATGTCATCTTTGGATTAATACTTCTATATGACCTAAATGATTGGACATAATTATTTTGTTTCTATCAAGCGTAGTTATCAGTTTCTAAGACATTAAATAATTGAAGGACTTTGAGCAATGGATTTTTTAAATTTATAGTTGCTATTAACCAAAAAGGTGGCAGATATAACACATTTCAAAAAAAATCGTGCAGGAAATCCGAAGTACACATTTCGTATCAAATTTCACTTAATTTCAGTATTTTTTCTAATTGTTATATCAACATGTATCTTGAATTTGAAGACGCGAGATGTAAGACCGACATCTAGGATTTTCAAGAGAATCAGTACACAGAGGTTCCGAATCTGGAGCCGTTCCGTGCAATTGCTGTTCTCCCTTAACTCCTAGGACAGAATGTCAAGGTAAAATTTTCAGGTTACTTCACCTGTCAGAGATATTGAATACTCTCTTCGAGGTGTCATTACTTTGTACGCAAGACAATATTATATTATATATAAATATAATATATATTGTTTCTGGTCGGGAACCTTCATCACTTGCGCTTCCCACAATTGAATGTCCTCTCGAACACTTCTTTATGCATTTGATGTATTTCGTTAAATTTGAAGACGCGAGATGTAAGACCGACATCTAGGATTTACAAGAGGAATGACACCTCGAAGAGAGTATGTATCTTGAAGTCCGTAAATAATACTTGCAACTTTTTAAGACGGGATCTGCATTCCATTTTGAGATAGATGAACTAAAGTGTGAGCTATTTCTTAGGTTGACCGATATACAAGTCAACTGTTTAAAACAACACGGCAATGTTAATTTAAGTGAAATTTGTAACTATGCTGATCTAGTTTATCTATATATAAATAGACAAAATCAAAACGGTTCGGTACCATTTTCTCCTATGTCCCTTAGCCGATTTTCTTTATTTTTATTTTGTTTAGTATGTACTGTACATCAGTGCAGAATCCTAAAATTTATTTATAATATTTTTTCATTTATTAAATAAATTATAATAAAAAATTCACACAGTCATTGCCAAACAGTGCCAGATTTTTTCGAAGGAAAAAGATGGATTATGACACGAAAGAGCAAACAAACTAAATTAAACGAAAAACTAACAAATTTTGATCGATTCCGGAAGTTATTCTACATAATCACGATACTGAGATCTCACACACAAAATTTATACTTTTATTATTTTTTTGCTATATGATAATGACCATTTATTGGGTACTCCCAAATTTAAAACTTTCATTTCTTTCTAAGTATGGACCGTCAAATAAAATTAGAATTATATATTGTGTGGCAACTGACCAATGTGTTTTGGATCTTTTCTTATTCTAATATTATACTTTTAATTTAGATTGTTTCTATTTTAAAGATTAATAGTTTCATACAATTTAACTAAGATTACAAAGCCCATGAAAGTAATACAAATACTGAGATTTATGATGAGTAGTTAATTCTTATGTTCAGGACCATCATAGTTATAACGAATTTGATTTTAAATTGACATTTCATAACATTGTTAACCGATATATCTAGGTACCTTTTCCATTCAATTTGAAAATTATCAGTGTATTGTTTTCAAAATTTCAATTTCAATACACTTAACAAAAATTTTCAACAAATACAATTTAACATATATTAACAGCAGCTGCATTGTTTTTCGATATATTTTTGATATAATACAGAAATAGTCATTGGTAATTTTGTGTGTTTAATGTGATAACACTTTACAAAAGCTTCAGCGGTTTCACAATATTCTACTAAAAATTATAGGAAAGAAACAATTAATATCTAAACAAAAATACCTAGTCAACATTAAACAGCTGTTTACATGTGAATTGGTAGTCTATCACCCTATAGAACCCTTAGTAATGTATTCAGTTATTGTAAGCATATAACAAGAAATAGTACCATTCAAATCCCTAATAGAAGTAAAACTGTCAGCGTCAAGAATGGTTACTATAGCGCATTATAATAAAATTAAAGAAAATTTTTAATCCTGGATAATGAAAACTGCATGAGAATAGTTAGGATACAACTGCTGTGTTATGGAAAACTTAACATATAAGTACAAAAAAAAATGTAATACCAATTAGATTAATTTTAGTTAGTTTGGTTAGTAGTTTAGTTTGTAAGTATGTATTAGCCTTGGAGCAGGTAGCTTTGTTAACTTATAGGATTTACTATGTAAATATACATCGAGTGTATCTGAATACATGTATTTAAATTTTTTTATACTGGTAATTATTAATACATGTTTAAATTTATGAACATAAAAGCGGAATATGTATATCAATTATTTTTAGTTAAGTAATCTACCAGTCAGATACTGTTTTCTGTCCTTATATTTTATTTTTAAGATATTTTATTTTACATTACATGGCCTCATTCCTGCAACAGCCTACCTCTTATTGCAAAGTGATTGGCGTTTACCTAAAATCAACATATTGACATTTTAAGGATTTGTATTTTTTTGAAAATGTATACATAAATACGCTAATGCAAATGAGTTCGGTACCATTTTCTTTTTTGTCAGTCGATTTTCTTACGTTTTTTATTTGCTTTAATTGACAACATCAAATGTTATTAATAAAAAAAATTGGAACAAACTGCTAGCAATTTTCCAATAATAATAGTTATTGGCACAATCTGTTCCACAATAGGTCAACTAACCATTAAATTTTTCACCGCTAGAGGACAAAATTATTTCATATATTTTCAAGTCATTCAGATCAAGGCTTTTTATAAATATGTGTTATTTTATTAATAACAATTAATCAAATCTAATTTTCTCAGAGTATTAATATGTTATTATTTAGTGATTGCTATTGTATTGAATTTTTGTCACTACAAAGTATTTTGACATTAGTTGTCAAAATTACATTTTTGAAATTATATTTACCAAACAATTTTTTTCTGGATAGGGACACCCTAATCCGTTAATAGTATGAAATCTACTTTACGACCAATTCTCATACCTATCAAATATCTACATATAAATAGGCGAGAAACAAAATAAATTAAAAAAAAAACAAATTTTGATCGGTTCCGGTCGTTATTCCACACTATCAGGCTACTCAGATCTCACAAATAAAAATTTATATTATATGATAATAACCATTTATTTGGTACTCCCATGTTTAATTTCTTTCTAAATATGGTATGTCAACTAAAATTAGTATTGTCGATTGTGTGGCAACTGATCAATGTGTTTCGGATAATATTTTATTATTTTAACATTATGCTTTTAATTTATATTGTTTCTATTTCAAAGGCTAATAGTTTAGTACCTAAATTTTAACTAAGATTACAAAGTCCATGTTTGAGTACAATTATTGTGTTAAATTGCAGTTTAAGGTGTACTAATATGTAAGTACTTATGTATCAGTATCAGTTATTTATACCGCATCTTCACAATTCGTTTCTTGTATTCTCTTCTTTGAAATTAAAAACTTTATAGTGAAATATTTGAATAACCATAAAGCATTTTGGAAAAACTAAAGTTTAAGAATCTTATATTTAATGTTGACGTATTATTTGATATACCATTCCTGCAAAATTCTGCCTCTTAATACAGGGTGAATGACTTTTACCTAAAATAACCATATTGACATTTTAAATACGTATATGTTATTAAAAATCTATATATAAAAACGCAAATGCAAAATGGGTCAGTACCATTTTCTTTTGTTTGTGAACGAATTTTCTTGAGTTTTTTAATTGCTAATTGACGGCTGTTAGTGTTATTAATAAAAAATTTGATCTAACAGCCAAAATGTTCCATTAATTACAGTTATTGTCCTTTATATTTTATAATAGCTGATCTAGTGCTATTAAATTTTCCACCGCTAGAGGACAGAAATATACTTTCAAATAATTATTTGACGCTTTGAACTATTAAAATCCTTGAACTTGTCATTCAAGGAAGCGTATCTGACGAGAACTCCTGGTTCGAAACGGCTGTTATACGTTGAATGATATAGTTCTAAATATGTGGATATATATCTGTATATCCAGTAAATACATAATTTTGTAATGTGTCAGCATTATGTCAATAATATTTGGGTATACTGTCGATTGAATAGCAATTATTATATTTCCCAGCATCTGTGCGTGACTCATTTTGCCAATACATCAGGCTTATTTAAACAAATAAACTATTTGATATGAACTTTTGTTGATCAAAGGATGCAAATAAATATTGAATGTTATTTAAAAATTTTTTTTTGTAGAACATATTAATAGGATATATTTTCCTGTTAAATTTTTACTTTTTTTCTATTAGCTGATGATCTCAGTATGATTATCGTTTGCTCCTCAATTAGAAATAAAATTTTATATGTTAAATTAGATTTTTATAGTAATATGTAATCTTTCTTAAAAGATCATTAGATTACTTATTTCATGTATGTTTGATGTTAATTTATATACAGGTTTAATATAATGCAGTATTTATATTTTGGTAGCCGATAAGATTGGCTAGTAGAAATAAAAAATTCTTATATTGCATATGTTATAAAGTTTTCAGTTTGTGAGAAACAAATGTTCAAAATTTTCAACTAAAGCAACACTTAAGTGCGTATTTAACCATTTATTTGCAAAAGAACAACACATTTATCAACTGAACCGAACATTAAAAAGTGCTCTAACATTTTATTTAAATGAAAGGACGTTTATGCCACTTTTATTGAATTTTTTTAAAAGAGTTAATGGAACAGAAAAACGGCAACAAGAAAATTTGTAGTAGGATGTGCACTGCAAAAACATAATGTGATTCTTGTTTTAAATGTAATCTTTTTATGTTTTTTGGTTTATAAATAAAAATGGATTCATTTTAATATTAAATAGAACACTTTTCTGTTAGTGTGTGGAGTGATATTATGTTTGTGTTAATCAGGAATTTTGAAGATATACTTTCAATATGTATTTAAATGTGATATTTTCCTGTGAACATGCCAGTTCGACTTTTTTCTTGCAAGGGCTTGTTTTGCAATACATTCTCGTTTTCCAATAAGAAAATTTTCATATTTTAGTATAGTATATGACTCCCGTACATGTACATTGCCAGGTATATAGGAATCTTAAAGGACCAGGCACCTTTCTAATGGAGAAATGGACTTCCGTCAAATCTTTTGAAATTTTGGTATGTTGTTGAAGTTGACGTTCTAACAAAAAGAGTTTATGGGCTCAAAAAGATTCTATGACTAGTTTTCGAGATACAGAGTGTTAGTCATCGAAAATGCCGCATTTTTTATAAGAGATTTCTAATGATAGACATGGTTTATTTCCGGTTATTGGAGAAATTGTGATTTGTACATTATTGGCCATAAATATTTCACAAAACAATTGCGATGTTTTGGTGGATTACAGGGTAATTAAAAAATACGTAACATGTGATTTTGGAAAAAATTTTGTTTTAATACAACGTTGAAAACATAAGAAGATATTATTGCACAATTAATATCTCGTTAAAGTAATAATTTCTTTTACGTGCTTCATATAATATACAGTATGATTCATAAATATAGATAGCGAAGGCATATATTATTTTTCCTATTAATGAGTCACCCTGTAGGAACCATTCGTACTGCAATTTTAATAAGACATTAAACATATATATTATCCGTCTCTTTATACTGAACGGGATGTTAAACTGAATGCAAAAACTTTACATACTGAAAAAACGTATTTTTATACTACCCCGTAGTTTGAAATTCTCTCCGTCAACTTTGTATGTTAATACATTTTTGAATTAACAAATGTTCAGTATTTTACTGAGCCTAATATTATTAAAATAGTATGATTAGTTTTTGAGAAAATGTCATCTTTATCGTATCAGATTTCTCATAATGGATGTGTTTTATTTCCGTTTATTGCAGAAAACGTGGTTTGCACATTGTTTGACATAAATACTGCACAAAAAATTACTATTAATTAGTTTTATTACAGGGAGTTTCGCATATACGTAACATGTTTTTTAGAAAAACCATTTTTTATTATAACGTTGAATACATAAAAAGATCTAATTGCTCAGTTAATATAATGTTAAAGATATTAATTTTTGGTCGTATTCAAACATTAGACAGTGTGATTTGTAAATATTACTAAAGTGGGCATCTATTATTTTTTCCATTAATAAGTAACCCTGTATCAACCATCCATGTGCAATGGAATTTTTATATTAAATTATACAAATCTACAACTCTTCACACTAAATTTTGCGGGTTTCCAAAAATTGATTTATTAATAGACCTATGTAAAGTTGACTAAGCTATCGGTTTGTGTTTAGACTTTAAACTAGGATAATACTCTCAACTCCCAGCAAGCTACTGTTCTTAGCTGTCAAAATTGACATTTTTTATTAATAAATGCAAAAAAGGCATTTTTGCTGTGTTTCGAGAAATTTTAGTCGAATAATTTGATTTTAATTGCATTTTATGGAAATATGCAAAACTTTGAGAATAGGAAATGTTAAAAGTAAGTTGACAAATTCCAGTTATTGTTTTTACACTCAAACAACACAGACTATTTTTTTAAATTTCTTACTCGGACGTTTATTTTTGAAGAAAGTGATTACTGGAGTCTTGAAATTTGAACATGTTTTTTGCAAAGTTTGAATAATTTCACCAATAGCAGATCTGTTCTACATAAGAGACTTATTTGAAAAAAGGTATTAGTACTTCAGAAGTCACAACAACACTTACCTTAACCTTAACCCATTTGGCCTTTATGAAATATTGGGGATGTTCAACGAATGTACCGTATAGCGTTAATATCAGATTTCTTAGCTGCCAAAATTGTGATTTATACAAAAAAAAAATGTTGAAATGGCATTTTTTTGCTGTATTTCGAAAAATTTTAGTCAAATAATTTGTTTCTAATTTCAGTTTATGTAAATGTGCAAAACTTGGAGGCTCAGAAATTTTAAAAGTAACTTAACAAATTCGAGTTATTGTTTTTACACACAAACAACTCATATCGCACAGAACTATTTTTTAAATTTTTTACTGAGATGTTTATTGTCTAAGAGAATCATTAGTAAACTCTTGAATTATTTTTTTTGCTAAGTTTGAATAATTTCCCAATTTTTCCAATAAATGCCTGATATTTAGCTTTTTTATATAAAAATACATTAACAATATAAAGGATCATTCTCAATAATTTCTGTATTGCATTTTAACATTTTTATGGTTTCTTGTTCTTCCAGGGACTAAATTATTTATTAAATTCATAAGATTGGCCAAGAGAAAAGTAGTTCCTACTGAAGTGTGTTAGGCAAAAATTAAATGCATTGGTTCGGTAGGAAATCAGTTTAAAAAAACACATCCTCCGAGTAAATGCAATGAAGATACTCAAATCAGTGTTTGTTTAGCTGTTGCGCAGGGACAAATTTCAATTTCTGATATTAGTAAAACAATAAATTTTAAAAGAGAAAGACAGCATTAGAAAAATTTTACTGGACTCTTCTAAATGTTATATGTGAAAGTTTGATTTATGACAAAATGTCAAACTTTCAATTTTCAATTTACATTTTCAATGCATATTATAATGCCATTGACAACAAAGTCAGAATCGACTTTGAAACGTTTGGTATTTTCTTTCAATATACAGCTTTTTATTTCAATTGTGGTGTTATTCTCAAGAAAACATAAAAATAATCAAAGTTAAATTGCGATTTTCTTTCTGATTTCTAGAAGAGACGGAAGAATATATCCAGTTTCTGTACGCACTTTTGTGATCAGGCGAAGTAACTTTTGCTTCAAACGGAACCCTATGTTCTCAAAATTGTTACTTTGTAATAGCATATAACTATCAATATTTATTTAAAGATTGTTTATTGTGGATTGTTTAATAATCAAATAGTTGGACCATATTTCTTTAGGAAAAATTTAACAGCTGACAGATACCCTAATTTTATGACAAAGAAATACGTAAGGTCTTGATTAATTTCCCTTAAACATTAGGCCAACTTTATGGCATAACTTGATGCGTCAACTTATCAACCAATAGAAGTAAAGCCATGCCTCAATGAACTTTTTAGTATAACCTTATTAGAAAGTCCTTACATTACATAGTGATGATTTTTGCTTAAACTAACAGGTAACGGTTATACGAACAAAATGAACTGGTACTTAAGAAGCCAGAAATAGGTTGAATTAAATTAATTATTATTACTATTGCCTGTATCATTTCATTTTATGGTTTTGTTTTTTGTACTAAACATCCTGTGTATAATAGCAACAAATAGTAATTTAGCGCTTGACATATGTTGTCACTTAATTTTCTATTTGACCGGGAATCGATAACACCAAAAGCACCGTCCTCGCAAAATTGAAAAATTGATTCAAGTAGCCGAAAAATTAGTTTAGTAAATCTTATTATAATACACGCAAGCAAATAGGTAGAACGGCTGCTGTCCCTTATGTGCACTCGTGCGCTGAACCATCAAATTTAATAAGCATTTAATAAGGTTAAAGTTGAACACAAAATGTTTAATAATATAAATATCATTTCAAAAACAACGAATTTATCAAAAAAACTATTTAAGCTCTAATTCAAACTTGTATTAAGACTTATATACGCTTGAAAGAATATTTCAATGTGCACTTCGGCTAGCGCATGGTGAAACTTATATAGCTTCTACGAGATACGATATATATAGTAAATGCAAACTATATGGTGTAATGGACATTTCCGAACGTTTCAATATTTCAAATTTTTGTTTACGTGATTTAATTAGTGGTTGCTTTGTTTTTGCTCTCAGAGTCTATGAAAGAATATTTAATATACAGAGTGTTTGTGTGTTTACATAATTGTGAAAATGAGTATTATCTTTAACATTGACTATATTAAAAACAATAATAAATAGTTTCAAAACAAATTAGACATAAAAATGGCTGGTCCACCTAAGCCATATATTAATTGAAAACAAGAGTGTAAAATAAATAATTAAGTATTTACACCGAGTTTCAAAGGTGAAATTATAATAAAAAGAAATAGTTGTGTGGATGTGATCGCATCAATAATTTTTTTTTCCTTGTATTATTTATGGCGGGGGCTCCATCTGGACGGAAACTGGAGTGAAGGATTAAAACGTTTCTGAGAAGTACCATGTCTCAGGACTGGCTAAATACTCTTTCTGTGCTCAGTATTGAAAAAATATATACAATAAATGCCAGACTTTAATAAAAAGGTCATTGAACATTTCGTTTTCGAAAAAAGTCGACGAATATTTTAATTAATTAAAAATAAATGCAGTATTAGTTAACGATATTGAGCCGAAGAAAAACTCGGTTTTCTTGACGGCTGATGATGTTTTTTAGTGTGAAATAAATAGCGAATTTACCCAATATAAACTGTCTATTTAGGTATAATGTTATTGGAACATGTTACAAGTGTCAGTTTGAGTTCAATACTGAATTATGAAATCTTATTCTAACACTAACTAAACAAAATTCTTAAATCTAGGAGGGGAAATAACGAATAGAAATTAGGGGGTGTATACATGCAAGGATAGCGAAATGGCAGACGGGAATTCCCGTATAAATTTAACATCTGGTCATCTGAGACCGGCAACTCGGAAATGGCAATAGCCGAGGATTAGGAATTAAAATTACAGTTTATCCTTAAGGTGATTGTAAACCAAACAATAGTATTAACAAAACAAACAAGGATTTGTGTAATAACGGCAAAAATAAATGGACTTTAAAAATAAGCTTGTTATCGGATTGCCTAAATAAAAATTAATACTATAAAAATTTGGGAAAACCGGACCCATCTGCAACGGTTGTAAATAAAGAATTTTATCTTAAGGAGTACACAAAAAGATATTCTATAGAAAAGTTAAAAAATATACAATATATAGAATTAAAACAAAAACACTAGAGACGCAACATGCCGCCCCCCTTGAACGATCCGCGTTCAAAAGGTAAACTAGGTAGAATAGAATCAATCTATAGGTAAACGACACAGTTTTTTAGCGCACCGTTTCTGTTCACCACTATTGGTTTTCACTGTTACCACACGAATAGTTCCATCTTCACCAGGGTGAGTGGCGATGATACGTCCCAAAGACCACTGAAGGGGTGGCAGATTGTCTTCTAAGATTAAGACCAAGGATCCCATTTGCAAGTTAGTGGATTGGGATCTATTCTTGAACTCTATGAGGTGATGCAAATATTCTTTATGCCATCGGGACCAGAAGTGCTGCTTTAGTTTCTGAGCGTGCTGCCAAGCAGATAACCGATTCGCTGGAGTAGGTGTGAGGTCAGCCTGTGGAAAGCTCGTCAGCGGACCACCAGTCAGGGAATGTCCAGGGGTTAAAGGGAGTAGATAATTTGGATCAGTGGACATAGGAGATATGGGGCGAGAGTTCAGTATCGCCTCTATTTCTATAATATAAGTCTCTAACTGTTCAAACGTCAACAAGGTATCACCAACTGTGCGTAACAGATGATGTTTGAAGGATTTTACAGCAGCTTCCCAGATTCTCCCACGTACCTCGTAGGTATAAAATGCCAAGTAATTTTAGTTGTATCGAGATACTTGTTTAAAATATCTCGGTAACTCACGGATTCGAATAAATTCCTTAGCTCGCGACTTGCTCCCACAAAATTGGAAGCATTATCTGAATAAATAGCAATCGACATTCCTCTTCTAGAAAAGAGTCGCTTGAGACTTGCCATAAAGGCCTCGGTAGTAAGGTCGCTTACCAGTTCTAAATGTACGGCCATAGTGAACATACACACATAAATTGCGACATACACCTTTACCCGCTTGCGATTGTGAAATCGTTTTTCTTTAATGAATAAAGGACCACAGTAATCTACTCCAGTGTGCAGAAATGGACGAGAGGGAGTAATTCTGTATCCGGGTAGGGTACCCATGTTATAATTGGACGGACGGGGTTTCATGCGAAAACAAGGAATGCATCGGTGAATAATTTTTCTGGTAGTGTTACGACCATCTAAGGGCCAATAAATCTGGCGAACTGAATAGAGAGTGGCCTGACTTCCAGCATGCATTAGACGCAAATGTTCTTCGCGTATGATAAGCCTCGTAATGTGATGATCAGAGGGTAGCAGGATGGGATGTCGCTGCTCCTCGGGAATCGACGCACGCTTGAGTCTACCACCTACTCTGAGAATACCATTGCAGTCAATAAATGGATTTAAAGGTTTTAGTTTGCTCTTGATAGGAAGACATTCATTGGCTTTCAAGCAATTGATTTCCTTTGAAAATCTGGAGGATTGCGTGATCTGAATAATTTGAGTAAGGGCTTCGGCGAGCTCGGCTGTACTTAATTGATCAACCTTGCGCTTAGCCTGAGGTTTTATGTTAAAAATAAAACGGCGCATATAAGAAATTACTCGTTTTAACTTATTCATTGAACTATATTTTTCTAGAAGATCAAAAGTGTTTAATTGGATTGATAAACAATTTACTTGAGGAGTGCTTGTGGGTTTCATGTCAGGTATCTCAATTGTGTCAATACTGCCCATGGGCCAGAAATTCTCATTTTTTGATAACCAAGATGGTCCAGTTGTCCAAATGTTGCTTTGAACAAATTCAGAAGGAAGCTGGCCGCGAGATACAAGATCAGCGGGATTATCTTGAGAGCAAACATGACGCCAGTAACATGGGCTAGTTAGTCTTTGAATCTCAGCAACACGATTGGACACAAAGGTTTTAGGACGGTGAGGTTGAGTGTTTACCCAATGCAATGTTACCGTAGAGTCACACAACAAATGAACACCGCGGATTTTTAATACCAAAGACCGCCTTACTATAGAATACAGCCGTGCCAGCAGGAGAGATCCGCAAAATTCCAGGCGGGGTAGAGTTATAGAGCTGACAGGGGCTACACGAGATTTGGAGCCAATTAACTGTACATAAACCTTGCCCTGTAGATCTACGGAACGAAGATATAGGCAAGCACCATATGCATATTCACTTGCGTCACAAAATCCGTGAAGTTGAATATCTATGGCGTCAGAGGTTACAATACAGCGTAGATTTTCCAGTAAAGGCAACTGGTTTTGATATGAGGACCACATCCCATGTATTGCCTGTGGGATGGATTCATCCCAAGCTACTCCGGCCTTCCAGCATAATTGCACAATTATTTTCGCGTATACTATTACGGGGCCAAGTAGTCCTAGCGGATCAAACAGTTTAGCTATTTGAGACAGAGTAGAACGTTTAGTTATGGTGTTAGAAGTTGAAATGTTTACGCTATAAAATAACGTGTCTTCGCGAGAATTCCACTGAATTCCCAAGGTTTTTATTGTACGATCCGGATCCAGAGACATATGTGTATTGTCTGGATGTTCAGATTGATTAGCCATTAAAGACTGGTTGTTTGATGCCCATTTCCTTAAGCAAAAACCTCCTTTACTCAACAAGTTTATGAGATCATCTCGCAAGCGCTCAGCTTCATGTAGACTATCTGAACCTGTTAGTTGATCGTCTACATAAAAGTCTCTCTTTAATACTATAGATGCGCGGGGATGTGCCTCACCCTCGTCTTCAGATAATTGTTGAAGGCATTTAATGGCTAAGTAAGAGGCAGAGGCTGTACCGTAGGTTACCGTATCAAGAGTATAAGTATTAATTAAGCCATCTGGGTATTCACGGAATAGAATTTTTTGATAAATAGCATCATCCGGATGCACGATGACTTGACGATACATTTTCTCAATGTCAGCGGTCAGAGCATATAAGTGGGAACGATAACGAGTAAGAATAACAAATAAATCGTCTTGCAGTTTGGGTCCAACCATTAATGTGTCATTTAAAGAAATGCATGTAGATGTTTTAGCCGAACCGTCGAAGACAACGCGTATTTTAGTAGTAATACTATATTGTTTTAATACCGCGTGATGGGAAGAAAGAATCCGGAATTATTTACGTGATTATTTAAAATTGACATGTGCTTTAACTCTTGATATTCCTTTAAAAAGGCAGCATAATCGCTATGAAGATTGGAATTCTTACGAAATCGATTCTCTAGAGAATGGAAACGTCTCAGTGCAGAAACATAGGATTCACCAAGTTTATGTTTTTTATCATTAAAAGGTAATCTAACAATATATCTTCCAAATTCATTTCTTTGAGTATGGATCTTAAAATGTTGTTCGCACGCCTTCTCTTCAAGCGAGAGCGCGCGAGGAGATGGGATTTCTTCAATTTCCCAAAATCGAGTAATGTTGATATCAGATGCTGGAGAATTGACATTTAAATGACAAGATATGTGCGAACTCTTTGATGAGTTATTAATTTCACCAGCTACAATCCACCCAAGTTGAGTCTTTTGAAGAACTGCGTCAGGATGATTTTTTAATGAAATTTGACCAACACTTAATAGCTTGTAAAACAATTTGACACCAATAAGGGCATCGACCCGCGATGGTATAAAAAAGTCTGGATCTGCTAGATTGATATTCTTGGGTATTTCAAGACGAGAAGGATCTATCGGAATGGAGGGCATATTGCCGCTGATTTGAGGAACAATAAGAAACTCTAACCTTTTCTGAAACCTGCTAAAACGAGATTTTAATGTAGCCATGGATGAGTGTTTGATATGAGTGTAAGTATCGTCTACACCGGTAACGGAAATATTGACAGATTTTCGATTTAGAGTTAGAAAATTGGCAAGTGATTCTGTAATAAAATGGGCTTGAGAACCAGCATCAAGGAAAACACGACAAGTTTTGGTTTTGCCTTGATCATTTAAGATATCTACAATTGCCGTAGCTAACAGTGCTTCCGAAGAAATATGATTCACTAGCGTTAGAAGATTGTTCGAAATGTAAAAGAGTATGGTGTTTTTGATTACAGGAACGACAATTACCTGAATTACATGTAGAAAAGCGATGGCCTTTTCGTAAGCAGTTAATGCACCACGCATGCTTTTTAGCAATCTCAAAACGTTGATTTGGTGTTAAAGCTAAAAAGGTGGCACATGAATTAATATAATGAGCTCCTTCACAGTGAAGGCACTTATTGTGTGAAGTTGCAGTTGCATATACTTGCTGAGAACGTCTGATAGGTTTTGATTTAGACAGTATTTTGCCATCAGGAATATTATCAGATTTAGTTGAGAGTAATTGAGATTTAGTACCCTCAAGTTGAGCCCAAAAGAGCTCAACTTAACTTAAAAACGAAATCATTTGTCTGACTGTAGGGTTAACTATTCCGTTGCGGTAGTCTTCCCATCTTTCACGAATAAAATTACTAAACTTACTACGAAATAATACCACAAGAAGAGAGTCCCAAGAATCAACAGGTTCTCTTAAGGTTTGTAGTGCTCGAAGGTGCATTTGAATATGATCCAAAAAGGCACGCGTTGAGAAAGCTTTAGAAATAAAGGGAATCGTATATCATCGTATCTTTCCTATAATAACGTCCACGCAATTTCATAGTTTTGGGCGGAAGATTCAATGGAAGCTATTACATCAGCTGCTTCACCAGTTAAACAACCTTTTAGGTAAAATAACTTACGAATAGGTGGTATGGTATTGTCTTCATGAACAAGAGAATTGAATAGATCATGAAATCCTAACCAACTATCGACAGACCCGCTAAAGGTGGGCAGATTAATTGCAGGCAAGCTTAAAGACGAGGGATAGCTATTTGCTGTTGGCTTAGGAGGTTCAGGAGACAAAAGAAGTGTAGGCTGTGTGTCTGAACTAGGGTCGGAATGTGAAGTATTTGCCGATCGCTCAGATAATAGATTACTCGCAATGGCGTATGACTCAAAATATCGTTCTTCGAATTCAATTCGGGCAGATTCAATGGATTGAATTTCTTCTGAGTCTTCAAGAATCAATTCCAATTCTGATTCACAATTTTCGAATGTTTCGCGAACTATATCTATTTCTTTGAAACGCTTTTCTAGTGTTGGAAAGTCGCGTAAAGGATTAAAGCGCTTGAGAAAATTTTCATACCTGGTTAAATATCGCTTGGCATTTGCTACCTTAAACTTCAAAGACTTAACTTGATTGCTCGACATTTTGATTGTACCTTAATTGACGGTCCAACAGTTATGAATAAATCACAAATTAATAATAATTATTAATGAACCGATTGAAGCAATGTTAAATGTATGTTGAAAGTAATTATAGGTTGTAAATATATAGTGTTGAATTGTTAATATGTTAAAAATCGAAATATAAGCGATACGACTAAGTATAGGATTGCAAAAATGATCTGGTAATTCACTGACTTACCTTGAATCTAAGGCTGATTTTGGCTGCATATGTATGATGCGAGGACCAAACTGCTGTCGATTTAATCTTGATTGGTTGTGCACTGCGCTGCACTGATTGTTTTGTATAGAGTTGTAACTAACTGTGCAATTACAGCTAGTACTGGTACCGGAACTACTTGATAATGTTTTAAGTATATCCGAAACGCGATAAACCAATGCTGGTTTTCAAATATATTCGACTCGAAGGACCAATGAACGATCTGCAACTAGTTTGTTGCAGATATTGAGCCGAAGAAAAACTCGGTTTTGGACGGCTGATGATGTTTTTTAGTGTGAAATAAATAGCGAATTTACCCAATATAAACTGTCTATTTAGGTATAATGTTATTGGAACATGTTACAAGTGTCAGTTTGAGTTCAATACTGAATTATGAAATCTTATTCTAACACTAACTAAACAAAATTCTTAAATCTAGGAGGGGAAATAACGAATAGAAATTAGGGGTGTATACATACAAAGATAGCGAAATTGCAGACGGGAATTCCCGTATAAATTTAACATCTGGTCATCTGAGACCGGCAACTCGGAAATGGCAATAGCCGAGGATTAGGAATTAAAATTACAGTTTATCCTTAAGGTGATTGTAAACCAAACAATTGTATTAACAATACAAACAAGGATTTGTGTAATAACGGCAAAAATAAATGGACTTTAAAAATAAGCTTGTTATCGGATTGCCTAAATAAAAATTAATACTATAAGAATTTGGGAAAACCGGACCCGGTTGCAACGGTTGTAAATAAAGAATTTTATCTTAAGGAGTACATACACAAAAAGATATTCTATAGAAAAGTTAAAAAATATACAATATATAGAATTAAAACAAAAACACTAGAGACGCAACAATTAGCAAAGCTATAGTTTGTTTTGTTGCATCTTTGAATCCCAATATTTGACCAGTAAAGTGCACCACCAGTTGAATAACCCACCAGCCGCCACCGCCAAGTATATAATTATTTACAAGATATTAACAAAAATATATAAAAAAAATTATTTCCTACTTTATTTCCTTAGCCGTACTATATAAAATTTTGAAAATTATTAGAGTTTAATTGGAAATCTATAAGAAAAGTATTAGGAAATCCCAATATTAATCTTGGGGACAAATTATAGAATTAAATGGAAAATAAAAATAAATTTTCAAACTTATCATGCAATTTATCAAATAAAAGGCTCATTATGAGAATTACAAATATATTTGTTCATACTTTTAAATCATTCGTTTAAAAGATATTAATAAAAATATTAACATTGACTTATTATACCTTTAGAAACTACATTATCTAAAATTCTGAAAAATATATTTTATTTGTATTTTTAAATAATTTGTCTAAAATATATAATAATTTATTATTTAAAACTTGAGCTTTCTCTCCTTTATCTTCCAATCTACAGAGCTTAAAATTCAGACAGTAGTATATAAAAGGCTTCCCTGAAAGTTTATTAGTAAAATAAAACTTTGATGTTCATTTTGGGGGCCAAATTAGAGAATTAAATACATATATTCATTAAAATCCTGTGAATAATGTAGCAGATAAAATAAAAAGTCTACCTGTGAAAAACAAAAGTGTATATTTTTTATAATATAAATTTAAAACGGTTCCTTTAAAAGATACCCTGCTTGTCTGAAACTGGAAAATTAGAAAAAGATTTATCTTGATTCACCTACATTGTATGAAATCTTGAAGGTGGTACGGAACCCTTATTATGGGAGTCCTACTTGCACTTGACCAAATTATTTATAACTAAACAATGATCAGATCTTTAA
Organism: Octodonta nipae; assembly: GCA_034190945.1. Taxonomy (NCBI): domain Eukaryota; kingdom Metazoa; phylum Arthropoda; class Insecta; order Coleoptera; family Chrysomelidae; genus Octodonta; species Octodonta nipae. The sequence goes on along the minus strand of CM067216.1, from coordinate 115,707,399 downwards.
ACTATCTTTATTCAAAATTTTTTGAGAAAATTTATTATAATTAGCTTTAAAACTGGATCAAGTATGTTATAGTCTGTAATATATTACTCTCCTCTGACCGAGAAGAGAAATATTGTACACTCAAGTTACCCCTAAGGAAATTTTGTTGCAACAAAAAAAAATTAATGACAGAAGCTAGAGAGTTCACATATTAACCCTTATATAGCAATAAAGAATTTTTAAATTTCTTCTAATTCGTCTAGTATTAACATCCTCAGTAAGATTTTTTTTGATAAGATTCAATTTCTTTATTTCCGAAAGCAATATTCAAGACAACATGAGATTAATCCGGCTCTGCATGAGTTCCGCAGCAGAAGATTTGGTAGAATTAAAATTTATAGTATTGCGATTTGGACTTCCATGTGGTGTCGAGACGAATCGCGGGTGTCCGCTCCAGACATCATGGTATATGAAATTGGGCTTTATTTCAATAGGGTTGCAGGGAGCCTAACGTGTCACTGACGTTCCCTAAGGAAATACAATGGTATAGTCATTTGTATGCAAAAGTATGCAGGGTGCGATCGACGATAACATAATTATTTAGCACAAAAATTTAGGAATTATTAGATGAACAACATCTATTGTAGGTTTGTGATATATTTTAAGCGGCGCTACATACACAAATTATAAATATTAATTTTCTTGATCTAGTAGATTTAGGAAATATAAGTTGGACAAAATCTATTATATATTTGTGTTATATCTAAGCGGCGCCTCATACGTAAATCGTAAAAATTCATTTTCTTGATCCAGTATATCTACTAGATGAAGAAAATGAATGACTATATTTAGTCGTATAAAATGTTCCGGGTAGTTCAGATGTGATCATTTTTATCTACTATATTTATATGCCAGTATTATAGTATAATAGAATATTGAGTAGTTACATACAAAGTGAATGCAGTAAATATTTTATATCAACCAACAAATTTATTTCTGGTTGGTGTTTGTGACATTGTTGACATTTTACTAAATTAAAATGCATGTTTATATTCCGACCAAAAAAGTGTTTAATTAGGAAAGTAGTGCTTGCTAAAAATGAAAATATAATCTGTTTAAATTTTATTTAGGCGATAGTATCTCAATATTGTTTCTTCACAATAGTGATGTGTAGATTCAATGTTCGAAATTTGGAACTGGAACATCTTAGTCGATCATTTTGGTCTTGCCATCAGTCAAACTGCGTGAGAAATTGCTACGAATAAATTAATGCGAGGCGGAAGGATGCAGATTTGTCAACGAAAGTAACCAATAAATTCGCCATTCGCCGCTAGCCTGGTATGTATTATGAACTTTAACAGCTATCCGGTAAAAAAATTAAGATATACTAAATTTTTCATTTCAGTAGCGTTATGACTTAAACTATGGATTGCATAGTCACATACACTTGGAATTCACAAGTTAACTTTTCTATAGTTTAAATGAAATTTGAACACGGTTAGCGTATGTATAAGATTTGTTTTAGGCAAAATCATAAATCTTAAGAAACTTTCCTAGCTTTTGTTTACATCTACACATTGTTTACAATGATGCTGATGTTTAAAATGGTCACATACTATTAGACTACAACTAAAAGTAAGAATAGATATATTTTATCCTCAAAATTTTATAAGGCACAATGCTTAAATAGCTTAATTATACTCAACAAAATCTAATTTTGAAAACGTTAACTATATTTGTTTGCGTTCTATACTATATGTGGATATGAGTATGAGTTACAAAAGCAAATAATATATTTTAAAATTGTGTGAGCTCATTATTTACCCGCCAAGAGAAAAAATTCGGTAAATTTAACTAAGTATCAGATTTTCAAATTCAAGTGATTATCACGGACGAAATTGTATAGCGTTAAAAATTCATTTGAAACGAGTGCGATCGGATATTAATTGTGTAATTACTGGGCTCTTGGCTTGGTTAGAATATGATATATGATCCGAATATTCCAAATGATACAATTTACTGATCAGTATAAGAGTACTGATCTTTATCAGTATACTGATCTATAGATGCTCCAGTCTCGGCCATCATACAATCTTATCATGATAACTCCACAATATTGTGCCAATTTCTACCTTGAAAGCAAAACAAACATTTGCAATAAGCTACATTTTTACATTCGGGAAATTCATCCCCGTAATTTATAACTGATCCCTCCTGGAATCGAGGGTAGAATGACGACGTTCCGGTAGACCCACAACTGCCCTCATTGGGTGGGTGCGTATACTTCTCGTATCGGTCTGGTGAAACTTCATTCGTGTAACAAGACCCCCGGCAGACCCCAATTGATGAGAACTGAAAGCCAAAATTATTAAGGAACAGAAATAATAGCTACAATGGGTGAACATTATTTAACACAAACTGTAAGACGTAATGGCCTACATAAAGATTTATAACAGGAATTGCCAGCGAAGACTAAATGTCCCATGGCTTATGCGGAAAATGCCCTATATCTGAACCGAAACTTTGGAGGTCACGAACCTCCGAAAAGCTTACGCCATTATTACATCTGTAAAGACGGAAAAAGTGGACTTCTAAGGAGATGCTCTTCCTCATTCACATTTTTCACATTTTTCCATATCAAGCGTACGCACTGTAAAAGGAAAACTGAAGGTAAGTTGTACTAGTTAGAAATGAAAACATACAACTTTTCAGATTATCAGGTTATATTAGCATCAAATACGGAAGATCTGGGCGATATGCATGTGATTGTAGAGCAGAAATATATCAACTCAGAAAATATTGAATATCCACTTAGAAGGGTCGAGATAAAAATTAATGTACCAACCATCAAACTGAAAGTTCCACAGGATCAACTATCTGGAATTTATAAGCAAAAAAAGAACATCACATAACAGAAGAACGGAAAAGCTGACTAGATATGAAAGCAACAAGGATATAGTAAGATCTTGCGGAAAGAGTACATCAAAAAAACCACATTAACATTTATTGTTAATTCAACTGAAAGTGCGTTGCATAATAAAATACGAAGCAAAAATTTGGAATATGAAACGGCGATCGAATAATAGCTGCAATCGAAATAAGGATAAAAGCTTTTGATATTCATAGATGCGAAAGACAGGTGTATCTTGAAGAGACGAAGAGATGATAGAAAGAGTTCAAGGAGATTGCAGGAGAGAATTTGAGAAAAAAAAACAAATGGTAACAAAGCTGAAAGCAAGAGATTAGTTCAACTAATTCCTGTCCTAAACTATCCTATGAACATAATTCAATTTTTTTTCGCGGTATAAATATTCTGCCTTTTTCAACCACTTGGTATATGGAACTGTTTATGGCCCACTCAATATAACTTTTTTTGGACAACCCCGTGTAACTAATTCCACTCCCCCTTATTTCCACCACATCGTATATATCCACCTGCTTATAGGACACCAAATATAACTTTTTTTTAGATTTTTTAAATCCATGTAATTCTACTCCGCTGTAAGTTTCCTATATAGAGAACACCCTGTAAAATTAAGCTTGATATATGTTGATTTTTGTTAAATCGAAACATGTTACATTTGCACATTCCGAATTTTGAATAAAAGCTAAGCTGATGCCAGTATCTAATATTTTGTGCGAGCGATGGAACCAATTGAGTAATTGAAATACCCAACATGGTAGAAGTTTTTTCGCTATATTTACCGTTTCTGTCAATTTAGAGAGATAAAATGTCTACTGGATTTTAAGTCAAACTATGGGCTTCGCAACAAAAAAGATTCAGCAAAATCAGGTAAGTAGTTATTACGTGATGCCCGAACAAACAAACAATCTACATTGTCCCACTGCAAAAAAGAAGGTAAAAGAGTAGTTGTACAAGACGATTGAAAAGCTACAACGGAAGAATAACCGAAATCAACATAGAAGGAAAAAGGCTACACCACCTGAGGGTTACGGAAGATGTTGTCCTCATAACTAATAACTTACTAGAGCAAGAAATATGATACAGAATATGCAAAACGCAACAAGGAAAATCAATCAGACAATATATTTTTACAGAACTAGGATGGTGACTAATCTGGTTCCTAGTCAATCAATAAATGTTAATAACAAAGATATTAAGACGGGGGAGAGTCACATATACTAGAGATAAGAAATAACATTGGCTAGAATCAACTAAAGAACAGAATTACCTCGAAGTACGACATTCGAATTGCCTTCGTATGGTAAACTGCGTCATATGTTAAAGGGAGATGTGTCAGTCAATCCAAAGAGAAAGGCCTTTAATTAATGTGTCCTTCCAGTCCTAAGCTATGGTCAATAACACAATGCAAAATGAAAAGGTCTATGTTGAGGGACAGTATAAGAATTGAGGAAGTGTCTAGAAGGTCAGGAGGTAAGGATCAAGTTACATATTATAGACAAATATTCTATGAAATGTTGTATGAACCAATATAAATAAGCTGAGTTTCCCGACCGTCTTCTTTCTACAAACATATTATGGCTATTTGACTGACTTTAATCAATTTGTAACCGATTTTCTCACCGAGAAGAGCTTCGACTCATTGAATTTTCTATCGCAATGTTTTGGGGTATTATAGGACGAATAAAATTTCTGTGAACGGAGGGTATTGTTCTCCCACTCTATGAAATAGCAACAAATTTGCAGCTTTTTTGACACTAGATTTAACAGGTATCTTATGTTCAAATTTAGAAAATTATGTATTGATTCTGTGCCAAAATGAGTTCATGTTTCGAAGAAAACTAGAAAATTGTTAGTTTGGCTTTTGTTTCTAATAAACTTTTCTAATTTTCTAGTTTCTAGTTTCTTAGTTTATAGTAGGACTTCACGGTGATGGAGTCACAACTAATAGAGTTAAACTATTGCTATCAATGACCATTTTACAGTAGAACACCAAAATTGGTTTTTAGTAATTTAATAGTTTGAACTCTAAAAATAAATAAATAAATTGGATAAAGTAGTTGGACCATGTGCCTGCTAAGATATTAAATAAGGGAAAATCTTCCTTAAATCTAAGACACGATTGTTTTATAAAGAGGAAAACATTAATGATCTCGAGTAAAGATTTCTTACTTTAAAATCAAACTAACTCTCCTGATGGGAGTATTGACATAATTATCACAAACTAACTTGCGGTCATCATAAGTTTATTTTCAAATTCCGTTATCATTTGGGTACATGTTTCAACAAAGGATGCAGCATTACCTGTTTCTCTAGTATGTCATGTTGGAAGCATAATAATTCATTAAACTTCACTAAACGTCGTTATCTCTAATTGGTTTACTTCTATAATAATTTTACAGTTGGCAATTCTGGATAGAATATCTGATGTGTGCCTGATTAGAAGCCCTATTTCGGATCAGCTGTCTAATGTTAAAGTTACAGTTCTCACAATTTATAATTTGAAAATCTATTTCATTACTTTTCTAGCAGAAAATACAGTATTATTCTAATATATATATATATATATATATATATATATATATATATATATATATATTAAATATGAAAACGATATGGGTCAACGAAATAAATAAATAGTTCTCATTTGTGTATTAAATTAATTGCGACTTCAAATCAAAATTACTTATTCAGATCCTAATTAATGAAAAAACCTTTAGGTTAGATAAGAGAACTAAACAATAAGATAAGGAAGAATAACCGCAATCAGTAATTCACTTTACTTTCCGACTAAAATAATGCCTACCAAGTAATTCTCTAGAAATTTGTCATTGAAAAAAAAATTGAATCAAGATGCCGCAGATGTTTTTCCCGAACGTACAAATGCTGGTATGAAAAGCAAGTCTTATCAATTTCAGAACAACATTTTAACATGTCAGAATCAGACGGAATAATCGAGAACGACTATGAATGTATAAAAGGCTGGAAGTACAGGCGGATTGGAGTTCAGTAGATAACAACGTAGCAAACCATATATATTTCAATATCTTATTTTTCTTCTGTTAGATTCCTTCAACTGTATCTGTGGACATTTAATAGAATGGACCCAACTCCTATATTACTGAATTGTTTTTAAATCCATCGGAATTTCTAACAATATGCCGAGTGTAACATTAAAAATGAAAAATCAACCCTTCTGACGATTATGACTGCTTTCTAGAGGAAGAACAACAAAGTTTATGTCGTCCGCCATGAAAATTGTCATAAAAAATGCATTGATGCCAACTTCTAACATCCAGCAGATAAAAATTTTAAAATATTTAAAAATACATGGATAACTAGTTAATTTCAATCAAAGAATTGCAACGTTTACATATGTTATAAGTATTTATTGTTCTAAATCAAATATTGGGAAGATTATAAATATATGTTTCGTTATCTATAGTGAAGATTGCAACATAAAACTTATCGGCCGTAAATTAACTGAACTCGTTTGTTGTTAAACATCTTTTTATGGATTGTGAACAAGCCGAACACATTACCGCCGTATGTCTCTCATTAATATATCCTCCCTTGGCAGTCTGCTATATTTGAACAATGACACAATAATGTACCATGCTGTGAAGTGCATCTTCCAAACATTTGGCAATCGGTCCAAACATTGCACTGCACCACGGGTGGGTATTCTTTTTCATCAGCCGCGTAGGGTGTCAATTTGCAATTAGATCCCATTTTATTCTCTGACTTAGAATTGGATCAATTAATATAAACACCCTACAAGTAATTAAAGTAATTAAGGGAACGAACTTTTTTTTATGTCCATTATGATAGCTAAGAAAACGATCTATTACAGAAGCTGTCGGCTTGTAACAGTTTATCACAATACAAGAGTAAGGCTAAGATTAGTTGATACAAATAGGAATAATAAGTTGTTACTAATCAACTGTGAAGCAAATTTTGAATTAATAACGAACACAAATTATTATGGTTGAATATGCATATACAAGTTTAAATTAATTTTAAAGCCTTATTATTTTATATAACTTGACCTAATAAACACATCTTAAAACATTTAAATATAGTCATAAGAAATTAAGAATTTTTCACTCTATTAATGTTAACTAAATTTATTTTGAATCTAAGCCATAATAGTAGTTAACTCCTTCGACAGAAAGTTGCGCTCAGAATAATTGGCGGTTAGTATTGGTACTGAGTATAACGATTAATAAAAAAATAAAATTTAATAATTTTTAGTTTTCTTATCATTGTATATCTACCCGTTAGTCATAGCCTATATTCGCCCTAATCTTCTAGACTAGACAAATAAGTCGCATTTTGGTTTTTTAATGAAGTACCGATTCACTTTGGAATGCATACATTAAATTGTATTTTATCAAACACATGAAAATAGATCATTACTCCATATCTTCTAAACAACTGATCCTAAAGTGTTTAACATCCATATTCAAGGAACTTAAATCATGACTTACTATGTGTCGAATCTGTGTAGTGACCTATGAGCTGTTAAATATGGCTTATATTGAGATTATTTCAACAAATTTATCATAATATCTTCTACTGGATTAAATATTACTTTGAGTTTGACTTTATTTGACTTCTCTAAATGGTCAGTCTTAATATTTTGTCATACCATAATTTATTATACAGATCTGAACATTTTACGGCTACAAATTCAAGTGAAGGCTAGTCTCCTACCTCAGCTTCCGATTATCTCTAGGAGCTTCCAGTTTTCCAGATGACCTACCCGCATCCGTCTTTAAGTTAGTGAGACAAAGTTTCGTCTTTGGATTTCGCTTTAATTGCATATATGAAACAATCTCATTTCTGTTGATCTCATTTGTTTATTGAATTTTTAATAAACAATAATAAATTTCTAAAAACTACCACTAAAGGCAATAATAATAGTAATAATAACCGTGTGGTGTTCGGGTCAGAATAGCACCATGGTATCTACCGCCTGTCGTATGAGGCGACTAAAGGGGCAGCTGTCCGCTGACCTACTATCTAGCCTTCCTCCCTTCCCCAAAACCCGCACGGGATGATCTGTTTTAAATCATTTCATCTGACAACCCCACGGTTCCGAGTTACCCGGGTCACCAGGGTCAATTGGTGGCACCACCCATGAAAATGGAGCTACGGAGTAGAGGCCTCGGAAAAGAGCCGCTGCCTGGGGATCGCCAGGGCATGTCTGGAGCCGGCGCTGGACATGACAGCATGCGGGACGTCGGTGGCAGGGCCCCTATCGTCCAAAGAGCTACAGCCCAAGAACCACAACATTCACCAATACAGTCACAGCAACAACGTGACCATCACCAACGGAGCCAAACGAGAACGAGAACTCCACCCGCAGAAAGTGTTGCGCAGGATCAACAGCCAGCGCTCACTCAAGCGGGACTGATAAGACAGCGCATGAAATGGACTAGCGCCATGAATAAATTTATAATGCGCACGTTTTACAGAGTACTAACCTTGGCCAGGACAAGACTGGATATCGCCAAATAATGCATTAAGAGTTCTGTCGTGAGTACCCAGAGCTTCAAGTTACCGAACAGAGAGTCGCAGATCAATATCGTGTCATCTTGAGAAATGGCCTTATTTCGCCTGATCAACTGGACGAAATAAAGAGTGAAGTTGAGCGCGAATTATTTGGTCGAAATACAACAGATCCAGAGCCTGGAACACCTTTGGCGCAAAGAGCAGATGAGATTCAAGAACTTCAACAAGAACAGCCAGCCAACGCTGACCTGCTTGAGAAAATCCAAGCAGAAATGGAAAGAGCTCTTATAGAGTATAGTGAAACAGATCCATTGATTAGACCAACTCTTCCCAAACTAAGATCTTCTAAGAAACTGGGAATCGTCTTGCAGGCTATGAACAAATTTTTCTTGCCACACTATGTTGTAGGTGTTAATACATTAGAGTCGCTACACACAATCATCTACTGTGCTGCAATTTCCATCTGCAGAACAATTGGGGTCGCAATAAGACCAAAGCAAGACCCTCCCCAATTTAGACAAACACCTCGAATACCACCTTGGCAAAGAAGGCTAGAAAAGAAAATTAATTCTCTTCGGATAGATATTGGAAGACTGACCGAGTACCAACGAGGGGTCAGAAACAACAGAATAGAAAGACTTTTCAAGATGATCATGGACAATAACCGAATACACTCCCAGTGGGATGGAGAAAACATCACATCTCAGCAGTGTCTGGATAGTCTACGACAAAAGCTTTCCGTATACACAAGTCGATTGAGAAGGTACAAAACCAGTAACCAACGGAAACTAGACAACGCACTATTCCGAAAATCAGAAAAATGGTTTTATAGAAAACTAAACAACACCAATAATAATGAAACCCCTAGTTATCCCAGTAAAACGGCGATCGAGCAGTTCTGGAAAACACAAATTTCCACAACAGTTTCCCATAACTCCAGAGCGAGCTGGATTAAAGAGGAGGAGGCTGCATTTCAGAATTATGATAAGATGCAACACCAACCATTTACAACGGAAGACACGTCCAACATAATGAAACACCTCCATAACTGGAAAGCACCAGGACCAGATGGTGTGCAGAATTACTGGATAAAGAAACTTTACGCCACCCACGATAAATTAACAGTACTCATTAATGACATAATTATCCATCCACACAAGATGCCTAGTTTCCTTACACATGGTGCTACATACCTCTTACCAAAGGATAACCTATGTACACACGACCCAGCAAAGTACAGACCAATCACTTGCCTCCCAACGTTATACAAACTTATAACGTCGTGCATTAATCATCGCCTTTTCAGACATTGTGAGCTAAACAACATAATTACCGAACAACAAAAGGGATGCGCGAAAAACTCGATGGGATGCAAAGAACAACTAATAATTGATTCCGTTGTCTGCAATCAAGCCCACCCCAAACGATGAAATCTCTACATGGCATATGTGGACTACAAAAAGGCATTTGATTCAGTTCCACATAATTGGCTCATTCAGGTGCTGAAACTCTTTAAAGTAAATAATTCTATTGTTAACTTTTTAGAATATGTCATAACTACCTGGCAAACCAAAATCTTTCTGAATGAAGCCGACTGTTCGATACAAACCGACTCTATCCCAATCAGAAGGGGTATATTCCAGGGAGACTCTCTTAGCCCGCTGTGGTTCTGCCTTGCCATGAACCCACTCTCACGCAAACTGAACGCGACTAACCTTGGATTCAGTCTCAAACACAACAACTTACAAGCACTAAAGATAAACCATTTGTTATACATGGACGACTTAAAGTTGATTTCAGCTACGAAACAACAGCTGCATGATATGCTTAAAATAGTAGAAGGGTTCTCTAATGACATCCATATGCAATTTGGCCTAGACAAATGCCGGATTATCAATATAGTGAAAAGCAAAATACAGCAGGGGCCCTACGAAATGAGAGATGGCACCTCAATTGAATCCATGGAGGAAGGCCATACTTACAAATACCTTGGAATAAAGCAGGCTCAACGAATTGATCACTCCACCATGAAAAAGGACCTATCAACAGAGTTCTATAGAAGGGTAAGACGACTGTTGAAAACTAAGCTTAACAGTAAAAATCTGTTTCAGGCTATTAACACTTACGAGTGCTCAGTACTCAGTTACTCATTCGGAATAGTTACATGGTGCAAGACGGACATTGAACAACTACAACGGAAAGTACGAGTTCTACTAACAAAAGCTCAAAATCACCATCCAAAGAGCTCCGTCGAACGTACAACGTTGCCACGGTATGAAGGAGGAAGAGGATTGGCAGATATAGGCAAGTTACGTGATCAACAAATTTCCAATTTCCGTAACCATTTCCAGAAACTCGCCGAATTTTCTGATCTATACAGAGTCATATGTCAGGTTGATGACTCAACACCTCTGCGACTGACAGAACAACAAGTTCAAGTATACCACAAGATAACTGATCAGAAACTGCTGAAATGGAAAGAGAAGCCGCTTCATGGAAGGCATATAAATGACGTCAACAAAGATTATGTCGACAGTTCAGCGTCGAACTACTGGTTGATCTCTGGTCATATGTTTTCTGAAACGGAAGGCTTTATATTGGCAATCCAAGATCAAGTAATTCCATCTAAGAACTACCTAAAGTACATCGTCAAAGACCCTTTTATAAACAACGACAGATGCAGATATGGTTGCCAAACATCTGAATCTATCCAGCATATCACAGGAGGTTGCCAAGCGTACGCTGCAACTGAATACAAAGAACGACACGATGCTGTGGCAAAAATACTGCACCAGGAACTAGCGCTGAAACTCGAGCTATCACAGTCGCTAAGAACACCCTACTATATATACAAACCAGAATCTATTTTAGAAAATAACAACTACAAACTGTACTGGGACCGGACGATATTGACCGATCGGACTGTTGCTCACAATAGACCAGATATAGTTTTGGTTGATAAAGTCTCTAGAAAAAAAACCTTAATTGACATAGCAATCCCTAACAACAACAATATAAATATTAAGCAGGCTGAAAAAATAGCCAAATACAGGGATTTAGAATTTCAAATACAGAGATAATGGGACATGAACAACACTCGAACAGTACCAATTGTTATGTCAACAACAGGAGTAGTCCCAAAACATCTATTAAACAATTTGAAATACCTCGGTCTGGACGAACATATTAACCAACTGATGCAAAAAGCCGTCCTGTTAGGAACAGCCCGGACGGTTAGAAAATTCATGGGGAACTGCAGCCACGACGCCAACCATGGGCCTGATAACCTGGCAAGGGCTCCCACAGAGCTAAACCCTTTTGATATGTAGTATATCTGGGGTTTAGTGAATTTTCCCCTAAGAGCACACTATGTGTGCCTTAGAGGGAGTGTGATGCCATACATTGTATGGTCAAGTCGGGAAATAATAACACAATATAACATCATATCTCAGCAGTGTCTGGATAGTCTACGACAAAAGCTTACCGTATACACAAGTCGATTGAGAAGGTACAAAACCAGTAACCAACGGAAACTAGACAACGCACTATTCCGAAAATCAGAAAAAGGGTTTTATAGAAAACTCAACAACATCAATAATAATGAAACCCCTAGTTATCCCAGTAAAACGGCGATCGAGCAGTTCTGGAAAACACAACTTTCCACAACAGTTTCCCATAACTCCAGAGCGAGCTGGATTAATGAGGAGGAGGCTGCATTTCAGAATTGTGCAAAGATGCAACACCAACCATTTACAACATAAGACGCGTCCAACATAATGAAACACCTCCATAACTGGAAAGCACCAGGACCAGATGGTGTGCACAATTATTGGATAAAGAAACTTTACGCCACCCACGATAAATTAACAGTACTCATTAATGACATAATTATCCATCCACACAAGATGCCTAGTTTCCTTACCCATGGTGCTACATACCTCTTACCAAACGATAACCTATGTACACAGGACCCAGCAAAGTACAGACCAATCACTTGCCTCCCAAACTTATACAAACTTATAACGTCGTGCATTAATCATCGCCTTTTCAGACATTGTGAGCTAAACAGCATAATTACCGAACAACAAAAGGGATGCGCGAAAAACTCGATGGGGTGCAAAGAACAACTAATAATTGATTCCGTTGTCTGCAATCAAGCCCACGCCAAATGACGAAATCTCTACATGGCATATGTGGACTACAAAAAGGCCTTTGATTCAGTTCCACATGATTGGCTCATTCAGGTGCTGAAACTCTATAAAGTAAATAATTGTATTGTTAACTTTTTAGAATATGTCATGACTACCTGGCAAACCAAAATCTTTCTGAATGAAGCCGACTGTTCGATACAAACCGACTCTATCCCAATCAGAAGGGGTATATTCCAGGGAGACTCTCTTAGCCCGCTGTGGTTCTGCCTTGCCATGAACCCACTCTCACACAAACTGAACGCGACTAACTTTGGATTCAGTCTCAAACACAACAACGTACAAGCACTAAAGATAAACCATTTGTTATACATGGACGACTTAAAGTTGATGGCAGCTACGAAACAACAGCTGCATAATATGCTTAAAATAGTAGAAGGGTTCTCTAATGACATCCATATGCAATTTGGCTTAGACAAATGCCGAATTATCAATATAGTGAAAGGAAAAATACAGCAGGGGCCCTACGAAATGAGAGATGGCACCTCAATTGAATCCATGGAGGAGGGCCATACTTACAAATACCTTGGAATAAAGCAGGCTCAACGAATTGATCACTCCACCATGAAAAAGGACCTATCAAGAGAGTTCTATAGAAGAGGAAGACGACTGTTGAAAACTAAGCTTAACAGTAAAAATCTGTTTCAGGCTATTAACACCTACGCGTGCTCAGTACTCAGTTACTCATTCGGAATAGTTAAATGGTGCAAGACTGACATTGAACAACTACAACGAAAAGTTCGAGTTCTACTAACAAAAGCTCGAAATCACCATCCAAAGAGCTCCGTCGAACGTACAACGTTGCCACGGTATGAAGGAGGAAGAGGATTGGCAGATATAGGCAAGTTACGTGATCAACAAATTTCCAATTTGCGTAATTATTTCCAGCAACTTGCAGAATTTTCTGATCTACACAGAGTCATATGTCAAGTTGATGACTCAACACCTCTGCGACTGACAGAACAACAAGTTCAAGTATACCACCAGACAATTGATCAGAAACTGCTCTAATGGAAAGAGAAGCCGCTTCATGGAAGGCACATAAATGACGTCAACCAAGATTATGTCGACAGTTCAGCGTCGAACTACTGGTTGATCTCTAGGCATATGTTTCCTGAAACGGAAGGCTTTATATTGGCAATCCAAGATCAAGTAATTCCAACTAAGAACTATCTAAAGTACATCGTCAAAGACCCTTCTATCAACAACGACAGATGCAGATATGGTTGCCAAACATCTGAATCTATCCAGCATATCACAGGAGGTTGCCAAGCGTTCGCTGCAACTGAATACAAAGAACAACACGATGCTGTGGCAAAAATATTGCACCAGGAACTAGCGCTGAATCTCGAGCCTATCACAGTCGGTAAGAACACCCTACTATATATACAAACCAGAATCTATTTTAGAAAATAACAACTACAAGCTGTACTGGGACCGGACGATATTGACTGATCGGACTGTTGCTCACAATAGACCAGATATAGTTTTGGTAGATAAAGTCTCTAGAAAAACAACCTTAATTGACATAGCAATCCCTAACAACAATAATATAAATATTAAGCAGGCTGAAAAAATAGCCAAATACAGGGATTTAGACTTTCAAATACAGAGACAATGGGACATGAACAACACTCGAACAGTACCAATTGTTTTGTCAACAACAGGAGTAGTCCCAAAACATCTATTAAACAATTTGAAATACCTCGGTCTGGACGAACATCTTTACCAACTGATGCAAAAGGCCGTCCTGTTGGGAACGGCCCGGACGGTTAGAAAATTCATGGGGAACTGCAGCCACGACGCCAACCACGGGCATGATAACCTGGTAAGGGCTCCCACAGAGCTAAACCCTTTTGATATGTAGTATATCTGGGGTTTAGTGAATTTTCCCCTAAGGGCACACTATGTGTGACTTATAGGGAGTGTGATGCCATACATTGTATGGTCAAGTCGATAATAATAATAATAAGTGCTTTATTGTCCAACAGTCTCCCATTTACAGGACAATTTAAAAATACAACATTGAGGTACTAACTAGATGAATTATACTACATGTAAAAATATCACAAAATTTGCATATACGATTAAAATTATTGCACATAACATATATTGGTGATTTCAACAAAATGTTTGTTCTGGCTATTGGTGGCCTTAGCGCTAAGTATTTCCTTGGGTGAAACGTAGGTACATTAAAATTAATTTGATTTAACAATTCCGAACAGTCTACCATATTATTTACTAATTTAAACAAGAATACAACAGATGCACAATTTCTCCTTAATTGCAAAGAAGGCAGCTGAAAACGTTCACATAACTCATCATTAGGTATATTCCTTTCTGCATATAATCCATCACTTTTGAGAACCAAATATTTCAGGAATTTTCTTTGAACCTTTTCCACACGTTTGCTCTGAATATCATAGTATGGATGCCAAATAATACTTGCATATTCAACTTTAGAGCGTACGTACCCAAAGTATAATGTCTTCAATGCGGAAATATTAGTAAAGTCTCGGCAGTTTCTCAATATAAATCCATAGGACTTTAATGCTTCACATATTTTTACAGATATGTGCTCTACAAAGGATAATTTATCGTCAGAGATGACTCCCAAATCCTTGATACTAGTATTTCGCTCCAACAGTGTACCTTGACTTGAGTAAGGAAATTTGATGGCTGACTTTTTTCGAGTATATGTCACTACTTTGCATATTTTTGCATTTAGTTGTAGATTATTTCTATTGCACCAGTTTTCTATAGCTGTTAATTGACTCTGAATATTATGACAATCATTTAAACATTCTATTGTGGAAAAGATCTTGAAGTCATCAGCAAAGCATAACTTTTCTGTCGATATTGTATTACATAAATCGTTAATAAACAAAAGAAATAACAAAGGTCCTAAATTCGAACCTTGAGGAACTCCAGATTCCGACCTGAAACCATTATAAGTCACGTAAATGTATCTGTCTGATAAGTAAGACTTGAGGAAATTTACTGCTTGGATAGAAAATCCAAATCCTGATAGCTTGTTTAACAGAATTCTATGATCAATTCTGTCAAATGCCTTACTGAAATCTGTTTAGATCACGTCTACTTGTATGTTGGTGTCCAGTGCTTCTGAGATATATTGAGTAATTACTACCAGGTTGGTTGTTGTAGACCTTTTATCAATAAATCCGTGCTGATATGGAGATAGTTGATTGCGTACTAGTGGAAATATGCGATTATACAGTATGATTTCAAATAGCTTTGAGAAGTTTGACAGAATAGATATAGGTCTGTAGTTCTCTAATATATTTTTCTCACCATTCTTAAAAATGGGGCAAACCTTTGCTACTTTTCATGCTTCAGGAAATTTATTGCATTTGAGACAGTCGTTATATATATTTGTTAGAATTCCCGATTGCGCTCCAACACAATCTTTTAATATAAATGAAGGGATGTTATCAGGTCCAGAGGTTAGTTTATCTTTTAGTTTCTTGCTTGCAGATAATACTTCATTTTCAGTAATGGGGTAAAAATTTATATGAATTATACTATCAGAGTTTGTGGGAGGTATAATTGTATTTGTGTTCAGATACACACTAGAAAAGTATTGACCAAATGCGTTTACTATATCTTTAGGTTTATCATATTGAGTATTTTGATAATTTACTATCCCAGGGATCCTTGAATTGTGTGTTCTCGTATGCACATACGACCAAAATTTATTAGAATTTCTGACTACTTCTGACTGAATACCTTCAAGGTAGTTGTTATAGGCGCTTTTTATTTGAGCTTTGACAATTTGTCGGAGTCTTTTGAATTCAGTAAGATGGAGTATATGGCTCTCTGCTCTGAATTTTTTGCGATATTTGTTTTTTAATTTAATATTTTTGATGATATTACTATCGTACCAAGGAGGAAACCTATGAGGATAATTTCTGTGCAAGGGAACATAAAGGTAAAAAATCGCATAAATCTTCTTGTAAAAATTGTCTAGCAAGTTGTTAACGTCGGAAGAGTTTTGCGTAATTATATTCCAGTTCGTTTCGTAGATGGTCCTATACATTGCAGGAAAGTCTGCTTTTTTAAAGTTATAGCTATGAGCATCTAGGTTAGTTTTACATATGGAGGATTTAGCTGGCATGTTGAGCACAGTAATAAATAAGGCCGGATGATGACTGTCTTCAGGAACCAATGGACACTCATCATGTACCATGATGTACCATGTATGTTCCATACAGGAATTTTGAGATACTACCAGATCCAGTAGTCGATTTAATGTATTAAATACATAGTTGAATTGGTTGAGTCCGTGTGTATGCATAAAGTTGAATATAACAGAGGATTTCGGGTCCCCATGATTTTTGTCTTTAAAATGAGGCACATTGAAATCTCCCAGTAATATCAGGTTCTCAGAGTTTACACAATCTAATTGTTCCAGATGATCAAATAATGCTTCAAATTCATCAGGACATATCGTATCAGGTATATACATTGAGATGAAATATAAAACTTTATAATCTAATTTACATTTTACAACTAATACATCTATACCAGGAAATTGCTGATCAATTAAAGTTACATCAACTATTTCTGACGTTATGTTACCTTTAACTGTCACAAGAACACCACCTTCTTTGATCTTAAACCAAGGTACAAAACCACCTTCCATAACTCCCGGGGACAGCAATCAACAATAGATTACATTATAACCAATAGATATATACACCCTGCACAGATACCAGAAGTAAGGACATTAAACTCCGCGAATGTAGCAAGTGATCACAGTCTGCTTCTTGGAAAAATCAAAATGAAACTTAACCTAAGAAGGAATAGAGAACCAAGAGCACACACAGGGAAAATAAACACCGAATCTATGTGGGATACAACCATAAAAGATCTATACCAAAACCGTTTAAAAGAAAAAATCGATAAAAACCCGATAGAAGAAAATGACGATATTAACAACAGTTGGAAGAGATTAAAAGAAAATATAATAGAAGCAGCAAGTGAATCGCTTGGAACTCGGACTATAAGACCGCAAAAACAGAGAACAAACAAAACACAATGGTTCTCCAACATGGTCAAAGAACAGTGTAAAAAGAAAAAGAAAGCGAACTTGAACTACATGTCGTCACAAACGGCAGAAGCTTATGAAGAATACAAGAGAATCCGTAATGATACAAAAACACTCGTGAGACAAACGAAAGGCAACCACTGGGAAACCTTCTCCAAAAGAATGGAAAGTGACTTTTATGGGCTACAAAAACAAATCTGGCGACTAATAAGAAATTAGAGAACAGAAGCAAACGAACTCATCAGTACCAGACACATAGAGAGAGATACCTGGGTAAAATACTTAGAATAACTATACAAGAAAGAAGAGACAGAAACCGAACCAAATACACCAGAGATAGTAATAAGTGATGCGACTGACATAAAAAGGGAAGACATAGAAACAGCACTCCAAAAACTGAAAAACAGAAAGAGCCCAGGTCCGGATAACATCGCCAACGAGTTACTTAAATATGGAGGAGAGAAGCTAAACCAACAACTAACAACCTTAGTCAAAAAAATATTAGCCCAGCACAGAATACCAGATGAGTGGAGGAATAGCATTACGATCCCACTATTTAAGAAAGGAGATAAAAAAATGCCCAAGAACTATAGAGGAATAACTCTACTATGCACAACGTTGAAATTAACCACAAAGATAATAACAAATAAAATAAATGAATGTGTATCATTAGCAGATGAACAACAGGGTTTTAGGTCGGGAAGATCCTGTACGGATGCAATCTTTGTCATAAGACAAATAACGGAAAAATCGATCGAATATAATCGACCAGCCTTCATGTGTTTCATTGACCTGCAGAAGGCCTTCGATCGAATACAATTAAAAGATATAATACACCTTCTCTACGATAGACAGATACCGTACAATGTCATTAAAACAATCGAAAATATATACTCAAAAAATACGATCCAAGCAAAAATAGATGGTGACCTAACTGAACAGATACCTGCAAATAATGGGATTAGACAAGGGGACTCTCTCAGCCCGCTACTATTTAACATCATGATGGACGAAATCATAAAACAAGTACGTAAACTAAGAGGATACAAAATGGGAAATAAAGAGATCAAAATCCTGTGCTATGCAGACGATGCGGTACTGGTTGCGGAGAACGAGGACGATCTGCAGAAGCTACTGTACCAATTTAACAAAACAGCAAAAAGGTTCAATATGATAATAGCAGCGGCAAAGACAAAAGCAATGGTTACTTCCAAGACACCGATCAGATGCAAGCTTGTGGTGGATAACAAAATAATACACCAGGAAATGAAATTTAAATATTTGGGAATCGAAATATCTGGACACGGGGAAGTGGAGACGGAAGTAAGAAACCAAGCTACAAGAGCCACAAGAGCAGCAGCATACCTAAATGACACAATCTGGCGAAATAAATACATTCGAACTGAAGCCAAAGCCCGCATATACAAGGCCGCAATCAGGCCTATACTATCCTATGCAGCAGAGACACGACCTGAGACCTCTAAAACAAAATGGATAATGGAGACCACAGAAATGTAAATAGTTCGAAGAATAGCGGGAAAATCACTAATGGATAGAGAAAGAAGTGAAAACATAAGACAAGCATGCGGGATAGATAACATCAATGACTGGGTATTGGACAGAAAGATAAAATGGAATGAGCACATTGACCGCATGACGGAAGAACGAGTTGTGAAAATATCAAGGGACAAATCACCAGCAGGACGAAGAAGCCTTGGAAGACCTAGGAAAAGGTGGAGTGACAACCTCCCAGGTGACTGAGCAGAGGCAAGGATGTGAAGAGAAACAGGCAAAGATGCCTATACACAGCATGAAGAAGAAGAAGAAGAAGAAGAACACCACCACCAGTTGCTTTTTGAACGAGTTGAAATTTTCTGTCTTTTCTATATACTACGTATGTCTTAGGAAATAACTCACCACTGCAGACATTAGGATTTAACCATGTTTCTGTTAACACTATTACATCGAATTCACATTCACTTACCCCCTCATTAAACTCATTAATTTTACTGTTTAAACCACGTACGTTCTGATAGTGACAAGAGAGGTCCTCGTATTTGGTTTTGGTGAGACTGCTGGTGCTGTTCAGTTTAAAGATTTTACTATTTTCGGAACTCCATTGAAGTTATTGATTTTATATGTCTCTTCACCCAATGATGAAAATGCCCCATACACGCCATGTAGCCTACGATATTCACCCCAGGTAGCTCTTCGTGATATTAAACATTATATGAGAAGTACCCAACTGCTGGTAAAGCTGCAGCCATTTCAACGCCCTGTTAATGAAATCATAGATAATTTAACGAATATTTGAAAATTTTAGAGTTCAGCAGTAAAGACCTTGTTGGAAACTAGCGAAGTTTATTTGTTTGCTTTGTTCTAATCTATTTATCGGTCCATCCACGACAATCAGGTAACAATCATGTACAAAGACATATATTTAGTAAGATGTATTCATGGTTAAGCTTATTATGTAAAACAACTTGCTCTATTATTTCCTTGTCAATAATGTTAAGTCATGTGTCGATGAAAAATTGTTGTTATGCTTGTATGCTTGTATTTGTCTCAATAAATTTGATATCTCATCTGCCAATTATGTAAAATTGTAACAATTTGGTACACATTTTTGTGATAAATGACTATTCATCCGTAACCTGTACCAAAAAAACGTGAAAAACTCCATTGTGCCTTTATTTTTTTGAAAACATTTCTCATTTATTTTCAAAGTTCCTAAGCTCTCTTTTTAGAAAGGGGCAACCCCTTAATTCTTGCTCATGTAGACTTCTCAATACAGAGGATATTTATATACCCCGACTCAATTACGAAAATGTTTGTACTTGCTTTTTGTTGATTTAAACACTAGTTAACTTCAACTTTACGCCGTTATATTTTGCATTCCGATAGAATTTATAAAAAGCAAAACTGTTTCATACATTCCATCTATATATGTGATTTAGAATTTCTAATAATAGTCAGACAAAAATGTACATACATATGGTTCAATTAATAACCTATGAGAACATATGGGTACAATATTAACGTAGTTTTTTTACCATTTTCAAAAAAAACTATTTAAGTTGATACCCATGGTATATTTCGGGCTCTTGGATTTATTTAAAAATACTCAGTCGAACGTACTGTAATTTATTTCCATTACATTTATGTTCACACAACTATTTGCAATTTATCTTGGACACCTGATGTTTACAATACGGCAATGTAAACCTGAATGAATCCTTTCGTGAGCTCTCCGTATTAATATGTTTCTTCTTGAAAGGATATTTCCTTCATGATTTATCGAATTCTTCGAGAACTTCAACACAGCTAGCCCACGGCCTCAAGACGCCAGACGAAAAACCTCTTAGATTCTACGAAATATCAAATGAATGCAGATTCCACGAAATTTCGGATGAATTCCCATCACATTGCATTGCAGAACACTCTGTATTGACAACGGGACCTTCGGTGGAATTAATAGTTGATGGTCTTCCAATCTGGGCGGCGAATATTGAGACAGCATTTAAAGATGTCGATCCAACCCACAGGCTTTCCTTGGGACTGGCAATTTTATCAGGAAAATGTTTTCGTTACCAAATGGAAGAAATCTCTGGTTATTTATTTTCTAGGTAAAGGAACTTTTCCACCATTGGACCTTCTTTCCGTAGCTTTTGGAAAGGACCGTACTGGTTTGCAAACACCTTGGCTATTCCTCTGGACAATGTGCCAGGGAATATTCTATGGGTACATTTCCGGCACAAATCCTTCACATCCGCTTTGCCGTTTACCCAATAGAAGCGTTCTTGTAACTTCTCCAGGGTTTGTACCATCATGCAGTTCTCGCAAAACCTCCGGTCTCCTAATTCAGAGGAATAAAGTTTGTTTTCTGAGCTTGTCCCCTTCTGAAATTTCTAGCACATTTCGTTCCACCAGATAAACTATTTTATATCCGGATCTCCTCAGAGTGCCAATGGTCATCCATGGATTTAGTTCTAGTGTGAAGAGCCCGTTTTTGGTGAGCTCGCTTTCATGTTTGCAATCCACAGGCCATGGTTTCGTCCTTAAGGTATCAACATTCTTATTTCTTGCTCCAGCGCGATGTTACTTCTCAAAGTCGAATTATTGCAATCTCTCAATCCACCTTGCCACTTGTCCGGGATTTTTAAACTGCAGGAGCCACTTAAGTGCGGCGTGGCCAGTCCTTAGGAGGAATCTTTCACCATAGAGTTAGTTATAGAAATGTGCCACCCATTTTATCAAACCAAGAGTTCTCTGCAAGTAACACAGTTATTTCTTTCTGGCTTGCTCAACGTCTTGCTGAAATATAAGACCACTTTCTCTTGACCGTTTTCGATCTGCGAAAGCACCGTACCGAGTCCGATATTGCTTGCTTCTGTATCCAAGAAGAAATTTTTATCTGGTAAAGGATAACTTAAAATGTGGGCACTGGTCAATGCTCTGCTTAGTGTCTCGAATGTTCGCTGGCATTCCTCGTCGGACTTGAACTGGACCTGTCAGCCTGTGAGTCTACTGAGTGTCTTGGGGATATTGGCTAATCAGCAAATCCTGCCACATACTGACGATAGTACGTTCATCAACCCAGGAAACTTCTTAATATTCTTTGACAGCTTTGAGTTTTTCGTCAACAGCTACTTCCTCTATGGAAACCGCATGTTCAAGATGCTGCACGTGTTCTTGAAACAGTTGGCACTTCTTTGGACTTAACTTTTATCTTTCAACCGTAGTTGGAGCGTCACACTTGCCAAACGGTATTACCTTGAATTACTAAAGTCCTGAGCCGATTGTAAAAGCAGCCTTTTCTCAGTCTTCCTTAGTTGCACCTACCAATAATCGCTCCACAAGTCCAGTGTGAGAAACATTTTCGATCCAGCCAACGTACCTAGGGCATCGTCTATTCTTCGGAGGTGGTAACTTTCTTTGTAGAGTGGTTTAGTGACCAATAGTCCATGCAAAATTGAGTCGAACCAATTTTCCTTTTTAACCAAAGGCTATAGGATGGTTCAATAACGCCTTCTATTCACATTTCATGGACTTTTGATTAGGGTTAGTCATCTCGGCGACTACCTAATATACTGAGCGTCCCCGATACTAATTTAATGATTCACCAGATCTGTCCGTCCTCTTTTTCCTTTTCGTTTCTGGGTTAGTTTTTAATTCCTGGAAGAATTTGTTATGAGTTTTCCAGTTCGTCAGATACTTTGCCTGGTGGGATTTCTATATGTTGTGTTCTTCAGACTACAGGGGAAACTGTTAAACAGTGCCACTTTATTGTTATATTCTTTAATGCAAAGGAATAAGAATTCAGGGTTAATTACTCTTATTGGCATAATCTCTTAGGCACGAAACAAAGTACGAATCCTTTGCCCACATTTCCGTCGTGAAGTTCGGGATCATACATCATTACTGTTTAGCTTTAGATGTCCCATCTAGGCAAGCAACTACAAGCTGTTTCGGAAACATTGAAATATTTGGCTAAGATTACTTGAAGCTTTATGTCATTTTTCCCATGAACAACCACTTTATCTTTAAACGACATCCATTTTCGATGCCCGCCACATGTTCGAATGTTGTGTTTCCCAAGACCATTTCAACGTCTATTTCACCATGGACTTTTGCTGATTTTCCTGCCACCGTTCGCAGTTGCCATTTTGTTAGGTTTATAAGACACTGTTAACCCGGTGACGAACCGAAATGACATATGCGTCGATAGTTTCGTTTTGTTGGCTACAGGTCGATGATGGCCACTTCAGATAGACGATCTTTACGTTTCTCAGGAAGAAGTTGGTACTCAGCTTCTCTCCTTAAAAAGACTCCGTATGTGTCCTACTTTACCACACTTCCACCATATCAGCTGTCTTTTTTCGGTAAGGACTTCCTTTAATATCTTCCTTAAAAAGGCTCTATCATTTCAACCATCTTCTGATTTTCCTTCAATAATTCGGACGCTAACGAGACCTCGACAGATATTTTTCGCAGCCTCGAATTCCAGAGCTCGCGCTAGTATTAATTAACTAATAGAGTCGCACGAGCTAGAACCAATGCTAGTCTAGCTTCGTGGTCCCGAAGCCCATCCAAATACGCTTGCACTGCAAAACTTTCTATCACATTTTCCTGTGTGGCTAGGTAGGCATGGCAAACCAGATGCGCAATATTACCTTTACACCCTTGTAGGGATTCATTCGATTTCTGTTAGCGATTTTTCAATTGCGAGTGATAAATGTGCTCCAAATGTTTCTGTCCTCATTCCGAAATGTTTGACCAATTGTTCGTAGTCTATATCTTCAGGGGGTATTCAACGATCGCAAAATATCTGTTGTATTAACTTCTGGATACCATTCGCTTAGCTTTGCTGCAGCCTCGAATTGGCGCCGATATAATTAGTCCTAGGCGATTTTTCATCAAATTTTATCTTGTTTTCTCAAGGCCAATTTCCAAATCCCCTACCTCCAGACTCTTTCTGCTTTCGGTTTTGGCTGGAGTCTTTCCCCTTTGTATTGTTACTACCACCTCCATTATTTTACTGATCTCACCCTCCATTAATCTGTTATCTATCCGCGTTCCATTTTGGACTGTCGTCGGCTACAGCTCTTCGACCATTATTTGCTACAGCTCTTTTATCCGGGTTTTAGTTTTGATTGATTTGATTGATTTGATTCGAGCTTCATTCTCGACTATGTCTCTTTCAGCATTTCTGATTTTTCTTTGTAACATGCTTTTCCAATACTCTTCTGAGGATTTAGAATTTTATTGTAATTTTTCTTCTAAAGTTTTAGAAGTTTCTAGTGATTCTCTTCTAGGGTTTTAGAATTTTCTACTAATTTATCTTCTAACGCCTCTTTTAATTTATTAAAATCTTCTAGCAATTTTTCTTCAATGGTTTAAGAATGTTCTTGTAATGTTCCTAGGGTTTTAGAATGTTGTACTAATTTATATTTAATTTTTTTAAAAGCGTACTCATCTCCCTATTACCAGGAACTTCAAAGAAATAAGTATCGGTATTGATACCTTCATTTATTAGAGCATCTGGTAGCCGTTGTATTAACTCATTGTTCTTCCCACTAATTTCACAATCTCTTTCCCCCACTTCTTTTTTTAAATCCACCACCGTCAATTAGTCTAAATTCATCGCTTTAAATCTTGCTACTATATTTATTTTCCACTTCCAAAGTTGCAGAAATACATCAAAAACCTGACTCAGTTTTTATTTACAATTCCTGGATTTTATTTAAACACACTTAGTCGAACTAACTATAATTTATTCCCACTGCTTTTATATTAACACTACTACTTACAATTTATCTTGAACACATGAAGTTTACTATACGGCAATCGAATACTGAATGAATCCTTTCGTCATCCCTCCGAATTTATATTTATTCCTTCTCGGAAGGATCTAGAAGGTCAAAGAGTCGTCGAGATATTTCCTTTATGGTATATCGAATTCTATGACAAACTTCAAAAAAGCTAGCCGAGGGTTTGAGTCGCCAGACAAACAACTTCTTGGATTCCAAGAAATATCGGATGAATACCGACTCCACGAAATATCGGATGAATTCCCCACAAATAGGTATATCTAATCTATTAATATCTTGATAAATTTGTGACCTTAAACTAAAATTTAAAAAATATTTACCTACATGATTTTGCCTGTACTACTATTACTTCAAGGATAATCTATATTTAGTAGTAATATTTTGTTTCAATTTTATATTTTAAAATTATTGCAAATTAGAGGTTATTAAGAAGTTGTTAGTTCTTTATATACTACACAAAGACCTTCTCGTTTGTTAGGGACCCTTCGAGTGCCTAATGCCCTCGATTTCTATGAAGTCTTTACATAATATACTCGCCGTCTCTACCTCTGTACGCTTAGATTTTTTATACTACCCAGTGGTTTTTAATGCGATTTTCATCAATAAATATAGTGATTTAAAAGGAAGGTTTATGTAATAGTTTAATATTTTTTCAGTCAACGCCCAGCTGCTTTACTTGCTCGATGACCGTTACATGAGAAAGCATGACCCATCACTCTCATTCAGTATCGACATAAAGACGGCATGTGCTGGGCCAATAGGTTTTATTATTATTTAATATTACGTACACTCGTGTGTACATATATCAATGTGACGTAAATCTTCTCTATGTATGAGACATTATCTCTTTTCGGTATGTAGTAATATTATAATTGCGAGAATGTTTGCAATGAAATTTGAAATTTTATGTATAAATTTTACTGGGATCCTGGAATGATTAGATTCACACATGGAGCCGGTAGGTTAGGCTATCGTTTTGTAGGAAACATATTGTGTGTGCTTGTGTGGCTTAGATCTACAATTTGACCCCGTATGTGAAGATGTGATCCGGTGGTAGGGTAATTTTTTTCACTAATGCTAAACCATTTGGCGAGTAATTGTGAAACTTTTTGGGTGTTTGAGTGGATCTCTGTCAGGGTTTGGATTTACAATTGGACCAGGTAGGTGGCGCTGCGATCGGGTTCTAGAAAACTTCTACTAGACCAACACCTTCCAATTTTGATCAAATTTTTTAATGTGTGTGAGTAAGTCTTTGGAAGGTTTAGATTCACAATTAACAACGGTGGGTGTGATCGTCTTCTAGGAATTTTATTAAATTTTTGTACAATATTTACATTAAAATAAAATACCAATTTGACCACGATTTGCTAATCCGGGGTATTAGCATTAAATATTTTGTTTTATCATAATAAACTCTTTTAAAATATTTAACGTGTTCCAAATAAATTAAAACATAGACTGGTCTTTTAATAGATTTACCATGATGTTTTTATGAGGTTGAGCGGTCTATACTCATTACTACGTAAAATAGTCGTAAAATTTTGAGACCGTGTCCTCCCATTTTATTACAAAATTTGATGAGTTTCTTCACTGTTTTGACAACTAGAAAAACCACATAAAAATGATACCTTTGATATTTGAGGAAAGTTGTTCTTAAGTATTTCAGAAGCTCATGAACGAAATTTTTATACCAGGCTTTCCGAAAATTTGTGTAGAAATTTCCGCATAAGGATTTTGATCTATAAACACAATTGGAAAAAAAATACTGCCTAATTTATATTTCAGGCTCCATGAACTAACAAAATGTTTACTTCGAAAACTTCAAACTAGTCTCGTCTAGTTTATAATATTAATATACTATATTAACTTCATGTCTACAGCCAGCAACAATCATATTTATCGAAAATGACCTAATACATTGAAGGATAAGAAATCTAAACACTCCAATCCAAAATCTACCTCTATATACAAACTAATTATTAAATTACTTATAAATAGTGGTGGGTAAAACAATTATTCTCTCGAACAAATAATACATTAATTAATACCAGGCTGGGACAAGTAATATATGATTGTACAAGAGTCACCAGAGTTTTACACCTGAGGTGTGATTTTGGCAAGCTCCAGGAAATTGTCGTTTAAACTCCATTACGATCTTGTGGACTTTAATTAAATTCAAACATGAAATCCAAACAACTTTGGTATAAAGCTGTCTAGACATTCACTTCTCAATGACAATGAAGTTTTCATTACAAAACTCTAGCAGGAGGAAATTTGTCTACACCAACAATTCACCCGAGTTTACCAAAATAGTTCCGAATTAATTAAGTAAAATAATGTTCTGTATAACGCTTTACAAACAGAATTAGCAGAAGTAGTTAATTGAGTGCACTTTAGGATTGTTTTTTGTTCGTCTGAAAAATATTTTGAACTTGAGAGACCTTTGGAACTGATTTTCCCAATTTTTTAAGTAGGTAGTTAATGACGGTAAAAGTTATAAACTAGAGTGGAGACAAATTTCAAATTCTAGTCACATATATAGAATTCCAGTTTAAACTCAGTGCCATTTAGCACCACGTTGGGCTACGCCATTTTATAATGGAATGATATTATAATTTTATAATAATCTATAATTTTATATCTCAGGGTCCTTTTTGTTTGAGTTCAATTTGTTATATGTTAAATAAATAAATTTATACTTATCTCCTCTGTCATACAAGTATCTATCTCTCTTCTGAATCACTTACACTTCTTAAATTTGAAATTCTATTTTCATTTTAATTTTTACTTTGTCTGCTTTTAATTTCATATATTTTTTTAATAAATTACCGTTAAAACAAATTTCTAAAATTTCATTCAAATTACAATTTATTTAAATTTTCCACAATACAATATTTCTACAAGTTTTCTTTCAAAACAAAATAAATTTCCTTACACTTAAACTATTCTTAAATTTCTATCAATTTGTGTTACAAATTTTTTATCATTCAGTCACAACAATTATTATTCTAAAATTTGAAAACCTTTTATTACCACTGATTTATTAACCTTTTATGAGTTTCTTATTTTATTAAATAAACGTTCTCAAAATGTTAATTTTCTTAAACAATGTTTCAAAAACTCACTGTTGTTGGGCCTCAAAGTCACTTCTTCTGATGTTGGTCTTTAATAATAATTCCAAATTTCAAATTTTATACTGGTAAAAATTCTGCTACTTAATTGGATTTTTCGTGCTGGTTTGCAAATTTATTTTCTCCCAATACTTTGACTTTAATTTTTCACACCATTTATTCCCATTATCTTCCTTTTTTATTGAATATTTATAAAAATGTTTTCAATTTGTTTCCCCAAAATAATTTCAAATTAAATTTAGGTTAATGTTGTCTTACTGACATGGAACACTAATTTTGATGTTTTCATAGAACATTTATTTCGTTGTCATGGAAACTTAATTTATGAGAACGAAATTTTTAAACTGCTTTGCTCGACGATGAAAGAGAGTTTGTCACTGGCAGATTTCCAATTTACAATACTTGTTTTGCCACCTGCTATTTCCATTTCCGTTCATAGTTATTTTATTAATTTCCAAATATTTTCCCTTTAAATTATATCAAAAAATCTAAATAAATTTCAACTTAAATTTCAATACATTTTACCCTTATTTATTTTGCCCAAATCATTCAATTATATTTTCAAAAACATTGAGTTGACATTAGTCACCTGTTGGCCACCAGTCGTTTAACAGGTACTGTATAAAAATTGGATTTTATTAAAAATTGAGATTTTATACTTTTTAAATTATTTGCTTATTCTATAATATGCTCTCTGCTCTGTCTATTACTATGAATTTCGTTACTGTTCCATCCAGTTCTGAAAACTTATAACGGTTTTTATAATTTGACATTTGACAAATTTATATATTTAAAATTTAATTTTGATTTAAAATATGTGCAATTTGGTGTGTTTATAGCTTAATTTGTGATTCTAGATGTGTTTTACAAACTCTTCTATTATTTTACAACTAATTTTAACCTTTTGATGTTCAACCTTATCATGAGTCTTTGCATATATTAAGTATTAATTTTTATTAAAATTTGCATGATATAATATCTAGCTTTTATATGCCACCTTTTTATCTTTGCAACGATTCGCTTTTAAAACATTTTACATTGTTTAAATTATTAATTTATTTATATCCTATAATATGATTTCTGATTTATTTACAAATACTTGTCACTGCATTTCACAATTTAGATTCTTGCAATTTCCCTTTTTATATATGCATGCATTTTATTTACATTACTGCATTTATTTAACTATTCAAATCGCTAAGGTTTTCATACTATTTCATATCTGTTTAAATCCATTACAATATATATATATATATATATATATATATATATATATATATATATATATGAACTAGGCTAGTTTCAGAGCCTACATCGAACTCGGAGCCTCAATCTGCCTACTTCCCAAGAGTCACTAGGTAACTGAACTGAATTTGAATCATTTCTGCTACTTTTATTTATAGTTATCCGTCGGTTAGAGGGGAATGTCACGTGATGAAGGTGCTTTGTTGTGATTGGTTGGATATTGGTGGGAGAATCTGCTTTGTTTAATCTGGCAATAACGAAGGTCCATGCTGTAGGAAAACGAGAGCTGTCATCGCGTCGATTTAGACAGATGGATCTTTTTTCTATTTCTATGGCTTTGCGAATAGTGGATGCCCTAAAGGAATTAAGAGATATGATAGTCCTACTATCCTTAAAGTTCATAGAGTGTTCTGATTGGATATAATGATGCGCGAGAGCTGTATTCAGATTTTTTTGTGAACTGACAAAGAATGTTCATATACTCGATGGTTGACGCGCCTGTTGGTACGACCGATTTAACTTTGTGGGCAATAGTGACATGGAATTTGGTAAACTCCTCTATCCTCGTTAGGTACTTTATCTTTAGGGTTTCCGGTTAAGCTGGCTATAGTTTGACTAGTGTTGAAGACTGTCTTTATTTGATGTCGGTGTAGAATCAGTGCTATTTTGACAGTGACTCCTCGAATGTACTGAGGGAAGGCTCTCCGGTGTTGTTGATCTGTTTCTGATGGGATTGGTGTATTCGAGGGTTGTTGCCATTGACTAGTTATGCGCGCATTGTGGTCTGGATGATAACCGTTTTGTCGAAGGATTTGTTGATGATTATTAAGTTCGTTTTGTCGATTGTCAATATCTGTTAAGCAAATAGATCTAAGAGCCAAATATTTCCTTAAAGAACTCAATTGGGCAGGGTGAAGGTGTGATTGGGTATTTAGGTATCGATTGGTATGGTTTGTTTTCCTATAGACGGTATATGAGAATTGCTGGTTTTTGTTATGAGGACATCAAGAAACACGAGCGAAGAATCGGTAAAGTAGGTAAATTATAATTGAAGTGCTGGAGTTAGCCGATATGCACATTTATATCCAAATCGAAATGTGCCTAATCGTAAAATATTTAAACGATTATACACAAATTTAGATGAAAAAGGTTCATTACACACCAAAAATTCTGGTGTCCGACCTAAAAGAATTTTAACTGATCATGAAGATGATATTTTAGTTCGAACTCAGGAAAATTCTGCATTATGTAGTCGGCGCTTGCAAGTAGCTACTGTTGTAAGTAAATCGAATATACCACCCATTTTACGTACAGAAAAATTTTATCCGTATCACTTTAAGCCTGTACAAAATTTATTGCTCAATGGACTTACCACAAAGACTATAGTTCTATCAGTGGATGTAACATAATTTATTATTTATATTTTCCGACGAAGCTACATTCAGTCTTCAATTGAAGGAATAATCACTATTATGATTTTGATAATACTCATAAGCCTTGTGAATCTCATTTGCAACATGAATTTTCAAGTGTGGAATTATTGACGATCACTTCATTGGTCCCT
Source organism: Octodonta nipae (assembly GCA_034190945.1). NCBI lineage: Eukaryota > Metazoa > Arthropoda > Insecta > Coleoptera > Chrysomelidae > Octodonta > Octodonta nipae. The sequence goes on along the minus strand of CM067216.1, from coordinate 115,676,433 downwards.
TTGAATTTCCGACGAGATTAAATGCATTACAGTATTTAGAATTTTTGGAAAATAATTTGGTTAATTTACTCTTATTGCAAGGAAGCGTATGGGGTTTGTGGATAATGGCCCGCCGCCTGATTATCCACTTATTGTCCAGCAATATTTATATGGCCACTTTTCGCATCATTGGATTGGACGTGGCAGTGAATTCCCTTGGCCGCCTCGTACTCCAGAACTTGATCCTATGAACTATCTCGTACTAATACCTGAAACGAGCTTTTTGTGAAAATTCAGGTAGCCGCGATATTCTTAAAATTAACATTGCAACTTTTTTCAAGATAAGAAATTTCATAAAAAGTGTAATCAAAAGCTTGATGTTAATGGTGGTAAATTTCAACATTTGTTGAAGTGAATCTACTTGTTTTTTTTTTCTTAATTAAATTGAATGTTTTTGACCGTTGCTGTTTTATTGAAATAACTAAGCGCCAGTCTTAAAATGGCAATATCTCGATTACGCCTTGAAACTGGAGATTCAACAGGTATGGATTTTTTGTATTGAAATTATGGCAGTTTCATTATTTAGCGTCGAAACGCAAATTATACGGGGTGTTAAAAAAATAAATATGGATTTGGCTAATTCGACCTTCGTAACAAACACCCTGTAAGAATACTATGAAAAATAATAACAAATACTTGTTTATCGCCCTTGAAAATTATGATGTTCCAAATTTGAGTTGAATATATGGAGCCGTTTTTCCAATATCCCAAATTTTCAAAAACCAAATACCAACATTAGGACCCCGTATATCGTTTACTACAAATATTTTGCTAAATCATGTTTGTGTTAATCGGTTTATTATTACCGCCCTAAGTGCAGTTATCGTATTGTCGCTTAGTTATGGGACACCCTTATGTAAGCAATACCGCATATGTAACTCTTCAGGAATACATCATCATAAAGTTTCATACAAAATGCAAGAAAAATGTAGCACAACACAACAGACACTCAAAATATACGTAAATATACATATATATGTATATTTTACGTTTTATTTCGGTGTACATAGTATCTTCGCCATCTGCGTTCTGTCGTCTCTTGCCAAAATTTTATTTAGGAGAAAGGTACTGTATAAGAGGTAGTTTCGTATAGAAAATATTGTATTTTCCTATTTGACTTGTTCAAATTTGTAGGTTATTTATTGTTATAAACTCCGTGGGTTCAATTAATTAATTAAAAAAAAACTAATATTCATTTCACTTTCTAGAAACTTTTATTTAAACTTAAACATCAAATATTCTCAACAGCTAATTGTAATACAATAACATTGAAATCATAACAATAGATACGCTCTACTAATTAACTACTGAAATTAATATCGCCTTTTATAGCGTACACCGAATTTTCTGGTAGTTCTACCTTTGTTCGCACAGCGTCCATATAAATAGTTCGTGCTCATTTTGAAGACTCTAGAAATCGATGTTTTTATATTCTTTCGCCAGGGATGGAGTGGATAACTTTTATAACATTATTAAGTGGCAACATAGTAATTGAATAACCAGGAACTTAATTTTCAGATTTTACGCTTTGATTAGAACACTTGGCTCTTTCTGATGGATTATCGTTGCCTTTGACTTATTTTAGCATAATCCATCTGTGGCTATTTAATTAGAATACTAGGTGTTAAACAATTTCGACGCTGGAATAAACTCTATACCTTTTCACGATATTTAATACCTAATGAGAATATATATTATCCTAATCATACTATTACAAAATAAATTGGAACTAGTGGGTTTTGTATATCCAGACTTATCTTTTTTAAAGACTTATGGTTTCTAAATCTTGGTAACCATGTTTTGTAGCCTGTTTGTGCTTATTCAGATACTAAACGTAATAGCAAAGATTTGAGTGTAAAAACAACCATACGATTTTATATATCTCTGATAGGTCCTCATCTTCAGTATGCCTCCAACAATAGGCCACCAAAATGTTACTCCAATAGCAATAAAATGAAAAAGTTCATAATCATGTTCTACACTACCTTTATGTCAAAAGGAATGACATACATCCTTTAATTGTATCTTATAGATCATTAGTGGTAACCGTCCATGTGTGTTCGTTGAGTTCTAAGAAAAAAAACCAATAGTATTTATATATAGCATTCCAAATAGCTGAAAATATCCTGATTGTGGCTTGATCAATAGCATTAAGTTTGGGGTACACAAAATAAGCTTAAGGCTGCTCTCATCTAATCTCTGCTATATCAACAATGGAAGCCCTTCGCCCTTCACTTATATACCCAGTGTCGTAATGATATCATGTCCATCAAGACGCAAACTATTTATGAAATTGGCATATTTATGGTATTGTCTGATAATTTTTTGTTGTTTAACCCTACACTGTAATTACCTATTCTCTTTTCGCCCAATCAGTGTTTGTTTATTTAATATGTGATTCTTTCTCCTTGTATCTAAAATTTCTTCCTAAGTATTGGGTATATTAATGTAACTTTCTTCCAATACCCTTAACAAAATTTCTAATTTGCCTCTTTTCACAACTGCAATAGGGTTTATTTATTATCTAGTATCTGAGAAACCCATTATAAATTTTACCTTTTTTCTTCGTCTTGACAACTCCCGTGTTCCAGAGTAGGTGCTTTTAAAAACACTTCACCCTATACAGCTTTATTTGAGAAATTTAGAACTTTTTGTAAAATGTATTATTTTCTCGGATAGTACTAATTTTAATAATATAACATATATACTATAATAATTATACAACTTTATTGTTAAAAAAATATATAAGTTTTGCCAGCCTGTAGTTTTTAAAATATTCATGTATTAAGTTTCTTATAGTTTGTTTCTTTTATTATCTGATTATCTGATGTATCGAAAAAAAGTTGCATTCTAAATGTCCTAAACAATGTTCTACAGACTGTTGTGCTTCTTTTTCACTTTTTACTTGATGGCTTTGACACAGTCGGTTCTTTTTTATTTAATTGTTTTATTTCTTTGTATTATTGATGCTGGTACTCAAAAATTGTTATCATCTGTAAGTTCATGTCTTAAATTTCCAAAATTCTCCTAAAAATCATTTTCATTTCTTTGTCTGATCCACTTTTTAATTTCAGGTCAACTTATTACTATTATTTGAAGCTTTATTTAGCCCTAGATATGGCGACTTTATAAAATTATGAATAATATTGCAATGTGTTCGTGGGTTCAATTGAAAAATTATAACAACTAATATTTATTTTCACTTTCTAGAAAACTTTATTTACATTTAAAACAGCTGATTAACAATACATTTTCATATAAGCTAGTCGTCGCGGTATAACTGCCTGGCGATCGTGGCGTTCTTCTTTTATATCACCAGCGTAGAATTCTCCAGTAGAAATCAACATCGTTCCTTCCGCTGCCGAGCCTTTTCGAGAATCGTATTTTTTTATCTTGAAGCGTTTGTTGTCGTGCTGAAATGACACAGGGTCGGCTTTGGGTAAATTTCGTAACACTATTCTCGTTTGTGGCTGTACTGTCTTCATTTTGACTTCACAGGGCCTCCTCGGAAAGTTCAATAATAAAAGTGCCGATCTTCAATGGATTGATATTTTCATCGCTGAAGGGAGGGTTATTACCACGGATATATTTCAATTACTATCTTAACCGTTTCTCTGGCATATAATTAATTTCTCCTTGTCTATTGATAGGCCGCTATTAATCTATTAGTTCCCCGTTATAGGAGCATTTGAAAAAATTGCTCTCTATATATATCTGGTATTAGAAGAACCTAACACTTATATAATTTATCAAACTTGATTCTCAATTTAGTAATGTACTGTTTTAGGATACTTTCTTTGGATGCTCCTTTTATTGAAGTAGAAGATTCCTAATCCTCCAACTTTTTCTTGATTATAACCAAGATAAAGTATACGATCTATAACTTTTATTTTCTTGTGGAGCGGAGAAATACCGGACTAAATCGGCAGGACGAGTTGGCGTAAGCGGCAATCATCTCCTGAACTTTTGGAATTGGAGTTGGCAGGAGGATTGAGGAGAGAGATATAGAGAGAAAGAGTGCAAGAGATTTATTTCGGTCTTCCAGTTCCGATAAGTCATTCATCTCAGAAGCACAAGCCCCATGAATGAAGAAGTTGCTTGTTGCATTAAGATTTTTTCCTTGGTTTTTTTATTCATAAATAATACACCTGTGGAGTTTACTTTCTAAAACTCCAAAATGCAGCGATAAACTGATATTTTGGATTTGATAAAAGCGTGAAACTTTTTAAGTCTCTCAGCGCAGTTAAAACTTGGAATAAAACTAGCTAAACTGCTTTCTACGGCTTATAATATATTTAAAAAACTAAATATGCAGATGAAAATAAATAACTATGGGACAAATTTCGGGACGCTTCTATACTAGTATCACATACGAATACTAAACTAATAAAATAATACAACATTAATATTTTTACATTGCTGGCTCAGACAAAGAATATCATTTTCAGGTGTACGGAGTGAAGATATAATAAAACTATTAACTGTAAAAATCGGTTTACCGATGATCAAGTTAATACACCAGTGAAATACGGTTAACTCTGACAATTTAATAACATTCAATAATTACTGCAGTTTAATATACAATTATGGAAACAACAGCAATCAATTCCTATTATCTGTCAAATGTGTCACATGGGGAATGCCTATAATTTGGATATTTCTGTGAGTTTTGTTTCGTTACTGTATGAATGTATATGTAACAAAGATCTGCGGTTAGTATGCTGATCATGACACTATATAAGGGCAAAAAGACTCGACATGTTATAGAAAAATTTGTTGAAATTAATTTCTATAAGAACATCAATAATGTAAATTTACAAATATAGAGTTTTTAATTATTTTTTTTTCAAACAAAAGAATATTCCCAATACCTCTCAGAATATGATGTTTTTAGTCACATTTTCGATTGGCACCCTACCATAGCTGTTATGGTGCCAAAGAAACGAGTTTAATATTATTTTTTAATGTTAATTCCATAATACTTTGATATAGTACGCTGTGGTTTCCACCACCTTCTTGGTTATAATCTAGGTGTGTTATTATAATATATATATATATATATATATATATATATATATATATGGGATTTAAATAATATTATTGTTTATTATTGATAAATTATTTTATTATATTTTATTTTATGTATTGTTAATTATTTTAAGGTAGTAAATTTATTTATATCATGTGTAATTAAATTATTATTTACTTACTGTGTTCATCTTCCTTCATAATGTTGAGCCCCATCCTTTAGGAAACTTATATCATTGAATCTTCTTTTATTTTATTGTTGTTTATATATATTTGAATTTTGAATTTTTGAATTTGAATTTATTTCCTCAGTTTGTCATGAAATGATTTCAAATAATTTCAACACCGGTTCTCTCTGTAAAACAAGTTTATTATGCTCAAATTATATCAAATATCTAACAATTATTACCACTACTAACCAATTATTATTACTATTTAATATTTGAGAAGTTTCTTTTACGTTTTTTATTAATGAAGTTTGATTTAAAAAGAACACATCAATCAAAATAAGATTTAAATTATTGTACCTTATTTTATTCCTTCACTTCTTTCCTTCCTCGGCTGTTCCTCTTGACAATTTCAGGTACACGAAACTTTGCTTACCAACTTTTATTTAATTATTGTCCATAAGGATTCATTATTCCATAATTACTATAGTTCCCATTTAATTAAACTTTTTACTGCAGTCCATTCACCATATTAAAGCTTTTAAATTACCAATTTATCAGTTCTTCCTAACTTTATTTAAGTATTGTTAATGATTTCTGTCTTTCTATAACTTAGAGCTTATACTTACACTCTTGGATCACCACACTATTCACATTTACGTCACATCAATTTACCTTGAATATAAGATGTCAAATTTATGTTCAAAGCACTGAAGTTTGACCTAACCTTACTGTCCGTTTAATTCCAAAAGAATATGGGCTAACATCTTTTTTGATGTCTAAAAACTTGTCCCTTTTGGTAAATTTCAATTATCATGCGAAAACAGCACAAATTTGTCATCATCATCTTCAAAACTGTATTTTAGTTTTAAGCAAATTTAGGTAACAATGGTGTCTTTTTTGGTAAGATAATTATTTTGCATTCAAAATATTGCTGTCTCGGAACATGAGATTCTTGTTATAAAGGACTATCTCTCGTACTTTTTCCTCCGTTGTGCTGTACTTGAATATCGTTGTCAAAGAAATAGGTTTGAAACTTTATATTTGTATTTTTTCCTAAAGTGTTTAATAAAATAAAAATTATTTTACCTTGTGTCCTCAACAAAGAATAAAATCTTAACTACCCTGCGTTACTATCTGAAAAAATCCTTAAAATAAGTTTATTAAGAATGGATGTACCTCATTTCGTTCAACTGGTAGTAATTATTGAAAGAAACAATGCCCTTTGCGCGGGAAAAATAAACTAGACGAATAAGTCGCTTCATAGTCATGTGAGGAGGTAAGTGTATTGCATGACCGCTGAGTTACTGCTGTCGAAAGGTAAGTAATATAGACATTTGTATTATTAATATTCTCATACACAAATGTTTAGGTATAGATTTCGAGAGTGACAAAATATTTATTTTTTGTTTTTCCTTTCAGGGCATATTTACAAAATCAATATTTACTACTGCGTTACTCCTACACTGGGTTACTATAACAAAGTAACACAGTTGTATTGGTAAAGCAGTTATTTTAGATGTATTTTATAATTAATAAATATATTGTACTACTGTTTTGTAGAAAGAAGCTTCTACAATAAATGGCTATGACATCCGCGGAAATGCATCGTCGTTATCGGGTTAACTTAAAGCTGGACTCTGGCTTGCTGGTAAAAAATAAGAAACGACCAGATCGCCAATAAGCTGCACAACAAATTATTATTATTATGGTGATCGTACCACACCATTCAGGAAAATCAACTTCACCTAGATCTAGACACCGAAACAGAAATGCGATAATTACAGAAAGAGATATCAAAAAACTAAAAAGTGAAACAGTGTGCAGTCTGATCAGTTTGGGGAGTCACAAAAGCAAGTGCCCTTATACAGAGGCTGTCCGAGAGCGCTTATAGAGCTAATGACCCTTCCTCTCCCCTGCCCAAATCGTAAAAGACAATTTGATGAAGCTCTTGAAAGAATTAGAAAAATTGATTCAAAAAGGGGTATTCAAAATAATTTTGAGAAATGTGTGATCCCCTAAAATTTTGGACCGAGACCGTTCTTAGCCGTATCAAGAATAACTTACTACAATAAGGTTTATTCCTCATATGCCAGCTGTGACGGCGCGTACCTTGCAAACTTTATGCAACAAACAGTTTCTAAGGTAAAAAAAAACAATTGGTTCAAAAGGAAAATATTAGATGGTTTTCATGTTTTACATCAGAATTAATATTTGTTTTTTTTGGCATTATTTTAGTTATTTTTTTCATTAAGACTTGGAAACGCAGTGACTCGAACTATAAAAAATAGTTCATTGAATTGATTATGTTTGTGATTTAATTTTATGGGACATTAACAGTAGGTACTGTAGTTTAAAATTGCCATTCTAAAGAGTTTAATTGTATAATTTTATAAATAAAGTTTAAATTTCAAGGAATGTCACGGTTGTTTAATGTTTCAACGACTTCGTGTATAAATTGCCAAAAATATGGTGGAGCCACTAAAAACATTGCTACAAATGTCAGTACGTTATTGATTAAATAAACTATTGCCATGCTATAACAACATAAGATCATTAACATATATATTTGTAAATTTCCATAATTTATCAACAAATCGCAGTTCAAGTTAGGCATCAAAAAGTATTTTGACCCATATGTCCAAGGGGACAACTAAAAGAAAGGAAGCTAATCTGTGGTAATGCATTAATAATTATATTTTGTCCGAACGGTTCATCCATCTGGCTGAGTCCTTTCAATTATGTTTCTCTATTGCAATCCCTGATCTGGCTATATTCTAGATCTATAAGAAATGTTCATTTTCCCTATATTGTTAGATATAAATGGAAAAGCGTTTCAATTTTAGTAACGTTGAAGTTCTTTATAAATGCTGTGTTTTGGTATTATTTTGATTTAAATATTCTATCCTTAAGCTCATTTATTTTATAATATCAACTTATTAATGAAATTATTATTGCACATTGGCCTAATATTGTATTCTTGCTTAATATTATTAAGACTCAACAATCTTTTAATCTAAAATATACTGAGTTTCCTTGTTGTTTGCAGCTTTTATTGGACTCAGCTAGATAAGCTGTCACTTTAGCCAAATATGAATTATTTTGCAATTATCTTTTTATTAAAACCAACTTGACTTATTTAGTTAGTGTATGTCTAAGATGAATTCATATTTCCTTGGATAAAAACAAAAATCAACAACTGGATTTAGGGCATGAGGATTTATATTATTACTTTGTATAATCTTAGTTCAATTAACTGTAAGTATTACTGTATTCATTTTAATACATTTTACACAACTAACAACCAATAATAAATATTAACAATTTCATTTCTGTTGTAACAATATTATGTAGTATTCGATAGATAACGTATACTCATTAACTTTTTTTCTACCCTGACTGTTTTAATGGTTGTCTCAGTTACTCTCATTCAAATTCATGACAAATTCCTAATTCAGAAATTTTAATTTGGTATTGATTTGTTTTGATATAAATTTATTTTAGGTTAAAATTGTTGGTTAGATGTCTCTTGACATTCGAGGCGAGTTGCTAAGGGCGGAATCACACGTTCTAAATGGGTTAATGATATTTATGAGAAGAAGATGTAGAACAGTAGATTCGAGCACGGTACATTTCGAGCATTGATGTTGTGGATTGTCGCCTAAGAAGAAGATTGGAAGTAGGGAATTAGACGATGCTGGTATTCGAATTTGGATAAGTTGGTAGGATTTAAAGACGTCAGTTTTCGGAAGACAGGAGTTGCTCGTTGGCCGTCCTGGTGAACGGTTGTTGCCTGTTGACCGTCCTAGTGAAAGGATGCGTGTAGAATAGTACTTGGAGAGAGAGGTTATGATGTAGTGTGATGATAGATGTCTAGAAGTGTAATCTGAATTTATACTGGCAATTTTGTGCCATCCATTGATTGGGATTTAGTTGGATACACTTTAATCGTTGATTCCGTTATTGGATTTGTGATATTTTTGGCTTTTAACGGAAACCACACTCGTGTGAGGATTTAAGACAAGTTCATCACTCATTCTCTCAATGATCACCGGTTTCAGCAACGATTAATTGATGTTTCCATTGGCAGTTTGGTGATATTTTTGGAAATTATTGGAAACACGTTCTCATTTGTGAGGATTTGATGGCTGAATATTTGCATGTACCCTCGTTGGCCTTCCTGGACGACTAACTGGTCAACCACCAATTTAACATCGTACGTAAGAACTTTTACCACCCAAGACCTTGTTCATCTTCAGTGTATGGGGCTATCAACTTCACTTAGTTTGCCGAAGTTTTGGCAAGTCTTGTAATCATTCGAACGAGTTCAATTTTGGTTTATTGGGAACCGGAAATGATCGCTGGTTGCCGTAGCAACGACGGCGTATGGTTGCTTCGATTCTACAGAGGACAGCTGAGTGTTGTGTCATCGCATGTATAACAAGGTACCTTTGTAATTTGATTTAGTTTATCTATGTTTTGCTCATAATTTGCTTTTCACATTAAGGGGAATTGATTTATTCCAAAAATTCGAAAAAGTATATTTGTAATCCTCATACTGAGCCCTTTCGTTTGATACATAGAAAATGAAAAAAAATTTATTACAGCACTTGAACGTTATAAGAAAAATTGGTAGAAAACACCAATATGAATTTTGTGGGGCAAATTATAGAATTAAATGTAATATATCATGTAAAGTGTTTAATTACATTTAAACTTCAAGAAAAATCAATAATGATTTGATAAATATAGAAACAAATATTATCTTTAAAACATCCAAAATAATTCGATTAATAAGTTGACGATGCTTTCACAAAATACCAAATATTATCAATATGTAATCAATCAGTAATCATGCAATGATGTTCAAAATTTAGCACTACAGGAAATGTATAAATATCAAATTTATATGAGCAAATTAACTGTCAAAAATTTGATTAAATAATCAAGTTCTTTATTAAATTTAATACAGAACCTGATTATTTAATCAAACTTTTGACTGTTAATTTGCTCATATAAATTAGATATTTATACATTTCCTGTAGTGCTAAATTTTGAACATCATTGCATGATTACTGATTGATTAGATATTGATAATATTTGGTATTTTGTGAAAGCGTCGTCAACTTATTAATCGAATTATTTTGGATGTTTTAAAGATAATATTTGTTTCTAGATTTATGAAATCATTATTGATTTTACTTGAAGTTTAAATGTAATTAAACACTTTACATGACATATTACATTTAATTCTATAATTTGTCCCACAAAATTAATATTGGTGTTTTCTACCAATTTTGCTTATAACGTTCAAGTGTTGTAATCTTTTTTTTTTCATTTTCTATGTATCAAACGAAAGGGCTCAGTATGAGGATTACAAATATACTTTTTCTAATTTTTGGAATAATTGGTTTAAAAGATATTAATAAATGTATAATAAATATTTATAAAATACACCTTTGGGTTAAAAATTTAATATGAATGAGGACATTCGAGAGATCATTTAAGTGTCCACAAAAATTACTTGAATGTTTATTGTCGTATCTCTAACAGTTTAAAAGTTATGTTATCTTTAAAGTTAAGAAATGGATCAGCTGCTGCAGTTTTTGTAGCACCTATATTTTCAAAAGTTCACAAGAAATCGAATACATTTGGTTCCGGAATTTTATTGCAGGAGGTCGTTTTTGTAATTTTTAATACTTCCAAGAAGAAAAAACAAACTTGAGTATGTATGTAAGAAGGGCTCCACGAGGCGATTTTTTAGTTACTAAAGATAAAGGAAATTTGAGAATATTTTGTTAATTAACAATCGTGTAATTTACTTCAATAAAAAAGTCTACTGCACTCAATTCTCTAAAGTGTTTAGATTATACCGTAATTTTTTAAGGCTTTCCAATTTAATATAAGTGAAAAAAATTAAGTACTCGCTTTCGAGGCCGTGTCCGCAACTTACAAATGGATCTTTTGGAATATATAATAAATGAGTCAATCTACATAATTTTAGTCATAGTATGTTGTATTAACACCATGCTGAACTTGTACACCAGATTATAAGTCACGAGGAAGACTTTTATTGAAAGATGAATCAGGATATATGATGGTATTTATGTCAACGTACATACTGAATTTGAAGTATTTACTTAAAACTCATTATAAGTTTACATAAAAACAGATAAAACTCACATTAAGAAAGATTTTATTTTATTAAACAATATAATATTTTTGATTAAAGGTTATAGTTTCAGAAAGACTTATATTTTTTCTATATACACAGGAATAACATATATTCATACAGCTATGTTGTGAAAAAAAATTGGATTAAGACGAACTCAGGTAAGTTACCCATTATATCCTGCACATAATAGTTTGTCATTTAACGGATATGCAGTGAAAATACATCAAGATTGATGCCCCATGATATTGCCTTCACGTGAATTTTGGGTGCTTTTAATTACCAAATTCACATCTTCGATTACGCTTTTGAATCAGTCAATAATAATGTAATTTTTATAACAGCAATCCATTAACGGTCAGGTTTGGAGCATAGTAAACTGCCTTCTGAAATTCTGGGAGACTACAAGCAAAAGAATATCCGTCTCCCATATTCGTTTTATTCCACGTTAACCACTGTACATCTGCAGAAATATCTTGACAAATTAGTTGCTTCTTGAAAACGTCACTTGTTATGTTGAGATATGGATTATTCAAAACTACCAATACTATTGCTGTTTGTTCAACAGGATTATATAACACCTTCCAAAATAATCCTGGTACTGGAACTGCTTTTGTCGTAGAATTCACAAATAGATACAGCTCAGTTTCACTACTTGTTTTTGAATGTGGCAGAGATGCCACACCATATATGCCTGACCAGATTTTTAACTTAATGTTTTTTCTTATAGTGTAGTTTCTATAATCTTCTTCTGCTCGTCTCCAATTTCCATTTTTGATGGATTCCCACTGAGGTGCTATATTAATGTACCTGTAGGTAGCATTAATTTGTGCAGGATAATAAAAATCTGCAGCAGCTGCTATATGTGCCCGGACTAGAATATATCTTTTGTATTTTATGACGCCTGTATCAGCTATACCGTTACCAAGCAAATTATTTACAGTTTCTCTTTGCATGTGTATTGTGTATATGTTTGAAATATTTCCGCAATTAAAGAAACCCTCATCGACAATTAGTTTTCGTTTAAAAAACATTTTGGTTATTTTGCTTGGGAAAAGGTCATATTGTGCATATCGAGTAGTTTGGTTTTGTTTATCGTAACAAATAATAAGTTGTTCAATAAACTGGTCCCTTGAATGACGGAGTCTTACAGAAACTTCATCCCATCTATCACAAAGACGTCCCGTAAATGTTGCTGTTGCTTCTGAACCAGTGCAACTTGAATTCGGTACATTAAAAAAGTTATTGTGAATACTGTCTAATACGATTGAAGATTTGCAGCTAGCCATCAAATTTTCTTGCTTAAGTTCTCCGTTTAATGAAATATTTCCGCCGGGGCATGATATAAATATGCTATGTCCTTCGTCAACTTTTATTACTTCTCTTTCATCTGTTGGATAAATAATTCCTGATGTATTCGGTTTCAAAAACAATGGACTGCTTGTCAAATTGGGATATATTATGCATGCTGCAAAAGAATAAAATCTTTACACAAGCTTGGCATTAACAATATACATATATATATATATATATATATATATATATATATATATATATATATATATATATATATATATATATATGTATATTGTTAATGCCAAGCTTGTGTAAAGATTTTATATATATTATATATATATATATATATATATATATATATATATATATATATATATACATATATATATATATATATATATATATATATATATATATATATATATATATATATATAATATATATATATATATATATTTTATTTTTCGCGGGCACCCATTGTGTTCGGTGGATTCCGGGAATTCAAGCGCGCAGTTGATAACGGATCCCTGCCGAGATCGATGGTAAAATGACGACGTTTCGGCAGAGTCACATCCGCCCTCTTCAGGTCGGTTTGCATAATTCTCGTAGCCTTCAGCTTTCGCTTCTAGTTACTGGAATACTGCGAAAACAGAAAGAATTATGCGAACCGACCTGAACAGGGCAGATGTGAGTCTGCCGAAACGTTGTTATTTCACCATCAGTTATCAACTACGCGGTTGAATTCCCGGAAACCACCGAACACATACATATATATATATATATATATATATATATATATATGTTTGTGTATACTGTTTCACGGATGGAAATATGTAGTTGATGATTTATTCCGGTGTACATCCGTTCGTCTGTATTCGTTTGAAAAATCACTTGACGTTTCGCCAAAATCATATTTGGCTTTCTCAAAAGATACTAAGTAACTTAGTATCTTTTGAGAAAGCCAAATATGAGAAAGCCAAATATGATTTTGATCAAAAGATACTAAGTAACTTAGTATCTTTTGAGAAAGCCAAATATGATTTTGGCGAAACGTCAAGTGATTTTTCAAACGAATACAGACGAACGGATGTACACCGGAATAAATCATCAACCATATATATATATATATATATATATATATATATATAAATATTTGTTTTTACGTTTTCGCGGGCACTAAATGTTTCAGGTGGTTTCCGGGAACTCATCCGCGTAGTTGACAACTGATCCCTGCCGGAATAGATAATAAAATGACGATGTTTCGGCAGAGTCACATCTGCCTTCTAGTTACTCGAATACTAAGATTTTCTGAAGCGAGCGCGCTGTTATATAGTCGCGGCTCGGCGCCTATCGGTTGACACCGTGAACGGCTGCGTGTGATTGGCCCTTGGCGCTCAGTGGGTACGGCTCCATCCTGCTGATTTGTTATTTCCGGTTGAGTTGTTATTGGACGGGTCCGGGCCGGTACGGTGTTTAATAGGATTCTCCAACAATTCGATAAGTTCTGAATTTCATTGCGTGCGTTTAGACTGTGAGGCCTCTTCAGTATTTCAATTGCCTCTCTTACGAGTCTTGATTTCGGGTGTTCTATATTTGCCAGTACTCTGGTGTTCTCAAAGTCTATTCGGTGTGACATCGTGGTGGCGTGTCCCGCAATGGATGTTGTTTTTTCCTGCTTTCTTACAGCGTTCTGGTGTTCATCACGTCTAGCTTGAATTCTTCTATTAGTTTGCCCCACATAGGTTTTATGACAGTCTGCACATGGAATGTCGTACACTCCCTGTTGTTCTAAAGGGATCCTCGTCATCGGAGGCCTCAACACCGTGCTTATTTTTCTGTCTCTATTGAAAATATTATCGATATTGTGTCTCCGTAGAATTTTTGCAATACTATCCGTGGTCTCCTTGACATACGGTAAATAAGCCGTGGTTATTGGAGTCTCATGCTCCTCGTCTGTTTGTCTCGGTTTTGACTTTAGGGCTCTTTGTATATTTCGGTCTGTAAATCCGTTTTGTCTCAGAGCTGTTTTTAAACTGTCCATTTCCTGTTTGATGTTATCCTGGTCAGCTAGCCTTTGTGATCTGGTTACTAAAGTCTTGACGATGGCTTGTAGTTGGGCTGGGTGGTGATGAGAATTAGCATGAAGGTATCTGTTGGTGTGAGTTGCTTTCCTATATACTGTATGGCCAAGGGTTCCATCTTGCTTCCTATTTATGAGAACATCAAGGAATGGCAGTTGATTGTTGGCTTCAACCTCCATGGTAAATTTTATTTTGTGATGGATGCCATTAAAGTGATCTGAAAAAGTATTGAGGTGTTCCCTCCCATGAGGCCAAAACACAAATGTATCGTCCACATATCGCAACCACAAACTGAGTTTAAGAGTTGTTGTTCTTAGTGCCAACTCCTCAAAGTTCTCCATAAAAAGGTTCGCTATAACTGGTGAGAGTGGCGATCCCATTGGAGCTCCTTCCACTTGTTTGTATCGTTGGTTCTCGTAAACAAAATAGGTGTTCACCAGACAGTGCCTTGTTAAGTCCACAAGGTGTTGAGGTGGTTTGTATTTTTCTATTATGATATCCAAGGCTTCGTCGATAGGGATGTTGGTGAAAAGGGACACTACGTCAAAACTTACAAGAAGACACTCTGGTTGGTGTTGGCTAAGGGATTCCATTACGCTATTGCTCCCTCTCACATACCAACAGAGTGCATAATATGTGGCGTGGAAACAGCAGTTTCAAAATTAGATGCGAACACCGCTGAAATAATTAGACAGGATGTGTCACATGTTTTAAGAAAGTCTAAACCACCCAAAAGGAAATCTATAGAAGAAAATGAGGCCTTGAAACAACTGTGCCTCAACAAGGACATTGTCATTCAACCTGATGATAAAGGAAATGCGACTGTAATTTTAGATACAGCGGATTATTCAAACAAAATTCAAATATTGCTACAAGATCCAGCATATAAACAAATTACTACTGACCCAACAACTTATCTAGAGAAAACAACCAAGGCCAAAATACAAGCAAGTAGGATCGACAAAAATCTCCTGCAACTCATTCCGCGTGAAAAGTCATCGAGATGTCCGAAATTCTATGGGTTGCCAAAAGTACATAAAGAAGGTGCACCTTTGAGGCCAATAGTAAGCTCAATTGGATCCCCAACACAACACCTAGCCAAATACCTAGCCCAACAACTTCAACCGTTTGCAGAGGGGGCAGACTCTTATGTAAAAAATTCTACACATTTCAACGAAATTCTTAGAAAAACGGTCTTACAACCAGAGTGTCTTCTTGTAAGTTTTGACGTAGTGTCCCTTTTCACCAACTATCGACGAAGCCTTGGATATCATAATAGAAAAATACAAACCACCTCAACACCTTGTAGACTTAACAAGGCACTGTCTGATAAACACCTATTTTGTTTACGAGAACCAACGATACAAACAAGTGGAAGGAGCTCTAATGGGATCGCCACTCTCACCAGTTATAGCGAACCGTTTTATGGAGAACTTTGAGGAGTTGGCACTAAGACCAACAACTCTTAAACCCAGTTTGTGGTTGCGATATATGGATGATACATTTGTGATTTGGCCTCATCGGAGGGAACACCTCAATACTTTTTTAGATCACCTTAATGGCATCCATCACAAAATAAAATTTACCATGGAGGTTGAAGCCAACAATCAACTGCTATTCCTTGATGTTCTCATAAATAGGAAGCAAGATGGAACCCTTGGCCACACAGTATATCGGAAAGCAACTTACACCAACAGATACCTTCATGCTAATTCTCATCACCACCCAGCTCAACTACAAGCCATCGTCAAGAGTTTAGTAACCAGATCACAAAGGCTAGCTGACCAGGATAACATCAAACAGGAAATGGACAGTTTAAAAACAGCTCTGAGACAAAACGGATTTACAGACCGAAATATACAAAGAGCCCTAAAGTCAAAACCGAGACAAACAGACGAGGAGCATGAGACACCAATAACCAAGGCTTATTTACCGTATGTCAATAGGACCACGGATAGTATTGCAAGAATTCTACGGAGACACAATATCGATACTATTTTCAATACAGACAGAAAAATAAGCACGGTGTTGAGGACTCCGAAGACGAGGATCCCTTTAGAACAACAGGCAGTGTACGAGATTCCATGTGCAGACTGTCATAAAACCTATGTGGGGCAAACTAATAGAAGAATTCAAGCTAGACGTGATGAACACCAGAACGCTATAAGAAAGCAGGAAAAAACAACATCTATTGCGGAACACGCCACCACGATGTCACACCGAATAGACTTTGAGAACACCAGAGTACTGGCAAATATAGAACACCCGAAATCAAGACTCGTAAGAGAGGCCATTGAAATAGCGAAGAGACCTCACAGTCTAAACGCACGCAATGAAATTCAGAACTTATCGAATTGTTGGAAAATCCTATTAAACACCGTACCGGCCCGGACCCGTCCAATAACAACTCAACCGGAAATAACAAATCAGCAGGATGGAGCCGTGCCCACTGAGCGCCAAGGGCCAATCACACGCAGCCGTTCACGGTGTCAACCGATAGGTGCCGAGCCGCGACTATATAACAGCGCGCTCGCTTCAGATAATCTTAGTATTCGAGTAACTAGAAGCGAAAGCAGAAGGCTACGAGAATTATGCGAACCGACCTGAAGAGGGCAGATGTGACTCTGCCGAAACGTCTTCATTTTACCACCGATCCCGGTAGGGATCAGTTGTCAACTACGCGGATGAGTTTTTTGAGCCCCTTACGTTGGGTGCCATTTTTGTTAATGAATTAATTTATTTATATATAATGTTTTTAATTATATTTTACAAAATTGTTAAATTGAATTTATATTTTAAAATTGAATTGAATTGTTATTTTATTTAAAATTTTTACTCTTTCTCCTCAGGGTTGGATTCAAAAGAAAACTCAATCTTAGTATATACAGGGTGTAAACGGTTTGGGTGCAAAGATTTTGAGGATCAATACTTCAGATCAAAACAAATCAAAAAGCTTTATAACATTTTCAGAAATAAACTATAGTTTTGCCAAAAAAAATGAAAAAGTTAGAAGTTCTGTAGCCTTTATTACAGTGAATAATAGATTATTTTCTGCTTCAAAATGATTGTAAAGCTAAATATGTAAGTACTCAATAGCGTATACACCTTTAATAACTGTATTAACAAAGAAAATTATTATTTAAACTCTAAATATTCTGTTATAATTTGCCCTACGTTTCTCCGATCAGATGTGGCAACATAGCATGTACTCAGTACTTCAGCTGGCCGCTGTCATGAATGCTTTTTTGCTGCCCGGTTCTTTTAAGAAAGTGAACGTGATTTTTGCGTGACATTCGACATAGCGTAAGTTATTTGATTTTCATTTTAAAATATAAATTGGAAAAATAAATAACATCTGTTGTGAATTGTGAGTTCGAGTGTATTATTTTGTGACAATCATACAATTAGGTAAAGACCTGACATGCTATTAATTTGTGGGGAAAGCAAATGTAATAACAAGAATTTTGAATATTTACTATAAATAATCCGTTTGCTCGCCAGAGCTCTATCATAATGATATCCTGCAGGTCAAAGGTTTTATTTGTCTAAAATAAGTAATATTAATTTCTTAGTAACAATTATTTATCGAAGAATTTAACACATAAAAGTACTACATATAAGAAATGTTTTGTTTAATATACTTTGTATCGCATTATTTTTATATCATAATGTAAACAACTTTGTATCCTCCCTTCTTCAACTTGATGCATAAAATAAACCGCCAAATATAAATATTCATTTCAATACATAAATATTAAAAGGGTACATTTTTGAAAATAATATTTCCTAAAATTTTATGTACCTAAATAAATCTAAGGCACTCGAAACTATGAAATTATTTAATACAAAAAAATAACAGGTGTTCCTTTTTTTGTGGCGACTCATTCCTTTATTATTCACGCTACAAGCAAATCTGGTTTTTAGCGCGACGTTGCCAGATTGACAATAAATTACTTAACATGTATTTCAAATTTTCTTGCATATTAAGGCCTATAGACCATAGTGTTATAAGAGTTTTTTGTTTTGTTTGGTGGGTACTACCTGCACCTAAAATATATGCAGTCAAACTATTTACACCCTGTATATATTATTAAATTATTTATTCACTTACCTTGGATTTCTTACTTTATATATTTTTTAATAGTGTGATGTGTTTTCATTAATCCTTATATATATATATATATATATATATATATATATATATATATATATTATCCCAGTGCTTTGCCCTACTTCATTGAATGATGTTTATACCAAAATTTTTTTATCTTTGCAATATAAATTTTAATACGATTTTATTGCTTACTGTAATTGAATATATTTTTTTAATGTTTTCTATTATTCCTATGATAATATTTCAAATAAAAGTTTTTAGTCAAATTCTACAAATTAAATTTTTATTCATAATTTCTTGAAAATTTTAAAATCAATACAACAATTCAAACATGAAAACAAACTATAGAAATTCCTACTTTGATATTGTTTAACTATGATGTGGAGTTCCAATTTATTCTATCATTTAATTCCAATATACTATACAAACTTATTCTAAAAAATGTACAACAAAATCTTTTTATTTTCAAACAATTTTTAAATGATAAATACCTTATCTAATCCTTTCATCTTCCAAAGTTCCTTTTCTCTAATTGCTTCTGCTAACTGCTATACTTCACACCATCAACTCGTTCCAATATTTTATGTATACATTTTCAGCTGCACTGCTCCACTCTATTTTTATACTCTATGAGTATACACTGTCTATGGTCTTCCAACTTAACCCTTTTATTTATTTTTCAATGTAACTTTATCTTTTCATTCACCAAACTTTTGATTTGCAATTTTCGCACTTATTAATTTCAGAATTTTTAATATGGCTGCTTATCGTTGTTGATTTAATGTCCGCTTAAGTTTGAAAACAAAATTTTCACTGCTACTTTGATGTTTTTACACTGGAAGTTCTACATTCTTGCACGACTAAATTTTGACTAACTAGTTTGACAGATTTGGCATTTCTTAAATAAATTTTTGTAAACAAATGACTGAAACTCTTAGATCATATACACCAAATTTAAAAATTTATCATAATAATTACAAACTTCCTATTAAATATTCTAAATATCAATTCGTTCCATACATTTCTATCTATTTGAAAATTTATTTGATGAAATATTAACATTGTTTTCACAAGTTCAAAATCAACATGACATTTCTATGTAAATAATTTTTTTCTGGTACTAAATTGTTTAATTCGGGCCTTTTCTTATCTTAAAATTCATGTTTGTGACTAATATCATTTATATTTTTGTGTTTTTATAGTGACTGAATGAAATTGTTTTCTAAAATTGAATAAGAAGTACTGAACGATTTCAACACTTTAGAATGTCTACAGCATTATTTATGTCATATTATTTCACAATATTCCAATATAAATTCAGGTATGTTTTTAATCTTATTATTTATAGTTAAATTTTAAAATGTGTCTTTATTCATATAATAACTTCCTTTCATATTAAATTATTACTTTATGGTTTTCTAGCATATGCAACCAACATCACTCTTTTAATAACACTTGGTTTCATAGCTTTAATCTATATTATATTTTAATTTTTGTTCTGTCCACCCCACATCTCATATGTAATGATTGAATAAATCTCTCCACTTATTTTATTTTAATTTCCACTATTTATATTTTTTTATTTTAATTTTTATAACTCATATATTTTTTATTTTAATGCACTATTTTATATAGATATTTTTTTAACTGATTATTAACTTCTATTTACATGACATCAAAACCATAACAATATATATATATATATATATATATATATATATATATATATATATATACATGAACCAGTTTCGCTAATTCCTTCTTTTTTGTTTGTTATTGTCAGGAGAAGATTCTTTTAAAAGAAATGAAAGTTGTGCAGAATATTAAAAAATTTAAGAAAACTTCACTTCTCTAATGTAGCCTTATGACGATTAACATAACTATCATGCATATATAAATTGGTTATATAAGACAATGTAGAATTATGGTTATATAGGGTAGTTCAAAATATATTAGAACATTAGCATGCTTGGAATATATGCTGGAGTGAAATTATAGTTATAAAGGGTTTTGAAAAAATGTTATATTGGGTCGCCATAAGCAGATTCAGGTACAGGGAGATTGAAATATATGCCGAGTAGAACTATTATTATACAGTGTGTTTTAAAAGCGCTATATTGCATAGCCGAAATTACAATATAAGGTGGACGAGAATTATTGTTATGAAGGGTAATAATAAAAACGGCCTGATATATAAGATGGTTGCAATACAGGACGGAATAGAGTGGTGGATACAGAAGGCAGTTAAAAAATGCAGGGTGACCCATATGCAGCCGTATATAAAGGATGGCGACAATATAGGGTGGATTGAAATTTTAGTAATACAGCGTTGTCAAAATGTCAAAAAGCGTGTTCGATGAGCAGTTCGAATTTCAGGGTGGTTGAAATAAATAGAATTATTGGTAAACAGGGTGATTAGAATATATTTAAGTTAAGTAGAGTTAAAAAACATTATACACCCTTTCCACAGGGCGGTTAAAATATAGCCGAAGTAGGATTATAGTTATACAGGGTAGTTAAAAAGTTGCGTTTTTAAACAGAATGGTTTCAATATATTACGAAGTGGAATTATGATAGTGTTTTAATAAAGGGCAATTGAAATTAAACTGAATTGGAGATATTAGTTGTCAGAGCAAATATCGGCTAATAAATAATTTGAGTTTTCTCTTTCTTCTATAACTTAAAACAGTTTTAACAGTTTTAAGCTTATATTATACAGATATACTCATACGTTATTGAGAGGTTAAGTTGTGTTAACTGTACGCAATGGCGTCAAGTCATTTAATGATTTTGTTTCATAAAATTTCATCAAAAGGTCTAAATTACTACAATTTAGATTTAATAAAATTGATTTAAAACGTTTCATAGTTCAACATCTGTCGTGTCAGGTAGTTATAAATGTTTATATACCCTGGGGTGTATGGAGTTTAGGTGCTCCAGGAACTTAAGGAGTTCTTGTTTGCCGAAAGACCATACCACAAATAAATCATCGACGAATCTTAGACATAACTTTGGCTTCAGGTTTCCGGTCTGTAGGGCCTTTTTCTCGAAATTGGTCATAAAAAGATTTGCCACCGTTGGTGATAGTGGTGCTCCTTCAGTTTTTTTATATATATGCGATTGTCAAACATTAAATAGGCACTTTTGAGGCAGAGTAACAAATCTAGTATGAATTGTGGCAGGTCTTAAATTTCAGATATTTGTTGAAGTGCTTCTTCTACCAGTATGCTTGGATATAAGCTCTTAACATCGAAACTATCTTCTGGTTACGGAAATGCTGTTGAGAATGAGCGTGAAATATCCGAGTTTTTAACGTAAGAATCTGCTTTTCCACGATGGGTTGTAGGGTGCTGGCTAGATATTTTTCCAAGTTGTATACTGGCGAGTTGAAAGCTCTAACTATAGGACGAAGTGGGACGCCGTCCTTATGAAATTTGGCCAAAACGTAGAACTTTGGGCATCGACTTGACCTTTCTCTGTTTTTCCTGTAGCACATCTTCTTTAATTTTGGATTTCGTTGTTTTTTCTAGGTAGGTGGTCGGGTCTCTGGATGATGGTTTGTAACATCGAGTCATTGTCGAGTAGTTGCTTCGTTTTGTCCTGGTAGTCTATAGTGTTCATTACGACGGTGGAGTTTCTTTTATCGGTGATATTTTCGGATTCTTTGAGGGATTTATTTATTTATTTATTCTTCTTATACGGGTAACCCCATTTACATAAAATACAAAAAAAAAACAAAAAATATAGTGTAAACAACATTAAATCTAAAAAACATATAAACCTAAAGTTTACATGTCTAACATTGAATATAAGGGCTTTCATTTCCTGTCGGTTGAGGGTTGGTTGAGGTGGTTTCGCGGATCTGATGACTTGATGTTCTGCCGTTTATTTAACTAAATTTGCGAGGCTTGCTTCCACATTGGAGATGACTTCCTCGATCGAAATTTTCTTCGGAGCTATACCAAAGTTGAAACCTTTACTAAAAACACTAATTTCTGTGGTGAACAGTGGGTGGTTCGAGTTGGTGTCGACACTGTGGATGTTGTCGTGGGCTGTGGATTGTTCGTATTTCCGAAACTTTTTGTTGTAGATTCTCCAATTTCTTCTTGAGTTTGGAAGATGTTTGTGTTTTGTCGGTCTCAGTGCGCCAGTATGCTAGCAGTTCTACTTGGTCCCACAGTACTCCGTTAATTGGCGGCTTCAGGTGAAGGTAGTAGAGTTGTTTTTCTGTTTCGCTCATTTCTTGGCGGCTCTGTTCCATCAGCAACAACAATCGGGTCATAAAATTAATTTCTTTAGTTGCAAACAGATAGCACAAACTACTTATTACAGAACCAGACTAATAGGAGAAGCTATTGAAATGGAGAAAAGTGGACAATTAAACAAAAGAATATATCTTTATATATATATATATATATATATATATATATATATATATTTATGATTTATTCCGGTCTATTTAGTCAAATCCCTCCAGCTTCTTTGTTTTTGATTTTATAGAAAAAGTGTAAATATCAAAATTGAAGGGAATTGTATCCCGAATATGATTGTCATGTCCTAGTTTGCGTGACAGCCCTCGTTTTCGAGATATGACACAAACTTATCTGTTTTTTGAATGAAAACCATAGTTGGCTATGACCTCAAAGAATCGGACATTTTTAGAGCTTTTCAACGATATCTTATTTTCACTTTTAACGTAGGTAGCCATGAAAAAGATTGTTTCCACTTTGACGTGTCATCATTTGAGAGTAATTCCATTAGTAGTGCTGAACTGACAGTCGATATTGACAAGTTTTCGTGATAAAATGGAATATGCTAATATGTCATAAAAATTCAGTTCGTGCAGCTGAGGAATACTTTCATAGATATTTTAATTGTCGTCAACCTGCTCTACGTACATTTGAGAGGCTTTACGATAGTTTACGCAGATATGGATCTTTTACTAAACCACCAAAGGAACGTAATCAAATTAACGAAGCAGCACAAATAAATGTTTTGGCAATGGTAAATCAAAATCCATCTACATCAACTAGTGAGATTGTGGCAGAAGCTGGCACATCTGAACGAACTGTAGTTAAGGTACTGAAAGCGCACAAGTTCCACCCGTACAAACTTTCAGTTTCTCAAATTTTGCATGCTAGTGACGAACACCGACGTATTTTGTTTTGTACATGGTTTAGAGACATGTGCCTTGACAATCCACAGTTTCCATTAAAGGTGTTATGGTTAGATGAAACTAGATTTACTACCTGCGGTATGTTCAATAGACACAATGAGCATATCTGGACTAAAGAAAATTCTTTCCATGTAGAACAAAGACGACCCCAGATAAAATTTGGTTTTAATGTTTGGTATGGTGTCATAGGGTCTACTATTCTGGTGCCTTTTATCTATGACGAATCACTTACTGGGGAGCGCTACTTGCATTTCTTGCAATACACTTTTCAAGACATGTTGCATAATTTGAATGAGAACTCGTTTAGAAATTGAGTGGTTCCAACATGATGGAGCACCTACTCATAACTCGTTATTAGTTCGAAAACACTTAGATAATGTCTATCCAAACTCTTGGATAGCAAGAAACGGCCAACGCGAAGGCCACCCCGGTCTCCCGATTTGGCAGTTATAGACTTCTATTTATGGGGTGCGCTAAAAAACAAAACTTACAAAAGAAAGTATAAGGCAGTTGGTGACCTAAGGGAGGCGGTATTACAAGCAATTGAAGAAATTGATAGGTGGTCTGTGAGGAAAGCGGTAATATCAATCTTAAAAAGATGCAATTTTTGTCTAAATAACAATGGTGGACTTTTCGAACATAAATTGTAAGCACTATTATGTACTTTGATTTCTTTAGGTTTTAGTAAGTATTTAGTTTTTTCGTTATATCTGATATACCTAATAAAAAATCGTACAATGTTTTTTGGAATAGTTATTAATAAATCAATCTATTTCTGGGCTAACTACGTTAAAAGTTAAAATAATAGAGAAACGCATCCATAACTCCGTTATATTTATAAATAAGTATATCGAGTATTATATCCTTGAAAAGCTCTAAAAATGTCCGATTTTTTGAGGTCATAGCCAACTATTCCATTCAAAAAAAAGATAACTTTGTGTTATATCTCAAAAACTAAACTAAAAAAAACAAACATATTCGGGATACAATTCCCTTCAATTTTGATATTTACACTTTTTCTATAAAATCAAAAACAAAGGAGCTAGAGAGGTTTGACTAAATCGACAGAATTTCGTTTTTTCAAAATATCTAGTAAGCCATGACTTTTTACAAAAATCTGAAAGTGTCATTAAATTGGGCCAGTAAAACTGCAAATATTTCCCAATTTAACTATTGCTCTATCTCCGCTAGTTTCCGAGATCCCCATACTGACCATCAAAAAAAAAAAAACTCACCATGTATAAATGTAAATAAAGCATATTCATCCATGCTAAAATAAAATAAACATATTTATACACTCATATATGAAACAACGGTGAAATAAGTTAGTTTAGGAAGTATAATAACAGGGCATGAAAATCTAATCACGAAGTAAATTAAGAATAATTTATTATAGAAAAAATTATAGATTAAAGGGAAATTGTAGTTAAATTTAAGATAAAGTAGCATAAAATTAAAAAATTAACCCAAGAGTTCATTGACCTACATAGAAAATATAATGAAGCAATAATAATAGATAGGAATTTTACAGAATGAATAGTTAGAAAGGTTTAGTAGAACAATATTTATATATTAAAAACAGAAAATTACATTCAGATAGAGATAAATGTATTTATTGGAAAAATATCATAACTTTTAACATATCAACAAAATTCATGATCATTTAAGGAATTTTTAGTTTGAAAATGAAATTAAATGAAAATTCAAAAGAATTAAAAAGTTCTTAGAGCTATCTAAAAATATATAACAACATAGGGAAAAGCAAAATTATATTTTTATATGGAAAAATTCGTAGGATGAATCAAAAATGACCAGGGCGAGATCTAACACAAATTTCACGAAAACAAATGAATTTTTAGCCAAATTAAGGGACAGGCAAGACATGACGCTCCCGTTAGTCATTTTTATCCGAAAAAGCATAAATCTCAAGATTTGAAGGTTAAAAGATCTATAATCGCTCTTATGTCTTATATGTCTATTATAACACGTAGATGATTATTATGTTTAGTTTGAGTTTTTAAGGATCAACTTCCTTTGAAAAAACGTCAAAATTTGAAGTGGTTATGATGTTTGAAATGTCAGAATAGTTTTAAATTGTGTCGTTGGTGTAGTGTTCCGAAATACTTTAATGAACGTAAAGCCAAGGTCAACAATTGCAAAGATCGAATTACATTGAATATTTGGAATTAATTTTAGGAATTTATGAAGGACATCAATTATGAATATAATAATTATTTATGGTATTGTTATATACTCCGTGGGTTCAATTAAAATTGTAAAACTAATTTTCACTCTCACTTTTATTTACATCAAAAATTCACAACAGCTAATTCGAATATCTAAATAATAACAAGACATATGCTCTTAGCCGCCTAACTCACTACTGGGAAGATGGGCCGCTCCTTTTAAAATTAGCATCGAATTCTCTCGTACAATCCAGTGTCAATTTTACAGTTGTCGAGTTATTTCCAGATTAATTTTTTTGTCATCTCAGCGATTGATGTATTGGAATGAAACCAGGGCCGGATTAGGTAAATTTCGTAACGCTGCCCCACTTTAATTCTGATCGCCCCGGTCAGAGACATCCTCTCCATGAGCAAGTGAGCAAGTCGATCTAAATTCCTTCAACTTAGCCCTGTGGTTTCGACGGATACGGTAGTCTACGTCATTAACCCTCTTGACCACCTCGTATGGACCATCCAAAGCGGGTGTAAGCTTTGGAGATTTACCCTTGGTCCGTTAGGGGTTGTACATCCAGACTTTGTACCTATCTTGGAACCCGACTGAATTGGCCTTGAGGTCGTATCGCGACTTCATCCGGTCACTGGTGGCCAACATCTGCGTTCGGGCTAATTCATGTATTACCAGCACATTATGTCGGAGCTGGTCGGCATAATCGTTGTTCGCAGTGTAATCGCAACTCTTTTCTGAATAGAACCCTGTCTGGAGTCAGTCCTGTACTACTATGTACGGCTGAGCGATATGCCAACAGGAATAGGGGAATATGCTCATCCCAATCCCGTTGGTTATTGCTGACGGCGTTGGATAGGTGTTGTTCCAAGGTCCTATTGAATCTTTCCACCATTCCTTCTGACTGTGGGAGCAATGGTGCTGTTCTCGTCTTCCTGATCCGCAACATCGTTCAGACCTTCTGGAATACATTCGATTCGAAGTTACGCCCCTGGTCTGAATTTAGTTCCATCGCGACGCCAAACCTGCTGAATAGTTGTTCTACTAGCACCGTCGCTACCGTGGTTGCCTCTTTTTGGGGTATCGCATATGCCTCAGGCCATTTTCTGAAGTAATCCATTGCGACCAAAATGTATTTGTTATATTCTCGGGAAACGGACAGGCGACATCGATGGCATTTCTCTCAAATGGGACGCCCACATTGTACTGCTGCATTCTGCCCCTGGTCGGGGTTTTCAGGCCCTTAGTGGCTGCACAGGTGTCACATTTCCGGCACCAAGCTCTGACGTATTCGAAGTACTTTACCCAGTAGTATCGCTAGTGAACTTTGTCTAAGGTTTTGTTCATGCCCAGATGGCCCCCGGTAATCCCATCATGTACTTTGGTCAGGATGGCTGGTACCTTTTTCTTAGGAACTACCAATTGGGACTTCGTTTCTCGGCCATTAGTGCTCTCCCACACTACTCGCTTGAGCATTCCATTCTCTACTTTTAGATAGTCTCTTTGGGTCCATAAAGATTTCAGCACTCCCGAATATCTAGCTACCTCGCCCTATCGTGGCCTGTGTGCCCCTCTCTTTTTGAGTGACAGGATTGGTTCGATGTCTGGATCAGCCATTTGGTCCTGGATGCACTGTTCCGTTGTCCAGTCTTCATTGACCTGCACTCCGATCTGTCTGATGGAGATACCCTCTCGCTGTTCCGTCTTTAGACAATGTCCGCATTCTGCTCTACAAGGTCTTCTGGATAGAGCAACGGCGTTATTGTGCAAACGGCCTGCACGGTGTTCCACCTTGAAGTTGTATTGTTGCAATTTCTCCATCCACCTGGCCAGTTGCCCTTCCGGTGTACTCATGTCTAGTTGAGGGCGGCATGATCTGTTCGGATAAGGAAATCAAGTTCTTTTGTGGCGACGCAATAATTTCTTTCCGGTTTCGAGAATCCACGGCTGTAGTACTAGATCTCCCTCTCTTCACCATTTTGCACCTAGGATAGGACGGCTCCCCAACGTGTGCGGCGCCGGTGTCCAAAATGAACTTGCCGGACTGTGTATTGAAGGCTAGGATTGGGCTGGAGCATAGTGCCTTCAGTCGTCTGAAACATGTTTCACAACCCTGATTCCAACTGAAGGTCTCCTTCTCTGTGGTCTGCCGATGTAGAGGCGCGGCGATGGTGACAAATTCCTCAACAATTTGCCAGTCTCTTGGGACTAGCCAATTAGGGATGGCTTCTATCGTGTCCTCGTTGGTGCGGATTCCTGACTCGAAAACGACGTGGCCCAAAAACTCTATTGCTTTTTGGAACATGGAACACTTTTTCGGGTTGAGTTTCAGGTTGGCGTTCTTAATTCTAGAGAATACTTCGCCCATGTTATTCAGATGGACGTCCAATGTCTGACCCATGACCAGAATGTCGTCGCGGTACTCTAAGCACGTCCTCCATTAGCCTCTTGAATGTAGCGGGAGCATTACATAACCCAAAGGGCATGACCGTGAACTGAAACAGCTCTTTACTAGTAGAGAACGCTGTCTTCTCTCTGTCGTTTTCGTCTAGACCAACCTGCCAATATCCACTCTTTAAAAATTTGCCAGTGCTTTGTGATAAATTGCTTGGCTTTTTTCTGTTCTTCTGGTGTCAGGTGTGGCAAATGGTCAGCAAACTGTTGTAGGAACTCTTTACTGGGCCCTGTCTCCTTCACCAAACCTGGTACCCTTCTTCGCAATTGATGATGATCTCGACTGGTTCGAAACAAGCTATCTCTTCACCATTGGCAATTCTGATGTCGTCGTTGGACAAATTCAGGACTCTAATTGATATATCAAGTCCGGTTGTAATTATAGCCCGTCCAACTAAGTAGTCATGATCTGAGTGTACGGGCTCCAGCATTTCAACGCAGCTCCCAGGATTGCTTGGTAGCTGCCCATGAATAATCTGTTCCGTTCGACTGGGAATTCTGGCTGAGGATTTTGCTACAATTTTTATGGAGGAAGCTGAACTGTTGACCGGCCGTGTCAATACAAATTCCTCATTTAGGAACCGAAGAACATCATATCTCGGGTCGAGCATAAATCCATGCTGGCTAATTAGGTCCATACCGAGTATAATATCGTCCTCAATATTCAGTACCATGACCCTATGCCGGATCATGTAGTCCCCTATCTGTAACATGCTTTTCTGGTATAAATTCTCTTTGACTGTCCTAATAGTTTGTTCATACAGGCCAGCAATGCTTGAAATTGTGACTCTGGCTCTTCCTGGTTGAAGGAAACTGCTCGGACTCTCGGCTTGGACATGTTCATGACTGCCTCTACTTCTAACGCCCTAAGTAAAGCTTCATTACTTTCTTGACGTCACTTAGTCTTAGATTTCGTTGTACTTTCACAACTCTGATACCGTTTATGAAACTCTGTGTGGCCAACTGGTCTTTCGTTTCCTCTGGCAAGTCTGGGTAGTACAAGTGTACTAACCGTCTAATCTCTGCTTCGAATTTTTGGAGGCTTTCACCGGATTTTTGCGTTTTTCCACTGAGTTGGACTTGGTATAATTGGCTCAAAGATTGATTGTCGTATCTCTTGTCCAGAATGGCGATGATCTGGTCGCAATTGCATTATTCATCGACTGGAATGCTTTGGAGGAGTTCTAAAGCCGGATCTCTAAAGGAAATTACAAAAGACGTAGATTTTTCTTGGTTATCCCATCCATTAGCTGTAGCCACGGCTTCAAATTGCCAAGATGAGCTGCCATCAAATGTGGGCGGTTTGCTAACGGAACCTTTGGTACTCATTGTGTTGTGGTATTTTCCTCGCTGTAAGTCCTGTTGCATTTTTATGATTTCTGTTTCCACTTTGTTTTGGATGCGACTAATTTTATCTTGTACTTAACTTATTTCATTTTGTACCGTGTTTTTAATGGAACTGATTTCAAATTTCACCTGGATGGAATCGATTTCATCTACTTTGATTTCAAGTGTCTCCACATTACTTTTTAGGATCTTTATATCGTAGTTTATTTCTTTTATGTCTCATTCAACTTCTTTCAATAACTGTTTCATTAACTTGCTATACCATTTGTTAATTGTTGAAATTGCAGTTGTCTATTTTGTTCTAATATTTTAGATACATTTTTTCTGGATAATTCAACTTGTTCTTGTTTTTCTGCAAATTTCTAGAATACTCCTTCCATTAAATTCTTTGTTGTTTTTCTTCCATGGCAGTGACAAGTTTTTGTTGTTTTTCTTCCACGGTAGAGACAAGATTTTGTTGTTCGCTTTTCATCGTATAAAAAAGATTTTCTAATTCTATTTTACGTTTTTCATCAAAAGATTTCACTAACCATTCTTGAATTTCTTCCTGATGTTATGACGAAGAAATGGTGCTTCATGGGAAAGACGACATAATGCTTCGAGCAATCTTGAAAAAGGATGTAAATGTTCTGAAAAGAGCTGAAATCAGTGTAGATGCTTGCCTAGAAGGGAAAGCTAAAGCTGGAACAGTGATGATGTTTGATCCCGAACTTAACGACGGAAATGTAAGCAGAGGAGTAGCACTGGGGAAGACTCTGTTTCGTTCCAAGGAGATTGTGCCAGTAAGAGTAATGAACCTGAATCAATACTCGGTTGTCCAACAGTTTCCTCTGTAGTCAGAAGCACATAGCATGCAGAAATAACACCAGGTAAGCTATCGGAGGAACTGGAAAAACTCATCACCGATTCATCTAAGAATTTGAAACCAAACCAGAAAGCAAAATTGAGGAGGGTCACTGTTAGAAACTACCAGGATATCTTCGACGAAGGGAAGGGAAAAAGAGGGCGAACTGATCTGGTGAAATATAAAATTAATACCGAGGACGCTCAGCCTGTTCGACAGTCGGCGAGAAGACTACCCCTAGCCAAGAGACAAGCCGGTAGGATAGTCCACGAAATGGAGCATGAAGATGTTATTGAACCATCCAATAGCTCTTCGCCTTTTCCAGTTGTCTTGGTAAAGAAGAAAGACGGTTCCACTCGATTTTGCGTGGACTATCGGCAAGTCAATCACGCAACGAAGAAAAGTAGCCATCCCCTACCAAGAATAGACGATACCCTAGATACATTGACTGGATCAAAGATGTTTTCCACCCTGGAGTTGAAGAGCGGTTATTGGCAGGTGGAACTAGCTAAGGAAGACTGTTTTTACCATCGGCTCAAGAACCAATTCACTGTAATTCCGTTTGGGTTGTGTTATGCTCCAGCAACTTTTGAAAGATTGATGAAAACAGTGTTAAAAGGGCTTTTATGGAAGACATGCCTGGTGTATCTTGACGACATAATCGTGGTTGGAAGATCATTTGAAAACCACGTGAAAAACCTGAAAGAGGTGTTTCGGCAACTTAGAAGTTTCGGACTAAAGTTAAGCACGAAGAAGTGTCAGCTGTTCCAAGAAGAGGTGTCATATCTTGGACATGCGGTTTCCGCGGAAGGAACAGCTGTTGATAAACGGAAAATTGAAGCTATCCAGGAATGGCCGACAGCTAAAGATATACACCAGTTAAGCAGTTTCCTGGGGTTATGCACGTACTATCGTCGGTACGTAGCCGGATTTGCCAACATCGCCAAGCCACCTAATAGACTCATAGAGAGGAAGGTACAATACCAGTGGGACGAGGAGTGCCAGCGATCATTCGAGACACTGAAAAGAGCATTGACGAGTGCCCACGTTTTAAGTTATCCTTTGCAAGATGGAAAATTCGCTTTTGATACCGACGCAAGCAATGTCGGAATTTGTGCGGTGCTTTCGCAGATCCAAGACGGTCAGGAGAAAATCATCGGATATTTTAGCAAGACCTTGAGCAGGCCTGAACGGAATTACTGCGTAACCCACAGGGAACTCTTGGCTCTGGTAAAGGGAGTAGAACATTTTTACAAGTACCTCTATAGTAAAAGATTCCTCCTGAGGACTGAGCATGCAGCACTGAAGTGGCTTTTGCAGTTTAAAAACCCCGAATGACAACTGGCCAGGTGGATTGAGCGGTTGCAAGAATTCTACTTCGAGACTGAACATCGAGCTGGAACAAGCCATAAGAATGCTGATGCTCTATCGAGGAGACCATGCCCTGATGACTGCAAACACTGTCAGCGAGCTGATGAAAAAGGGGCTGTTCTCTGTAGAACTACCGCCGCCGATGACCATTGGCCACCTGAGGAGGTCCAGAAATACCAAAAATTAGATGCAGAACTAAAAGAAATTATCCGGTGGAAGGAAGAAAACCGCAAACCTACGTGGCAAGAGATTTCCCGATACTCACCAACCATAAAGTCGTACTGGGCACAGCGGAACTCCCTCATCCTGAAAAATGGACTTCTCAAGCGCGTTCTGGAATCTCCAGAGGAGGGAAACGACAGAAAACAGATTGTAGTTCCCAGAAATAGGAGACCCGAGATTTTACGAGAACTACATAACTACATGATGGTACAACTGGAGGACATCTGGGAGTAACCAAAACCCTGAGGAAGTTGAGAGAACGCTTCTGTTGGGTAAACTGCCAATTAGACGTTAAGGGGTGGTGCCGGAAATGTACGGTTTGTGCAGCAAGTAATGGGCCTCAGAAGCGACCAAAATCTCCCTTGAAGCAATATAACGTAGGCAGTCCATTCGAAAGAGTAGACATTGTTGCCGCTCCATTTCCTGAATCCGACTCTGGAAGTAAATACATTATGGTGGTGGAGTATTTAAGTAAATGAGCAAAAGCGTATGCCTTGCCGAATCAAGAAGCCTTGACCGTTGCTGATGTCCTTGTCAAGGAATGGATCAGTCGTTTTGGTGTTCCCTTGGAGTTGCACTCCGACCAAGGTAGAAATTTCGAGTCTACTCTATTCCAAGACGACTGCATGCTCTTGAAGATCAATAAAACACGGACGACGGCATTACACCCGCAATCCGATAGAATGGTAGAACGGATGAATAGAACCATTAACCGCCATTTGTCAAAGGTATTCTCTGACTACCAAAGGGACTGGGACCAGTATCTGCACCTTTTGCTAATGGCATATCGTTTGTCTGTGCACGAGTCCACGGGTCAGACCCCGGCCAGTATTATCATGGGACGAGAATTAAGACTACCATTCGATTTGAAGTTTGGATGTCGTCCAGGAAAAGAGACCGCAGGGGAAGACTATGTCAGCCAGCTACATCAAAAGATGAACGACATCCATGAACTAGTCCGGTTAAACATCAAGAATGCCAGTGTCCGAATGAAGAAAGCCTACAACATCAAAGCCGAGGACGAAGAATTCGAAGTTGATGATCTTGTATGGTTGTATAACCCGCAACGACGTCGTGGATATTCGCCCAAACTACAGAGATCTTGGGAGGGGCCGTACCAAATTGTGAAGAAAATCAACGATGTTGTCTAGAGAATAAAGAAGCTACCTTAGAGAAAACCAAAGGTGGTACATTTTAACAGGTTAGCCCCTTATGTCGGAAGACATGACAGCGAAGTTGACCAAGCCCAAGTCCGCAGCATCCAACAAGCCGATGATGAGATGACCTTCGAGCATTGTATAGCACTTTACTTTGATGGGCACAAAGTGCAGCACGACGTAACGAGAAAGGAACCCCGAGACCTATTTGAGGTGCCCTGGCTCATTGTGTGGCTCGAGATCTCCGGATGCCCAGAGGAACAGCCAAGGTGTTTGCCAAAAAGTACCGCCAGTTCCAGAAGCTACGTGAGCAAGATCCAGTGGTAGGGAAGGCCCTTCATTTTGAAGATAAACAACCAGTGGGTACCAGAGATATCGTTTATTTGGAATTGAGGAATTTGATGATGGAGAAGAATCTGATGAAATTGGCGGTCCCAAAGATAGCCTGCGGGTTGGATGGACTGAATTGGAGGGTGGTGAGAAGTATGATGGAAGCAATCTTCCGACTCAGTGGCATCGGCATTCTGGTATGCTGTCTCAATATTCGCAGCCCAGATTCGAAGAACGTTGGCTGTTACTTCAACCAAACTTCCCGATGTCGAAATGGAGAGTCCTGCAAATAACGTCACACCAGGAAGGATTCCAGGACTTTCCGGGACGAAATGGTCTAAGTGGGGTCAATGTTACGAGTATTCATCCGACAGCTGGTGCAATCGGCCACCAACCTATTCGTGGAAGGGACATTATTCCGATATTTCTGCGAATCCGAAATGTTGTGTCTCTCAACAGGCCGACCGCTGCCGTTTCTGGGAATTGCCTTAAAGCTTTCAGAACACATAAAAGAAGTTTTCCGATAGTTCGTTGATTTGCCAGAATAATTCCAAGAGAAATATATAAATACAGACAGCTGGCTATGGATTTCATTCGACGGTCGTATTGTATAGTTAAGATAAATTGTAAATAATTTCTGTGGATATAAATTGTGTTGAAGTACTGGAAATAAATTAGAGTGAGTTGGACTGTGTTTTTAAATAAATCCAAGAACTGAACTGAACCCGTGTGTGAAAATAAAAACATTACAGTAGTATGTTATTAAAATGTACAGTAAACGCAGAATGGGCAATATGGAGAAGAAATTTTTGTGATACATACGGAAGCAAACGTTGCTCACAAGTTAAATACACATTTGCTTTTAAATTTCAAGGAGGTTCATTACGGGAGTATGCCGCAAAAAAAGAAAGATTATTACTAGATGTAACTAGAAATATTGACACACAGACTTTGATTCATCTTATTGTTATGGGTTTACCAGATTATGTAATGTTCGAAATGTATAAGGAATCAATCACATCGACTGCAGAACTTTTCAATGAAACTAGTAAATATGAACAAATAGTCAATAAAAATAATTATAATAAATTCAAGAGAAATACATTTGATAGTACAGTAAAATGAACCTTGAAAGATGTGAAAAATTAAATAAAGATAACGATTTCCACTCTGAAGAAAAATTCTGGTTTAAACAAACTGGTAACTAGGAGAACAAGAGAATCTACAAAAAGAATGCAAAATATTATATGTTCTCCTGGGTGACAATTAGTCAAAAACGAATTATTACACATTTAATTAAAGTAAAACTAACATTGGAAGGAAAATTAGACATATTTGGTATTTATGATTCCGGTACTAATATTTCCCTAATAAATTCTAAATTATTAAGACTAAAGAAAAAAGGAAAACACGACCACAGCAAAATAAACTTAGTAACAATTAATGGTGTAAAAATATTAAAAGGTTTAATAACAATAAAAATTAAGATTTTTGATAAAGAGAAGAAAAGTGATGTTTATATTGTTCATAGAAAAGACTTTAAATACGATTTCTAATAGGACTAGATACTATAAAAGAGTTTAATTTAATTCATAATGAAAATTTAGAAACTCAACAAAATCTTGAAGAAAACTTTACTAAGGAAGAACTTCCTTTTAAAAACAAACCTAATGAAGCGGAAGACAGAACGAAGTTTAATTTTATAAACTTTAATGAACATATAAAAGAAAAAGAATGTTCAATAGATCTGAGTCATTTAAATAGTCAACAAAAATCTGAAATAAATAAACTTATTGATAAATATAAAAAAAATTGCAAAGGATAAATATGGAATTGGAACAGTCAAGGATTATGACATCGCATTTATCTACTTTATGATAAATATTGTAGTAAAAGGTCATACAGATATTCATTAATTATCACAATTGCTTGAAAGAAATCTTGTAGAGGAATCATACAGCCCATTTGCAGCATCAGTAACCATAGCTTTCAAAAAAAGAAAACAATCGGAAAACCAAGATTGTATATCGATTTTAGAGCTATAAATAAAGTGGTGGTAAGTCAAGCTCAACCATTTCCATTTGCAAGTACTTATCAACGTATAAATTCTGCGTTCTGGTCTATTCCGCTGCGAATTGAAGATAGAAAAAAAAAAAGCTTTTGTTGCACAAGAAAGCCACTACCAGTTGACATATTTACCCTTTGGTTTGAAAACTTCTCCAGCCATATTTCAAAAAATATTAAGCAACATACTGAGAAAGTACAAATTGACAGATTTGTAAATTTCATTGACGACATTTTGATAGTAACAAATCCGATCACATACACCATTATTCACATCTTTTAGAGGCGATAAAAAAAAGTTTCCGACTTAAGTTCATAAAATGCCAACTTCCAACAAATTCAGTAAAATATCTCGGACATTGTTTAATTACTTGCTGATGAATAAAATTATCAACAAAATAATATTAAATGTTGTTATGGAAATGAATGCTTAAGATTTCACACAAATATCTTAGTATTTTGTAAAAAAATATATTTTTTACTTCTGGAATTAAATATGAATTAAGAAATTTGTCTCAATTAAGCAATCTAAAATATATATATATATATATATATATATATATATATATATATATATATATATCTTAATGTGTAAATCAATACACTAAAATGTGAAATGGAAAAATTATAATCTTATAACAAGAAAAAGTTGTTTATCACACTGCACCTTGATCAAAATAACAAATGTTTCATAAAATTATAAACATATGATACTCATCATTTTAATGTTAGGACATCTTCAACTTAAGTCTCCGGCGAGCAAAAAAGACATTTGCTGAACTCTTTTCTCACACAATGTATCCCAAAATAAGACTGAAATTAATAAAATACTTTCTATTAGTCTAAAAACTAGCTTTATATTAGGGTACAGCGCCTATTGTCACTGTCGAAACAATAGTGTTGATATTTTACTTGAAAAACTCTAAATTTTTACAGGTTTAAGTTAGTAGGATACCGGAAATTAAAGTTTTAATTGACTGTTATTAAAGAACAAAAATGTATAAGGTTGCGAAATACATTTCTCATTCGTTATGTAAGTAGTCATAAAAAACGAATGAATTAATGTTTAATTATATTTTTGATATCATTACTAATAAGATAAGTTCACTCGAATAAGAACCTTATCACTCACATATAAAGAAGTCACTCAGTGACAAAATTGCATATGTCGTATTTCTGCTATTTATTTACATTTTTTTCAAAAAAAATATTTGTGATTATTGGTGATAATCACTTTATAATTAATCCGGATTTGGTTAATTATATTACAATTGTATATTAAGCTGTGGTAGGTCGTTTAAACCGGGAAAGCAAGGACTCGCAGTTTTTATAGACTTCAAAGGGAAAAACAAAGCAGTTAAACACTGGATTTTCAACCTTACCTACCCAAAAAAAATTTAGAAATAACATGAATATTTATAAATCATTTTGTAGAATGTGGTTATTCCTAAAAAGGAAAATTGTTGAAATTTCCTCAAAAGCAAAATATGTTGAAAAGTGGTGCAATGCCGTCTCTTCATTTAATACAACCGACAACTTTGTAGAAATTTTCCCACGAAAAATGCACTATGAGAATGCAAAAATGATGAATGTGTAAGTAATTGTTTATTATACAAATATTTTTTTAGTGCTTGGTTTTTGTACGTTATTTAATGATTAAACATCACAGCTTGTTTTTAATGTATATCTACTGATAATAATATGTTTTGAGATTTTGTAAACGTTTATAGGTAAAAGAAGAATAGAGTGAATTCCATATTCTTAATTTCTTAATTCTGATAGCGGTCTCTAACACAAAAATGGATTTTCTTACTTAATACAATGAATTAAATTACTTTTTCAATCATCGGCGAATCTCTAAAACTAACCAAAAACTGTTTATTGGGTTTAAACAAATTGGCGATATCAGTCAAATAGGTTCCAAAGCTCTTAAATCACTCGGCTTCACAAAAAGAATTTTCAAAGAGTTTAAATATACAGATTCTATTCGGTTACGATACTGTTCCCTAGTTAGATCTGTAATAGAATGTGCTTTGTCTGTGTGGTCTCCAAACTACCCTGGCTACATCTACGAAATCGAACACGTACAAGAAAAGTATTTAAGATACCTCTATTTTAACTATATATACCTTCAAAACTTATTTCACTAGGAGACCTTGCTGAGACCGTGAAGTTTTATTCAAAATCGTGAACTCTGCAGTAAGATTACCTAGACTTATTACCTTCAATCTACTTAAACCTACCTTTAAGAAACACTAGGTCAACAAACACACGTCAGAAACCCTTTTTCCGGAGTAATCTTACCGCAGATTCATTTATCCACAGAGCAACTAGATCAGAAAATAGAAATACAGATAACTTAGAATTCTTCGTAGGCTAAAACACTTTTGTGGAATACTAAGATTACAATTATTCAGGTTATTTTACTCATTTTATATTAGTATAATATCTGATGATAATAATAAATATTGTATTTATAATTCGAACAATTAGTTTGAAAATATATATTTGAAAGAGGAAACTAATATCAAAAATTAAATCAACATTTAGATGTATTGTATATTTTTGTAAATAAATGAAACATTAATCAATGTTTACTATCCTATTTTTTCTTCGCATTTATTCCATCTTTTGTAAATCATAATTAGTAGGTTTATATTAAATATGCACCTAGTATACTACAATAGATTTTTTAGACCGAAAAGAAATACGTTTATGACACCGTTACTATATTATTGCCAGACAGTATTGTTGTCACCGCTAATTCTGATAGTAGTTTATAGGTAGCGTGTATGTTGCATATGACGAAAGTCGTATTTTGCTTCGCACGTTCTGTGCATGTAGCGCCAAACAAGATGCATGCAAGCTACAAATATGTTTCATTCTATCAAAATTTACAACGCGAACAACCGTCGTTTTGGAGAAACTGGCAAATTAAGATTCTAGCATACAATTTTCTTAGAACAATACAAGAAACATTTATTGGCTTCATCGATATAGCGAAAATAACATTTATTTATTTTTTTATTTATAACTTTGGTACTTTGTTGCTGTAAGTGAGTTTAAGGATATGATTTTATTATTTACATAGTGAATAAAATATACGAATTTAATCCCTGTTGTTATTATCCCAGAAGAAAGTTTCGGTACTTACCGTTCTGCCTTTTTTACGTGATTGAGTGAAAAATAAAAAAGCACATTTGTAAAAAGTATTATAAATAAATAACCTATTGATCGTGATATAGAAATATAAAAAACCAGCCGTTGCCTGCGGTTTCACCCGCGTACGGAATGTACAAGTCTTTGCAATAAGAAATAACTTATAAAACATATGGATTATCCTATATAACAATTTTTCCAAATTTTTTTAAACACCCTACTTAACTATAAATCCACCAATCCCGAATATATTTCACCCATACTACAAGTGCTTATCGGCCACCCTATATAACAATTTTAATCGAATTTTTCTGAATCACCTTTTATAATTGAAACTCTACTTCACCCAATAGCGCAAACATCCTGTATATGCTGCTGTTTATTTGTCACCCATTATAACTTTTTTTAACTCCTGCTTATAACTCTACTCCACCATATATATTTCATCTAAGTAACTGCTAATGGTCTGCGTTATATAACAATTATTCCTGATATTTTTTGAGCCACCTCGTAAAGTACAATTTCTCTCCACACTATTTTAATCTTTATACGCAATTTTTTTGTAATTTTTTAATCACACTCCAAAAGTATAATCTTGCCTCGCCCCATGTTTGAGGTATTCCATATAGTAGGACTGCAACTTTTCATGCCCTATATAATATATTTTTTTAAATTTTCCATCCACCCTTTGTGTGTCACAAATTTAAAAACACAGTTTGGCACCCTAACAACAAACCTTTATTTAAACACTACCTAAATTGCTTTTTGGTCACCCTATATAACAATTTCAATCAACATTAAAACCATCCTGCTGCTAATCAGTAAGACATTATAACTTATTTTTTAACCATCCTGTATAACCATAATTTTACTCTAATAAATATTTCAACAACCTTGTATGTTCATCTGCTTAGGGGCCACCAAATATAACATTTTTTTAAACACTTAACTACACTCCACTTACCATCTTATCTACGCAAGTGCTTATGGACTACTATATAAAGATTTTTTAACCACACCTATAATTTGTCTCCACCTTATATTTCAACCATCCGTATATGCAACTTTTTCCAGCATTGTTTTAATCAAACTATATAATTATAATTTTACTTTGATTCACGTTTCAGATATTGCATATATGCAACAGCTTATGTTCTATCCTAAAAAAAATTATCCTATCTCTTTAACTATTATTCTACTCCACCCTCTATTTCAACCACCTTGTACATGCAACTACTTATCGCCCACCTAGTATAACATTTTCCTACCTCCCTGTATAACTAAAAATCCATCAATGCCCAATATATTTTACAAAAACTGCAACAGCTTATGGGGCACCGTATATAACAATTTTGTTCAACATTTTTTTCAATCACCTAGTATGTCTTACAACTACCCTGTATACGCTGCTGCTTATTGGTCAACAAATGTAACATTTTTTAAATACTTAACCAAAACATTTCTAGACCCTATATTTCAGCTGTCCTATATATGCAACTGATTATGAGTCACACTTTCACAATTTTTCCTCATAATTGTTTAACCACATTATAAAGTATAATATCTCTCCACACTTCATTTAAAGCATCCTTCATTTGCAACTTTTTCTAACCTTGTTTGAATCACACTGTGAAACTATAACTTTACTGCGTCCCCATATTTGCAACTGCAATATAACAATTTTGTACCACTTTATATGCTTAAAATTCTACTCCACCCTACATCTCAACCATCCGGTAACTAGAACAGCTTGTAAATCATAACATTTCATTGTAGTATTTTTTATACCTGTATAGCTGTAGCTATATATGCAACTACTTGTGGATATAAAACAAATTTTTAACCACAACATAAACTATAATTCCACTCCATCTTATATTTCAAACGCCCTGTATAAACTACAGTTTCTAACATTTCTTCAACCCATTTCATAACTATAGTATCTTATGAACATAATTCAAAGATCCTAACTGCTTACCTAACACATTTTTTAAAGAGATTTATTGAACTGTTTATGGACCATTCAATATAACTTTTTTGGACCACCCCGTATAACTAATTCCACACTCCCTTATTTCCACCACATTGTATATATCTAGCTGTTTATAGGACACCAAAAATAACTTTTTTTAGTGTTTTTAAATCCATGCAATTCTACTCCGCTTTAAGTTTCTTATATACAAAACACCCAGTAAAATTACTCTTATGTCAGTTAATTTTTGTTATATCGAAACATGTTACATTTGCACATTCCGAATTTTGAATAAAAGCTAAGCTGATGCCAGTATCTAACATTTTGTGCGTGCGGTGGAACCAATAGATTAATTAATTAATTCTTTTACCCAACATGGTAGATGTTTTTTCGTTATATCTACCGTTCCTGTCAATTTACAGAGATAAAATGTCTACCAGATTTTAAGTCAAACTATAGGTTTCGCAACAAAAAAAGATTGAGCAAAATCAGTTAAGTAGTTCTTACGTGATGCCCAACAAACAAACAAACAAACAAACAGACAGACAAACTTACAATTTTATAATAATATAGATATATCAAAATAAAATTTATTAAATAACATTTTATCTGTTACCTTTAATAGGCATACATACTTGAGTATTATTGAATACGAACTAAAAGTTTGCGAAGTCCTGCAGTTCAGCCAAATCTGTAGAAAACTTTGTATTACGGCTTTATTTGGACAGAATTCGCTGCTGAAGTAGCCATTATAAATACACACAAGTCATGTTTGCGTCTTGCAATACGCTTGAAGTAATGAGGCTGAAGCTGCATAGCGATTGCACACCACTAAGAAAATGCGACTTTGCCGCCTCCTGGGGACAGTTTCGTTTATTCCATATGCAAGATGCAAGTAAGCATACTGCAAGGGGAAATTCACGAAAGCGTGCATATGAAGCGACGTTACGTAGACTATATGATTCATCTTTTCCGAGATTTGGGTATTAGTATCATGCTTTACAAAACCTGCTTAGCAAAACCAAGCACAATTAAAATACAAAATTATTAGATTTGATAAGTGTCAAAATTATACTCAACAGAACAGTTCAAACAGATTGCAATAACAAGAAAACCTTAGAGAAACAGGGCGAAATACAAAATTCTAGGACCACCTAAATTAGCAAAAAAATTATAGTAGTAGTAGTAAATATATTACTGTGCTTGAGACTTAGGCCACAAAATATATTTAAATTCAAAGACAGTACTTCAAAAATAGCTCATAACAAAAAAACATGAAGAGTCTACCTTAGATATGTTCAAGGACCGCGACTGCATCGTGTCTACTTCAATTGAAATCTGTCGACTGTTTTTGTCGGTAGCTCAGGAACAAATTAGATATGAGAACCCTATATCAAGACACTCAAAATATTTTTTCTTTTATTCTTTTCTCTTGTGGCTTTTACGAGATCATTGAGCAATCAGAATTCTTTGATCATATGATTGGTGAATACTTTTAAATTTCTTACATTAAATTTAAATATGCATGATACAGTTGCCATTTCCATTAGTATTTTTAAAATGTCAGAGACTAGAAAGTGGAGTGATTCATCTAAAAATTATCTTAAAATGACCTTCAGTTATTTCCAGTGAAAGATCTTTTTAATTAATAAATATATATTAATGGTACCATTATAGCGTTTTCGCTTTTGCCGGAATGACATACTATATAGAAAAATATGTTACAATGCCATTTCCCTCATAATTTTCAAAAGATTTTAATATAACTTTTTTGTAAATACCAAAGTTACCTACATTTATTTACTAAACATTAATTTTACTGCATTCTAGTAATTAAGTTAATATAAAAATATAACTTTACATAAATCTTTCACATCTTACCTCCATTGGTAGTTTTTTGTACAAGTAATAACGATTTTAATAAGATGCCAATAAGAATAATTCCACACCAAAACAAAATCACCAAAAACACTGTTATTAATAAACGAATCTTAAAGTGCATTTTTAAATTGACGTCTTTATAACAGCCTAGATACCAAAGCGTTATAGTATTCTATTAACTACTACACTTCGTAAAAAATTATGATAACAAACTAATAAATAAATCGCTTTTATATAGTAAAAAAATATTCTAAATCTTATCTTTCGATCAATTCTAAGATAACATACAGATGTTTAGTGACGGATGTTGGGTCAAATTTGCTAATGCAAAATTACGAATATAAGTTAATACTGTGGTTTACAGGTCCCTGTCATAAAATATTTGACTGTATCTTTGATTATTTTCTAAACGTCTTCCAATAATCACATTTATAAACAATATGACAAAAAAAGTGAATACTGACTTCTTGATACAAATCTTGGCCAATCATTGAAACATGGATGCGATTTGATTCAGAAGTACAAATTTTTAAACCGAAAGTTTCTTAACTAAGGTCCACACTTATACGTACGGAAGTAGATAAGTATGGTAGTCAAACTGATAATTTGCATTTGTTTAGAGACTTCGTTTAGAGCGACCCGACACATCTGTGGACTTAATACCCGTATAAAGGTTAGTTTTTTGTACAAAAAACAGGTTATTTACGTATTAGTAGTCTGTTTGTTTACAGAAAATACAAAAATTACAGTAAATTAACAAATATAACATCCATTTGACATACAATACCAGCAAAAATTTGCTATTCGTTCTAATAAACATTTCAATTCTCTGTTTGTGATACTTTAAATCTGAGACTTGAGATAGGTGAGAAATTCAGAACAACACAAAGAACGGCAACTTCACCAAAGTCTCACTACATTTACTTAAACCATAGAAGTATAAGCACTAAATTATATTTGTGTGCTGACCATTTTCATATTATAAACTAAACGTTTTATATTAAGAATCCTGCATAATAATTGCAATTAATAAAGGAAATTATTTTCTATTTATAATGATTAAGTAAATACTCTATTATTAAGGGTTAAATATGCATATAAAAAATAACAAGGTAACAAGTTTTGATAATTAATAAGTCAGAAAAGCTGCAAAACAAAAACATTTATATGTAATAGAAATAGTAGTAGAAACCGTTGTGAAGCTGATATTGAAAGCGAAATTATAACACAATACCATCGCAAAGTATCATGGACAAGAGACCTTTGCGCCAGCTGGTGTTTTATTTCTGGAAGTCTGTTTCTTTCAAAGTCATAATTTATGTTTGCCGTGAATTGTAACCAAGATTAGTTGTTCCATAAAATGGCAAGAAAAACATCAATCAGAATGTGCTGTGTAGTTT
Organism: Octodonta nipae; assembly: GCA_034190945.1. Classification (NCBI taxonomy): domain Eukaryota; kingdom Metazoa; phylum Arthropoda; class Insecta; order Coleoptera; family Chrysomelidae; genus Octodonta; species Octodonta nipae. The sequence goes on along the minus strand of CM067216.1, from coordinate 115,631,969 downwards.
ATTGAGAAAACGCTCAAAGGAAAAGTCTAAAATTACAATTTTCCTGGATTTTCAAATGAATCAGAAAGGAAGAGAAAACGTATTGCAATAGTTTGCCCTTAAGGGTAATTAAATTTAATTTTCACGTGTGTAGTCATTTTTAAGTTCACAAAATTTGTCTTAATTGTTGTGGTGTTAACAAAAATAATATTCAATAAATCTTGGAATCAACAAAGTTAATCATGTAAATACTTTCTTTCCAGAGTAAGCAACCAATGTTGAATGAATCTATAAAAGCTAAACTGAACCCAACTGTGAAAAATTTAAGTAAATACATATAAAAGCCGGAATAATTAAAAGTTGTAATTTTATGGGCCTAAATTAAAAATAACATTGCAACACTATAATACAAAACCAAACCATAGCATAGCAATAAGTACCGATTTAAGTATATATTTTTTTGTAATTGAATCACAGAATAAAATAGAAATAATTTTAATGTACAATTACAAGAATATAAAATTAAATATACAATTGCGGTTATAATAAAAAGACAATTCATTTAATGAATAATGTTATTTCAAAAGTTAAATCCAAGAAAAAGTATTAAAGCTAAACAGAACCTGAGATTTTTAGAAAAATGACAAGAAAAGCCTGTTTCCGCTTAAAGTTATGTGATCTGATAAAAGCAGATTTTCAAGTTACGGGATATTTAACAGACACAACAACGTGTATTGGGCCGATCAAAATCCGTTTGTGAGATGTGCCGTCAATTGAACTCGGAATCATAAACAGGCACGTTCTATTTTACATTTTTTGTAATAATTTGACTGCTGTTTGATATCTTGAGATAATATAAAATTACGTCGACCAAACGTTAGATAATTTGCCTCTTCAAGATATAACAAACATGTAGTTCCAGCAAGATGGCGCAACTCCACATAACACCAGAATCATAATACCAGAATTATGGAATCGCCAATATGGAAATAATCGGATCGGAAATCGAGTTCCTGTTGTCTGGACTGTTCGCTGGCTGGACCTTACACCTCTTGGTTATAACATTTATGGATACTTAAAGAATAAAGTTTATTGTTAAACGTATAATACGATAGATGAACTTGAGCCAGCCTTCAGTAGCGTCGCAAAGCCGAAAGTTAATGTGGGCAATGTACATTTCACGAGGCCCTCTGATGGTGCAAGAAGAAAGGCCGTGGGCGCTGGCACACACCACTCATGGCTTACGCTGCCTCTGCCGCCATTCTTCTAGCCATTGAAAAAATGCCTAGACAAATGATTATATCTCAAATGCATCGAATAATAATGGTGAAATTTTTGATAATTAATTTCAATTGCTTTAATTCTAGGCTTTGTTATCGGATTTTAGTTTTGTTTTGAGTTAAATCACAAATCTGTACTGTCTAATGTTTTGGTTGTTTACTTTAATATCATAAATAAAAGAGTACCGAGATATAGGGTACCGATGTCTCATTCATACCAAATGAACTTAAACTAGAAAGAGAAGCAGATGACTGGATTAGGGACAGAAAAATTGCATTAGAAAGAACAATTAAGTCACATAAGTACAATAACATGTTAAGTGATAAAAACAGAACTATTCATAATCTTAAAATCGCTGATATTGTATATGTTGAAAATGGTCACAACCTAAATAGAGGAAAATTAGACGAGTTAAGGATTGGTCCATTTAAAATCGAATAAAAACTATAGCAAACATTATTCAAAATTAATACAGGACATAAAAAGATCTAGTCCATATTACAAACCTAATTCCTGTCACCATACCAGATGAAAATGAAGATTAAATAAAATAAAACATATTGAATAAAGTAAAGAAATTCTCTAACCTAAGGGGGAGATGTAAAGGAATACCAGAATATCTGGCATCCCTCTATGTTTATTTCATGGGTATTTTCCAAAATGTCATTGATGTGTCTTGACTGACATTTAATTAACTATTTAAATGTCACTTCTTTGTTTTTTAGATAATGGTTGTACCTTACTATAATGTAATTTAATTATGTTCTTCTAAATGTGAAAATTAAAATAAAACTTGGTTTTTCAGAGCAACACAGTTAAATTTGTCGTCATAAACTCCTGAAAGATCAAAAATACCATAACTGTCTTATATACAGGGTATTCCATCTCAAACGAGCCACCTTGAACATCTTGGTTATTTTCAAAACTATTGCAATAAGAAAAAAGAGGTCGATTTTTGTTTCGAGGGGAAGACTTTTTTCATGTGGATTAGCGCTTGCGGGTATTCAACATAAACAGTCCAATTCAATAACCTTGAGATTTGAGATAGAGAAAATAGGCGTTGTCGTATATCATTTGAAAGCCCTTTTTACGGACTATACCGTCATAATAAAAAATTTTATTGCAATTCCTGTTCATGTATCAGAAAACCTAACAGAACTAGTAGTAAAACCGGATTATTAAATTAAAAATTTAGTGAAAAATGTAAATAAATAATTATAAAAGCCGGAAGAATTAAATGTTATGGTTTTGATATTTTTATTTGGACCTTAATTAAAAATTAAAAATAACATTGTAACACTGTAAAACAAAACCAAACCATAGCAATATATATAATTCTCTTACAATAATTCTTCTAATTGACATTAAATCAACATGTACTATTCCACTTAAATTAAGATGAAGACGAATTTAATTATTTACAAAAATAAATGTATTCAAACTTTTATAAACTTAATGTTACTCACTCTGTAATTGTAGCTTTTTGTGATAATAACTGTCTTTCGGCAAAATCTGCCATAAAGTGGATGGGCACAGATCCAATTCCTGTGCACGATGGCGGATAGACTGATTCGGGTTTTCCTCTACGCTATGCTCTACAGCAGCAATGGATTCTTCTGTACGCACTGTACGACGCCTCTGTGGATGCGTATTATCATTTAGAGTAAAGTGGTGCGAAAACGTTTCATACTTAATCGTCCATCAGAGCAATTTACTGATGGACGATTATGTTGACCGTAAAATGGACATCGTGCGCGATACGTATTTCGAACAGAACCCTGATTTTCAAAATAAATTTGCACAATTTAGAGGCGTTGTTCAGACGTCAGTCTATTCACGACGAAATGCCAAACCAAACTGAACATAAATCACTTGACAGCTGATAAGATGGCGGCTTGTTAAAAGAGTGTTGCCAACTTAAAGTTCTATACCTCTAAAAAAAAACAAATTTTATAACATCTTTGTGCTAACTTATTTTAAATCACACTGTACAACTATAATTCACACCACCATATGTCTTAACTACCCTGTATATGCATTTCCGTATGGGTACCCATTGTAATATGTTTTGAACCACCATGTATAATTATAATTCCAGTACATCCAATATTGCAACCACCCTGTAAATGCTAATGCTTATGAGCTACCCTATAGGTATGCCAATGCGTTAACATTTTTTTAATGACCCTGTATAACAATACTTTTACTCCGCCCTCTATGGCACCTATCATTAATTCCAACTGCTTATGGGCTACCCCATATAATTATTTTAACCATCCTGCATATAAACTCTTACGGACCATCTAACATATTTTGAACTACCCTATAAAATGCAATATACTTCGTGGGTTTAATTTAAAATTATAAAACTAATTTCCACTTTCACTTTTCTAGAACTTTATTTACATTTAAAACAGCTGACTCACAATACATTTTCATATAAGCTAGTCGTCGCGGTATCACTCCCTGGCGATCGTGGCGTTCTTCTTTTATATCACCAGCGTAGAATTCTCCAGTAGAAATCAACATCGTTCCTTCCGCTGCCGAGCCTTTTCGAGAATCGTATTTTTTTATCTTGAAGCGTTTGTTGTCGTGCTGAAATGACACAGGGTCGGCTTTGGGTAAATTTCGTAACACTGCCCCCCCTTTAATTCTGATCGTCCCGATCAGAAACATCCCCTCCATGGTAGGGAGCGAGTCGATCTAAGTGAACCACCTTCAATTTAGCCTTGGGGTTTCGACGGATCCGGTAGACGACATCATTCAGCCTCTTGACCACTTCGTATGGACCATCCCAGGCGGGTGTAAGCTTTGGGGATTTACCCTTGCTCCGTCGTGTATTGCCAGCATGTTATGTCGGAGCTGGTCGGCATAATCGTCGATGTCTTGGGGAGGTTCTTTGGGGGAGCCAAATGCCAAGTCGCATGGTAATCGCAGCTCCTTTCCGAATAAGACCCTGCCTGGGGTCAGGCCTGTACTATTATGTACAGCAGAGCGATATGACAACAGGAATAGGGGAATATGCTCATCCCAATCACGCTGGTTATTGCTGACGACCTTGGATAGGTGTTGTTCCAAGGTCCTGTTGAATCTTTCCACCATTCCGTCTGACTGTGGGTGTAATGGTGTTGTTCTCGTTTTCCTGATCCCCAACATCGTGCAGACCTTCTGGAATACATTCGATTCGAAGTTACGCCCCTGGTCTGAATGTAATTCCATCGGGACGCCAAACCTGCTGAATAGTTGTTCTACTAGCACCGTCGCTACCGTGGTTGCCTCTTGGTTGGGTATCGCATATGCCTCAGGCCATTTGCTGAAGTAATCCATTGCGACCAGAATGTATTTGTTCCCCCTCTCAGACTCGGGAAACGGACCGGCGACATCAATGGCAATTCTCTCAAATGGGACGCCCACATTGTACTGCTGCATTCTGCCCTTGGTCCGGGTCTTCGGGCCCTTACTGGCGGCACATGTGGCACATTTGCGGCACCAAGCTTTGACGTCTTCGAAGTAATTCACCCAGTAGTACCGCTGGCGAACTTTGTCTAGGGTTTTATTCATGCCCAGGTGGCCTCCGGTAATTCCATCATGTACTTCGGTCAGGATGGCTGGTACCTTTTTCTTCGGAACTACCAGTTGGGACTTGGTTTCTCGTCCATCAGCGCTTTCCCAAACTCGCTTGAGCATTCCATTGTCTACTCGTAGAGAGTCCCACTGAGCCCATAACGATTTCAGCACGCCGGAGTATCTAGCTACCTCGTCCCATCGTGGCCTGGGTGCCCCTCTCATTTTGAGTGACAAGATTGGTTCGATGTCTGGATCAGCCATTTGGTCCTGGATGCACTGTTCCGTTGTCCAGTCTTCATTGGCCTGCACTCGAATCTGCCTGATGGAGATACCCTCTCGCTGTTCCGTCTTCAGACAATGCTTGCATTCCGCTCTACAGGGTCTTCTGGATAGGGCATCGGCATTATTGTGCAACCGGCCGGCACGGTGTTCCACCTTGAAGTCGTATTGCTGTAATTTCTCCATCCATCTGGCCAGTTGTCCTTCCGGTGTCTTCATGTCCAGCAGCCATTTGAGTGCGGCATGATCTGTTCGGATTAAGAAATGGCGACCATACAGGTATTTATGGAAATGGTCCACAGCCCTTATTATTGCAAGAAGTTCTTTTCTGGTGACGCAATAATTTCTTTCTGGCTTCGAGAATCCACGGCTGTAGTACTCGATCACCCTCTCTTCACCATCTTGCACCTGGGATAGGACGGCCCCCAAACCTGTGTTGCTGGCGTCGGTGTCTAAGATGAACTTGCCGGACTGTGTAGGAAAGGCTAGGATTGGGCTGGAACATAGTGCTACCTTCAGTCGCCTGAATGATGTTTCGCAATCCTGATTCCAATGGAAGGTCTCTTTATCAGTGGTCTGCCGATGTAGAGGGGCGGCGATGGTGGCAAATCCCTCAACAAAACGCCGGTAGTATGAACAGAGGCCCAAGAAGCTTCGGAGTTCATGTTTGTCTCTTGGAACTGGCCAATCACGGATGGCTTCTATCTTGTCTTCGTTGGTGCGGATTCCTGACTCGGACACTACGTGGCCCAAAAACTCTACTTCTTTTTGAAACAAGGAACACTTCTTCGGATTGAGTCTCAGGTTGGCGTTATTAATTCTGGAGAATACTTCGCCCAGGTTCTTCAGATGGTCGTCGAATGTCTGGCCCATGACTAGAATGTCGTCGAGGTATACTAAGCACGTCCTCCATGTTAACCCGCTCAGTACATACTCTATTAGTCTCTCAAATGTAGCGGGTGCATTACATAACCCAAAGGGCATGACCGTGAACTGAAACAGCCCTTTACTGGTGGAGAACGCTGTCTTTTCTCTGTCGTTTGCGTGTAGACCAACCTGCCAATATCCACTTTTTAGGTCTAGTGTGGAAAACCAACGGGAGCCTGCTAGTGTGGTCAAAGTGTCATCGATTCGGGGTAGTGGATAGCTGTCTTTCTTCGTGACATCATTCAGCTTTCTGTAATCCACGCAAAATCGGGTGGTTCCATCTTTCTTTTTAACTAGCACGACGGGAGCAGACCATGGACTGATGGATGGCTCAATAACTCCATTTTGTAACATGGACTCGATGTTTTCCTCGACTGCCTGTTGTTGCCCCAATGGTAGTCGTCTAGGTGGTATTCTGATGGGTTGAGCCTTTCCGGTATCTATTCGATGCTGGATGATGTTGGTGCGACCGGTAGTTCCATTTTTACTGTTAAAATTTGCCAGTGTTTTGTGATAAATTGCTTGGCTTTCTTCTGGTTCTCTGGTGTTAAGTGTGTCAAGTGGTCAGCAAACTGTTGTAGGAACTCTTTATCGGGCCCTGTCTCCTTCACCGACGTCTGGTACTCTTCTTCGCAATTGATGATGGTCTCTACTGGCTCGAAACAAGCTATCTCTTGACCATTGGTAATTCTGATGTCGTTGTTGGACAAATTCAGGACTCTGATTGGTATATCTCGTCCGGTTTTAACTATAGCCCGTCCAACCAAGTAGTCATGAGCTGAGTGTACGGGCTCCACCATTCCAACGCAGCTCCCAGGATTGCTGTCTAGCTGCCCATGAATAATCTGTTCAGTTCGACCGGGATTTCTAGCTGAAGACTTTGCCACAATTTTTATGGGTGTGACTGATGTTTTGACGGGCCGTGTCAATACAAATTCCTCATTCAGGAACCGAAGAACATCATATCTCGGGTCGAACATAAATCCATGCTGGCTAATTAGGTCCATTCCCAGTATAAAATCGTCCTCAATATTCGCTACCAGAACCCTATGCCGGATCATGTTGTCCCCTATCTGTAGCACGACATCTGCCTCACCCTGTATTGACATGGACTCGCCGGTGACTGTTCTGAGCTGGATGTTATTGGTAACTGGCCGAATTTCTGATGCTCTCAAAACCCTGGACTTGGCAATGGACACAGCGGCGCCGGTATCGATGGTGATGGTAACTGCTCGCCCATTGATGGTGCCTCTGATGACTAGGCTGCCGCTATCTCGGCAAAATCCCCGGATGGATAACGTTTTGGGGGCTGGTGGAGGGATAGTCAGCATTCGCCCCCCTATGCTGACTGACTGACGGTCCCTGGACATGTGGCTGTTCTGTTGGTTACCCCTGGTCGGTGATCGTTCAGGTGGCCTCACTCGACAATTACGTTGGAAGTGCCCTGTCCGTCCGCAGCCGTAACATGCCCCTCTGGTGCCAGTTCTTTGTGACCGGTCTAATAATTTGTTCAGACCAGCCAGCAGCGCTTGAAATGGTGACTCTGACTCTTCCTGGTTGAAGGAAACTGCTCGGACCCTCGGCTTGGACATGTTCATGACGGCCTCTACTTCCAAAGCCCTAAGTAGAGCTTCATTACTTTTCTTGACGCCACTTAGTCTTAGATTTCTTTGTACTTCCACATCTCTGATGCCGTTTATGAAACTCTGCGTGGCCAACTGGTCTTTCGTTTCCTCTGGTAGGTCTGGGTAGGACAAGTGTACTAACCGTCTAATCTCTGCTTCGAATTCTTGAAGGCTTTCACCGGATTTTTGCGTTTTTCCACTGAGTTGGCCTTGGTATACCTGGCTCAAGGATTGATTGTCGTAGCGTTTGTCTAGGATGGCGATGATCTTGTGGAAATTGCCTTGTTCATCGACTGGAATGCTTTGGAGGAGTTCTAAGGCCGGACCTCTTAAGGAAATTACCAGAGACGTGGATTTTTCATGATTATCCCATCCATTAGCTGTAGCCACGGCCTCAAATTGCCGTTTATACATGGGCCAAGATGAACTGCCGTCGAATGTGGGTGGTTTACTAAAGGAACCTTTGGTACTCACGGTGTTCTGGTATTTTCCTCGCTGTAAGTCCTGTTGCATTTTTTTAATTTCTGTTTCTAGTTTATTTTGGATGGCACTGATTTTATCTTGTACTTCAGTGTGTACTGTTTGCTTGATGGAACTGATTTGATCTTGAACTGTGTCTTGAATTGAACTGATTTCAAATTTTACCTGGCTTTGGATGGAATCGAGATCATCTACTTTTGTTTCAAGAGTATCCACGGTATTTTTTATGGTCTTAATGTCATCATTTATCTCTTTTATATCTGACTCAACTATTTGCATTCTTTCATTAACTGTTTCATTAACTTAGCCTACTATTTGCATTAATTGTTCGAATTGCAGTTGTCTTTTCTGTTCAGTTTCGTGTCGATTTAATTCAATTTGATCTTGTTTTTGTTTAAATATTTTAAAATCATTTTGTCTCTGTTCATCTAATAATTTAAATTTCGAGAACAATCCTTCAATTAAATTATGTTGTTCACTTTTCATCGTGGAGACTAGATTTTGTTGTTTTTCTTCCATGGTGGAAACAAGATTTTGTTGTTCGCTTTTCATCGTAGTGACAAGATTTTCTAATTCTATTTAACGTTTTTCATCAAAAGATTTTACTAACCTTTGTTGAATTTCTTCTTGATGTTGTTTCTCCTTCTTGTCACGTTTTTCTAGAATCTGTGCTATTTTTTCGTCTAGTCCCTCCGTAACCTGTTTGATCATTTTTCTGCTAGTTTCGTCGGTTTTTTCCATACTTCTAGTTTCCATGAATCAAATTACGATTTTAACTGACTTAATCCTTCACTTCTAACACCAAATTGCAATATACTTCGTGGGTTTAATTTAAAATTATAAAACTAATTTCCACTTTCACTTTTCTAGAACTTTATTTACATTTAAAACAGCTGACTCACAATACATTTTCATATAAGCTAGTCGTCGCGGTATCACTCCCTGGCGATCGTGGCGTTCTTCTTTTATATCACCAGCGTAGAATTCTCCAGTAGAAATCAACATCGTTCCTTCCGCTGCCGAGCCTTTTCGAGAATCGTATTTTTTTATCTTGAAGCGTTTGTTGTCGTGCTGAAATGACACAGGGTCGGCTTTGGGTAAATTTCGTAACAATAATATAATTTCAAACAAACAATTCATATTATATGTATCAAATTAACAAGCGAAATCATGAGGTCTTACTCATCCAAAAATTGCCTACTTTGTCAATTTTTTCACCTTGAAAACTTGAAATGTCTAGCTATAAAAATATAATGCTAAGAAAATATGATAGAGAAATAAAATAGTTACATGTTCGGAACGTACAAATACAATTTATATTCAAAGAATGTCTACAAGAACAGTTTCATTCTCAAATATGTAACCAAATCACCCTATATTGAAAGAATTTTTACAACAGTAGTCTCATTCTTATGTAGGTTACCAAATCACACTAATGTTCTATATTCGTTGGCATTATATTACGAAGGAAAATGATCAACAAATATTATTTTCAAATTGAGAGGTATGTAATATTTTACCAAAAAGTAGTTATATGAGAAAACCTTTCAAATGTCCATGATTTTATTTTTTAGGTAAAACTGATCTTATAGGCTAAATAATTTTGTGTAGACTTTTTTTTAAAGACATGGATACTAAATTCCAGAAAAGATTTTACTGTTGCAGTTACAAATGATGATACATTATTGAATTTTCATGGGCAGCTGGTGAGGCAAAAATAAATTTGTACAACTACATTCTTTAAGTATGATTTAAATAGAAAATTCCATTTAAAAATGTTGCAGTAGTATATGTTGCTAGAAGTTATTGTTTTGTAAGTTGTTTTGCTTATACAATGTTCTAGGTCTACTTAGCGTAAAAGTAATAGTGCATGTATTAAATTGTGAATGTATGTGTTTAAGTGGGACATTAAGGGTTAATTTTTTTAAAACTTGTCTTAAATTATATCCAAAAATGTTTTTTGATTTTAGGTGTTCTAATCCAACATCCTAAAATGGCATAGGGCAAATAAGGAAAATGAAATGTTATGGTGAAATTGAAAAGCAGAATGATATTTAAAATTTTTATACAAACTTATTCCACAGTTTCGATTATGCCTTGTAAGAAGAATCTGCAAGAACCTTACAAGTGAATTCAGAATAGAGTATAATGGTGCAACTGCAATGTATCATACATTACATGCACATTAATAAAACTTAATACTAAACTACAATATATAAATTTAAACTTCAAAACACAAAATAGGCAATTGATTAAAATTATAAAACCAAATTCTAAACCTCCACCATGATTATTTTTGTTTCTTTGATGGCAAGAATTCGTGTTTTGCTATTTTTCTTTTATTCACCATTGATGTATTTTCTTTTTCTACTTCTAAACTTTCCCAATAACCTTATAACAAATAAATATATTACATACATACAAACAAAAATAACTGTGTTCATACTTATTGCATGTTTCATAACCCAGGTTCATCACAGAGTTCATAAATTTATTCGGTTCTGTCTGCATTCTTCTCTTTTCATCAAATCCAACTGGATATTGGCTTTCAAATCAGCAAACCTGCAGAATTCTTTGCTACATTTTTGTATCATCATTTGTAGCTGCAACAGTAAAATATTTTCTGGGGTTTACGATCGACGTCTTCTATTAAAAAAAGTCTTCATAAAATGGTTTAGCATACACGATCACTTTTACCTAAAAAATAAAATCATCTACATTTGAAAGGTTTTTCTCTAATATATATTTAATTACTTTTCGGTAAAATACCACATACCACTCTATTTGAAAATAATATTTGTTGATTATTTTTCCTTGCAATATAATGCAAAATGCAGTGAATAATTTTGGAACTTAAGTTAACAATTGAAATATTGCCAATGTCAAAATTTCAAATCACCGAAAAGCATATAATGCTGCCGAAGATGCTGTGATAAACAGTGTCGTCTCTTTGAGAAATTACAAAGCAGCAGCTTTGATTGTCCCAAACTGTCAATAATTTTTTTTATAATTTAATTTCTCAGTAAAACGATTTTTCCCAAAGATGAGACCCTCACCAATCGATTTCTATCCATCGAAACTTCCAAATAGGAAAATTTCATGAAAATTGTTAGAGTCGTTTTCCAGAATTCTAATTACAAATATATACAGGGTGAGTTTTTTATGATCAGTAAGGGGATCTCTGAAACTAGCGGAGATAGAGCAATGGTTAAATTGGGAAAGATTTGCAGTTTTACTGGCCCAATTTAATGACACTTTCGGATTTTTTTAAAAAGTCAGGGCTTACTAGATATTTTGAAAAAACGAAATTCTGTCGATTTAGTCAAATCCCTCTAGCTCCTTTGTTTTGATTTTATAAAAAAGTGTATATATCAAAATTGAAGGTAATTGTATCCAGAATATGATTGGCATGTCCTAGTTTGCGTGACAGCTCTCGTTTTCGAGATATGACACAAACTTATCTTTTTTTGAATGGAAACCATAGTTGGCTATGACCTCAAAAAATCGGACATTTTTAGAGCTTTTCAACGGTATAATACTCGATATAGTTATTCATAAAAATAACGGAGCTATGGATGCTTTTCTCTTATTTTCACTTTTAACGTAGGTAGCTGTAGTTATTTTCACTTTGACGTTTCTTCATTTGAGAGTAATTCCATTAGCAGTGCTGAACTGACAGTCGATATTGACAAGTTTTGGTAATAAAATGGAATATTATAACGAAGAAAAACTGGTGGAATGTTATATCATCTTCCGTAAAAATTCAGTTCGTGCAGCTGACGAATACTTTCATAGATATTTTAATCTTCGTCAACCTGCTCTATGTACATTTAAGAGGCTTTACAATAGTTTACGCAGATATGGATATTTTAGTAAACCACCAAAGGAACGTAATCAAATTAACGAAGCAGCACAAATAAATGTTTTGGCAATGGTAAATCAAAATCCATCTACATCAACTCGTGAGATTACGGCAGAAGCTGGCACATCTCAACGAACTGTAGTTATGGTACTGAAAACGCACCAAAGTTCCACCCGTACAAACTTTCAGTTTCTCAAGCTTTGCATGCTGGTTACGAACGTATTTTGTTTTGTATATGGGTTAGAGACATGTGCCTTGACAATCCACAGTTTTCATTAAAGGTTTTATGGTCAGATGAAACTAGATTTATTAACTGTGGTATGGTCAATAGACACAATGAGCATATCTGGGCTAAAGAAAACCCTTTTCTTGTGGAACGAAGACAACCCCAGATAAAATTTGGTTTTAATGTTTGGTGTGGTATCATAGGGTCTACTATTCTGGGGCCTTTTATCCATGACGAATCACTTACTGGGGAGCGCTACTTGCATTTTTTGCAATACACTTTTCAAGACATGTTGCATAATTTGAATTTGAGAACTCGTTTAGACATCGAGTAGTTCCAACATGATGGAGTACCTGCTCATAACTCGATATAAGTAAGACAACACCTAGATATTATCTATCCAAACTCTTGGATAGGAAGAAATGGCCCACGCGAATGGCCACACCGGTCTCCCGATTTGGCAGTTATAGACTTCTGTTTATGGGGTGCGCTAAAAACAAAGTATACAAAAGAAAGTATGAGACAGTTGGTGACCTAAGGGAGGCGGTATTACAAGCAATTGAAGAAATTGGCAGGCGATCTGCGAGGATGTCGGTAATGTCAATCTTAAAAAGATGCAATTTTTGTCTAAATAAAAATGGCGAACTTTTCGAACATAAATTGTAACCATTATTATGTACTTTAATTTCTTAAGTTTTTATTAAGTACCTACTTATTTAGTTTTTTCGTTATATCTGATATACCAAATAAAAAAATCTTTTAATGTTTTTTGGAATAGTTATCAATAAATTAATCTAGTTCATGGCTACCTACGTCAGAAGTGAAAATAAGAGAGAAAAGCATCCATAACTCCGTTATTTTTATAAATAACTATATCGAGTTATATCGTTGAAAAGCTCTAAATATGTCCGATTTTTTGAGGTTATAGCCAAATATGGTTTCCATTCAAAAAAAGATAATTTTGTGTCATAACTCGAAAAAGAGAGCTGCCACGCAAACGAGGACATGACAATAATATTCGGGATACAATACCCTTCAATTTTGTTCGAGGTTAAGACGTGACAGCTTATGTCAAAGACTTGTCAAAATTTTTAAAAGTTTCAAAAGTCAAGAATTTTCAAGAAAGGTTGTAAACAAAAATAAAACAACCATATCCCAGGTAAATAAAGAAGTATAAGTGCATAAAGTATATGGTATTGCACTAGAAGGCGATGACCAGTAAATTGAAAGCACTTGATTAATTATTGGAGGTATAGCAGCAGCAATTCAATTGGATATAATCAAGTAAAGCAAATCACACAAAAAGCTGAAAAAGGACATCTACAAGGACTAACAGATGCAAAGTTTGAAAGTAGATTGATAATAGCAGAGTACTAACACATCATTAAGAGAGAACAAAAGGTGAAACAATAGCTAGTGGACAAGAGTAACAGTTGGAGGATTAAGTGTGAACACCTTGAAACTGTTAACGTGATACAAGGTATTTCCATTTATAATTTATTAAAACAATTTATTTGGCGCTCAACTATTTATATTATTAATTCGAAAAGTTTATTTACTGGAAATATTTTCTAGTAACTGGTTTAGGTTTATATCAAAACTAAATTTTAGAAATGCACATAATCATTTATTACATTTTAAATTTTGATGTAAATAAGAAAAGAACTATTTGAAAACAACAAATCTTTTTAGATTAATTTCATTCAGAAAACTAAATTTCAGAAATACACATAATCATTTATTACATTTTGAATTTGGCTGTAAATAAGAAAACAACTATTTGAAAACAACAAATTTTTTAGATTAATTTCATTATTTGTTAGTTAAGAGTTTGTTGGATGATTATAATTTAATTATGTGCTGAAGATTTTGAAAATATTTATAATACAAAATATATAATATACTTTGTTTTAAGTATTCCTTATTACTGGTAAGTAAGTCTTTAAAGGTGATTACAAATTTCAATTGATCAGCACACGTTCTAGAATTCTAACTGAGAAGAGTATTACAAGCCGGAGCAGTATAAGATAATTGTGTGGAGTGCCTGTAAAAAGGTAAAATAATGAAATTGAAAAACATTCATATATATATATATATATATATATATATATATATATATATATATATAAGTTAATTAACTGGGAAGCAGCCAATGGGAGTTAATGAAATACTGTTTATTTCTTTTGAAAAGCTTTCGGAACAAATTTATTCCTTCTTCAGTTCAAACTGGAAGTTACATAAAATTAACAGTAAGTTATATTAGATTTAAATTAATTACAACTTACGATATGTGAGGTTTTGTTGTTGAAACTGGCAGAATCCAGAGGATAAAGGGGAGCATATCTTACGAGTTCATATTGATAGGTAATTGATATAACAAATTATAAAGCTCTCATAATGTTAGATGTATTGTACTGACATTATAATGATTTAAAGTCATTTGATAATTAAGCTATAGTGAGTTGCAAAAGATAGATACCGGAATGCAAAATGTTGAAAACATAAAAATTTGTTAATAAAAATTATTTGCTGACTAGATTATTCCAAATTTTACAGGAAAATAAATTTAGTAATAAGTTATGCTTAATCCGCTGTTAAGGATAATAAATTGTTTAATGAGACATTCAGTGAAATTTGTCTTTCTTTGTTTAATAAGCCACAATAGATAATATTTAATTTTTGCAATTCGGTTCTCTTGTTTATGCTATTGGATTGGTTGTTAATGTGAACCATCTCTAGAAAGTTTCATTTAAAAATGTTTTTTTTTCTTGTTCTAAGATGCTTACGTTATCAAAATCTGCGGTCTGGTTGTTATTATGACAGTGTATAGCAAGAGCACAGCTATCTTTGCCAAGTCTTATGTCACTTTTATGAGAAATTATTCTTCCTTTGAGATTTCTTGATGTATGACCAACATATTTAGCTTCACAATTATTACAATTTATACAATACACTATATTTGACTTTTTTTCATTGGGAGTTTCGTCTTTTATTTTAGAAAATAATTTTGAAACAGTTTTGATTGATTTATGGCCAATAATTATATTGTGATTTATGTTCAGAATTCAGAATCTTTGAAGAAATTTCAGGTATATATGGTAATGACACATGTATTGGTACTGTATTAGAGTCAGAGATGTCTCCTCTGGAAAAAGATTGTAGTGTACTCACATTAATATCTCGTGGGGAATTAAAAATTAATCTTTTTAGCATGTTTGAAGGATATGAATTCTCTGTAAACAATTGAAATAGGATATTCAAGTTTTTTTCCCTTAAAGTGTGGTGACTGATATTACAGAACCTTTTTTTAACCCAACAATCAAATTGATCTTCATTTTCATTGGATGATTTGAGTAATAGTTGATATATCCACCGGAACTAGATGGTTTTCTGTACCAGTCTAATTTCAGATGGTTATCGGAAGTTCTTATTATTTTTGTATCTAAGAAAGGGATACTAAATTCAGTATCCTTTTCTTCTAACGTAAATTGAATATGGGAGTTGTAGTTATTAAAAGTTTGTAAAAGATCACTTTTTTTGTCTGCTGGTATGCAACAAATGATATCATCAACATATTTTTTTAGGAAAATGACGTTAAATTTTAACTTTGGTAGAGTCATTAATCAAATCATCCATAACATATTGGGAAATAATGGGTGAAAGTCTGGAGCCCATTGGAGATCCAAAAATTTGTTTGTAATATTTATTTTGAAATGAAAATACTATGGTATCAAAAACAAATTTTATAAGTTTGATAAAGGTATTCATGATAATATTATTGTGTTGAGTATTAATACTAAGTTCTACTAAATCTGAAGGAATGTTTGTAAAGAGAGAGACAACATCTAAACTTACTAAAATATGGTTTGGAGGTATTAAATAATCGTTAAATGTGTTGACAAACACAAAGGAATCTTCAATGTAAAAAGGATTACTTTTATTATACGCTTTTGATAAGATGTCTACTAGTAAGCTAGCTATTCCAGAATTTGGAGCGTCGATGGAAGAGACTATTGGCCTTAACGAAAGTGTCGGTTTATGGATTTTTGGTAATGCATAAAACTTGGCAAAAACTGAGTTAAATATTGAGTATTTCTTGTATATAACCGCGTCTATTTGATTGGTATTTTTAAGTTCTGATAAAATTCTTGAAGCCTTTTGTTGTGTAGTAGATGTAGGATCTCTAGTTATGACTTTGTAATAATTATTGTCACTGAGAAGATTATTAGCTAGTTCCAAATAATTGTCTTTAAGTATAGCAGTTGTAACACTTCCTTTATCAGACATTACAATAAAAATGTTAGGATTATTATTTAAAAAATTTTTTGTTATATTAAAACAATGATTGACATAATTAAAATTATTATTATTCTTATTAAAGAAATTGGTAAGAATATTTGTAATTTTGGATGCGAAAATGTTTTTTGTTTTATTATCTTTCACATGTTGTAATGCAAACTCAATATCAGCCAAATAGTGTTTAATGGAAATGTCCGAGTTTTTTGGAACTAAGCAAAATTTCGGTCCAAGTGATAATATGTAGGTTACTTCATTTGGAAACTGAATACCAGTCAGATTTTTAAACCATGTATGTTTTATTTTGATAACTTCACTTTGATTCTGTATTAAATTGTTTATTTTTTTTAAATTTGTGAGCTTAATTTTGTGGAAAATTTTATTATAGTTAATTACCTGTCTTCTCGAAAACTCATTAAAGATTGCTGAAGGCAAAATATCATATAACGTTTCTTTCAAACTGTTGATTAAATATTCATATCTAAAGACGGTCGTATTATCTATTATCTGTCCGTGGTGTCCGTTCTGAAATTCGATGTGATGTGCAACAAATTTTGTGTTATAGTAAATATGCATCCGTAGTAATACTTTTTTTTTCTACAGTTTAGCAGGAAAATCCGTCTATTCCTCTGGGATGCCAATTTGTTGTTATATTTTACCCAATTTTTTAATTTTGATGTAACATATCGCCCATAGGTGGTGGAGATGTGTTGAAAAAATCCCATTTTTGCTATTTTATAAATAGGTGATGTACCGGCTGAATTAAACTATAAAAGTTAATTAATTGGGAAGCAGCCAATGGGTGTTAATGAAATACTCTTTATTTCTTTTGAAAAGCTTCCGGAACAAATTTATTCCTTCTTCAGGTGAAACTGGAAGTTACATAAAATTAACAGTAAGTTATATTAGATTTAAATTAATTACAACTTACGATATGTGAGGTTTTTTTGTTGAAACTGGCAGAATCCAGAGGATAAAGGAGAGCATATCTTACGAGTTCATATTAATAGGTATAGATATAACAAATTATAAAGCTCTCATAATGTTTGACGTATTGTGCTGACATTATAATGATTTAAAGTCAGTTGATAATTAAACTATAGTGAGTTGCAAAAGATAGATACCGGAATGCAAAATGTAAAAAACATAAAAATTTGTTAAAAAAAATTTTGCTGATTAGATTATTCCAAAATAAATTTAGTAATAAATTATGCTTAATCCGCTGTTAAGGATAATAAATTGTTTAATGAGACATTCTGTGAAATTTGGCTTTCTTTGTCTAATAAGCCACAATATATAATATTTACTTTTTGCAAATCGGTTCTCTTATTTATGCTATTGGATTGGTTGTTAATGTGAACCATCTCTTTTTTTCTTGTTCTAAGATGTTTACGTTATCAAAATTTGCGGTGTGGTTGTTATTATGGCAGTGTATAGCAAGAGCACAGCTATGTTTGCCAAGTCTTATGTCACTTTTATGAGAAATTATTCTTCCTTTGAGATTTCTTGATGTTTGACCAACATATTGAGCTTCACAGTTATTACAATTTATACAATACACTACATTTGACTTTTTTTCATTGGGAGTTTCGTCTTTTATTTTGGAAAATAATTTTGAAACAGTTTTGATTGATTTATGGCCAATAATTATATTGTGATTTATGTTCAGAATGTTTGCTATCTTAGAAGAAATTTCAAGTATATATGGTAATGACACATGTATTGGTACTGTATTAGAGTTAGAGATGTCTCCTCTGGGAAAAGATTGTAGTGTACTCACATTAATATCTCGTGGGGAATTAAAAATTAATCTTATTAGCATGTTTGAAGTATATGAATTCTCTGTAAACAATTGAAATAGGATATGCAAGTTTTTTTCTCTTAAAGTGGGGTGACTGATATTACAGATCTTTTTTTTACCCAACAATTAAATTGATCTTTTCGATGACAATAATTATTACAAAGTCATAACTAGAGATCCTACATCTACTACACAACAAAAGGCTTCAAGAATTTTATCAGAACTTAAAAATACCAATCAAATAGACGCGGTTATATACAAGAAATACTCAATATTTACCTCAGTTTGTGCCAAGTATTATGCATTACCAAAAATCCATAAACCGATACTTTCGTTAAGGCCAATAGTCTCCTCCATCGGCGCTCCAAATTCTGGAATAGCTAGCTTACTAGTAGACATCTTTTCAAAAGCGTATAATAAAAGTTATCCTTTTTACATTGAAGATTCCTTTGTGTTTGCCAACACATTTAACGATTATCTAATACCTCCAAACCATATTTAAGTACTCATTGGACGACTATCTCTCAACACACTAATATTATCATGAATACCTTTAACAAACTTATAAAATTTGTTTTTGATTCCATAGTATTTTCATTTCAAAATAAATATTACAAACAAATTTTTTGATCTCCAATGGGCTCCAGACTTTCACCCATTATTTCCCAATATGTTATGGATGATTTGATTAATGACTCTACCAAAGTTAAAATTTAACGTCATTTTCCTAAAAAAATATGTTGATGATATCATTTGTTGCATATCAGCAGAGAAAAAAAGTGATCTTTTACAAACTGTTAATAACTACAACTCCCATATTCAATTTACGTTAGAAGAAGAGGATACTGAATTTAGTATCCCTTTCTTAGATACAAGAATAATAAGAACTTCCGATAACCATCTGAAATTAGACTGGTACAGAAAACCATCTAGCTCCGGTAGATATATCAACTATTACTCAAATCATCCAATGAAAATGAAGATCAATTTGACTGTTGGGTTAAAAAAAAAGGATCTGTAATATTAGTCACCCCACTTTAAGAGAAAAAAACTTGCATATCCTATTTCAATTGTTTACAGAGAAATCATATCCTTCAAACATGCTAAAAAGATTAATTTTTAATTCCCCACGAGATATTAATCTGAGTACACTACAATCTTTTCCCATAGGAGACATCTCTAACTCTAATAATACAGTACCAATACATGTGTCATTACCATATATACCTGAAATTTCTTCAAAGATAGCAAAAATTCTGAACATAAATCACAATATAATTATTGGCCATAAATCAATCAAAACGGTTTCAAAATTATTTTCCAAAATAAAAGACGAAACTCCCAATGAAAAAAAGTCAAATGCAGTGTATTGTATAAATTGTAATAACTATGAAGTTAAATATGTTGGTCAAACATCAAGAAATCTCAAAGGAAGAATAAGTTCTCATAAAAATGACATAAGACTTGGCAAAGATAGCTATGCTCTTGCTATACACTGCCATAATAACAACAACACCGCAGATTTTGATAACGTAAGCATCTTAGAACAAAAAAAAAACATTTTTAAACGAAACTTTCTAGAGATGGTTCACATTAACAACCAATTCAATAGTATAAACAAGAGAAGCGATTTGCAAAAATTAAATATTATCTATTGTGGCTTATTAGACAAAGAAAGCCAAATTTCACAGAATGTCTCATTAAACAATTTATTATCCTTAACAGCGGGTTAAGCATAACTTATTAATAAATTTATTTTTCTGTAAAATTTGGAAAAATCTAATCAGCAAATAATTTTTATTAACAAATTTTTATGTTTTCAAGATTTTGCATTCCGGTATCTATCTTTTGCAACTCACTATAGTTTAATTATCAAATGACTTTAAATCATTATAATGTCAATACAATACGTCTAACATTATGAGAACTTTATAATTTGTTATATATATAACCTATTAAAATGAACTCGTAAGATATGCTTCCCTTCATCCTCTGGATTCTGCCAGTTTCAACAACAAGACCTCACATATAGTAAGTTGTAATTAATTTAAATCTAATATTACTTACTGTTAATTTTATGTAACTTCCAGTTTGAACTGAAGAAGGAATAAATTTGTTCCGGAAGCTTTTCAAAAGAAATAAAGAATATTTCATTAACACCCATTGGCTGCTTCCCAGTTAATTAACCACCTATGGGTGATATGTTACATCAAAATTAAAAAAATTGGTAAAATATAACAACAAATTAGAGATAGGAGATCGGCTCTATCACCAGTTGTTGCCAACTTGTTTATGGTATATCTGGAAGAAAAGGCCATAGCTAACGCAGCATTAAAACCAAAACTGTGGGTTCGCTACGTTGATGACATCTTCATTATATGGCCTCACGGGAAATTAGAACTCAATAATTTTCTTGCCTATATGAATTCCATTCATAACAAGGTACAATTTACCCTAGAAACAGAACACAACCAACAACTTCCTTTCCTAGATGTCCTCCTAACAAGAAACAACCTAAGATTTTAGCACACCGTCTTCAGAAAAGCAACATACACCAATAGATATTTACACGGCAATTCACACCATCATCCAGCACAGATCCAAGGAGTAGCAAACACCCTTATAGCACGATCGGTACGTCTCACAGACCAGCAAACTAGAAAAGAAGAACTAGCTTTCATGAAAACCACCCTCAGAAAAAACGGCTACAATAACCACACCATCAGAAAAGCAATAAACAAACGACAGGATGAGAAAAAGAAACAAAATGATGAAAAGACTACGTAGCCCATGTAAGTTTACCATACATGAGAGGTACAACGGATGGAATAGGGAGATTTCTGGGTAAACACAAAATTCGAACTACATACAAACCCCAAAACAATCGGAAAATTGCTGGGAACCCAAAGGATAAAATGCCATTAGAGAACCATGGAGTTTACAGCATTTCATGTAGAGACTGTTCCAAGTTATACGTCGGCCGAATATCCGCCCGTCGAGACGAACAAAAACTATACATAAAGAACAAACAGACCACCTCTACTTTGTTCAGACACGAACAAGAAACAGGGCATAAAATAGAGTTTAATACTTGTAAAGAAATCGCCAATGTTGAAATCTATAACATCAGAACAATACGAGAAGCCATTGAAATTGAAACCCGAGATACCATAAACAAGAGAGACGAAGCTTTAAAATTATCACCATTTTGGAAAGCAGTAATCCCATATCAAAATAACAATACAACGAAACCAGTCTAGTTCCTTGATAAAGACATTAGTCGAAACGCGTCGGACAGTTTTCAAAAAAAACGTAATTTGTGGAAATTGCAATTGTAGTATCACTTAATTATTATAATGAATTTCCAACAAGTATCGGCCGAATCAATTCAGTATTTAAACCCAAATAATCCGATTACCCAAATTACAGACAAAAGCCATAAACAGGGCAATTGCACTTTAATTGACCATCAGTTCACCCAACCTAATAAACAAGATAAAGTACCTGAGAGATTAAGTACTAATGAGTGCTCACAGGGCAGGTATAAATTGAGATCAAGAACCAGAAATTCTTCAGTTACTTTGTATCTTTTGAGAAAGCCAAATATGATTTTAGCGAAACGTCAAGTGATCTTTCAAACGAATACAGACGAACGGCTGCACACCGGAATAAATCATCAACCACATATTTCCATCCATGAAACAGTATACACAAACATATATATATGCAGCACGCATACTATGGAGACACTTTTTTTAACCAAGGCATACATTGGGGACATCTGCATGCTTTGAGGACTGGTCCCAAACTATGTTTTAAAAAAGGCATGCTTTGGGGACATTTTGAAATTTATATCTACACCATATTTTGAGCCCAAAGTGAATTTCTATAGAATCCAATAGATGTTGTTATGGTACACATTTTGTGTATATTGCGATATATAAACTGTCCCCAAATTATGTTGAAAGGTTTATATATAAATGAGTTTATATATAGGATTTGGGTCTAAAGCATAATTTAGGACAGTGATTTTTTTACATTGCATCAGTTTTGAAACTTGAAATAAACCATCCAGCAGACATTTGTTATACATAGAAACAACGTAATAGTAGTCGCTTATGCTTTAAAGTTTTTATATTGTTTTTGTATAGTTCTTGTTGGTGACATATTTATTTAGGATATTATCGTTAAATGATCTAAGGGTACATATAATATAATTGGATTTGTGTTTTCGATTAAATAAATACGTAAGACTAAAGTAGATAAATTATTTAGTGGCGATATATGAAGTTTGGAGTTTTAAGACATGACTAATCGGTCTGAGTTGCACTGTTAATAATAATTATTATTCTTAGGGAGTTTGATACTCGGCTAATGGTTAAGACGTGAATTGAGTATTATTGACACATTTTATGGGTGGTATACTGTAAATTTATCGATTTTTGGAACTGTCTAAAAATGTATTAAACTGAAATTATTTCACTATATAAGGATTCAGTGGTTGATATTGGAAATCGTACGTATAACTTGTCGGTAGTCACAAGAAGAATTAAATTCTTGGAATACATTTATTTCGGCTGAGTGTAAGAATTACCGATGGCTGTTTTTAAGTACTGGTATATTAATTCATAGAAATATTTCACTTTCGAAGGTGATTAATATTTTAAGCGGTAAAACCGTTCGCTAGCAATATAAGGATGTTCCTATCAAGTTGTATAATATCATATGCTGGGTAGAGGAATTACTTGAACCTTTATAATCATAATTGGGGTTTCCGGTTTTGCAGTAGTTTTTATGTGAAACATATCAAAATTGACAAAAGCAATTTGTTGCATTTTTGCATCAAATGATTGTTCGTCAACAGGTTGGTATATGAAATATTTGTTTGACGAAAATCTTCAAATAAAAAATATAGTGGTATTCTTAATTAAAACTATTGAAAAAGCGGTAAATAGGTCTTAATTGAGCATTTATCGGTAAACTTAGAAATGTCGAAGAATTGTAGTTTTGAAATTGTGTTAGTCTATTTAGGTAAAATAAAATTAAACTTTTGTTTCATCGGTTGATTAAAATTCAGGAATTTCTATAAAACATTGGCTTCGTAATTTGAATTAATTGATTAATTAAACGTTACCTAAGAATGAGTGTGATGCAGTTTAGTTGGGTAATATGGAGTTTGAACCTGTAACAAATGACTATTTATTATCTATCTAAATTGCACATGTATCTATAAAGATTGAAAACATTACTAAGGGTTGAGATTTGAATTTGGTAATATGTTCACATATAGTGTACCGTAAATAAATCTTTTTACAGAATTCTTAAAAATATCGTTTACAGAATCTAAATTCTTTGAATACAAGGGAAATAAAGTATTTCTGTGGGTACGTATATTTTATTTTTAGGGGATGTTTGTGGAAGTCATATAAGATATGTTTAATTTTACAAGAAGAATTACATTTTTACAATTCATTTCTTTAATCTAATAATAAGTATAATCTCGCCCATGGCTGATGTTGCTCTAGGCTTATATTGATTAATAATTTAAACTGCAAAATTTTAGACTTGTAATTGAACACGCATCACTAACATTTTTCTATATTCTATGCAGGCTAGAGAAATTCTTCAAATAAAAATTCCGGTGGTATTCTTAAATAAAAGTAGTATTTTAGATAACCATTTTCAGTGTTTTGTGGAGCTTGGTAAAATTTTACAATCATATTATGAAATATTTCAGACAATTTTTATTTGGGGTCGGAACAGTTTCTTCTTGGGAAAGTTCTGTAATTAAGTCTTAATTGAATTATTTATCTCCAGATTTGGCAATGTTAAAGTTTTTTTATTGTAGTTTTGAAATTTTATGGATCCATTAAAGAATAATTAAACTTTGGCTTAACAAGGTGAATCAAATTTGGTTCGATTGTTGGGTGTCAAAATTTGGAACTTTTTTAATAACATTAGCCTGGTAATTTGAACCAATTGATCAATTAAACGTTACCTACGTTTGGGGTGGTGTAAATAGTTTAGGGAAATATATGACATTTGATGCTGTAACATGTTATATTTATAACGTTTGAAAATTTTACTAAGGGATGAGATCTGAATCCGGTACTATTGCCATATGTTGTAGGTGGTGTTCCGTAAAATTATATTATATTATTTTTTATTATTAAATATTTGGTTTGTTTGAATGAATAGTTTTGTGCATACCCATAACGAAGTATATTTCAAGTTTGGTGAATGATTTTGAAAATCATACATGATATACTTAATTTCACAAGAAGAATTAAATTTTTACAATCCATTTCTTAAAACTGAGAATAAGTATGATCTTGTAGACAGCTGATTTTCACCTAGGCGTATGTTTATTAAAAAAAATTTTTAGTAACGATATTATGATGTATCATTCGCGTTAGTGGATATTCTATGTTGGGTAGAGGAATTGCAATACTCGGTTTTGCCATAATTTTCATTTCAAAATTTTCAAAGCTATTATTGTTCTTAAATCAGTGATATAATCTGAAATATCTGCATAATGAACTTCTTTAACTAAAAAATTTAGTAGTACTCTTAGCTAAATGTAATAGTTTAAATATTAATATATATGTATATAACATTTTCAGTAAACTTGTATATAGTCGGAAGAATGCCGTAAAATTTCTGTGAATTTGAACAATTTCAACATTTATCGGCTGACTTGGAAATGTTGAAGTGTTTTTACTTAGTGTAATTTCGAAATTTTGTTGGTCTATTAATTCAAGGATTAACATTTGGTTTCACACGTTTATTTAAATATGTTTAGATTATTGGGGGTATGAAAATTTGGAAGTGGTTAAAAACATTGGACTGGTAATTTGGTTTTGATTTACCATACTTAACAGTTAGTTGTTTTAAAGGTTACGGCGTCTCTGTGGGATTCTTGAATGTTGTTAAAATGTAAATTAACGTGTCTTTCTCAGAAATATATTGGTATGTTATTCTGGCCTGTTGTTTATAGTATTTTTTTTCGGCTGGAAAATCGACAAACAAACCTGTGAAATTATGAAATATATGTATGTGAAACAAAAAAACGACAACATTTATTCCTGCCTTCTAGTTTTGTTGTAATACATGAATGACAAAAATTCGATTGAATATATATCAATCATTCATCTCAACATGATTCTACATGACGAATATTTGGACTTGGATGTCTCTATCTGACTTTGATGTCCACTCGTTTTTCTAGACGACTCCCATTGCGGAAAATGAAAATCCAACACGGTGCAGTACTTTTCCTAATAATTTGCTCTAGTTAGATTTGTTTTATTTTGAAAATAAAATTGATGTTAAAAAATAAATCAAACTTATTTAATTTGCAATGTAAGAGTTCAGTACTGTTTCTACACGAATTTTTGAAATTGGGTGGAAACGACATAGGTTTTTGAATACGAGTACTATGCTTTCTAATAAATTCAAGCAATATCTGTTGTAGCATAATTTGTGTGTAGCGACAAAGAAGTAGGGCATGCTTGGCGCATGGTTACTTCCATGTGATAATTTATATGCTGAATTCAGTCTGGAAGGTTAGAGATGTCATCTTCGACTACAGAAAGCTGTTGTTTTCATTGACAATAATGTTCCACCGCATTTTACAAATGCACTTATTGACTGCCTTAAAATCGAATGAATCATTCATATTGGCTGCATTATCCCCGGATATGAAAATGTGTGTTAAGCTAGCAGAGCCATTTCATAACGCCCAAATGGGACTTACTCCAGAATTTATTGCTAATTTATTACGCATATTCTATATCTCCGGAACGAACAGCGCTACCGAGGTGATCTTGGTGGCGTATTTTATTGCTAATTAATTGCTATCGAATGGCACTAGAGCAAATAAACCAAAAATACCCCTTCATCCCCTACTGAATTTCTCACCCCCCCACTATTACTAAAAAAAATTATTTCAATATTTTGTGTGGTATAAAATCAGTAGACTTTTAATTGCTAATTAATTGCTATCAAATAGTACCAGGGCAAATACCCAAAACCAACCTCTTCATCCCCTACTGAAATTGGCACCCCCTGACAAATAACAAAAATAGTTATCTCAATGTTTTTTGTAGTTAAAATCAGTAGAGTTTTAATTGCTAATTAATTGCTGAAGTTCTACCTTCGTTACAATTTCATTCCTTCAACCCCTTCCGTGAAACTGTGGCTATGCCAACTTTAGACTAAAGTTAGCATAGCCTTATTCACATCTCCCGAACAAACGTCGTTATGGGTATGCCCTTGGGGCGTATTTTATTGCTAATTAATTGCTATCGAATGGCACTAGGCCATATACCCAAAAACTACCCCTTCATCCCCTACTCAATTTCTCACCCCCTGACAAAATATTTATTTCAATGTATTTCGTTATTAAAATCAGTGGACTTTTAATTGTTTATTAATTGCTGAAGGTCTACGTTCGTTACGGTTTTATTGCTCCGACCCCTTGCGAGCCAACTTGAGACTAAAGTTAGCATAGCCATATTCTATATCTCCGGACCGAACAGCGCTATCGAGGTGCTCTTGGTGGCGTATTTTATTGCTAATTAATTGCTATCGAATGGCACTAGTGCAAATATCCCAAAACTACCCCTTCATCTCCTGCTGAATTTCTTACCCCCTGGCAAAAACCAAAAATTGTTATTTCAATGTTTTTCTTTGTTAACTTCAGTAGAATTTTATTTCTTAATTAATTGCTGAAGCTCTACTTTCGTTACGAATTTATTGCGTCAGCCCCTTCTGAGATACTGTGGTTATGCCAACTTTAGACTAAATTTAGCATAGCCATATCTATATCTCCGGAACGAAGGTCGTTATCGGTATGGTCTTGGGGGCGTATTTTATTGCTAATTAATTGCTATCGAATGGCACCAGACCAAAAACCCAAAAATTACCCCTTCATCCCCTACTCAATTTCTCACCCCCTGACAAGTCACAAAATATATTTATTTCAATGTTTTTCGTTATTAAAATCAACAGACTTTTAATTGCTAATTAATTGCTGAAAGTCTACCTTCCTTACGATTTTATTGCTCCAACCCCTTGCGACAAACTGTGGCTATGTCATCTTTAGACTAAAGTTAGCATAGCCATGTCCATATCTCCGGAACAAAGGTCGTTATCGGTATGGTCTTGGGGGCGCATTTTATTGACCAAAAACTCAAAAACTATCCCTGCATCACCTACTCAATTTCTCACCCCCTGACCAGTAACAAAAATATTTATTTCAATTTTGTTTGTTATTAAAATCAGTAGACTGTATATGATTAGAAAAATAAGACTATACTCATTAATTATAGGATGGTTGTCGAATAATACTATGTATCCATGAATGTTCTCAAATTATACATTACCATACTTATTTTTACTGAATCCCGTTAATGGTATTTTTTTCTGGAGCCTTACTGCAATTGGACCTTTGTTGATATAATCGATATTCAAGATTGAATTTAGAATTTGTGCCATTCTTATTTATTTTTAGTCAGTTTATTGCAAAAAAATTCATTTAGATACTCTCAAGCCTGACTTTTAAATTTCCTATACAAATGGCATAATGTAACAAAATGCTATTTCAAATAAACTGCACAGAGTGTACGAATGGTGCTATTGATTACTCGATGTAAGTAACATAATATACCAAACAATACGCAATGTAGACAAGATACCTATAAGAAATAAAAACTTTATTATAATTTCGGCAGTGCTAAAACACACCAAAACATCATTTATTTAACGCTATTTAAAAATATACTATTAAGATAAAGTTTAAAACAGTTAATTCACTTATCGTTAATACACCGGTACAAACCAGAACGTTTGACAACCTTGTAAAAGACTCCATCTAATATTGGGAATTTACATTACTGCGAAAAAATATTAAGTGTCCCTCCGAATAATAGGTCAAAATTATCGATATACAGGTGGATTCAACTTAAAAGTTAACTAACTGAGTCATTATTCACCTTATTATCATTATTCACCTTATTATGCATGTTGTATTTTCCGACAATTGTAGTTAATTTTCAATCAATTGTTTTATGTAAAGTATTTGAGACAGTCCTTTTTCTGATCTGTAAATATGTAAAACACTTTCCAATTTATGAAGAATTAAAAATAAAATCTTCATCATGTATAGTCTGAGTTTGAAAACGTTCTGGAAATTTGCTTAAGGAAGTGAACTTTTACAGTTTTTTATTCCCCGTCAGATTGTGTGTGTAGCAAACTGCTTAATGATTATTAATTCACTGAAAGTATTTTAATAGAAATGAAAATATATAGGAAAGACTATTGATGATAATGCTGTAATTTGAGTATTTATTTACCAACTTTTCTTAGAATGATTATTTAACGAAGTTCTTCCGTCGGCCGATGGTGCATAAAAAATATTAATAGAAACATGATTACTGGTAGTATTTTATCCTTAAATATATTATGTTCAGCAGTACGTCAACAAATGCCTGCATATGATGTTAAATTATTTTCAGTATTATTAAAAGTTTACAACAACAATCGAACATAATATTAATCGTGATCGATCTGTATTGTAATAGAAGAAATATTCATGTTAATTATACATATTCTGAATAATATAAGTAATGATTTTACCAAACTAAAATTAAGTAATTGCAGTTAAAGGTTTTAATTGATTTGCTCATTTCTTATTTTGTTGTATTGCTGAAGCCCGAAAGATATAAAACACGCATTTAAGGCAAAAGCTCTACTGAAATAGGATACAGTGTGTCTCAAAATAAAACGAAGTTAGTTTTTAATTCTCGATAAGTATTCTATTTTAATTGATAATCTGTCATACACGTAAAAAACGATATCATATTTTTAACTGTTTCTTTAAATTAATAATTGATTTCAACAAATGGAGTAATATAGTTTGGTATAGAAAAAATCTTACAGTTAATTAGTTTTTTTTATTGAAGGAATTTTATTTAATTATCTGTTTCAACTTCTGATTTTTGATAAAGTTTATGTAGAATTCAGTTTAGTAACTTAATCTTTGGATTTAGGAATCTTTAGTTAAGGTTTTTTGCTAAAATACAAACATTTTCGATGAAACAATTCGATCAAATATCTGACTTGTTAGGATGTTATTAACTGTAATTTTTGAGTGAATATTAATTATTCAACATTTTCTTTAACGGTTACGGAAATTTTCTATATTCAGGCCGATAGTCAATTTAAATATACCGCAATTTGGAGAAAATTTTTAATTCCGCTTATTAAAATATTAAACTCCAGGACAAATGATAGTTTGTATTAGTTGTGGAAGAGTATGGTGAAGTAGACCTTCTATCTCCTAACATATTCAAGTTGAGCCAAAAATTAACAAAAAAAAAAAAATAATATGAGTTGTCTCCGTTTGTTCAGTATGATTAGCATCTGATATTTATACTATTTATTGTAAATAAACAATCAAACTTCGAAATCTTGTCTCTTTACCTAGGTATATGCTAACCCTATATTGACCAAATACCTATATGCTGAGTAGTTTTCAATTGTTGAGGTTAGCTAAGATAATAATATTCATAGTTTAAAAAATTCACAGTCTCCTTATCCATATCCATATCAGAATAAAATACAATGTTTCTAGATGTCATTATTTAATTGACGTTTAAATAAATAATTGTTGATGTTCATCATAACTAAAACAAACAGTAGAAAAACACTTTCTATGAACCAATCTCACTCAATTATACATTCTTAAATATTACTAAGTACAAATGTACTCTTGTCTTAAAATGTTTATTTAAGTGCACCAATCTGCATATATAGCACCGTAAAGTTTTATAATTTATATTTAAAATAGAACCGACTTCTACGGGCTTAAAATAAAAACCGTTTAGAAACCGTGTGAAATTAATAACTATTTTCTGACATACATTCTTTTTTATCTGATTTACGGTACAATTCTATTGAATATGTTAACGAATTCTTATCTCTCCCTCTAATTTTTATTTTTTATATTATCCACATATTTTTTTTACCTTTTTGTTTTATTATCTGACCCAGTATAATTCTAATTCACCCTATATTGCAACCACCCAGTATATGTTTTTGTTTATTGGTCACTCAATATAAATTATTTATCTATCATTTTCTGAATCACCCTGTACAAATATAATTCAACTCTACATGATGTTTCAACCGCCCTGTATAAGTATTAATCCTCTTCACCTTATTGGCTGTTTATGTTGTTCTGTTGTTTAAATCACCCTGTTTAGCTATAATTTTACGTCGCCTAATGTGCCAAATATAAGGAACCACTTGTGTTCCACACTATATAACATTTTTTTACCCACCTTGAATAACTATAACCACTCCACCTTATATTTAAATATTCAATATATGCAACTGCTTCTAACATTTTTTGAACCCTCCGTCCTCTAACACGAATATCCTCACTACATATGCTTATTTAACCATTTTAAAGTTTTTTATACACTCTGTATAACTATAGTTTTACTTTACTCTTATTTCAACCTCCTTGTAAACGCAACTACTTATGAGCCACCCCATATCACATTTTTTCAACCACCCTGTATAACTTGAATTCTATTTCATGTTATACTTCAACTACCCTATATCTGGAACTGCTTATGAACCACCCAATATCACATTTATCTGTAAGATTTTTAAACCCACCTGTAATTTTACTTCACCCAATATTTCAACTGCGCACGTTGCTTGGTGCTTGAATTTCCATGCACGCACACACCTACCACCGTATTCCACATAGAAAACATCGCTCACCTAAACAATTTTCTTTTTGATACACTAATGGAATTGTCATTTCACTGGACTGCAAACCGTTGCAAACACCCTGTACGATATACTTTCATGGCATATCTTGACATTTAAGCTAAATATTTATGATGAAAATTTGATATTTACATTGATGTTTACCGTGTTTTGCAAATATTTTATGATTTTCTGGAAAACGGTTTGTTTTACGTTATAGATAATTATTCGGAATCAAGCTGGAACATTTCTTTGTAGAATACAATTAAAAATATTTAAATTGGTTGAGCCGTTATTTATTGAAATTCACTGAAATGTAGTCCATTAATTACAGTTTTTTCTGATTTTCTAGAAAACCGTAAATCTCACGTTGGAGAATATTATATGGTACCTTTCTGTAATATTCCTTAATTCAATGGCGTTTAAATCATTAAATTTGCCCAAGCCGTTTTTGAATAATCACTGAGCAAACATAAAAAAACGTGCCCACAAATTGATAACCTCCTCCTTTTTGGAAGTCGGTTAAAAATATACTTTTGCCTTGCACAGTTCAAAACAATTTACAATTCTTAACTTATATTATTTTTTGTATGGTATATAGGATTTTAGCATAAAATTTAAAAGACGTTTGCCCAATAATTACGAAATCAATTTAGTGTTATAATAAACTAAACATTTTTTTCTAGCAATTTCTGGAGTGCGAGCTGTTTGTTATTTTTCCTGTTTCTATACAGATTTATGAAGTAATAAAAATAATAGAATAAGAAATTAAACCTCAGAAAATGTAAATGTTTAAATTTAAAAAAACTTAATTTTTTTGTGAATGACTGAGGAGGCAAATAGTTATTTTGAATGTTAATTTGGGTTTTCATTGCTTATAGAAACAATAATTTCTGTAAAAAGCAGATAAGTAATTGAAAATCAAGTTGTAGTATCTAAGAGCACTTTGTGGATACTGTCGGGAACACTAGTTGCCTTTTTATAAAAAAAAACTCTCGCGGGATTAACTGACCGAAAGTAGGTCAACGGATTTGTTAACTAAGTTTTCCTGTATAATAGATTGAATGCATTGTGTATTTTACTTACCTGTGTAATGTGACATTTTATCCTTATCAAGAATCGTTGTGGAACAATGTTGTTTGAATCAATTTCTATCGAAACTTTTCTCTCAATGTCAGTTGATTTATTAATTAATCAATTCAACTGCTATTAGATACTACATCTTCAATTTCAAATACTTAATTTATCTATATTTTTCAGAAACCAAATAAAAAAACTAACATTGGTTCAATGTTAAGTAGGTATTATATTATTCTTTGTTTGTATACGAACGGTTAGTGACAAACCATATATGTACCCTGTAGTAAGGGGAGAACTATCAAGGATTCGGTTTGAAACCGAAAAATAAATTATTTATACATTTCGGATAATATTTGTTTCCTGGAGGATAGTTGTGAGTTATGTAGTTAATGTTTAAGCATTCTTTGGGAAATAACACCGCAATACTTAAAATAACTGTATCTTTCCAAACGATTCGGGGTCTATGGCGGACCCCGTTGTCAATGGTAAAGAAACTATGAGAAAAATGAATGGTCCTGTCGTTGTGAACAACTAAGTATCGGTATAGTTCATAAGGTTTTTCCTTGGTTTTGCTCTATGATTTTAATGGGATCACTGAGTTAATAGAATTCTTTGATCGCTTTTTTCGCAAAGCTTATAACGAAGTCGCACCTAGGAGCGCCACATAAAATTCTGAAGATCACCCTTTCAAATTCTAAAAATGTGAAATGCAGGTTATTATTACATGATCTATAGAAGTTTCTGTGCTACTTTGTATTTTATCAAATTAAATTCTCTTAGTTACGTCATACGTCACTTAATATTGTCATACATTTTAATATTAAAATTTAGAATTGTGCCTTTTTCCATATTTTCTGTGCCATTGATACATGGGTCTGATTGAGACCCCAAGATGTTTTGAAAAATATAGTAATTTCAAGTATAGTGGTCTTATTTACCAAAGTGGTTAAAAATCTGATATTGCATATAAGAATGAAAATAACTGATGTGTAATTTAACACCTAGTACCTTAGAGTGAATATTTTGGTAAAGTTATCATTTGAACATAATATTTGGACTTTATAATTCCCTGATACTTCGATCTAAATTGTATTGATCAATTTTGAACATATGAATCAATCCTAAATAATAAACAATACCGTTACATAATTGATACTACAAATATAGTTCCAATTCGATGTCTCAGATTGCCGAAAAGTTTGTTGCACAACTAAAGAGTATCTAGGCAATGTTTAAAAATATATTAGCTGTTTTTCTTTCATAACATGTAAACAAATCCTTAATAGGGTAACCCTTTATATGTTAGTAATCATAGTTACATTGTCTTCTAAACGTTGATTGTGGCATATTCTTGATTACTTTATGTTTTTTGGGCAATAACACCAAACGTTTGGTTTTCCTACAATATAGGTACGTCGTTTTATTTCGATTGTGGTGTTATTGCTCAAAAAAACATAAAAGTAATCATATTGATATTAATTCTTTATAAATGACATTCACAGACTCTATGCTGAAAAAAACAAAATTTGATAATCAAAATACGTATTTACTAAATTGTTCACAAGTGTTCAATTTCAATTTATTTAGTATTTAAAACGAAACATCCGAGTCCGATTCCGTGAATTTAGTGGACCTTGCACCCAAACAACGTTTCAAGCCATTCTACGGTTTCCCCGAACGAACAGCGTTGCCGAACTGAACTTGCATACTATTAAAATAGGATAAAGGTAAATAATTCACAATAACAAAAGATTGTTCATAAACAATAAATATTCGTAATTTTCTCCTTAAAAAGTGTATTAAACTCCTTGAGACGCTATTGTATAATTAACATTAATTCCATTCAATTTCTCTTATGGGTTCCAATATTAACAATTTTAAATGAATGATACATTTCATAATTAATCTGTACTTCTTTGTTTGATATAACACTGAATAATTTATGTGCTTGAAAAATATATCATACAGTGTCGATAGTTGAAGGTCTGTAAAACCGAAGGTTTGAGCTCAAGTTTAATTATTTTCATTTTTTCCTAATAGTATGTCGGATGTTTTTTCATTATTGAAAATATACTTTATATGTTTAAATTAATTGTTCATTTTTACTTCTTTACTATATCCTGCATCTCAATACTTCTACTAATGATGTTTTACTACTTATTCACCGACAAATGTTAGAGTATTTTTATCAACCTTTTAAGTATAAAATCTCATTCCATATAGTCCTACCTAGCAGAACTCATTTAAAGGCGAGCTAATGATGGTATGCTTAGTATTCATGTTGATTTGAGATGAGATAGTAACAGTCATCAAATGATACTTTGGATACATAAATGTCCTCAAATAATAACTTGTATGTAAATATTTCTTTAAAAGTTTTCGTTAAATATTATTCCGAGTTTTCATTTGCATACTGTTTAATGCAGTAATAAATTCATGAGTAAGGTTGAATGAATGGTCCTTTAATTAGTTTATGTTTTCCTCATCAATTTCTTAATAATCATAGTCAAAACTGTATTAAGACCTGTTGTTATGTTCATATCAGAACCTTTGCTTATAATAATACTTAAATGGCTTTAAACTGCAACGGATGAAGTGGTCTTTGCCGTCTAGAATAAAAGCTATTTGAATCTGTACATGTATAATATTTTTTTTGGGTCCTGTCCCCCAAAACATACAAATGTCCTTGAATAATATGTTGGCCATATAATATTTTTGAGACCGTGTCACAAATCATACAAATGTCCTCGAAAAATACAAGTATGACGCACTTAACTGAAGCAATGAAATCGTAACAAAGGTAGACCTTCAGCAATTAGTTAGCAATTAAAATTCTACTCATTTCAACAGCGAAAAATATTAAAATACAATTTTTTGTAAATTGTCAGGGGGTGAGAAATTGAGTAGGGGTTGAACGGGTATTGTTTGGTTATTTGCTCTAGTGCCATTCGATAGCAATTAATTTGCAATAAAATACGCCCCATACCGATAACGACGTTTGTTCCGGAGATATTGATATGGCTATGCTAACTTTAGTCTAAAGTTAGCATAGCCACAGTTTGTCGCAAGCGGTTGGAGCAATAAAATGGTAACGAAGGTAGACCTTCAGGAATTAATTAACAATTAAAAGTCTACTGATTTTAATAACGAAAAACATTGAAATAAATATTTTTGTTACTTATCAGGGGGTGAGAAATTGAGTAGGGGATGAAGTGGTAGTTTTTGGGTTTATGGTCTGGTGCCATTCGATAGCAATTAATTAGCAATAAAATACGCCTACAAGATCACCTCGGTAGCGCTGTTCGCTCCGGAGATATAGAATATGGCTATGCTAACTTTAGTCTAAAGTTGGCTCTCAAGGGGTTGTAGCAATAAATCGTAACGAAGGTAGACCTTCAGCAATTAATTAACAATTATAAATCTACTGATTTTAATAACGAAATACATTGAAATAAATATTTTTGTTACTTGTCAGGGTGTCAGAAATTGAGTAGGGGATGAAGGGGTAGGTTTTGGGTATTCGCCCTGGTACTATTCGATAGCAATTAATTAGCAATAAAATACGCCCCCAAGATCACCCCGGTAGCACTGTTCGTTCCGGAGATATAGATGTGGCTATGCTAACTTTAGTCTAAAGTTGGCGTCCCGCAGTTTCTCGGAAGGGGTTGGAGGAAGAAATCGTAATGAGGGTAAAACTTCAGCAATTAATTAGCAATTAAAAGTCTACTGATTTTATACAACGCAAAATATTGAAATAAAATTTTTTCGTAATTGTCGGGGTGTGAGAAATTCAGTGAGGGATGAAGGGGTATTTTTGGTTATTTGCTCTAGTGCCATTCGATAGCAATTAATTAGCAATAAAATACGCCACCAACATCATCCCGGTAGCACTGTTCGTTCCGGA